>JARJLE010000010.1:0-1200000 GCA_029289555.1 Mycena latifolia | reverse complement strand
ATTTACGACATCGCGAGCCGCGGAGGAATGGAACCGAACAGGGAACTAACCTCGAGTTCGCTCAGGAGGCGCCTCAAATACAGTCGGCGTATGGCATCCCCAATTTATCGTCCAGACATCTCGTCGATGATTCACACTACAGAAATCCAGGCCAAGTCTAATGCCCAAGAGGACGCAGATGTTCAAGTCGCTTTCGAGGAAGCGGTGGCTATCGCCAACCGGCATAAAAGCGTACGCCCACGTCACGATGCACGATGCGTGCCGCTAACTGTGCGGCGCAGAAAAGTAACTTCTGGGGGGTCTTCACCATTGCCAGCAACTACGCCGTGATCGCCACTTGCATTATAATTTCCGAATATGCCTGTCCCCGCCTCGAAACTAGGGCTGCGTGGGCCGTTTATACCGGAATGATCCTCGTCATTTCCTCGCGCCTGCGAGCATTTGAGGTCCTCATTCACGAAGGGTGCCATAACAACATCTTCACAAAACCGCCCGCTCACGAATGGTTCGAATTCACGTACACCTTCCCCGTTTTTCGCCTGCTTAGGGTGCGTTCCGAATTGATTCGCCACATATCCCGTACACTCACTGAAGAGCGTGCTTCTAGCCGTACCGCTCCTCGCACTTCCACCACCACAAGTATTTCGGTATTTTCGGTTCCTCCGTTTTTCTTTCACCCGACTGAAATTTCCGGCAGGCGACCCCGTGCGAGATCCAGACGTCGCCAGATTGGTTGAATATGGGCTCATTTCCGACAGGCCAATATCGGCGAGTCGCAAAACGTGGCTTATTTTCGGGCTCCCATTCGGGTGGCTGCAATACGAGAACCTCACCACGTATTTCGCCGAATTCTGGACCAGCTCCACCTGCTACCCATCGAAACTCATCTATTGGGTCGTCGTCCTCGCGGCGGTCCATGTTTCTCGCACCTGGGGCAAGTTCGGCGAATATTACATCATACCATGCTTGGGAATTCTGCCTATTATGCGCTGGTGGGGCGAAATCGGGGAGCATCTCGGGATGGATATGACCGCCCACTTCGGCAACTCGCGCATCAACGACGGGTTCTGGCACCGTTGGTGGCTTTACCCGCACAATGACGGGATGCATGCGGTGCATCATTTGAACGGCGAGGTTCCGTCCTACAGACTGCATAACGCCCAGCTCGACCTCATGGCTGGGAGCAAGGCCTACCGGGAGAAGAATGTTGTTGCGAAAAGTATGTCGGAGACATTCAGCCAGTTTTATACTCGTCCTACAATCGTTCGCGAGCGGGCGGTGTGAGTACATGTCGAGTGTAACAACAGGATGCTTAGACAAATTGACCTCTAAAATTTTCCGAGTTTACTTGAACAATATCGGCACGCGTTTGAATCGGGGACTGGAATGATATTCGAATTCAAGTGGGAGCACTACGTGTTCATTTCTAGATATATATGGTCGCACAATCCTAAGCAGCTTCGACCCACTGCCCCTAATTAAACCTGCCCCAGCTAGTTTCCTGCTTCGTACCTAAGTCGACGAGGGAGAAGCAGCGAGCACCGCAGACCTCCAAGCGCGAGGCTGGCCAGGATGCCATATACCAAATATCCGCCCACGAGATCGTTTTTCACCGAGAGCGAGAAGAGCGACGAGGCAAATGCGGGCGCGGCGCTGCGGAGAGTCGTCCCGACCATCTGCTGCAGTCCAGTCAGGGTGCCCATGCTCCCCTGGTTCGGCGCGGCGTCCACTATGAAGACCATCTGCACCGCTGCAGGACGTGTCAGCTGTGGCGCGACAGAGAAGTAGAGCCCTCACCGTAGGCGGGGTATACTCCGGAGGCGCAGATCAGCTGGCACACGAGGACCACGAGGACCACGGCGTCGATCCGCCCCGCGCGTTTTGCAAAGATGCTCAGCAGCGCGTACCCCGAAAATGCGAGGGCCTGGCCGCAGAATGCGCCGTTGAAGATGCGCCGGGCGCCGAAGTATTTGATTATCCGTCCGCCGAAGAGGATTTGCACGGCTGCGTTGCTGATTCCATAGATACCCATGATGAGCCCGATATCGTATGAGCTGGAGCAGGGTGAGTTGCTTTAGTGTGAGTTCAGGCCGACGGGGAAATCGGGCTTACCTGAGTCCGAGGCCTCCAATGGCAATGGGTGTTGCGTATACCTGGCGATTTGAGTAGAGAGTGAGGCGAACAAATCGAGAATAGCGTCGAATGGCATACGAGTGGCAGCATGCAGTCGAAGGCAAGCTCGGAGAATGCCAATACTCCGCTGTTGAGTAAGGCAATGCAGACCGGGCGGGTCAGTAACTCTCGCAGCGGGCGGACCGGATCACATGGTACTAGACCAGTATTCTGTCCTGGCAGGAGGGGATCCGTTTCTGTGGCAGTCTCCCGTTCGTTCTGTTTCCGTCGCGCGATTGCGGAGGGTAATGTCTAAAGTGAAATGATCTTTTATTAAACAAAGGACCATCTGAAATTCAAGTGCAGAGTATACCTCCCGTAATCCGACCAAGGCGCAGGCGAAGGCTGCGAGGGCGATACAAGCCGCGGCAGCACAGGGGAGGAAATACGGGTAGGTTTGCAGAAAATTCTTTCCCCCAAATACAGTGTCAAGCCACGTCGCTGTCGGATTTGCGAGGATGCCGCCCATGAATGGACTGTGAAGTTTGTCAGCTGATATAATCATTAACCGTGAAGCGCTAGCCTGCACCCTAAGGTCGCGCCGATGCCCCACATAACGGCGATAAAGGGAAGTATGTCGGCCACATTGGACGCGTCGGAAATCTGAATCAACAAGTATGCAAGGGCGAGGATAGAAGCGAACAACATGCTACTTACCTCCATCATGATGGTCTTGGCGACACCTGGAGCTGACATTGAGACGTGGACGGCGAGTACATAAGGCAGGAGAGTACCTAAATTCCCATTGAATGCGCCCTGGGCGCACCGGAAACCCAACAGCGCCCAGAAGGTTTTTGAAAGGCCGAACCCTAACATGGACAGGGCCAGTCCGAAAGGACCAAGCAGCAGAACCGGTCTGCGGCCCCAGATATCGGACAGGCGGCCAAAGTGGAATACGGTCAAGCCTTCCGCAAGGAAGAACGTGGATTCCTGGATCATAAATTTATTAATCAAAAGCGTGCCAGAGGATGTGAGACGACATTACGAGCAGTCCAGAATAGAACCCTGTTTTCGTCTCGTCGCCACCTGCAATCCCGGTATCGCGGACGAGTTGGACGACGAAGGGGTATATTACCAGAGCTAGAGGGTCATATGACGCATTTTTCAGGAAAGTCCGTAGTACCAGTTATGTATTCCGACGCGAGGAGGTATTCACCTGTGATTGGCTCTGTGAACTGTACAAACAGGAGAATGAAGAGCTGGAATATCGGGAGGGGGGTACGTCTAGGGACATGCTCGACGCATGCGTTGGCAGCCATGGTGGACGTACGAATTAAAGTACGGAAGCGAACAAGCCGCAGTTATGTGCGTGATAGCGAGGTCCCGACTCGGAGAACTGTCATAGTTACGAGTAGTGTGACACTAGGCTCGTCGATGAACAAGGAGACTTTAACTAGCACAAAATACACATACAATGGAACCCTTGCGGTCTCCGAGTCAAACTGAGGAGTGCGGCTCTGTGATGAGTACCTACTTGCAAATTGCGTTGACCCAGATTCAGAACCAACAAAGATGCCCGTCGCAAAGCAAGGGAAAGCTCGAATCTTGCATCGTTTTGAGTCAAGTTTGAATTGTTCCGATGGATATAACAATGCCACACAGCGCGGCACCGCTTCACAGTGTGAAGGGGTCAGTGCAAGATAAAAAAACAGAAGCTCACTGCGAATCTTTCGTTGGACTCCTCACAAATGCCCAAATCTTCATGTGGCCGGCGCGCATGTACATACACACTGGGTATTTTCATTTGTATCGTTTACGTGGCTTTAAGGGCCATTGCGATGCATGGCGGTACGAGTCCTGGATCGCAAATAGCTCCTGATATGGGATTCTGCGGATGATGGCAGTGATCGCGGAATTGATTGCGGAAGTCAATTCCCTCCAGTCATCTTTTAGCATATGTCCCTAAGAGAGCATTTGACCTATCTATCTATGAACCTCTCTCTTCCTACCTTCTTTTCGGAGTTCTCACCATTTTACCTGACCAGAAGAAATTTTACTGCATGGTTTTACTGTATCTCCAGAGAAGTTCTTCCAGGGAACTTGCCAATATCACGTACTCTCAGCCCCTCCATGAAGGTCCTCCAAGGAAATCCCTCCACGTAAATCCCTCCAAGAAAAGCCCTGCAGGAAGTTGTAGAAAATTCCCTAGACGTAAACCACTGCAGGTACCTGTCGAAAAATCCCTCCAGGGAAAACCAAGGGAAAACTCTCCAGGGAGTCATAGAAAAATCCCTTCAGAATCAGTAGGGAATCCCTGGAGGTACTTGGTGAAAACTTCCTCCAGGGAAACCCTCCATGAACTTGAATCTCTTAAGCCCATTCTCCCATGTTATTACAACAGTCAATAACAGTTGCGTATCTGCGGCGCCTAATACAAACCTAGGATGAGCGAACTCAGAATGTCGTACGTGATATGTAAGCCATAATAAAAACAAGCAAGAAAACAAGTTGAACAGCGGGGAAATTGAAAAGGTTCAACTCCGACAAGGAAGTTCCATGTATATCCAATTGCAACTGCCAATTTCCTTGCACAAACCATGAGCAAAGTGAGAAAAAAAAATTGAAGCCACAGCGTGAGGCAGTGAAGCGGAGGAGGATTGCCTGCGTGGTCCCAAATTGAAACTTTGTCATTTCCGATGGAACGGACCTTTAGGACCAAGTCGATCCGGGAGAGGAACTGTGATATAGGGAACTCGCGGGGCAGTGATCGTGGAATCGATCGCGGAATCCCTTGCAGGGAATTCCCTCCAGCAAATTATTATTAAATCCCTCCATGTACTTCCTGCGTGGACATCAGTCCAGGGCTTTCCCTCCAGCTTTATAGCTGAAAGTCACTGCAGTCGATTCATTGGAAGGAATTTCGTCCAGTGAAATTGGCAAGATTCACTCCAGTGAATTCCATTCAGCTTTATTAATAAAGCACTCCATGAACTCCTTTTCACGCCAACCACTCCAGGTTTTCCGTCCAGAGACCCCCTCCAGGACATTCACTGGATGGTAAGTCCTCCATGCTGTTCACTGGAGTGGATAGTAGCCAATACCTCTGGACAATGTTTGCTTCAGCAAGAGGGCTGAAGCAATGTCCTGCAGGTATTACCCTCCAGGGATACTGCATTTATTCCTGCAGTGTATTTACTCCAGAATGTTACATCCAGAGCATTCCCTCCACGAAATATCACCAAATCCCTGGAGTGAATTTCCTCAGGCTCCTGGGTACTTCTCAGTGGTTTGTCTATACATCTGTCACTCCAGAATAGGGATTATATAATGCAGGGGGCCTCCAACTCCCCGGGGGGGAACATGGTGTGACGGGGAGGGTTAACCCAACTCTGCTCCTCCTGGACGCGTGACGCGACGCGTTTGTTGATGGAGGTTTGGGTTTGGGTGGCCCGCAAAGCACGGCCAAACAAGCCTCTTCCTCCGTTCCGCTCTCTCTCTTGCCTCCGTATACCATGAACGCGCACCTTTGCGCTTGGATTCACGACGAAGAGCTGTGTCTTCAAGTGGGTCCCCCGGGCGAGGGAGGAGGGTACCAGGTGTGTCGACCGCGCCTCCTATTATTTAATTTTGCCTTCTTTTCTCAACCAAAGCCCACAGAAGGAGATCCATATTGACATCCACGCCCGCCCGCGTCCTGGCCACTCCGATTTCGCTTACAATGACGGCGGCAGCGGCATAACCCACATCACAGCAGATCACCCCGGGCGCGAGGGTGTGGGGGCACTCCCAGGCGCTCCCAAGCCCTCCCGCAACAGCGCGCGTCCTCCCCCGCACCTACACAGCCGCATGGCTTCTGCCCAAGGTGTGCGAGCAAAGAGACCCACGGATTCACGGGTTGCTGTGCTTGCACGGCTCGCCGGGCTGCATGCGCTCTTGCGCGTATTCGTGCAAGGGCCATGGCATCCAGTGGTGCCTGCGAGCCGCCGTCGCCGCCCCTCCCCCTAGTTACCTCGTCTGCGCGTAGCCGCCCTACTCTTTGTGCCCGCGCTGGGACGCCGGGTGGGACGCAGGGTGCACAGTCCTCCCTCCTGTCTTTTTCATTCGCTGCTGACGCTGATTCGCTGTGGCGCGAGGTTGGCTGTGCGCAGCAAGAGCACGCAATCTAAGACCCACGCACAGCAAGAGCGCGGACGGGCGTTCAAGTAGCGTGTGGAGCCCGCTCTGCGCTGCGCGCCCGTCTCTCCTTCCGGGTTGCCCCCATACCTCCCCCCGGACACACCATCGTAGTGTATGCCCGTGCGCTCCTCGAGCGCGCCGCCCCCGCGTCGTACATGCTGAGGCATGCGATTGAGTTTGCGGTTCCCGCTGCGTACGGCCTCCCTCCCTCCTCCTTTTACTTATTTTGATTTTGTACTCAGGGCCTTCCCGTTCGACCCCCTGCTCAGCATGCAGTAGGACAGCCTCACGAGCCACGCGGGCACTGCCAAAGTGGCTTTTGTGAGGGCTGAAGGTGCGTCCGCCTTCCTTCTTCTCTTCCCCCGTCTTCCTCTCTCCTCTCCCTCCTCCCTCTCGCCCCTTGCACTTCGCGCTAACCGCAGGCGCCTTCGACACACGGACGACGCCCGCGCGCACGTCCGTCACGGAAATTGGCCCTGAGTCGGGCGGAAGAGTGCGCAAGTTGCGCGGAGAAGGAGGAGGGGTGTTTGCGATGCGGCTTTGAGGTGTGTCGTCCCGCTCCTCTTTTTTTTTTTCTTGCTTCGATGCTCATGTTGTTTTGCGCCCGACGCACAGAGTACGGGCCCAGGCACGCGAACCGCCATATGCTGTGTGCGCAGGGACGCCCCGCGAGTACGCGGGGCGATGTGCGTGCACGGCTTGGGGTAGGGAGCGCGCCGTACCTTGTTTGAGCGCTGAAGTGCCGGTGTGTGCAAGCACGTGAGACGGCGGGGAAGGCGGGGTACGGGGCGGGCCCGAGCTGAAACCCCCGAGCGGCGTGCGCGGGACGGGGCGGGCACGGGCACGGAGCACGCAGAGTAGGCCTATGGGTGCTGCACCCACTTGTGCTGGCCAGAGCTGCCAAATCAGTGCAGTACACCGCTCACCGCTCGGACAACGGCTCGCGTTCGATGGGTTCTCGAGCTCACCAAGTCCGCTGTGCGCAGCGTCTTCGGTCACATGGCGACAGTGCCCGCGCGGAGGCTAGTCCGCGCACCTCTATCTAAATACTTCTACGTACTCAGTAAATTGTACACGGGCCAGAAAATTTGAAAGGCTTCTTACCTATGGATACAGTACAGGCCCGCGTGTTGTTAATTAAGTCTGCGAGAAATCAAAGGACTTGCATGACTATATGGAGAACACTGTCAATGGGACGTATGGTAGCGGACAAAAGTTTATGTCAAGCCGCAATTTTGTTCAGAACATCCCAAAATTTGAGATTTGGGACAAACATGGGGGTGGTTTCTATGTCAAATTTTTATTTCAGGAGAAACGGAGTAACCCTAGCTTAGGGGTAAAAAAGCGCGAAATCTTGGAGCAAAAATCGTAAAGTTGTAACCTTCGATGGTCCAGAAACATCACATTTGCACCTATATGCTCACAGAAGGGACTTCTGCTTACTCTTCATATGCTTATGAGCAAGAAAGAGGCCGGCAGGATAGAGCGGCACTCAGGCGGGAGGCGGCGGGAGGCGGGGCACAGCCACCGGGAGCGCCGGCCCAAAAGCAAAAGCGCGAAATCTTGGGTGAGAAACATACTTTTTAGAATTTCAAAATTTCAAACCGGGGAATCTATAGAGGGCCATCTTACTGTACTCCCTATACACTGCAATTGAACATTGTGCAAGTTTTGAGGGCTCAGTAACGATTACCAAATTAGGACTCGAACTTGTCACGAAGTTTGGTCCGCTACCAGTAGGCATACAGGTGTTTTATATTTTAAAAAATTCCAAGTTTCATATAGAACTGAAGGATCATGCAGGCCATCTCACATTGAAAGATACCTGAAGTATCTTTAGCAAATAAGAATTCCATCTCACCCACAGCGTGAATAAGACATGAATTTTGTTGCGATTGTTCGCGGCTCGCCGTGCAGTGCGGAACAGTTTTATAATATTTGCCGACATGAGCTGCCGCGTCCCCCGCCCCCCACCCCCACCCACTTGCCGCCCACCTTTTTTAAGAAGAGCTGGAACAAATTACTAGTATTTTCACATTTTTCAGCGAGCGAAAGCCCAATATCAGAGACCCAAGCTACCCAATTTACAGCGACCTAGCGAAAGCCCGACGTCGGAGAAATGATGGCACCTACAAAATTTACAGAGCCCGAGTGAAAGGCCAATATCGGAGAAATGATGGCCCAGACCTACAAAGTTTAAAAGAGAGGCCCAGCAAAAGCGATCAAGTGATGCAATCACATTCCCATGATACACAGTTAATCACAAAAAACGACTTTTTCGTTAAGCGGGAGAAAATGACCAAAACGATTCCTAAATAAAATTTAGGACTCGTAACATAAATTACACAACTCCGGCGATGCAATGGGTCTCCGCAAACCACTCACACAACCGAAGGATCCGCATATTTCGCAATGTTCGACTCGTCATCCTTCGAGGTGCTGTCCACATCACTGTGCTGGTGTGTCACCCGCTCCAGTCGGACCTGAACTTCGCTCCGGGTGCCCGAACGCGGGTTGCGCGTCTGGCTGAGCTCGAACGTCTGGGTGTTCGCCCGCTCACGGCTGAGGCTCGTGTTCGCCACGTTGCCGGAGCTGTCGCCATACGAGCTGCCGCGGCTCACACGGATGATGATATACGAGAACTAAGTAGAAAGCGCACACACATGAGGCGGGGCGGGCTGAGAAAATTATAAGCACGTACGACGAGGCCCTATAACGCGTTCGAAGCCTAATGTTAGGAGCAAGATCGGTTTCAAGGGGCAGGCAAAAATACGCACGATTGTGGCCGGGGTCTAAACAAGCGTTTAGCAGAGTTCGAGTGACTCCAGGGTCGATGAGCACTCACACAATTCACCACAATGTAGTTTACAAAGCTCCCGAGACGATTGGTGATGAGCTGTCCTATCAGAAGCAGGGTATATATCGCCGCTAGTAAAATTTCGCGTTCAGTGCGAAATATAGATAGTGGGCTAATAAAAGCACGAACCGGACTCCACGATGATGGATACAATCTTGGTGGTGACCCCGTCCGAGCGGCCGCCTGAGCTGCCAGAGATGATCCCTGCCACATTGCGGCGGACAGAGAAAATACGGAACGAGATGAGGCCTGGATTTAGATGCCGTGTAAGTGCTGGGAAGCAATTTAAAAAATTGGAGTCGAGAGAGAGACGCACCGGTACAAATAATATTGGTAAAGAGTGTGAGATAGATGAAGGCGTTGACCGACTTAGTGATTTCGCCGAAAACAGGGGTATTTGGGTCGAACTTGATGATTGAATAAATGAGCCAGAGGGAGCTCGCTGTGAAACGGTACTCAGTATTTGAATTAAATTAAATTGGATAAGGAGGGGAAACACACCGAAGTTGGCGAGAAAGAGCATCGACGGAAGAATGATAACAAACCAGTTCCTCTTCCAGACGATGAAGGTGCGGAATATCTGGGAGTATTCGGTATAAATAGGTGCCATCGGTGATACACGTACTATGAACGCATCTGCCACGGCAGTTACAAAGAACCAACAGGCGTTGGTTATGATTCCCATGGTTGTGTTCGGTGGTCCAAAATCAATGCCATCGTTGTCTGCGCAGCTTGTCGAACCTATTCATTCCAGGAAAAAGGGGGGTTCGACTCACTGAACGCAACAATGCAACGGATAGTGTCAATTACGCAACGCTAAAGATAGATTCAATATCGCACGAAAAATCAGGCGCAAGACGGACGAACCATGGTGATGAGAATGAACATGAGGATCGTCGTTACAACCACGTAGATCTGCTTCGCATTGGCCTGCTGTTTCCTCCGAAGAAGGACGCAGCATTCAATGAATACGGAGAGGTAGACACCTTTAAAATAAATGAACGTCGAAGTCTCTTCATAACTCGCCAACTGAAATACTCACCGTAGACGATGTTTTCCAGGAACACGCTGCATTGTTCTGTCAGCTGGAAACTCTGTCATTAGGTCATCAGATACGCACCCAATGTACGATTCTTTGGTTCCTGGGCCAATCGCCATTTGGAGGAATTGATGCGGGGTGGAATGACTTCCAGATGGGAGAGTGACGAAGAGACCTCTTCCTCTCCAAAGTAGAATCCTGCTATTATGGCATAAATAGGAACCTGGGGTAAGAGGGGAATTGAATTGAGCGCAAAATTCTGATGGAAGGCCAAGAGAAAGTTATCATTCAGAGGTGTGGATATGTGGAGTGACGCAGTTGCACGACGGATCTTTATTGCCCCCTATATATCAGAAAGAAATGGAACAAGCTCGACGACGCTCCTTTCCTCCTCCTCCTATCCTTCTTCGGATAGAGTCTGTCAGCTGTGACGATGTTAAGAGAAGAATCACCTGTTGGGCACAGAAGAGAGACATAACTTGCTGGAACCAGGCCCAGAGACCTCTCCTAGATTTTTTTCGAGCTGTGCCAGCGGTGCTTGTTTTGAGAATTAAATGCGCCAGATATGAGACGTGGAGCCCTAGGGCCAACAGGGCTTCGTGATTCATCGAAAATTCATGAAAGGGGGCGAGCTATTAGAGGATCGATCTGTCCAAAGAGACAAGATAAGCCCGATCTTTCTACGAAATCGATACCTCCGAGTCCCCTAGTCCAAGAACCATAGCCTGATTCGTTCGGACACGAACCGCGACGGCGACAGTGGCACTGCAGCAGTGTGAGCCAGGTCAAGGTATATGCGGATTCAATGGAGAGCAGTGGGCTTGAGTGGGCTGGTGCATGTTGAAAGTGAAATGGACGCATCGCGCCAACAGAAGGCAACAAGGGTAAAGAACGAGGCACCGCTTTAGATTCGATCGCGTTGCCTTCAACCTCATCTTCTCATCCACTTCTCACCGGTCTGCATCGAAGGCACGCCACACAGATGTATTTACTCTTGTACTTGGCTTGTACTCCCGGTCTACGAACACAAGTGATCAGCTTCCTCGGGGCTTTTTAATTCTAGCTTGCAATTGAAGAAGCTCGAAAACAACATGGTGTCTATTGCACCCCCGTCGGCCCCGGCCCTGACCTTCTATGCGCTACCCTGACCTTCTATGCAATAGTTCCGCGTCCGGACAGAATATCCGGAGGTGGACATCTAGATCTGCTGTCTGGTGGTGCACAAAACACGCACCGAATCTAAAGATCAAAGCTATTACGTCTCCGAATAAAATACACACGCAATATCTGCTCAATTGGGCCCAATGAACTGGTACAGTATCCTCCGGACCAGGCCCGACAGATGCTGGGGGTCATTCTGGTATATGGTCTATCACACGAGTGTCAGTCTCGGCAGCAGAATGAGGGCAAGCGCGCGCACCATGGACCATGCCCATTCCGAGCCCCGCGAGGAACGCCCTTCGCCCCAGTTGCCCGTGCGCAGGACGAGCCCCTGCCCGCGCGCGGCGACCCACAGGCTCTCGAGACCCTTGGGCAGCACGTACATCGCGAGCTCCGCGCGCCGGCGCTCGTCCTCGATGAGCAGCGCAAGTCCCTGTCGAGAGACCGCACAGCCACCACGTGCCGCGGAAAATGAGGACGTCGACGACGGCTCTGGGGAAGGAGCTTGCGGAGGGGGGAGGACGCGGGCGCGGCCATGATGCGCTCGTAGAGCCCATGCTTGATGCAGAAGACCGCTGGGAGCGAACGTCAGCACAGCACGTTGCCCGGGGCGTCCGAAGTCCCACCTTGGCATAAGCACCACGAAGGCGCCAAGGAAGGCGGAGCTGCGCAAGCTCCCCACGCCGGTGCGCCCAAGGACGCGCGCGGGGTCCGCGCGGAGCATGTGCCAGCGGAAGAGGAGCGTCGGCACGAAGTGCAGCGCGGAGTAGATCGGGAGCATCCAGCGCGCGACCTTGGTGAATTTGTCCAAGGCCGCGCCCCAGCAGCTCGTCATGTCGAAGTGCAGGCCGTAGCAGGGGATGTAGCGCGGCAGGTCAGCGGCACCAGCCAGGGCGCGTTCGCGCAGCGAGAGGAGGGCCGAAAGATTCGCCGGCGTGACCTCGGGCCTCTCTATCAGTCGGTCGAGCGCAGGGATATCGACGGCGTGTTCTTGGACAGCTTTGATGTTAAATCTAAACACTTCCGCGGGTGTTTTGCTAGCTTCCAGTATCCTGACGAGCGATCAGTCGAGGGTGCGCCTGAGGGTGCAAGAAAGACGGACCAGCCGACGTATGATCGGGGAAGAGTGTCGGGTCGAAGAAAAAACGCATACATGATCTGTCCGCATCTGGGGGTACATCAGCGCTCGGCCGTGCCCATAAGCGAATATTGGCGCACGACAGGGAAAACACGATTACAGCGCCGTATGGAATGCTGATGCCCCATCGTTCCGATTGCGCATTGTATGTGCCCTGCAGGCCTCTGGGATCCCTTGGTGAAATTGCGGATTTTGCCTGAATGAAATTGGCACTCACCTCACGAAGACCTGTTGAGCAATGACTGCCCTCCGACTCCGCTTCTCCCAAAGAATGGCGAGACCCCCCGAGATCGCGCCGGCCAGTGCCGAGTGCCAGCGCCGCGTACGCTTGCGGACGAGGGCCATCTGTGCATGGGCACTGAGGGAAAGCCGCGGAGAGCGCCGATGAGGAAGCACTGGGGTCGTTAGACCCGAGTCTGAGGAAGAATCTGAGTCTTCCGCCTCCTCGCCGAATGGAGACGGCAGGTTATGTGCGGTGGGGTGGATGGCGGGAATGAGAATGGGAAGGGCATTAATTAGGAATTTATATAGAGCAGCGAATGTCCCTGGGCTGGTTAAGTACGCGAAACGCAATAGAAGCGAAGGAAACTCACCCAACATGGCCCCAAACCTGAAAGAGTCTGACCCAAAGATTGCATGCCGAAGTAAAGCCAGCCATTGGGCTCTGGGACGCGAATTAGCCTGCAGTCGTCCCGTGAAACACACCGGACGAACCTGGGGACCTTGCGCATCCGTAAAAGCGCGAGAAAGACATTGAAGGAAGCGCGAATATTGAAAGCAAGCGTCGCCGATCCTGCAACTGTCAAACAAAGAAGGCGGGAAAAAACTTTCACGCACTGATGCCACCCATCGCTGCATGCTCCAAGCAGTCCCTCAATGTTGGGAGGTCGGCTACAGGTTGTCCCTTGTCGCGCCAGAGCACTTTTCGAGCGCCTTTGATCCGTTCTTGGTAGTTGGCGAGCGCGACAAGATTCTCGAAAGAGACCATTGACTGGCCCCGCGACAGCTTCTCCATCGGCTCATCGACGACGACTGGGACTGATGAGGAAGAGGTCGTTTCTATGTCTTCCATCTTTTGCATCCACGGAACTCACACGGAAGTGGGCTTGGTTAGAAACCGTCTGGACCCGGGTCGAGCGCTATTGAGCGCTTTATATGTGATCTACGATGTCGGCGGTCTGATCCCAAACGCGAAAGGCTAGCCCCAGATATACCGGTAATTCGCGGTTAACTATTAGCGCACGATGACATGGAGCCTAGGAACAAGATGGTTGGGTAGACCTACAAATTTTGGGCCGGTTATGACCTCTGAGCATCAGGCAAGGCTGCTTGTCCGGCTCATAGGCCTGGCAGGACATCACGGGATGATCGGGTGGATGGCTCGGCATCCGAAACCTGACCTCAACCATATCCGACGCCCACTACGAGACCATGTCCAACGATGGGCATGAAGAACATGGAAATCAGATTTTCAATGAACCTGCATCTCTTGATTCGTGGAATTGTACCCACCGCCGCAAACGGCTTGAGGCGATCCGAATTTTACATCCACCATCAAGCCCCTTTCACATAGTTTCTTCAATGCCCCTGACTGCGGTCACTCCGAGTCTTCCACCATACATCTCTCCGCCCACTGGTCGATGAAAGCCAACATACACAGCCTAATAGCATTGTGCGGGCTACTCGGCGTCGGCATCCTGCTTTTGAGCGTCGCCCAGGATCCTTTTGCGCTGCCGTCGACCTCCAAAAGTGTCCTGGAACGATATCGGCGCCCTTCAGCCAGCGTCGATCTTCCGGCGAACTTTCGCACTCCAACAGGCGTGGAACTTCCAGCGAACGGAGTCGTTCCAGCCAATGTCGACATTCTCGCGCCGGACTTGTATCCTGAACAGAAGTACGAATGGATAACCGAAAACCAAAAGGCGGCGCACGGCTTATTTCGTTGTCTGGAGCACGAGAACTGTGCGCAGAATCAAACCAAAGGCGCGTTACGGATAGCCCTCGCCTTAACGATGTAACTAATATATTTGCACTAGTGGTTATCATCGCCAGCGTCAACTTTCGCATCCCGTTGCAGAGGGGATATATTGGCGGGGAAGCCATCTGGGCGATGTCTACCGTACGTCTCGCCAAATCTGTTGCGGACTGGGATTAAATTGCCTCCGCTGTAGTTCCGAGCGTTGAAAAACATGGGATATACTGTGTTGTTTACCCTCGATATGGACTCCTCCTTCCAGCTCTACCATATTTTTGCCAACCTCGTCAAAATGGTCATCGCCAACCCCGAGGACGCGACCAGGTGCTTCAATCAAACAACCTGCATACGATCCGCAGAAAATCCGGCGGGCATCCCTGCCTGGAAGATTTTCTCGTTTCTCTGGTGGCCGTACTCCGTGAACCCACTGGGCGCAAAATGGACACTTCATCCAGAAGACGTGAGCTTCGGTTCTCATTCTTTTCCCCTTACCCCCGCTCAACTTCTCTTTCGCTCGCAGTATCAGCACAACGGCCAAGCGCTCAACACATACCTCGGCTACACCATCGAACCACAATGCTCCAAATATCCGTTCGTCCCCCATTCGCAGCGGGAACCACAGGTATACATCCTCGCGAAATTTCTCAAGTTTTTCCTTCCCGCCAACCGCGCGTGGCCGCCCGAGTTCTTCGATGCTGCCACCAATGCCACGGGGATGTCCTTTGTGATGGCGTCCAAGGATCAGGCCGGCTCACCCAAGCTGTCGCCTGGAGACTTGGCCACCAGTATTACGAACGTTGGCCCCGTAACGCAGGACCAATTTTACGACCTCTTGTCAAAGTCTGTGGCGCTCGTTGGGGTTGGAAATCCCGCGCTGTCAGTTCCAATTCCTTTCTCATTGGAGCTTCAGTCCCTTATCTGCTGATTCAGATCGCCGACGCCGTACGATGCGATGTGCCTCGGGGTCCCGTTCATAAATCCAGTTTCGGGCGTAATTATTCGCCGTCTTCCACAACGTTCTTCCTCTGATCTTCCTTCGTGCTTAGTGGGACAAGAAAAACCCAACGGACCGCTCGAAATGGGCGACGCAGCACAACATGCTGAGGAGTCTTTCTCCGCCGTATGTGTACCACTGTATTCAAGGGCGACCGCGACGGGTTTGTGAACGCGATCAAGGACGCCGTAGCGAATCCGATCGAAAGGCAACTCACTAAATGTTTATATATTTTGGCTGTGGAGCTAACGTGGAGATCTGCAGTTATGTACTAGAGCGCATGAAGATGACTTCGGTTGAAGAGAGGTTCGGCAAACTTCTCGAACACGACTGGAAGGCTGAGGCTGCCGAGTTGCTGAAGGCGCGGGAGGCGGGGGAAGTGCCAGGGCCGGTACGTCGATTTGCTGCCCTATTTCACCTGAACTTATCACAGTATATATCATATCAGCTCTTTGTTTTATAGCGGGACTCATGGGCGCGTTAAATAGTTTGACGCGCGTTTAGAATGGACAAGAATGTATTGCACAAGTACCGAAAATAGAATTCAATTAGAATTGGTCCGGCTGGGCAGCTCGTGTTGGAATTCAAGCTCAAAGCGGTCGGCATTTCGCGCATTTGTCTTTTCATTGCTCCGAAGTTCCCGAACTCGTTGATACGCGAGTTCCTTTCCTGTACGCACATACTTACTTCTGTACAATAGCTTCAGAGTTGTTCTTAGGTACAAAGTTCTTGCTGCCACAAACTTCGGTTATTCTAGGGCTTGATTATACCCTGGAAGGATGGGCCGAACTCCCGATTGCAATTTATTTCCGAGCAGATGGTCCAGTTCGTTGTCCGTTTATTTAATAAACTCCTTCTATGCGTACGCCTTGTTGCTATCTTGCTGAGAGGTAACACAAACAATCGATGCGTCTTCTTCTGCCGATGATATCATGTTCGCTCAAGATGCACTCTTCAAGCTCCCCAGAACAGCAGCCTGAGGCTGCAAGCTGAACTTCCAGGGACCTCTGATTCTCATCCCCACGGATAGGGGCCACGGTTTTTACACATGCCAACATCGCCATCGCCGTCCACAGCCAGAAAGGGCCTCACAAATTTCAAAGCCAACTTCAACTACGACCAGAAGGTATGGCTATTTGCCGCGAGGCGCGCAATTATACTGCTCCGTGTCATTGATCCTGGGGAATGATATCGCCGGCGCTTCCATTCGCTCCTTCATATTGAATTCGAGCAGCCTGTCCTCAGAAGTTCGGAGCCAAGCAACTTGAACGGACTCCGGTTGAAACTTGCAGGAAACAGCCAACTTGAACTCGTATTCTTGCCCGTAGTGTTAAAGTATATGCCGAAACAGCGTCGTTTGAAGTGAAACAGGCAAGAAAGGTTCATGTTTGTCGATGCCGATCACGGCAGTTTCCGCTGTTGTTGCCGCATGCGGCTAAGTCAACGCATATCAAAAAAAAAAAAGCCTCTCAATGACCCACTCTCAATTATTGCCGACGCCGTATTCAGAATAATTGGCGCCGCGTGACTTTGTGTCAAATGAATACGGCAATAATGCCTCTTTCCTTCCTCCACCTTTGTCAAAGGAGAGCCAACATCCACACCCTCATAGCACTGGGTGCGCTCCTCGGAGTGGGTATCCTGCTTTTTGCAGGTGGTCCCGAATACGTTTTCGATCAATTCGTCCATCTTCCGCGTCACAAGTGCACCACATGCTCCAGAACTGGACTTTCCGGTGAATGTTCACTTTCCAGAGGACATGGAACTTTCAGCAGACGGGAACATTGCAGGTGAATAAGGGCCCTCCAACGAAAGTCGAGCCTGCAGCGAATGTGGACATTCTCGCGCCGACTTTGTATCCCGGGCAGAAATATAGATGGATAACGGAAAATCAGAAGGCGACGCACTCCTTGTTTCGCTGCATGAAGGAAGACAACTGCGCGCAGAATCAAACCAAAGGCGCGTCGTGGCCATCCATCGCTTCGCGTGTTGTAACTAATGTATTCGCACCCCAGTGGTCATCATCGCAAGCGTCAACTTCCTCATCCCTTTAGAGGGCGGATATATCGGTGGAGAAGCCATCTGGGCGCTGTCCACGGTAGGTATTGTCAAATTTACTCGGAAGTAGTATTCAATCAGTTGGCCCAACTTAGTTCCAAGCGCTGCAAAACATGGGATATACTGTTATGTTCGCTATCAGTTTGGAATCCTCTGTTCAGCTCTACCACATGTTCGCCAACCTCGTCAAGGTGATCATCACCAACCCTGATCAGGCGCACGCATGCTTCAAGCAAACGACCTGCGTACGATCCGCGGAAAATCCGGCGGGTATCCCTGCTTGGAAGATTTTCTCTTTCCACTGGTGGGAGTCCTCCGAGAATGAACTGGGCGCGAAATGGACACTCAGCCCCGAAAACGTGAGACTTGGATTCCATTCAACTGTCTCCCTGTGCTCAGGCTCTACTCCGCTCGCAGTACCTCATGAATGGCCGTGTGAATACCACATACCTCGGCTACAGCATCGAGCCACAGTGCTCCAGATATCCGTTCATTCCTCATGCGCAGCGAGAGTCACAGGTATACATCCTCGCCAAGTTTCTCAAATTCTTCCTTCCCGCGGACCGCGCGTGGCCCCCCGACTTCTTCGATGCGGCCGCAAACGCCACGGGAGCATCCTTTGTGATGGCGTCCATGGATCTGCCTGACGCACCCAAGCTGTCGCCTGGAGATTTGGCGACGAGCATCATAAATGTAGGTCCCGTAACGCAGGACGAATTTTACGACCTCTTATCAAAGTCTGTCGCCCTGGTTGGGGTCGGAAATCCCGCCCTGTCAGTTCCAGTCTCCTTTTTAGAGCTTCGGTGATCTTATCCACTGGTTCAGATCGCCGACGCCCTACGATGCGATGTGTCTCGGGGTTCCATTTATAAATCCAATTGGGGCGGTAATTAATCGCTGATTCCGTGCTTCTTTGCTCCTCTGACTATGCATTCTCAGTGGGACAAAGAAAACCCCACGGACCGCACCAAGTGGGTGACGCAGCACAACATGCTGAAACATCTTTCTCCTCCGCACGTGTATCACGTATTCCTAGGTGACCAAGCCGGGTTCGTGAAAGCCATTAGGGATGCAGTAGCGAACCCTATCGAAAGGTAGCTCGCTGATCGTTCCTTTTGTCGTTCGGTGTTGAGAGTTAATGTGACAATCTGCAGTTATGTATTAGAGCGTATGAAGATGACTTCGGTCCAAGAGCGATTTGGTAACATTCTCGAACACGACTGGAAGGCCGAGGCTGCTGAGTTGCTGAAGGCACGGGAAGCGGGAGAGGCGCCAGGGCCGGTATGTGGATTTGCTGCATTGTTTCACTTGGGAACTCATAGATGGATATCTCAGCTCTTTATTTTATAGCGGGACTTCAATTCCCACTAGCTTGACGGGATTTATAGAGTGCACAATTATAATAGATTATAGATTAGATTCCATTGGAATTGGGCTGACTGGGCAGCTAGGTCGTAGATGTTGGTGTTGGTGTTCTCGGGCCCCTGATCGCGCTGGCCTCTTCCGCCGACTTCTCGGCCAAATCCTCATCATCATCGCCGCCCTCGTCATCCGAGCGATCGTCGTCGGTCTGGGACGTTTTGATGGTTCTGGCGAAAATTCGTAGGTAGTGTCAAATTATCAGCATGAAGGATGTGCGCGCACCGGACGACGATCCGGAGGATAAGGAAATACCAGAACAGGTTCAGTGCCTGCAGGAGCGCGAGGGGCACGAAGATCTGGTACCGCATCCACCCTGGAAGGTAGGCTCCGTCCGCGGGTTTCCAGTGTCGTGAGGGCTCCCTAAGGCGATCGACAATGGGAATTATGTTGGTAGGTATGAGGTAGCACGTACGGAATCAAGTCGGAACTCTGTCCACACAGAGCAGAGGATGACCAGGCTGAGGTAGTGTCGAAAATACCTGCGCGTATCCGGGCGTCATTAATGCCGCGCAGGAAAGAAGAAAGGATTTAATGGTACGTACGTCCAGATGCAGACAAAGACGGCGAAGGCGACAGTTTTAGGCGCGTTCCCATTGGATGTAGTTCAAGAGCTTCGAAAACTGCGCGGGACAAGTGAGGCTTGAGTGAGCTAGGTTGAAATACAAATACTGACAGGCAAAGAACATGTCTGGGATATCCATGCTCATGTATACCGCGTTTCCGATCAGGGTGAGATTTATCATGTAGCTCCAGCTAGTGTACAATTAATAGACGCAACCACGCAGGGAAAGGCGAAAGACGGACCCGACCATCCAAAGCGTAACAGCGTGGTGTGCGACCAATTCGTGGTAATCCTTTCGCGGCTTTTCTAATCGAAGAAGGAGGACGATGAGCTGGTGACACCAATACGCCATTTGCATGAGGTAGTAGCGCTTGAGCTCGGGGGTCATCGCCCAATGAGGGTAATCTATCGAGAACTTGGATGAGGCCGAGCGATCTGAAATGGATGAAGGACGGACTAATCCAAAAGTACTCGGTTTGATACCACCAGGTTGGCAGTTGGGCCATTATACGCTGCGGGTGGCAATTCAGAGTTCGGTGGCGGGAAGGACGCATATCAGGATACGCACTAAACCCCATGCTCCCGAAAGAAGGAAATAGACCACAGCGTATCCCTGTTCACCGAAGCGGTCGAGCTTCGTTTGTTTCTTCAGACCAAAGTATCTTGCGAGACGTCTGAACAAGTTGACCGTGAGGAGCTGGCGAAGGCATGCGAAAAAAACGATGTTGTAGGCGAGGAACAGGAAATCACACCAGCCTTTTTCGTAGCGGGAATCGTTGGGGTCGGATGTGGGGGCCCGATGGGAGATAAGAAATATGGGGCCAAAGGGGTTGGAGGTTAGGATATATGGAGGAATGGCCGAGGCTAAAGGTTCGAGGACGGGTGAAAGATAGGGGGTCAAGAGCTCCCAGGTGGTATACAGGACGATAGGAACGAGAAGAAGCTTGAACGCCTCAGCTGAAGGTGGGTCGGTGGGTTGTTTGATCCTGAAGTGGCCGACACGGACCTGGTTCGACGGCCCATCGCAGCCAGGGAGATATTCTCGGCCGGCGAGGACCCGAAGGTGAGGGGGTGCGTTCTGGGGTGGAGGAGCCTAGCGGACTAGAGAAGGGTGAGAGGAAGGTGACGCTGGATGTATAAACGAACGTTTGGGGTTGGAAGGGGTCTGCGATGTGGTACGCCGGGTCAGAGGCGCGGGGTGGAGACTTTGTGCGGACCACGAACTGCCCTGAACGTTTCCGTGCGCGCGACATGGTGAAGGATAAAAAGGTGGCCGTATTTCTTTTGGTATTACCCGTCATCTGTTTTCATGTAAAAGCTAATGTAAAAGACATTGCCGCGCGGGCCAATTTTTGTCATTTCTGCTTTGTCTCCGTCACGTAATCAGGTTCGCACGGTTTAATTATGGAGAGCCGCCAGCAATTTCCTGTGACGCACTCTGGGTGCAGTCGTGGGTGGGCTATATTAGCGGTCTTCAAGCTCAAAGTAACGATTATACCGAACTAGTGCCTCGCACAGAATATTCAATCATGAGTGGCAAGTGGAGTCAATCCGTCGGATCCGAACCTTGAATGGATACACACTCCCACGGCAGATTCCTATCTTTATCAGCAGTCCTCAGTGTCCAGCGAGACCCTCACCACCTGGCACCCATCCGCCAAGTCACCACGAAAGCTGGGCGTTCGCGTTCTAGCCATCATTGCGCGGCAATCATTCGCTGAACTCGGACGTTTGGACGGGAATCCGGACATAGGGGTATTTTCCGCCGTTCGTCACTAGCAGGTGGAGCGGCTTCGTAATGGCGACGGCTCCGAGGAGGTTGACTACGAATGACTAGGCTCACGGACCAGAGTCCCGAGACTCGGCAGCGCATGGATGACGAATGTGGAGGGAAGGGATACGGTACGATTCGAATTACACCGGAACCTTATGCTCTCTATCCAATGGCTGAAGTAACAGTTGAAAAGGAGTCCAATAGAATTCCACCTGGCAGCACATTGAACTCCAAGATTCAATTGCATGTAAAATGCTAGTTGGATGGTCCTTCTCATTTACTTCCCGGAGTGATAGGACAACTCAGTCAGCAAGTTGTCGGCATCTCTGATCCAGAAACATTCCATTGGTCTTCCGCGAGGTATTCCATCATGTTCAGCCGGGACTTGAAGTCGACGCGTCATTTCAAGCCGAAATGCAAAGGGGACTTGAAATAAAACTCGCGGCTGGCTTGCACTTTTTTCCACACCCTTCCTCTCACCATTGCCATGAGCTTGCACGACGAATCTCGAGGTGTTTCGCACAAAATCTCTGGCTCTCATAATCAGCAAGAGCACAACGAGAAAAAGACCCATGTCCCCGAGGATACTGTCGAATATCCCGAGGGCTTGAAATTATCACTCATCACTCTCGCTCTCTGCCTCGCCGCTTTCGTCGTTGCGCTGGATAATACAATAATTGCCACTGGAACGTCCTTCTCAGAACACTGTTGAAAACCCCTCTAACAGTCGCCACAGCCATCCCTAAGATCACAGACCAGTTCCAATCCCTCGACGATGTCGGCTGGTATGGCTCCGCGTATGTCCGGCTTCAGCCATAAATCTTTATACGTCGCTGAAAGATTCCACCAGATACCTCCTTCCAACAGCTGCATTTCAACTTCTGTTTGGCAAATTTTACTCTTCCCTGTCCATAAAATGGGTATGTATCGTATAACACAACGCTGCGAGCCCACTAAATTTCACCGCCAGGTGTTCGTGGCTGCTGTCAGCGTTTTCGAACTGGGGTCCTTGATTTGCGGCGTCGCTCCTTCCTCCAAGGCTCTAATTATCGGCCGGGCGATCGCTGGATTGGGGTCCGCTGGAATCTTCTCAGGAGCCTTTATCATCATCGCCAACACGGTCCCGCTCAGGAGCCGCGCCTTGTACACATCGCTCATTGGAATCATGTATGGTGTGGCTTCAAAATCTCTTGACAAATCCTTCCTTTTCTAACCCGAGGATCCTCTAGGTATCGCATCGGTAGCAGGTCCTCTTATGGGCGGAGCTTTCACGGATAAGGTGACTTGGAGATGGTATCTTACTTTACCACTCGCCTGCTGGCAGCGCTGACTCTTTTTCGCAGGTGCTTCTACATCAACTTGCCCATTGGTGCAGTCACTCTTCTTGTGATTACCCTCTTCTTCAAGGCTCCGGGATCCAGCGTCAAGACGGAATTCATGCCTCTGATCGACCGAATCCAGCAATTCGATCCTCTGGGCACCGTGACTTTCGTCCCGGCGATCGTGTGCTTGCTGCTTGCCCTTCAATGGGGAGGATCCAAGTATCCTTGGGACGACGGCCGCATCATTGCTCTCTTCATTCTCTTCGGGGTGCTCCTCTCGGGTTTCATCGCCATACAAATCTGGAAACAGGACCTTGCGACCGTTCCTCCTCGCATTATAAAGCAACGGAGTAACATGACGGGAGCATGGTTCGCGTTCTGCCTCGGTGCATCCTTCTACACTGTCGTATACTTCGTGAGTTTAAAGTTTCCATCCATTGCGCAACTAACTCCAATTCAGTTGCCTATATGGTTCCAAGCTATCAAAGGTGTATCCGCTGTAAAATCCGGCATCGACAATCTCCCCATGATTCTCTCGCTCGTCATTTCGTCTCTCATCGCGGGAGGCATCGTCACAGCCGTGGGTTATTACGCGCCCTTCATGATCCTCTCGGCGATTTTCATGGGCGTCGGCGCGGGTCTCATCTCGACCTTCGACATTTCCACCGAACACACACACTGGATCGGCTTCCAGGTTATCTTCGGCCTGGGCGTCGGCTTCGGGCTTCAGCAGCCAGTCATGGCCGTACAGACGGTCCTCAGACTGCAGGACATCCCCATAGGCACCTCCCTCATCAATTGCATGCAGATGTTGGGTTAGTGCTCTGCGCTTTACTTTTCTTGTCGAGAACTTCTGACCGAGGATGTTAAACCCCCAGGCGGGGCTTTGTTTGTGTCGGTGGGCCAGAACATTTTCACAAATAAACTAACTACCGGGATAGCGGGTCAAGTCCCGGGCGTCAACCCCGCGATCGTTCTTAGAGTCGGGGCAACCAGTCTGCGTAACTCCATCGACTCAGAGCACCTGCCCGCGGTCCTCGCGGTATACAACCAGTCCCTGGTGTCTGCATTCTATGTTGCCGTAGCCCTCGCTTGCCTTTCGGTTGTCGGGGCCTTGGCGATCGAATGGAAGAGTGTCAAGGGCAAAAATATCGAGGCGGCAATGGGTTGAGACGAATGTTCATTTTGTATTACTCACTGCCGAATCCTGTCAATAATTGTCATAAATGCAAGTCCGGCAAATGCTAGACCGATTTGAAGGCATTTATGACCTCTGATAGTTGAGGGAATGATATGGCAACATACCGCCCCCAAGAAAGCATTGTGCACTCAGAATCAAAAGAAATCTGCATAACTCTAAACGATCATTTGATCAGTACTAAGTTCCCACGGTTTAATCAACTTCGGCTACTCCAAGACGACCATAAAGCGATGAAGCCAATCACGCATCAAATCGACGTCAATGTAATTCTCAGCCATCGCGGTAATAAATCCTTAGGTCTTCAAGTCACAGAGTTACACGGTACTTTCATCGAGTTCCTCTGGCTGTTGTACAAGCGAATGAATTCTGGACCCTTGAAACAACGCCGGGTTTTTGGCCGCTTTATTGATCTACAATATGTATGTCCTACCACTCCAGATCCTTATCCTTATCGAAGAAAACAGCGGTCCTCCCTTCAGTATCCAACGCGGCCTTCACAATCACCTTGCATCCATCCGCCGGGTGCGAGGGTCCACTGGCGTTCATATTCGTCGCGTTGGAGCCTTCAATGCGCGGAAATTAGTCTCTGAACTCTATCAGCCCAAACACATAATTACCGGGGCATATCGCGACCACCCGGATTCCAGAGCCCTTCTGCTGCTCCTCCACCGCCCAGTGCACCGTCAGCCGATTCAACGCCGCTTTGCTCGTAACATACGCCAAGTGGACCCGAGGTGCATACAGCTTTGAGAACATGTTGATGGAGCCAGCGTACGAGGAGATATTGAGTATTGTTCCGCCATTATTTAACAGCGGGCGGAGCGCCTCTGTAATAGCCACGGTTCCGAAGAGATTGGCCTCGAACGTCTCTTTGAATGCGGGGTTATCTATCGCAGCGCTGGAACCATTCAACCGCAGCTCGATGCAGGGATCACAAGAAACCCACTTGTTGACCAAAACATCTAGGCCTTTGAGGTCCTTCGCCTTCAAATAATCCGCTACCGCCGCGCACGCCCCTTTAATCGATACGTCGTCGGTGATGTCTAGCTGCACAGGCACAACTGTGGACGACGGATGGATATCCATTGTAAATTTAGCCAATGCCTCTTCAGCAGCAGCGATTTTGCGGGCGGCTATTCACAAGTTAGCATCATGGTATCCGAAATTCCAACGCAAATTCCCCGGACTTACTCATAAACACAAGAACATCCGGAGTCGAAGCCAGCTGGTGAACTGTATGCATTCCAAGCCCTGCAGCACACACCCCGTCAAGACGCGTACGAAAATCCCCGAGGACAACATATTACTTACCTTGATTGGAACCAGTTACAAGGATACTGCGTGTGCTGGCCATGGTGCGAATCCGCTAAAAGTGCACCTGCTTTTAAGTGCTTCACTGGGCGCTAATTAGCTTGGGTTTCGCGCGAATACCGGGGTATGTTTGCCATGACATACCCATTGGTAAGCAGGCACGCTCAACTTGTACGCCTACCCTTGCACCCAGTGCTTACTGGCATAGTTCGGCGTCGGGAGAAGCGCGACCCCGAAAGGACAATATCATATGTTCGCCGAATTCCCTGTTGATTCTATTTCTGGTGAGTAGTAGGGAGCGCCGACTCCGTCGGCAAATACCTTGCTTACAACGGTTCAGGACCTGCCTCCCTAGTATTTCGGGTGTGCTTGTGGCTGGCTTTGCGCGCTGCAGTTGAGCACGTGAGGACGTAGATATGAGTCCGACTTTACGTACATTTGAAATCTGGACCAACTCTAGGCCTCGCCGGGGATTTAGGATCACCGGGTGAGACGAAAAGTGAGCCAATTATGAGGGTGGAGAGACCTCAGGCTTGACAAGCAAGGTAACCTCATTTTGATTACTTAGACGCAATTCCATGCAACCTGTATGAATCAAAGTGTGAGGCCTATCCATATGCCTTCGATTCATCTGGTATTATGTGAGTAAAAATTTTAACCAGCTTGGTTCAACGTAAGTTGGTTGCTGGTTCACCGTGGCACGTGCGGTTCACCCTGGCCCGTGCGGCTCACCGTGGCACGTGCTAATAGGGCGGTTAGTCTGTGACTGTCATGGTCACACTGTCTTAACCATGGCCCCTGAGCGCGAGTCTGAGGATACGCTGAGTCTCTCACCACACACCTTCCCGCCACCGTCCTGGTCAAATGAGATCCAGAACCCGCACTCTACTTTCATTGTGCGGGTTACTTGGAGCCAGTTTCCTGCTTTTGGCCGTCCAGCACAAGCTTTCCGAGCCGTCCACCGGTGATTTTACAAGCACACCGCAGGCTTCACAACCCCCATTGAACTGGCGCCCTTCAGCCATTCTCGACCGTCCGGTGGACTCGCTCGCTCCGCTGGCGCGGAACTTGCCACAAACGGGGACCGTCCGGTGGATGGGGGCCTTCCAGCGACCGGGGACTTTGCAGGGAATACGGACATTCTCGCGCCGATATTGTATCCCGAGCAGAAGTATACTTGGATAACCGAGAACCAGAAGACGACGTACGCCTTGTTTCGCTGCATGAAGGAAGGCAACTGCGCGCAGAATCAAACCAAAGGTCCGTTGTTGCCATCCCGCGCCTCACGTGGAATATCTAATTTATTCGCACTCCAGTGGTTATTATTTCAAGCGTCAATTTCCGTATCCCTTTGCAAGGCGGATATATCGGCGGAGAAGCTATCTGGGCGCTGTCCACGGCATGTCGCGCTAAATCAAATCTATTCGGACCGTCGTTAAGTCGCACCCTAGTTCCAAGCGTTGCAAAACATGGGATATACTGTACTGTTTTCTATTGATATGGACTCCTCCGTCCAGCTCTACCACATTTTCGCCAACCTCGTCAAGATGGTCATCGCCAACCCCGACCAGGTGCGCGGATGCTTCAATTCAGTGACCTGCCTGCGATCCACGGAAAATCCGGCAGGCATCCCTGCCTGGAAGATTTTTTCGTTCGTGTGGTGGGCGGCCGCGAAGAACCCAATGGAGAGGAAATGGACACTGAACCCTGAAGACGTGAGCATTTAATTGCCTTGCCCACCCGCGCTCAAGGTATATTTTGCTTGCAGTACCATATCAATGGCCAGGCGATCAACACATACCTTGGCTACAGCATCGAGGCGCAGTGCTCTAAATACCCGTTCATCCCGCATTCACAGCGCAAGTCGCAAGTATATGTCCTCGCGAAATTCCTCAAGTTCTTCCTGCCCTGCCAACAGCGCTTGGCCGCCCGAGTTCTTCGATGCTGTCGCTAGTGACACTGGGGCGTCTTTTGTGGTCGCAGCGAAGGATCAGGACGGCTCAGCCAAGTTGTCTCCTGGAGATCTGGCGGCGAGCATTACGAACGTTGGCCCCGTAACGCAGGACCAATTTTACGACCTCTTGTCAAAGTCCGTAGCGCTCGTTGGGGTCGGAAATCCCTGCGCTGTTAGTTCAAGTTCCTTTTCTCGCCGCGCCTTCAGTTACTCATCCGCTGATCCAGGTCCCCGACTCCCTACGACGCGATGTGCCTCGGGGTTCCGTTCATAAATCCAATTTCGGCGGTAATCAATGGCTGTCTCCATGTCTCATTTCTCCTCTAACATGCGTGCTTAGTGGGACAAGGACAACATCACGGACACGACCAAGTGGACAACGCAGCACAACATGCTGAAGAGTCTGTCTCCTCCGTATGTGTATCACGTATTCAAGGGCGACCGCGTCGGGTTCGTGAACGCGATCAAGGACGCTATAGCGAATCCCATCGCCAGGTAACAAATCGTTCTTTGTTTCTTTAGCCCCTGGATCTGACGTGGAGATGTGCAGCTACATACCTGAGCGCATGAGGATGACTGCCGTCGAAGAGAGATTCGGCAGAATTCTTGAACATGACTGGAAAGCTGAGGCTGAGGCTACCGAGTTGCTGAAGGCGCGGGAGGCGGGGGAGGCGGAAGGTCCGGTACGTGGATTCGTTGCCCTGTGTTATCCGGGACCTCACCGCTGGATATATCAGCTCTTTGTTTTATAGCGGTCCACTTCAGGACTCCGATTTCTTGGGAGATGTATGTACACATACTGTATGGGTTGTTGAACAACTTTTGGCGTTAAAATAGAAAGCATCGCATAATAATAGCTCAAAACCGACAAGAAACGCTGCACTAAAACTTGACTCTTGGCAACAGTCCGGGACATATCGTCGTTGAAAGAAAAACCATTGGCTCATATCACGCTCACCGAGTTCGATTCTATCGTGTTGATTTTCAATGCAGTTTGAAGGCTTCCTGACATGTAGTTATGCATACCAGTACAATTCTCGGAGTGTTAGACCTTTCCCGGATCGAAAGCTCTGAGTACGCTAAATCCAACCAACGATCAAAGCTGGAAATCAACCTTATTTTAGTCAAGGGAACCCGAGGAGAAATTCAACAAGCGAGGCACGATCTTCTGAGTTGAAGTGTCTGCCTACGAGAGACTAGATAAGGACATGGTTTTGTGCTTGAGGCACCTAGCGTCTCGGCGTGTGGTTATCAGACTCGAAGGAATTCAGAGTCCCCATTAGGGTTCCACTAGGAATAAAATAATGCATCCTCGATCAAATTCAATTATGCACAACTCGATGGATACAATTACTGATACTCAGGCCTTACGAAATCTGGGTAGCAAGCATATCCGCGACGAAACCCTTAAAGAGAAACAAGCGGTCTACAAACTACATATCCCGTAACAGACGCTCGACAAGACGGTCATTCGCGTCCCAAAGTTCTTGCTTGAACGATTGGAAGTCACCCTTGGATCTCGTCCACCCGCGGCGCATCATGGCCGCCGCCGCCAGCGCAATGGGCGAGTCCATCCCGAGCCCGGCCCGGTCCAAGAAATACGACGGGTCTCCGCTCCGCAGCGCGCGCAGCGCCTCGACCTCGCGCATCGCCGCGGGACGGGTGACCACCGCTCTGTCGTCGGCTATGTAGGTGTACGATTGCTTGATGCGCTCGGTGACCAGGATCGGGACCTAAAGCCACGACGATTAGTGAGTGGACGCGCAGGCAGAAAAAAAACCCGCACGTTGCACTGGACAGCCATCGCGATCGTGGAGCTTGCTCGGACGTCGTAGTATCCGCCGCTCGGTGCGAATGTGGGCAGGCAAATGTCCATCTTGCTCATCAGCGCGTAAAAATCTGGAATTGTTGTGAGTAAAAAGAGGGTCGCCAACGAGTGGAACGTACCAGCGTAGTTGAGTTCCTTGTGAACGGAAACTACGTTCTGGAGCTCTTGTGGTATTTTCAAAGTTCCTGCTCCAATGATGAAGAGTCGGAAGGGCGGATCGGGAAGGGTGGTGTCGACGAGATATGGCGCGTTGGCTTTGGCCTGAGGAAGGTACCCCCAGACTTTCGGATCCTCTGCAATACGCGGTCGTCAGCGGACTCAGTTTTATGAACAAGGTGAGAATACGCACGCGCCAGGGATTCCTTCAGCTGGGCAAATAATTGCAGGTAGTCCCTTCGAGTAGTGGACAGGGTCCCTTGGATGACAGCATCTGAAAGGACTCGCGATGGGTTGGGGTGGGCTGCCGCAGGCAGGTCGAGAATCGGTATGTAAACATCGATAGGAATGTGCTCGTAACCAGCTAGGCGCACTGTCGCGTTGGCGCTGTCTGCACTGGCGAGGAACGATTTCCCGAACCCGGCTGCGACGCTACATACAGAACATCGTCAGTACCAACTAGCACTGGATTGAATGGAAGCACCGACTGCTCGGAGATTGCCAAAAGCCGGATGGCGCCTCTCTGGGTCCAGTCTCTAACTGTGTCCTGCCATTTGTAAGACTGCAGATCATATTCTGTCAGCTTTAGGCTGTAAAATCGAGTCAATTCTCACCGTCACGATGTGTACGATGCAGACAAGCATGAATTTGTGCGCAGCATCCCGCGCGTCCCAGGCAGCCAAGAGGTCTCTAGCCCAGGCGTCGCGCAAACTATTAACCAATGAGCAGAAGTTTCATGCGAGAAAAGCATACAACGCACTCGGTCTCGCAGGTCCCAAGCACCACCGTGTCGATCCCTCCATCCCCCTTGTTGGCATTGATGTCGTCAACGAGGGCAGCCGTGCCTTTCACCTTCCCGCGATATAGCTGCAGCGAATCCACGATCGTCTGGAAGCCCAGACTGAATGGGGCTGCGGCGTAAACCTGCACTGCGCCTCTGCTCGGACTGTGGTCCAAGGCCTTCTGGAGAGTCGAGACCAGGCTCAGATAGACGTCGTGATGGAAGGGGAACTTGCTGGCGACAGCGATATGGCGCCTCTTGTGTGGGGTGGAAAAGGTATCGAGGGCCTTGGTGGGGCGGGACGTTGTTTTTAGTGCTGTTTTCGGTGCCGACTTTTTGCCAGGAAGAGAACTGTTAAGAGATACGAGCTGCCAGAGTAAGAATGGGATAACGAGAAAAGCCGCCAAGGCGCAGATAAGCTGACGGCGGAGAAGCATACAAAGAAACTGAGGAGACCTTGGAGGTCTGGCATTTTTGAGGAGTTCGCGGATGATCGACTCGGAGAAGTGATCGGGAAGAACTCAAGCTCATACATTCAAAATTATTTCTACGCTCGACTACCTGCATTCACTCAGTGACGAGACACCCAGGCAGAACCGATGCTCACCGTAGCTAGGAATACGTCCGCGTCGTCGCGCCCTCGGGGGTGGTGATGGTGACGGTCTTCCCTGTCCTCCGTGCACGCGATGCCAAAGCCAGCTGATACAAATGCGTTCATCCCGGCAATAAGGGTCGGGCGCCCGCTGAAGAGGTCGGAGATGCTTTCGAGGAGATCGGCGGTCGGAAGGCTGTGGTAGATATCAGCGCGGCCCAGGGAAGCACATACGCGCCAAAAGTCGCTACCTTCCGATGCGAAATTGCTGGAGGAGGTTCCTAAACTCGTCGTACGTCGCACTCGGCACCTCAGCCTTGACGGCGTCCAGGTAACTGAGGCTGTCGGCTATAGACAGCTGGTAGGCCATGAAAGCGAGAACAATAAGCCAAAGACGGCCAACTAGCGCCGGAGACTTTTATATATACGGTAGCTGAGCCTGGCGCTAATCAGCAGAGTCAATCACACGCCCACGGGCTGGAACGCTGGCTATCGAGGATTGGAGTAAGTATATTGATTAAATACACACATTTATGCTTCTCGAGCTCCAGGACCGGGCTACCATGCCATCCCGACCACCTTCCCACTCTCCACGCAGTCCCCGACGCTGACGCCCCGCACTCCCGCGCCGACGACCTCCATCCGCCCGCCCCATCCGCCCCCGTCGAGCGCCTCCTTCAACTTCCCCATGCGCTCCAAGTGCCCCGGCAGCGGCGTCGGGATGCAGTCCTTGTGCTGCCACGTACGCGTGACAAGCGGCTCCGGCAGCGGCTTGCGGCGGTTGAGGTGGTATTGCAGGTGCGCGAGGACGACGGGAAGCGCGGTGTCCGGTGCGCGGTGCGGCCCGCCCAGCATCACGGTCACCTTCGTGATGCGCTCGCCCGGCGCGAGGGTGTCCTGCGCGGGGAGCGGCATGCTGTCGAAGGTGACGCCGAGGATGCCCGCGTCGTCCGCTTCGTAGTCGTCCTCGGGGCGGCAGACGAGGTAGCCGAAGCCCGGCGGGTAGATCTTCGCAGTGGGGAAGACGAGGTTGATGGCGGTGACAGAGGAGGCGGGGTTCGTGGTCAGGTAGGGCAGCGGATGAGAGGGGGGGATTATTTTGTTGAGCACGGGGAGGGGGAGCGCGGAAACGATGTGCGAGGGCTTGATAGGGTTCGTTCGCTGTGTCGTAATCTAGTAGGGGTTAACGCATGCAAGTCGAGTATATATATAAAGCCCACCTCGAACCCGCTCTCCTCGTCGAATTGCAGGGCTGTGACCTCTGTGTCGGAGAGGATACGGATATTGGGGTTTTTGGTGATGGACTTCGTCAATGCGTCAGCGAGCGTGCCCATGCCGTCGCGAAACGAGTACACGGAGACGCCGTCCATGAGCTTCATGACGTCGCCCAACTCGTAGCGTTTGCGGTCCTCCTCCTCTTTCTGCCTCTCCGCCTCCTTCTCTTTCGGGAACGGGTGAGCAAGCCCCACAGAATGCGGCCATTCCCCTTTTCTTCGAGCTCCCAGAGCTTGGGAAACGCGGCGCGGACGCTTAGCAGACGCGAGTCTGCGGCGTAGATGCCATGGACGAGTGCACTGCCCAGGACACGCGCAGGTTAACGGGTGGCCACGGCGAGTCAAGAAGCTCTCGAGGCTCTCGTCCAGCACACCTTCCGGGCGGTTCCATCCCCGAATGAGCTCAAAAGACAGGCCCGGTGTGATCAAGAATCGCAGGGGCGCCCACAAGTAGGATATCCCAGGGCTGGGAATCTCGTATATCCCAGGCGTCCCCGGGACGTGCAAAAATCGCTTCTTGGCCGCAGGCGACGACTTTGGTGTGGTGAGGACCGCATCTGAGAGGCCAAGCAGGTGGATCTACACCTGATTCTCTTCAGCTCGCGATCTGCCCAGCAGGTGGAGAGACATCACCAGCTCGAGCACAGGAATTCGAGGAGGGTCGGAGAGTGCGCGGCCCGCCTTCTAGAACGACAGATCCACGTCCCCCGGACAGTTGTACACGCTCAGTACTGGAAGCCCAGCCGCCCAAGCGCTTGTTCTTGTCGATAATGGTGATAGTTGACGAGGGAAATCGGCGCGAGAGATGGAACGCGGACGAAAGGCCAGTGAGTCCGCCCCCAAGAATTGCAATGTGCTTGGGCGGCATAGAGGGCCCGCTTATGCAGCTTTTGCAAGGACGATTTGTGTTCTTGAATTTTTTGTAAGCTCGGTCTCGGCCAGTCACATCTGTCACGGCTGAGTCACACGAATCACAGACTGTGTCACCGTCACGATCACATTCCACCTTGCCCGAGTTTCGCGTCTTGGACTTGGTCTATGCTCCTGCGAACAGGGCGGCAAGCAAGATGCAGAATAGTTTGGGCTCGGACTGGAAATCGCGCCAATTTGCTTCTTCGTCCCGGTCTAGACGCGTTTTTGATGGACGACCACACTCCAGCATCATTGGGCTGGATCGGAGCAATCCAATCCTTGTTGATGAGTAGGATTCTCCTAGGTTCGCCCGGTGACTGTTTACGACTTTTGCAGTAGTGGCGCAAACGCGGGAGGGAATGAATCGGACGGCGCAATAGAAAAGCATATTTTGCAGGCACATTCATTCTCAAATGAGGCGTCTGTTGGGACCATTCAAGACCAAGCATCGTTGGCAGATGATTCGGCGTCTACAGCTACAGACCGAATGCCCCATTTTGCATTCCCTGCCGCGTCTTTGCGATCACAGCCTACAAACGATCCTTCGCCTGTTAACCCCACTCCCCCAGCACACACCTCGGCTTTCGTTGAAACCCCCCTCAATGGAGAGCAGAAAAATCCGCCCAGACCTTCTCCTCATCTAGAATCTTCATCTCCATCCGTTGATCGCCAGTCCGGTACCAATTTTCTGGAATATATTGCTGCTGCAAAGTTCGCATCGCAGCAGAACGCAGTGGGCGGAGAGCGACGCCACATGACCACCCCGGCTTCGCCTTTTTCGTCTCCTAGTGGCACTCCCATTGATAGTCTAGATCACGATATCAAGTTCGTTTTTCCTTTCCGATGAGGATAATTTTTGACTTGCTCTACCCAGGAACGCACCCAAAAGATTGGTATACGTGACAGGCTTTGGTACATACGCTATGTTACCCCCTTTGAGGATTTTTATACTCATCTCAGGACAGGAAAGCTGCGAAGATCTCGGCAAACTTAGAGACCACTTCTCAAGAGTGGGTGAAATCGATAGTCTGTGCGAGTACGTCCAGAAGGGAGGGCCCAGCCATTACGCCATTCTCTACCGGAGTCCTGGCGATGCCGCCCGCGCAGTCGAGTCATTCGACATGTCCCAGTACGCAGGAGCGAGAACACTCAGTGTTCGAACAGGAGGGCGGTCTTTGTTCGTATCGGTAGGCCATTGCGATTTCTAGGGTGTTTCATAGCTTAACCTGTCTCCAAGCCTGCCCCAGGCAATTTGCGAGCAAGCGCACTGCGGGAGATATCCGACCGGACAGGGATAGTCTGGGTCAGCCCCACGGCACTGGGGTTCCTTGTGGAGTTTGCGACTGAATGGGATGCGGCGCGCGCAGCAGCCGTGCTTAGGTACGCATCACCTTACGACGCTTGGATGGTCTGTCTAATGGCAGAGCAGTTCCCAGTACACGGTTACCTACCACCCAGCGCTGCAGCCAATCTCAGCGTCAGATCGCGGTCCTAGCAACGCCACAGTGGAGGAATTGGATCCCGCCACCTCGGATGAGATCAGCAGGCTCGTGGCGCACGTAGAGGCGGGACTGACTGGGCTCGCGAATCAACTCAGGGCGCGGCTCCAGGAGCGCGGGACCCAAATTCCGTGGCACCCGAGTTTCGAGCGATGCATCGCCGATACATCGTCCGTGAATTTACCCCACATAGCGGGGTGGTTCGCTATCTTGCCCCCAGCGACGCCGGAGTTGGAGCGGGGCGTTGCGCGCTGTGCTCTCGATTCGCCGCCTCACAACATGTCTGAAATAAAGGAGATCGGCCTGCTCGCGGCGTCCAAGGGCTATCTTGACGTCGGGCTCCGTGCCGTGCGCCTGGTCGTTTCGCAAGAGCCTTCTGAGATCAGCGCGCGCTACGTCGCTGATTGGGAGGATGCAGCGACTCGCTCGAAGGATCTTTTTCTCGTGCCGATTTTACAGGTGCTCTCGGCTCTGTACAGGCGCGGTGTCGTGGAAGGATTGTCGCTCGCTGGCCGCGTCGCCGACGCCGACGCCACCCTAGCGGACCTGACCTTCTCCGACATCCGAGTGCGCATACCCGAGGGCCTCGTTTCCTATTCGAATCAATCACTCGATTCTACGGTTCCTCCAAAAATCCCTTTCCTCCAGAAGTCCCTCGATCTGGTGAAGAGCGTCATGCCCAGCGCTTCTCTCCCCGACGCGACTTTCGACCTCCGCGCGCTCAGCTCTTTGGAACGGATGGCCGTCGGGCTGCTGCCGATTTGGCGGCGAAGCCACCTCGAATTGGCGAGGTTCATGCGTCAATCGGGCGCGCTCGGGATCCCACATCTCGACGCGCTCTGCGTGCAGATCGAGCACCGCGGTGACGCGCTGACTACATCGTTCTGGCTCGCGGGCGCCATGCAGTATCTGATGGATGGGCGCCAATACGCCGCCGCGGTGTACCTGTACTCGCAGTACTGCCTGGCGGACGCGCTGCAGACGGAGATCCAGCAAGTGGCGCAGGCGTTCCCTCCCGTCTCCTCCGCGCCCGAGCCCGAGCCCGGCCGGCAGATCGTCCCCACTGTGGCGCACGACCGCATCCTGCTCAAATGTCTCATCAGGCTCTGCCCCACCGTCGCAGAGGCTAGACACTGCTCTTCGACGCGTTCCGCGCTGCGGTGCTCGACACGGACCTGGCGTCCAGCAGGGGCTGTGATGTGCTCGTGTTCCTCGAGGCGTTTCGCGCGGCGGGGCGGACCGACAAGCTCGAGGCCGTGCTGCCCGCCGTCGCCGCGCTCCCGTACCGCAAAAGCGAGCTGGAGCAGCTGCTGCTCGCCTATGCGGCCACCGCCAACGCGCCCAAAGTCCTCATGCTCCTCGAGAAGATGCGGCTCGCGATGCACGGCGTGCACTCGACATGCGACGCCGCATTCGTCGTCTTCCAAGGCGTCGGATGCGAGCCCGGCATGGAGGCCGTCCGGGCGTACCAGGACATTGTGCTTTCGCCCCCTTTCGGCGGACGGCCGGCGCTGATAGCCTCTAATGCTGGGCGAGACATCCGGCGCGTCCTGCACCTGTTCGAGATCCTCGAGGCCGCGGGCGAGGTCGACATGTCCCGGCTGTACCCCGCGGCAGTGGCGCGGTTTCACGATGCGGGGTGCGCTGCGGGCGCGCGGGCAGTGGGAGCGCACCGCAACGCGCGCGCCAGGGCTCTCATGGCGTCCGAGATCCTTGACAGACACGCCCATCACGCCAGTGCGCCTTCTGCGTATCGCGCCGTCTCGGTGGCGCGCTCTTCTGCAGCTGGGGGCACCGAGGTCCATGACGGGCAAACCCGGCGGGGCCGCGCGCCTTCTGGCCTCGCGCTGTGCCTGAGCACGACGCGCCCGTCCGTCCGCCCGTCGCAGTCCCGCGCCCACCCTCCGGCGCGCTCGCCGACGCACTCGCGCACGCCGCGCGGAACGACGTCGCCGGCGCGCTGCGGGTCCTGGACGCTCACGCCTCCTCGACATCCACGCAGGACCTCGTCGCCGTGCTGAACCGCTTCCTGAGCATCCGCTCGCTCGGCGGCGCGCTCGCGGTCGAGCAGCGCCTCTGGACGCGGCGCGACTTCGCGGCGCCCGGGGCCCTGGAGGCGACGCGCGCGCGGGTGCAGCACGTTCGGGTATGTGCCTCGTTTCAGCTGGCATGTGGATGTGGACTCATTTGTTTTGTGCCGGCGTACAGGACGCAAGTGCTGCGTAAAAGGTGCTTGTTTCTTCTCCTTGTTGTCCCAGCGTCCGCTTACATCTGCCTCCCAGAAAACGAAGGGATTGACATCTGCATCTGCCTGCTCCCGCGGTTAGGACACCTTACACCTCCCCGTGTGCGTCTCGACCGCCTCCACTAGGCCGGCGGGTATGTAGATCGCCCTGCGCCACCCATGGCCGCTCGCGCGGAAAGCGGGATGCGGAAAGAACATCTCCCTCGTCTGCTAACGCTCGGAGGCGGGTGGGGTGGATCGCGTATGTACGGCGTAGTGGTAACCCAATTATACATAATTTTATTCTGCGTACTGCAGAGCGTACTACCCGTAGACTACTAACATAGCGGACCTGTCCCTCAGTCAATGAGGTACTTGCGGCGGAAGAAAGAGCGGAGGTGGAAGATCTGCCAGACGCCGAGGCCGGTGAGGGACAGGAGGGTAAACCACGCAAAGTTTTGGACGCGCTGTTGCGTTGAGACTGCCAGTGTGGATAGTTCAGTCAGTACGGCTGAGAGGAGGGGAGGAAGAGAAAGTAAAGGACATACGATTAGTATCGGCGAAACGCTCTTCGCGCTTTTTCAGGTAGCCCATCTCGTCGACAATCTCCTTCACGACACCCTCGAGTTTGCGCATTTCCGTCTCAAGCCCAGAGAGTGATTCTTGGTTTGCAATGGCGCTGGGAGTGGGGTAAATTAACGGGGGCGAATTGATAAAGGACGACTGCACGTACTTGTAGTCTACCGCCTCCGCCCCAATGTCAACGTCTAGGTCTACTATGCGGGACATCTTCGCGGCCTTTTCTGAGGACACGGCTACGCGGCAGTAGGACCATATTAGTACTAGCATCCGCCTCAGTCTGTCTCGCGCACGTACACTTGTCGAGAAAGTTCTTGAAGCACACGCCGACCTCGCCGTCCGCATGGGTCGTAATTGCCAGCCGCGTCTCGGCCTTGATCGCGCGCTTGCTAAGATAGACGTTCTTCTGCGGGCTTGAGTCGACGATCTCGACGTCGACGCGCTGGTTCTCGCCGGGGCCGACGTTTGCGGTGACGATGACCAGCGCGCCGTTGTGCGCCGTGTTCCAGATGCACTTGTTCGGCGGAAAGCGGTAGGTGGGCAGGGAGAACTTTATGGCATAAGCTGAAGGAAGAAGGAGGAGAGAGAGCAGGAGGAGGGTCGTCAGTGGCCGGAGCGGTGAGAGTGACATGGTGGACGTGGACTCGAAGCCGGTGCAGGTGGGGTTAGGGTTTATACCCTAACCTGACTTGTGACTTGCCCTACGACTACGATAGGCTCTTTCGCGTGGACTGACTTCGGGGCCCTTCGAAACATTGAGAGCTAGCTTCTGATTTGCTCACCTTGAACGAGTTTGTTTGACATAGTTCACGATTCTGGTGCAAAACAACAGAGAATCAACATGGATTTACATTTTTAAACTGTCTTCCAACATTCTTATCTGGAGCTGGAATCAAGTCCATTCAACGCTCGATGATCCTCAGACTGGCGACTATTTATTGCTTCGAATTTACTTGGATGCCAACTCTGGTTCGGAATGTGGGCCTCTCTTCACCTGAAAAGTGGCATGGGATCGACGTGCAAGTAAAGGCCTGCTTCTGGTTCCTTCTCATACGAGTAGTTCTCCGTCTTCGCCTGCTTCTCAGGCCTCCAATATTTCTGCCTATCGCTTAGAAGTACTCCCGGTATGTTGTGGCCGGTACGTCCACAAAGGGCTCAACGCAAGATTGGGCTTCCAATCCTCAACCTGACCGAACGACTTCCGAGGAATGCCAGTGTGCGTCTTATTCTAGAATCAACCCCAAGCTGTCCCGGATTTCGATAGCATTCAGCTGCTGCTCGTAAGGTCGGTTGTCAAGAATACCGCCTCGTCTTCGGGAATATGGAGATAGTTCATTGAATTAACACTCGGGCCAATGGGCTGCTTGATCATCCAGTTAAATGGCGCATACAATCTTGAATCTTGGCAGCGCAGTTCTCAGCGACTGTGAAAACAAGCGCCTTTCGTACCGCAGATCCCGATCTCGCCAGACAGCGCCAGCATAGGGAGACTCCAAACGCAAGTGCCAATATGCAACCAAGTCGGTTTGATTCTTCTGGACTAATTTGTCACTGCATAGGCGGTTAATTAAATCGCACTCATTCTTCTCCACACATCCCGGTCAGCGACCGTCAATGCTATCATGCTGTGCACGCTGGATGTTAGGATTGATGTCGTCCTTCAGAGGCAATTGCATCAAACTGTCCCTTGAAGAGAGCTGTAGACCCTGGTTACCGACAGCACAGCCAAACTTGCGCCGATGGCTTCAAAGAAATCCCAATTCACTGGAAGAGGAAACTTGGGTGACGTCGATCCGCGGACTCTAGGAATCTCGGACGCGGCTATCGAGGACTGTATACGGGACCAGGTGCGCACGTCGCACCCGGGATTTGTAAAGGGGCAAAGCTCAAGCGCTCAAGATGTATTTGCGCAGCCTGTTCGGTGGTGTGCATATACTCAAACGAATCCTAAGCGTGGGTGGATGCTTAACAATAGAGTTACTGTGCATTAACTACCAGACTGATACTACTGTACAACAGAGCATAGGGCGGAAAGACATGGAAAGAATGATCTGAATACTGAACATTCACCACGACAAAGGGATTATTTGTTCTGGTCATCAATCCGACGATTAATACCCCCGAGAAGGACTTTAATCAGTCCATCTGCAGTGACAGGATTCAGCTTTGAGTAGGGTGTTGTGTCCACAATGTCCTGTGCCAAAGAATGATTAGACAATGGTACATTAGTGGAATCAAACCTACTCGGATATTTCCTGCTTTATGCAGGTCGTCGTCAAGCTCTTTGAGTGCTTTTGTCGCTGCCGCATCAGTTCCCTACTTGGACAAACTGGATTCCAATCTAGATGCAAGGATTTAGCATCAAAAGCTGTAGTTAAAAGTAGTACAGTTCAACATGCCTGGATCATGCAAAGGTTGGTCATTGCCTTGAGGCGCGTTGCGGCATCAACAATCGGGTGTTTAGGGTCATCCGCTAAGACCAACAAAGTTGAGGAGCATTCAGAAAGGGTGAATCAAACATACTGGCTTCGCCGTCAGTAATGACAATAAAATTCACCCGCTTGATTTCTTCCTTTGTGTCCACGTCTATGGGTGTGCCATCTGGTTGGATTTCAGCTTTTTCCAATTTCACGAGGTGAGGCTTTAAAAGTTGGTCGAGCCGCTCTCCAGTAGGGGTGGCACCCTTTGGCTCTATTTTCTTGAAGATGTCTCGGACATCCGAAGAAGACTGAGTAATTTTCCGTCAACAGATATTCATCCCACGAGTGAGGACAAACCTTCATATTTAAACCCTTCTTCCTGTTGTTCAAGAAATAGATATCGATTCCGTCAGTATCATATTGTTGCGCCGCCTCTGCCAACGCCTCCAGTGCTTCTCCAGCCTGTTTTTAACAGAACAATGAGAAAACAGCCCAGCATGTATGCGGGGATGAGACCGTACCTCAAACCAGCGTGTTACCCCACTCTTGGACCCAGGGAGTGACATGGACCCTGAATCATCCACCAGGATGACTGTGTCATACTTTCTGAGAATCTCCAAAGCATTCTCTAGTGTTTCCTTGCGCATGGGCCTCTTGAGCCCTTGAGAGAACATTATTCATAAATTTACTAAGGACATGACAAGCGCACACTTTGAGGAATTGTATTTGGTGGTGGATTTGCTTCGTTTGGTAGTAGTGGCAGTTACGGCCTCGTACGATGGTGGCGCCACATCTCGTCCATCCGCCGAGCGACTCCGGCTGTGAGTGAAGATAGCAGACAGAAATGAACGCCTCTTAGGTGCTTCTGTCTGTCCGGGGAAGTAAGACCACCGTCCAGTCTCGACGGGCAAATACGACGATGATTTGGATGCCAGTGGGCTGGATATTGGTGAGAGATTCTCCATTGAGGCGAGGAGAACTTGAAGGTAGAGGTTTCGAAACTGGAAGCCAGTATTTAAGCAGATGGCAGTAGATGCTGTAGTGGCATGAAGAACTCTCGGGAGATGAGATGTCGCAGCGATCAATATCAAAGCGCCACAGCTTATTTTAGAACCCGTGAGCAGCCCAATATAGGAATTGGCGGTTGGAAAGTTCGAGAGACCGCATAACTACGAAGAAGACCTGGAAATCATACCACTGTGGGGCCCGTTTTATGACGGGCAACTCTTTATGTTTTCACGATTTAGAACTGTAGACAGAATGACAAAAGCGCTAATTGAGGACTCGGAGCGCGCTAACGTGAAACCTTGAAGGACTGATCTATAAGATCCCCATCTGCCTTTGTCAACGTGTGCCGGGAAGTTACAGCATTTTTACAGATTGGTGTATGCACAAGGTCTCCTACTGAAGGGTGAGAAGATCGATATCAGAAAATGCTGTTGAATTCGATCATGTCTTCTCATTTCGGCCTGTGATATCAAAAATAGAACTGTTGAAAGCTTTCGATCAGGAGCTCTTATGTAGGCTGTAGTGAAACCTCGTAGCTTACATTAATTGCTAAGCTTGTGCTACTATCTAAGCGCGACATGATTGACTGCCGAAATGTCGGATTGAGTAGTGACCGAGCATTAAGTATCTCAGATCCCAATCGAGCTCTAGAGAGCCAGAATTTCAGAGCGCTATGAGAATAAAATTACCAAAAAACATAGGAAGCTGTAAACTGGAGTTGCCACATCCATCTCCGATGTACATATGGTCGCACGGGAGTCGCCAGGAGCTTTGAATTACGTGGGTGGATGATCGGGATCCGGGAATACCTGTACCGAAAATTTGGATGCAAAATTCGAAGCTATGGTCGATAGTAAAAACAATGGAGCGAATACTAAGGCGTTTTTAAGAACTGAAACTCAGCACCTTGAAGGAGAGTCGAGACTCTACCGAAACAAAAATCGAGAGTTAATATTCAAGCAGCCTGAGTATGACTGAAAACCGTATGTGCTAAAAATCTAATACCCCCATCCCCGCCTCACAGCTTCCCGCGCCCACGCGGCGGTCCCGTCCTCAGACAGTCCCACTCCTCCGCCGTCCCCTGTGGGTCCTCTAGCACGAGCTCATGCACGCCGTCGACGAAGTACCGCCAGAACTCCTCCATGATCCCGGGCGGGAATCCCGCCGCGTCCCACGTCATGAACATATTGAAGTGGCCCATGAAACTCCGCGTCGAGAGGATCATCCCACCGGGCGCCTTGCGGCCTACGCCGATCGAGTCGACGAGCTCGACGTCTGGGTAGCGGTCGGCGTGGTAGAGGCTCGTGATGTCGCCCAGGTGAGCTATGCCAAGGAGCGCAGCGGACGGCACGGGCGGGGGGCCGGAGGCGGGCGGCGCGGCAGTGGGGGCAGCTGCAGGCACAGGGCGCGGAGGGACTGTGCCATCCGCCGCGTCGTCTTGTCGAGCAAACGCCTTGGCGCGCGCCGCGCGCGCGGCACTGACGATCTGCGTGCGCGCAGGGAGCAGCGGGCTACGGCTGTACGTAATCATCTGCTTCTGCGCCGCGCGGCCACGCATCCAGAACAGCTTGTGCGCGTCCGCCGACGCGGGGAGGAACGCGGGAAGCACGATGTTGGTGTATCCAAGCGCGAGCGACATGTTCGATGCCAGCGGGGGAACGGGCGCGAGGTGGCGTTGGAGGCTGATGGCCGTGTACATCATCGTGGGGAGCGTCTTCGGCGCGTTCAGCTCGGGGTGCTCGGCGCACAGGCGGATCCAGGCGAAGTTGGCCAGCGCGAATGAGGCGTTTTGGATAGTCACCCGTTCGGCTTTGCACTTGGCTGCGATCGCCCGTGTTTGCGCGACGTTGAATCTGACCTGCACGATGCGCGGTTTTGTGGTCGGACTCTTGACCCGAGGGAAAGTATGCCCGCCCTGCGCGACACACATATGTGAAAATGGGGTTAAAATGGTGAAGATAAGATACGCACGATGGACCGCCGCTCGACAATCTTGTGGTCGACCCTCCACGCTGCCTCGTGAAATTTAGACCGCAGACCCCGCGAAAGTCTTGTTTCTGTAGCGGGGACGATGACGTCGTCTATTGCGCGCGGGACGTGACTCCACCGTTTCCTCCACTCTTGGTCCAAGATTTGCGCAAGTTCGACGTCGGATCTGGGATGTCCCCCAGCGGTATCTGAGCCGCCGAGCAGCTGCAGCATCGCGTCACTGATCCTTTGGAAAGAGAGCCCTTCGTTTATCGCGTGGTGCGCCATGATGATCAAATGGTATTCATGGGCGCCAGGCCGTACTGGCCCGTGGTCCGCAACCTCCAAGCGTGAAAGATTTTGGGAGGAAAGTTTGCGGGGCCCCCCGAGGAAGTCCTCGAGCAGCTCGGGCCCTGAAATGTCGTCGTATAACCGCGAAGTAATCTCAGCTTCGTCGAGGGCTTGGCGGGGGCTCGCCGGCGGAGTATAGCTGCCCGGGAGACGAATGAGTATTTACGAACCCAAGGGAGCAAAACACTCACGCGAATTCTGCGTCTTCGTAGCATCCTGGTTTCATTTCAACTCGACAAGCAAAAAGCGTATGGCGCAGCCGCATGATCGCCCACACGATGCGGAGGCGGAGAGGCGACACAAAGGACGGCGGAGCGCGAAAGACGAGCCGTGCTGCGAACGAAGCTGTCAAATGTGGGGAATCTGAGCGGCGCACGGAAGACTAACCGAACAAATCGTTCAGGCCGTATGCCCGGCTCGGCAGGAAGTATGAGCTGACGTAGGGTCAGCGCGGGGCAGCAGGCATTATCGGGGACAGTACGCACAGCTCGTTGGGGCCCAGTGTCCGCCGGTAGGTTGGCATCGTAGAGACGGGCTGGGGAACTGAGAGAGATGACATGATAGCGGAAGGAGACGAAGTCGAGTCAGGTACAACCCCTCTCAGCTTTTGAGCGATACCAAGGAGAGACAGGGACCGCGGGCGGTGCCACCCCTGAGCGGAATCGGATCGACCACCACGGAAGAATGTATTTGGGACAGCTCCAACATCAACTTGGACCGGGTCTGGCCGACAGCCAGTATCGATGCCGGGGATCTGAATCTGGATTCCAGGGTGCGATCGGCTGTATCTCCAGCCGTCTTGTGTGGTGCCCGCGAAAAGGGCTCGTTGCATGGCGCAATACACTGAGATTTCTATGTTCTAGACGCACCTCAGGACTCGAATTTTGATTGTGTTGAGACTTGTAGACTTGGAGTCGGTCCTGCAGCTGTCTTCACCGACTTGAAGTCTGCTCATTGTGTGAGGTTCGCATTGAAACGCCCTAGGCAAATCGGGCTAGCTTTCTAAGGCGTGAAGAAGAGAAAATGAGCCGCTCTGTAGAGGTGGTTTTGATTGAAGAAATTGGGGTCGTTGTAGCTGCTGTGGCGACGGAACAAGTTGGCCGCGAGCCGAAGGTATGTTTGGTCAAGTTCTTCCTCTCTGACCACGATCACGACCACAACCCCCGACTCGCCGCTATGGTGCCTCAGCATCGTTCTCTTAGTCACATTCCTGCAGTGTAGACGGGCATCTCGGAGTTTCTCTTCAAACAGCCACTAGCAGAGGAATAAGACAAGCCCACGATCGATCTTGGCTCGGAGCGGAACCAAACTAAGACTTAGATCTGGAGCCGAATCATGTCTCACTCCTCCTGAAGTTCACTCTGACCATTACCACCATCACCAATACCAGCACTTCAATGCAGAACGAAGTACAACCTTCTCAGTTGAAAGTGGCCGCGGCAGTATGCTTTTATATCGTTGCTGCCTTGGTGGTGCGCCGACAGTCCTCTTTCGATTTTGGTTGCTAACACCCTCTTCGGGAACAGATGGTTTTCGTTAACAAGGCGGTTCTTAACAAGACCCCGGATCTCCCGTTCACGTTCCTTGTAATGGCATTCTCATTGATTGGAGAGCCGTTTCTGATCTCTCTGTGCAGTTTATACAACTCGCGATCGCAGTTCTTCTCCTTCGTTTCCTCGCATTGCTCTCGCGAACCCCTCTACAGCGCGTCTTGCCAGTCAAGTTCGAACTGCCCAAGCTAGACCGCACCATCGCGACAAAGCTCGCTCCATTTCTATTTGTTGGATATATCGGCCTCATTTTCAACATCCTTTGTCTGGCCAATGTCGATGCGTCGTTCTTCCAGGTAGATGGAGCCCCTTCGCCGCGATATCGAGTCGAATTGAACCTACATTCAGATCGCTCGCGGCCTCCTCCTCCCTTTCACCATCCTCATAACCTCACTGGTCACCCGCGTCATGCCCCGCGCGAATGTCCTGCTCGCGGCGTTCGCGGTAACCTGTGGCTTTTCCGTCGGCGCCGCGCCGTCCCTCTTCCCGGGCTCGACCGCAGGCGTCGCGAAAGAGCCCCTCAAGGCGCTCGTGTACGGCTTCATCTCGTGCTGGGTGCTCTCCGTCCACGCCGTCCTGAGCAAGGCCGCCACCGCGCATGTAACGCACTCCGTCGTCGCGCTCTCGTACTGGGGGAACCTCACCATGTCGGTGATGATGGTGCCCTGCATTCTGCTTAACGGAGAACTGAATATGCTGCACCGGCGCATCGTGTCCCCCGACGAGGACTGGACGACGTTCATCGTGGGCTCGGCGGTCACCGGCTTGTTCGGGTTTTTGCTCGGCATCGCCAACGCCTTGTCGATCAAGGTAACTGGAAACCTTCCTTGCGCGATGCTTCACCGAATTCTAACCCGCTCCACGCAGGTGACAAGCCCCGTCACACACATGTTCTCCTCGGTATGTCCGTTCCTGCCCGACGCTCCGTGTATATTCTCACCGGGCTCCAGGCGGCACGAAGCGTCATCCAGACGGTGCTCGGCGTCCTCATATTCGGTGACGTTATGACCACGTACGTCGCCTCTATTTTTACGCTGCCATACTTCTAATGGGTGAGTTTTGCAGGTATCGTCTCGGCGGGATCACGCTCATCACCTGCGGCACGATCTTCTATACGTGGGCGCAGTCCCAAGCGACGCCGCCGCCGGGGATGACCCCGGTTTCGACGACTGACCCGGACGTCGAGAAGCAGGCTGAGAAACTAAAAGGGAGGGAGGGAGATGTCTGAAATCGGGGGAGTAGTGGTTATTTCATTTACTAGGCTCTATCCATATACGTCTTTCTCGTTTCATCTTTCAAAGAATGTTACCAATTGGACGAGTGTGCGGCCGGCTTTGCGCAGATCGTGCTGCTGCGTAGCAATCAGCTACTAGCCGGGAAGTTGTCTCGGCCGAGAGTACTAGTCCCTCAACGAACACAGACACAGATAAATCTATTTGGCAATATAAAATCTGGGAGGTGCCAGTGCTTTGTAGCCACCGAGAACGACTGTCTTCTGACATACAGTTTGAACGATTAGTGCTTCAACTAAGCTTCTATAAATTGACAATAATCGTTACTTAAGGTTGGATAAATGCTCCAAAAAATTCTTCGAGGTGTGCCAGGGCTGCTGAATTAAAGACTACTAAATTGGTGCACCCCCGCGCTCCCTGAAGATACGAAGATAACTTACGATTGATACGAGTGTTTGGTTCAAGGAACATTCGATGGCCGGGGTTCGGCAGGAGCTCGGCAACGATGAAGCTCCTGCCAAGCCAGAGCCACAAGAACGGTAAAGGTGATGTCCGATCCAAGGGAGTGGTTGATCTGCGTCCCGAGGTAGTGGTATGGGTTAATTACCACGGTTCAAGTTGAGTTGCTGCCATTACATCCACCATGGACCTTCTCCCCTCAGATCCTCGATACTTTTGGGGATGAGTGGCCGCTGAAATGCTCCAGCTTGGTATGGCTTGGTACGGCTTGGCACGGCAGTATATATATACCCGTAGCCTCCTCTCGCACAGCTATTTTCTTCTCTCCCACCCACTCCCACCATGACGGAATCCGAATCGCACCCAATGGAAGCGATGGTCCTCCCTGATGCCTCCAGCGCAACTAGTGTGGACGCTCCCGACCGAAACACCGTCTCCGACGGTGGCGACCCCCTTCTGCTGGCTAGCCGCCTCCAGACGGAGGAGCATATTAATAGTCTCCGCCACAGAAGAAAGCGCGGGAAGCAAGGCAAACTCGTCGGAGAAATCTACGAGAAGCAGAACAAGCAGATCGAGGCCCTCCTCATGACGATGGACAAGCACATCGACAATGCGCAGGAGGAGGAGGACACGAACAGGCTTGCCGTGCGTGTCTACTCGTCCCCTGAACCTTGCTTAAAATGTACCTTGAATGAATACAGATCAAGATCGCCATTTACGGTTCCCTCGTTGCCAACTGGTGTGTTCTTTTTCTGTTCGTAACGTCGCCTCTGAACACCTGGATTCCAGTGTCCTGGCTATTCTGCAGATTTATGCCGCAGCCTCCTCACTCTCGCTGTCCTTCTTTGCCACTGCGATGGACTCTGTGTTCGACCCCCTCGCGAATATCGTGCTGAATTATTGCCACCGCCTGGCTGTCAAAGCGGATCCGCGGAGATACCCTTCCGTGCGTCGAGCCCAGTCTATCCCACGGCGCGCCGCTCACCTTGCTTGAATAAAGGGTGGCAGTAGGCTAGAGACTATTGGCGACATAGTCTACGCCGGAGCCATGGGCTCCGTCTCGGTCGTCCTCATCGTCCGTACCATTGTTTATCCTACATATCCTCCGGTGACGTTCCCCTAGGCGTTTTCGATCCAAGATCTCGTCGGAGGGCACACGGATGACAAGGGCTTCCACATCCCATCCGTCGTCGTCGTCGGGATCGCCTTCGGTTAGTCCGCACAGCTGTCCTCCTCATTGCGCTCCCAATTCATTTACGCATGCGTCCAGTCACGAAGCTCGTGCTCTTTATCTACTGCTACTCCGTGCGGTCGAAGAACTCCCAGGTCCGCGTGTTATGGGAGGACCAGTGAGCTCTCGCACGCCGCTTCAACCGAGTATCGTGCTCAATGCAACTTCTGTAGCCGCAACGATCTCTTCGTCAACGGGTTCGGCATCCTGACCGCGTCCGCAGGTGCCAAGCTACGCTGGTGGATCGACCCCATGGGCGCACTCATCATCTCTTGTCCGTCTCTCCCCACTCTTGACTTTATTCGCATCACTTATCAACTCACTGGGCAGTCGCCCTGATAATCGTCTGGGGCCGCACCCTCCGGGGCCAATTCCTCCTCCTCGCAGGTGTAGCAGCGCCGCCCGAGTTCCAGCAGCTCGTCCTCTACAAGGCGATGATGTTCGCAGACAGCATCAGGCAGATCGACGCCTGCGCGGTGTACCATGCCGGCCCTGTGCGTCCTTCCGTCCTCCTCATCATCTGCAGCTCGCTCAAACTTGCACATCGAAGGACTACGTGGTGGAACTCGACATCGTAATGGCGGCGGCCACACCACTGTGGGCGGCGCACGACCTCGCGCAAGCGCTGCAGGACAAGATCGAGCAGCTGCCGAATGTCGGGCGGGGTGCGTATGATATTTCTGCGGCTGGGGCGCGCGTGCTGACACTGCTTTCTTGGCAGCGTTCGTGCATGTGGACCATGAGACGAGCCATAAGCCTGTAAGTTTCGGCCTTTGTTAAGGGATTTTGAAGTAACGCGCATTAGGAGCATCGTAAGAGGAAGTAAAGGGAAGACGAGCCTGCAGCGGGTGTTAGACCTCGAATTTATCGCCTAGTGTCACATCGGAGTTCCCCCGTCTAACTATTTTCTTTTCAATCCTTACCATCTCACAAGTATTGTTCGTACGCATCTATTTTGAATCAGGGTGTGCGCTATGTGTTACCCAATATATGAAATGTACTTTACAAGTCTGGGCTAAGGCGCAATAGATGGCTTGTACTACACATTATTTAATAAATAGTTTGCGTCGCTTGAAATTCGAACGCATGAGCACCAAGCTTCTATCACCGCTGGATGAAGGTTGGCATTTACTTAATGTAATTTGGTCTGTTGATGTTTTTCCTATTTGAGTCTCTGAGCTCAAGTTGAGCGACAGTTATGGGAGCTGAGGAAAGGTCCATTTCAACCAAACGACCCAGAAAGGAAACTTGATTTACAATAAATTAGGAGGAGGAGCACATGAAAACCAAGCTCTATTACCCTAGCTCTAATCTATAATGGTCCTGAAAACCGTCCGAATTAAAGTCTAGCCTCCCTCCTCTTCAACGGTGCCTCATCGAGCATAAACTCGCGCACCCCGCCCACAAACCTTCCCCAAAACGCCTCAATCAGTCCAGGCGCGAACGCAGCCGCATCCCAACCCAGAGTCATCGACATCCGTCCATCCAGTACTTCCATGAAGAAGAGGATCCCGCCCGGCGAGAGGCGCACGTGCCCCATTGAGCGGACGTGCTCAATCGCGGGGTAGCGTGCGGGGTGGTAGATCCCGTTCAGCTCGCCGACGCAGGAGAGGCCCATCAGTGCGACAGACGGGACACCGGGCGAGGCCTCGGCTGGCTTAGGTGCAGGTGTGGAGGGGGGAGGCATCCCGTCTGCCGTGTCGTCCAGCCTTGCAAAGGCCTTGGCACGCGCCGCGCGCGCGGCGGCCACTACCTGTGAGCGCCCTGGGAGCAACGGGCTGCGGCCGTACTGATGCAGCTGCGCCTGCGCCCTTCGCGCGCGGAGCCAGAACAACGCGCGCGGGTCCGCGTCCGGCGGGATGAACGCGGGGAGCACGACGGTCGCGTAGCCCAGCGCCAGCGACATCCACGAGTCGAACGGCGGCGGCGGGGCGGAGAAGTGGCGTCGCAGGCTCACGGCGGTATACATCATCAGCGGGAGCGTTTTGGCGGCGCGGGACGCGTCGGAAGCGGTACGGATCCACGCGAGGCTGCAGAGCGCGAACATCGCGCTCGCAAGGGTGACGCGCTGCGTTTTGCACGCCGCGACGGTAGAGGCGGTTTCGTGCGCGCTGAAAACGACGTACGACAGCTCATATTTTGTCTTTGGGCTTTTAATGCGCGGGATGGTGTGCCCACCCTGGCAGGGGAAGATATATTAGAGACGTATGACAGAAATATAAGGGACGTACGACGGCGCGCCTCTGGACGTTCGCGTGATCGACCGCCCACGCCGCATTCTGCAGTTTAGAGCGCGGTTGGAGAAAGTGGCCCTCGGTCGCCGGGACGATGACCGCGTTCGCATCTACCCGCGAGCAGTCCCAGCGCGCCGTCCACTCCATCTCGAGCAGCCGCGCCAGCTCCGCGTCGGTGCGGGGCGCGCCCCCAGGCTCGCCGCCGCCGAGTAGTTCGAGGAGCGTGTCCGCGAGGCGATGCGCGGAGATCCCATCGTTAATGGCGTGCAGCGTCAGGATCAGGATCTCAAACTCCTCGATACCATTTGCGACGGGGCCGTGCCGCGCGACATCCATGTGCGCGAGGCGCGCCGCGGAGAGCTTCCGCGGCATGGCGAGGTCCGTAAAGGCATGCACGAGCTCGAGTCCTGTCTTATCGTCGTAAATACCTAGCGCATCTCCCGCCTCCTCGACCGCTTTGCGCGGGCTTGCGGGTGGTGTGTACCTGCGAACGATACTTCGGCACGCCGGAGAGAAATTAAATAAGTAGACGCACGCGAATCGCGCCTCGTCGTACCGCCCAGGATCCATCTCAATCTTACACGCCAGGAGCGTGTGGCGCAAGCGCATGATGGCCCAGGCGGCGCGAAGGCGCAACGGCGAGACAAGCGTGGGTGCGGCGCGGATCGTGATACGTACTGTCAATACAGTATCAATTAATCTGTCTGAATCTTATTAGGGTGGGCGTGCTCACTGAACATGTCGTTGAGCCCGTACGCCCGGCTCGGCAAGAAGTACGAGCTGCGGATCGTGTTCGTCAACAAGTTGAGATGGGTGTGGTAGGTTAGGGAGACATACAGCTCGTTTGGACTCAAGGGCCGCTGGTACGTGGGCATCGCGGTGCGGGCGGAGTTCTGGGAGGATTCAGACGACATGGTCTGGGAAGAAGAAGGAAAAAAATCAATGGCTGCGTGCCACCCCTGTGGTGAGCATGCCCTGATCGCGGTACGCCGGCGCCTTCAACCTTGACACGATATCAGTGCCATGTGGATAAAAGTTAACGTAAGTATTGACATGGAAGAGGAGGAAGTAACATTCCAGCAGTCTCCAGTGAGCATGAGTGAGAGACTGAGAGACAGCAAACTGGCAGGCTGATTTACTTCAGCGCGCGGTCACGCGCATGCCATGCGACGCGTCGCGTTGGCGCTGTTTGGTCGATATCACCTTTTTTGGCAATGGGAGAGTGATGGGAGAGGCAAAGTTCGACAAGTTCGACCAAGGTACATGAAATGAACTTCTTGTGCATGAATAGTCCCAAGCTTGTCCGAATATGTAACATATGAATCCACGCCCCTCACCACTCACTTAGCATGTTGTACTGGAGGCTAGGCGGACCCGGTTCAGGCCACTCGCTCGCGGGAAGGTTGTCAAACCGCGTATAGTCGTCGTAGGACAAAAAATTCTGGGAATCGTACGAGCGTGTGTTATATATTGGACATGAGCGAAGGGAAATGGCTCACATGTCCCCAGTGAGCGTTCACAAAATAGGTGAAGATTTCTCGGGCTCTATAAGACGTTTAAGCTCGATAGGATTCGACAAGGTCGGAAAGCTGACTCGGCTGGCAAGGGTTCGACCAATGGCCCTCCAAGTTCAAGAGATTCGCTGTTGAGCCATGCTATGTATTGACGGGCAAGGGCTACCCGTATTTGCCCATTCAGCGCAATACATTGGTCGATACATCAGCCCACTCACCTTCCTGGGGCAAGATATCGATGGCGACGCCGAACTTGTATTTCCCTGCTTGATGGTCCTGCCACATCTGCTTGCGGCTCGGTAAACGGGCTGTCCCCGTCCATACTTTGGCGAATCCATAGCTCTGGTATTTTCCATGGGTCCAAGGACGGGCTGCTGAGAATGGAAAGATCAATAAATTTATAAAGGGTGCGTGATATTAGACTCGCCATATGCGTAGGCCAACGTGGGGTCGTGGATATAATGACCTGTCCAGTGGAGGTCGTTAAGCTTCAGGGGATCCACGCTGGATTTAATGTAAATATTAAATAGTGGGCAGCGACACCGGAGCGCTTACAGGTCAGGGAGGAAGGTGTTCGGACGGTAGCCGGTGGCAAGAATGATCTATGACACACAGAAGCAGAGCGTCAGCCGTACAATTGAGCAAGCGAGAAAGAAAACAAGCTCCCGACCTCGTCGACACCCTCCAGAACCGTACCATTTGCGAGCCGAATTTTGCCATTCTTTATTCCCTGATCAAATCCATCGAGTGGGTCAAAGGGGTCAAAAGACGAGATTTCTGGTATTAATTCAGTTTTCTCTGGAAAACGGAGTAGTATATCGAAGCCGTATGCCTTGCGCGCAGGATTGGGCTATTGCAAGGAATTAGCTTGCGATTCTATAACGCAAAATCGACGGGACAGACCCGGACGCTAATGATGAGGCGGCGCACAAAAGGAGCGATACTTCGAGCAATGTCTGCTGCGGAGATAGAAGCACCGACGATGAGAACTGTCTGTCAGCGTGATATTATTCTCAGCGTTCAGATTATATGAGAATTTGTCTGGCTACCTTGCCGGAGTAACGCTCGGGGTGACGGTACGACTGCGAATGCTGCATTGGATACCTCCCGTCGAGCATTGCCATGCTCCAATTGCCGATGCCTTCGATTGCAGGAACGTGGGGCGTGGTGTAAGAACCGGCGGCGACTACCACGGCGTCGAAGTCCTCTGTCCACAAGTCCGCTTTGATGCGCTTGGACTCGTGCAACTGTTCGAGGCGGCGCAAGGTGAGGGTCCACGCAGTTGAATTGCGCTTTTGTACCTTCTCGACCACGGTGGAATATGACGTGATAGGAGCGGAGGACTCGGACTCGTCGTTTGAGTTGAGCCCATGGAGGGAGGCATATGCGCGGACGTGTCGCTGGACGTCGTGCACAGAAACTGACCAAGGCTATAATATTGTGGATTAGGTGAGTTCAGAATTGAAAAACGGCGCGCGCACGATGTTAGGCGGGTAGTTGATCCCAGGGAGCTTGTGTATCGCCTGCATTAATGCCAGAATACGTTATCGAAGCATTAAGATAGATGTGCGCACATACGGCGGGCGTATTTGTGTGTAAATCGTACCACACGGGACGAGGCTGCCAGTGCTCTTTCCAACGGTCCTCTAAACGGACGCCATCGTCGCCTTCTTCGTAATAAATGGTGGCGGGAAGTTCGTCGGGAAACGGTTCTGTTCCTTTGAGTGGAACACCTCTGTTGGATGTTAAGAAATGCCGATATACTTAACGATAATGACTCGCGGATAGGTCTCTCGCGCGGGAGTATCTTCTGTGTAGAACCAATTGCCGCCGGGGGATGGAGCCCGTTCAAATAGACGAACAGTAAGGTTTGCAGCGATGAGGTGTGCTGCAGCCTGAAGGCCCGCTGGCCCCGCGCCAATGACCGCTATGCGACTGATCGGATGCGGGAAAGTCGTCCAAGGAGAGTCGGGATCCGGGGATGAATCAAAGACTACTTGCTGGCCTATCACCAGGGCGATGGCAGTGCCGAAAGAGACGATGCGATTCAAGACGACCATGGTTAAGGGAAGGTACAAGGCCAGATCATGACGAAGGTTGACGTGCCCCAGCGCCGTCCTTACAGCGGTCAAGAAGGGGGTCCATAAGGTACAGCTCGGCATCTTGAAGTAGGGGACTTGAGCCCTTCTATTCGCTCCTATGAGTCCGACGTGCTGTTCGGCTTACGAGGAATGACGTCCACTCGAGGTTCTGCCACATCGATAAAATGAAGGAGTGGTTTTTATCTGAGTAAAGAGGCTAAAATCGTGGGATAACGCACAGTGCGACTGAAATCATAGAGAGCGGCCAAGAGTCAAGACCCCCATAATATTGCGTTGGTGGAAGCTAAGTTAAGAGCCGACCCGTCAGACAACGACTCTGAGAATTGTGGATTAAGCGGCGATAGAACGCCGTCCATAAACTCGCCGAGCGAGCCTTGCCCTTGTCCAGAATTAAAGATACTGCACACAAGCGCGGCATTCCCGCCCTGTGTTGGCCCCATGTGGTCGAAATATCGTGACGCATCGTGTGTCGAATTGAAGCCCCGGCGCGGGGACAGTAGGAATCAAGGATCCGCCAACTCCTCGCCTGATGCCACGAGCCTTGAACGCACTTGAGTCCCAGACTCGCTGAAGTGCCACGGATTTTGAGCGTCAAGTCCAACTAGACTCCGTCGGCAAATACTTGCTTGCCACAACTGTTTCAAGTTGAAAGAGTAGACTTTTGCACACTGCGTTTCGCTCAAGTTTCGCTCGCGGCTTCGGCAGTAAGACGTAAATGATGAGGGTGGGCCAAGGGTGTCAGTGGACGGAGACTCAGCAAGATCTAGGGGCGACTCTTGGGCGGCTCGAGAGTCCTATTGCCTAGAAGCCTAAACAAATGAAGTTGAAGCAGAATTCCGGGGCTGTTCTGACTGAGCGGCGGAGGTAGTCTCAAACCTCGTTGATGTCAAGATGGTGTTGTTTGTTCAAAATCACTTTTTTCGGAAAAGTCCGGTGTGCGGTTCAACAAGCGAGGTACGAGCTTCGAGTTGAAGCGTCTGTCTACGAGAGACTAGGTGTGCGGCATCAAGCTGCCAGGGTTGACAACTGGCGAGGCAATGTTCAGGACCCAGCCTCCTGAGATAGAAGCTGTGGTCGCCCAGCATCTCGAAATAGGCTTCTGCTACAGTACCGGTACCTAGATAGTCACCCCCCATATCTATGGAGCTCTATGGAGTACTCGATAGGCATGTGATTAGTGCATAGAGCACTATAGATATGGGGGGTGACTATCTAGGTACTGTAGCAGAAACCTATTTCCAGATGCATCAACTTAGGCAGGGAACTTATCCCAAACCGAACACCTTCAAGTTGAAGCGCGAGTCAGTCATAGCTGTAACTTGGGATGTGTTTGGGAAGCAAGGCAGTAGTGAAATTGAACTGTCCTATCTCTCCCTGCAAATGAAGGTAGAATTCGAGGTTCGACTCTTGGTGCCCGCCTCAGCATAAAATTGTTATTTTCTCAATGGCGCGAAAGGGTATATGATATAAATTTCTTGTGCTCGAACAGTCCCAAGTGGCTTGTCCGAATATGTAACATATGAATGAACACCTCTCACCACTCGCTTACATGTAGCATGTTGTATTGGAGGCTCGGCGGACCCGATTTAGGCCACTCGCTCGCAGGAAGGTTGTCAAACCGCGTATAATCGTCGTGCGACAAAACATTCTGGGAATCGTACAAGCGTTTGCGATAAATTGGATATGAGTAAAGGGAAACGGCTCACATGTCCCCAGTGAGCGTTCACAAAGTAGGTGAAGATTTCCCGGGCCCTATAAGGTGTTTAAGCTCGGTAGGATTCGAGAAGAAAGGTCGGGAAGCTGACTCGACTGGCAACGGTTCAACCAATGGGCCTCCAAGTTCAAGAGATTCGCTGTTGAGCCATGCTATATATTGACGTGCAAGGGCTACCCGGAGTTACGCATTGAGCCCAATTGATTGCTCGATAAATACGCTCACTCACCTTCCTGGGGCAAGAAATCGATGATGATGCCGAACTTGTATTTGCCTGCCTGATGGTCCTGCCACATCTGCTTGCGGCTCGGTAAACGGGCTGTACCCGTCCATACTTTGGCGAGTCCATAGCTCGGGTATCTTCCGATGGTCCAAGGATGGGCTGCGGGGAATGGAAAGATCAATAAATTTATAAAGGGTGCGTGATATGAGACTCGCCATATGCGTAGGCCAACGTGGGGTCGTGGATATAATGGCCTGTCCAGTGGAGGTCGTTAAGCTTCAGGGGATCCACGCTGGATTTAATGTAAATATTAAATAGTGGGCAGCGACACCGGAGCGCTTACAGGTCAGGGAGGAAGGTGTTCGGGCGGTAGCCAGTGGCAAGAATGATCTATGACACACGGAAGCAGAGCGTCAGCCGTACAATTGAGCAAGCGAGAAAGAAAACAAGCTCCCGACCTCGTCGACACCCTCCAGAACCGTACCATTTGCGAGCCGAATTTTGCCATTCTTTATTCCCTGATCAAATCCATCGAGTGAGTCAAAAGACGAGATTTCTGGTATTAATTCAGTTTTCTCTGGAAAACGGAGGAGTATATCGAAGCCGTATGCCCTTCTCCCAGGACTAGACTATTACGAGCAATTAATTTTCGGATCTATAACACAAAATCGAATGGACTGACCCGGACGCTAATGATGAGGCGGCGCACGAAAGGACCGATATTTCGAGCAATGTCTGCTGCGGAGACAGAAGCACCGACGATGAGGACTGTCTGTTAGCGTGATATTGTTCTCAGCGTTCAAATTATATGAGAATTTGTCTGGCTACCTTGCCGGAGTAACGCTCGGGGTGGCGGTACGACTGTGAATGCTGCATTGGATACCTCCCGTCGAGCATTGCCATGCTCCAATTGCCGATGCCTTCGATTGCAGGAACGTGGGGCGTGGTGCAAGGACCGGCGGCGACTACCACGGCGTCGAAGTCCTCTGTCCACAAGTCCGCTTTGATGCGCTTGGACTCGTGCAACCGTTCGAGGCGGCGTAAGGTGAGGGTCCACGCAGTTGAATTGCGCTTTTGTACCTTCTCGACCACGGTGGAATATGACGTGATAGGAGCGGAGGACTCGGACTCGTCGTTTGAGTTGAGCCCATGGAGGGAGGCATATGCGCGGACGTGTCGCTGGACGTCGTGCACAGAAACTGACCAAGGCTATAACATTGTGGATTAGGTGAGTTCAGAAATGAAAAACAGCGCGCGCACGATGTTAGGCGGGTAGTTGATCCCAGGGAGCTTGTGTATCGCCTGTATTAATGCCAGAATACGTTATCGAAGCATTAAGATAGATGTGCGCACATACGGCGGGCGTATTTGTGTGTAAATCGTACCACACGGGACGAGGCTGCCAGTGCTCTTTCCAACGGTCCTCTAAACGGACGCCATCGTCGCCTTCTTCGTAATAAATGGTGGCGGGAAGTTCATCGGGAAACGGTTCTGTTCCTTTGAGTGGAACACCTCTGTTGGATGTTAAGAAATGCCGATATACTTAACGATAATGGCTCACGGATAGGCCTCTCGCGCGGGAGTATCTTCTGTGTAGAACCAATTGCCGCCGGGGGATGGCGCCCGTTCAAATAGACGAACAGTAAGGTTTGCAGCGATGAGGTGTGCTGCAGCCTGAAGGCCCGCTGGCCCCGCGCCAATGACCGCTACGCGACTGATCGGATGCGGGAAAGTCGTCCAAGGAGAGTCGGGATCCTGGGATGAATCAAAGACTACTTGCTGGCCTATCACCAGGGCGATGGCAGTGCCGAAAGAGACGATGCGATTCAAGACGACCATGGTTCAGGGAAGGTACAAGGCCAGATTGTGACGGTTGACGTGCCCCAGCGCCGTCCTTACAGCGGTCAAGAAGAGAGTCCATGAGGCAAATCTCGTCATCCGGAGAAGGACTCAGGCCCTTCTATTAGCTTCTGTCCTAACGTACTGTCTCTTGGTTATCCTACCAGTGTCCACTTGGGATTTCCACCAAGGTTCTGCTTGTAAGGCCCCATCGATGCAACAAGCGGAGTAAATTTATCTGAGTAAAGAGGATAATATCGCGAGTGGAGTAACGCCCAACGCGACGCACATCATACGAAAAAAAGCAGCCAGGGCGTCCCAGGTATCGCCGGTGACGCGTGGACTTGGACGCGTCGCGTTGGCTTTGTTTGGTCGGAAATGATGTTCTCACTTCCATTCTTCACTTCCGTCTGCGTGCTCACTGTCGTCCTGCTGGCCCTTTGAAGCACAGCTCAGATTCATACTGGACAAGATTCCTTTCTACTGACATTGTGCGCTCTTGCGGTACAGCTCGACATAGCTTCTGTTTCGGTAACCTGGTTATGCATCGAGGTGAGGGAGTATACAATTTCGTCCTGCATGTCGTCAATCCTCCTTTGAATTCGAATCCACAGCTGGGAGGGCTCTCCCCATCCGCGCGACCGTCCGCCGGACCGCCCGCGCGAGGTAAAAGAACGACACGAGCACTACCACCGCGGTCCCCAGCTCGACTTGCGCGACATGCGCCGAGTCGCCCACGGGCGTGCGGATGATCTCCATGCGTGCCGCGTCCGGCGGCGTCGCCAGACGGAAGATCGACGCGTTGGCAAAGGACGCGTCGAAGTCTTGTGGCATCGGGGGGACGCTGTCTGTGCTGGGCACTGCGGTAGGTCGCTCAGTGGGATGCCATAACGAAAGTGCGGAGAACTGACTGGACGGCGGACACACATAGAACGCCTCGGGCCAGGGGAGTTCTGTGTGTTTGAACGGACCCGCTGCAACCGCATCCGCGGCAGGGTAGCGGACATGTAGTGGCACCTCTACCTCCTCCGGGGTACCCACGACGCTAATCAGCAGCGCTGCTTGCTCGTCGGGCAGCGCAGCAGCAGGGAGCTCGAGGCTCTCCGGCCCCGCGTACCGGAACGAATACGACTCCGCGCGGTTATCTAGCTCATACGGGTCGACGAACACCAGGGGAGGGAGCACGTAATGCAGGTGGAGTGCGCATTCCTCGAAGCCGGGAGCGACAACGCGCGTCTTGAAGACGGGGTGGAAGCTCTGCGCGTGCTGCAGGGATGACGTTTGCATGCAAGCGGTGCAGTGGCGGTGTTGTAGCGCCTTGGTGGCTTGACACGCGAATTTTTCTGTCGAGATCGCCCTCCGGCCTGCGCACGACAAGTTTTGAGCCGAGCGGGCAAGCCTAGGTATAATCCGGGTCGCTCGATTCAGCAACACCCGCTCCTATTGCCTTGAATACTATTGGTGCTGCGGATCCGAATCGTGTGTAGATCAGGAACGCGTCGCCGTTGTATAGGCTGTCGAAAGCCGTCGTGGGTCAGGGCAATGCGATGACACGGTCTTTTATGACATGGGTCCGTGATCCACTCCCTCCCTCTGATCTTATTGGAGCTCTGCTCACGATTAAAATAATGTTACGCAGAGGAACTGAGCCTGCCAGCTCAGAGGTTCGCGGCTCGTACAGTCCAAAGACCGATAGAGACGACTTCCAAATTTGACTGAAAACGTGGAGTCGAGGCACCTTCAATTGAATTCTCAAACACCGTCTATTTATAGACATGTGCTAATTCCACTGAGCGCTGCGCCCCAAAGCCGCCAAAAATATCTGTCGCCAGCTCTCTCACCTCACCACCACCCATGTATCTTGCCGTCCTCGCAAGACGCCGCTATGTCGTTCTCCTCGTCGTCCTCGTTCGTCGTCTTTTCACTGCACGTATGGGCCATTGCTGACTCGGACCGCCTCCAGATGTCACTCTTTTATTTCTTGGAGGTCGCACTGCGGGAAAGTTGGCGCCCTGTCCCCCTGCCCGCCGAGCCCGCCGTATTAGAAACATCCGACCAGGCGCCGGCGGTTGCCGACCCGCCCCCGCCACCGCCGCCCACTCCCGAGCCCAACCTCGACCCATGCGCGGGCCGCGCGCGCGCCAACGCGACGCTGCTGATGCTCGCACGCAACACCGACCTCATTGGCGCCATCTCCAGCGTCTCGCAAGTGGAGGACAAGTTCAACAAGCGCTGCAACTATCCCTGGGTCTTCCTCAACGAGGAGCCGTTCACCGAGGAGTTCAAGGGGTGCGTTCTCGCAGCTCATTTCTATAGCGATTCTCACGAGCGCGTGTTCAGGAACATGTCCCACATAACGAGCGGCACGGTGTCCTTCGGACTCATTCCGCGCGAGCACTGGGTACAGCCCGACTGGGTCGACGAGGACCGCGCGCGCGCTGGGCGCGAGAAGATGGTAGCGCAGGATATTATCTATGCAGGGAGCGTCCCGTGCGTTGCCTTCCCTTCCCCACATTATCCCCAGCTAAGCTTGCCGCGTCAGGTACCGGAATATGTGCAGGTACGACTGTCGGCATACCCTCCCCTTTTAGACATTTATATTGCCTGCCGCACAGATTTAATTCCGGCGTACGTCGCTTGCCCTCGCACGTCGGGACGCCCTTAACCCCTTGCAGTTCTTCTACCAACAGCCGTTGCTCCAGCCATACCGGTATTATTGGAGGTCGGTCCACTTCTCCCTTTAGTTACTTCCGGCCTTTACTTACGCGCGGTCTGATGCTCACCAGGGTCGAGTGCGTGCTCCCCCTTGCCCATCAGGGCGCCAAACTAATACGGAGAATGCGATAGGCCGGACATCGAGTACTTCTGCGACCTTACGTACGACCCCTTCCACTTCATGCAGGAGCAGGACAAGATTTACGGTGCGACCCCTTCCCTCTATTTCTTCCCCCACCCTGATTTCGTATTTAGGCTTCACGATATCGTTTTACGAGTGGGAGCCGACGATCCCGACGCTGTGGGCCAGTGTGAAGGGTGCGTGGCTCTCCTACTAAGCTTTTTTATGTCAGCCTCACGACAGGGGTCTGAATTTAGAATTCATTGCGCTGCACCCGCACTACATCGCGGAGGACAACGCGATGGAGTACCTGTCCGACGACGGCGGGGAGACGTATAACTTGTGCCATTGTGCGTCTTGCTCTCCCTCCCGCTCTCTGCCGCTTCTCACTCATCTGACGCCCCAGTCTGGTCCAACTTCGAAATCGCCGACATGTCGTTCTGGCGCGGCCCCGCCTACACCGCGTTCTTCGACTTCCTCGAGAGCAAGGGCGGGTTCTACTACGAGCGTTGGGGCGACGCGCCCGTGCACTCGATCGCCGTCGCGCTCTTCGCGCCGCGCAGCAAATTGCACTTCTTTAGCGACGTGGGGTACCGGCATAGCCCGTTCCAGCATTGTCCGCAGGACGCGGGGGAATATGAGAGGGGCAAGTGCACGTGTGATCGCGCGGATACGCTTGGTAAGTCGCGTCCATGCGCGAGATGGAGCGAGTTGGGCTGACTTTGTGCGGCGGGCCAGATTATCGCCAGCAGTCGTGCATCCCGCGGTTCAGGCGGCTTTTCAAGTGAGCGCTTGGGCGGGGAGGGAAAGTAAAAAGTATCAAGATGAGAAGACTTGTGTGTGCCCCGAGTTTTTATTTCCTAATTTGTACGCGCTATGCACCGCTGTACGACGCACGGACACCGCATAGAGCACTGGCATTGTAACAGCAGCAGCAGATATTATCATTATAGAATTTGTAACATAGCTCAGTCTGGGTCTGGGCCGCTCTATAATTTGCTCGATTAAACATGCGTGCATTATACTTACTGCACATAACTCCGTGCTTGTCTTGTGAGGTCATGTCACCCTCCCCAGAGCCAAATCCCGGCTACACCAAGAGCATACGGCTGATACAGGTGCTCTCATTTTTTTGGAGTAAAATTGATGAAGGCACCACCAATCAGCATTAATATCACCAACGGCGTACATTATACGGTGTTTTCTAAGAAACAGAAGTACGATAGACATGACATCTTCCTATACAGGCGTGGAACCAACTCACGTACTGGTTTCCGCCGTGAAGCCAGCCGCAAGAAACTCGACCGTCAGCGGGGTCAGGGACCCCACCTTCTTCTCATTCACCAAGAAATCCAAAAACATGTCCTTGCAGCCCGCCTGGCTGCACCACGAGCTCCGTCTGGAGATGCTGCGTCTTGAACGCCTCCGCGCAGCGCACGATGTCGTCCCGCAGGCACTCCGCGCCGCCGGCGGTGACAAGGACGCGTGCGACAAAGCGCTCCGCGCCGGCGAACCACCCCGCGGGCGCGCGCACGGGCTCTACGAGCGCGCGGTCCGCCGCAGGCACGGCCGCGAGGACGCGCCGCCCCATTTCCGCGAGCGCGCGGGGGTTGACGAAGTCGCGCCCGTCGTTCTCCGCGTGCGACGCGCTGTTCGCCGAGAGGTTCACCCACGGCGACATGAGGAGCGCGCCGCGGAGGGGCGCGGGGAGGTGCACCGCCGGCATGTCCGCTCGCGGGTGCAGCATGTGCGACGAGAGGAGCTGCAGGATGAGGTTCCCCCCCGCCGAGTCGCCGACGAGCTGCAAGTTCTGCGGCTGGACGCCGGCCGCGAGCAGGAATTCGAGCGCCAGCCGCGCTTCCTTGAGGGGGGTTGGGTAGGTAGCGGTGGGCACCAGCGCTGCGGGAATATGTCGGTTGAATAATTACATCGGGACTGAAGACTGGCGTACAGTAGTTGAGCAGCGCAAACCCGACCTCAATGCCCTGTCCCTCCAATTCCAGCTGAACGTATCGCCAGAAGGACAGCGAGAAATCGGTCGCCGGGTACAGAAATCCTCCGCCTACAGCGCCGAAATGAATACTAGTCTGGATAAGACCTGGATCGCCCACCATGCATGACCAAGACGACGCGCTCCAGCCGCTTAGGACCGATCCACAACAGTCGCCCGCCCTCCCCGAGCTCGTCGATGGCCACCGGAAGCTTATTCGTTTTCGTCCACTGCTCGTACATACCCAGCGTCGCCAGACGTCTTCTGGAGCTGCGCGACATTCAGGTTCGCGGTAAGGTACCGGACGGCGGAGTCCCCCGCGATGCGCTTTAGGCTTCGGTCCTTGTTAAACGGCGCGTACGAGGTCGTCAGGACACGCCAGAGCACCACAGCCGCTGAAAAGGTGTGAGAGGGGCGTATGGGCCGACGAGAAACTACGCGCTTACGGAGTGGGAGTAAAGTGGCGACCATCCCAAGAGCCTCAGTCCAGCGCACCTCCCCATATTTCGCGTTCGCCGGCTGAGACATGTGGAAAGCAGAGACAAAGAGCTTGAGGGCAGTCGCATATTAGTCGCAATATTAAGCCGGGTGACCCCCGCGGGGACACCGGGTGTGAAAAGCATATCGCGCTTGATAACAAGTTCTCGGAAGGCCGCCGGCTAGAGGGTGCCTGTCCTTGGCGTTATGTAGTGGCGGCAAGTATTGCGACTATGCATTCAGCGCACCACAGCTAAAAACCGTCCAAGCCGCCGATTAGCTACAGGACACCGCATGGTCTATGTCTATATGAATGCGTTGCGCATTATGCGATGATTGGCAGGATACGTTCATTCAACGGCCACCACCTCAGACCGCGACTGCTTGACGCAAAGAAAACAAGAACAAGAGTCGACTGCAAGAAGTTCTTAGAGTCGACACCGCGCATTAGATCTTGCCGCGAGATTGGAATCATTAGCCGCCAGCGCCGTGCATGGCATAAAGTCGCAGCTCGGATCCATTATGATTATCATGCACTGTGTATCTTGGTCGAAGTCAGCCCAGACTGGCACCGGACATGAACGAGATACTTACAAGATACAGCAAGACGGTCGAGGTCTGTCGAGATGTCATGATAACGCGATTATAACTCGGATTATAGAGCTGAGCTGAGCACAGGCTGGGTCAGGCTGGGTCTTACAGAGCCGCCCCGCTTGAACTCCGCCTAACGCTGCACGAGATATGACACGTTTGCTGAGCTGACGAACTTCTGTGTGGCTGGAAAGCATCCGAATGTTCTCGACCGACCCACTTGCCGAGCCGATGACTCAGCACCATATCTGGCGATTTTCGTCAGTCAGCTCGCTTGCGGACGCGCAGCTGCGTCAGTATAAATGCTGCGCTCTCGGAAGGATGGAAGGCACTTCTCTCAACGACCCTTGAGATCCCCCGCCCCCGTGTCATAGTCCTCGCTCCTCGTCTGTGATTCCGATGTCGCCCTCAATGCCGATTACCATTGCCTCGCCTGCATCGGCTCGTTCTACGTCGTCTGCGGCGTCTTCGCCCTCATCCTCGACTTCGACATCGAGCTCAGGCGTGTACGTCCCCGTGCACAGACGCACCCCCTCGAACACGATCGCTGCACCGGAACCTAAACGTATCTGTGAGTTGTCCCCCCATGATCGCCACACACACAAGCTCACATACTGTTATGCACAGTGCCGATCTACACCCCGGCGGAGCTAATGGGCCTCGCGCAGTCGCCGCTGGCGAAGGAGCGCGCTAAGGCGATGGCCGGCGCGCTGCAGGGAGAGGCGATCGCGCTGAGTAGGAAGCAGCAGCGCGCGCGAGAGTACCGGGCCAAGACGCAAGCAATGCGGGGGAGATCAAGGAGGATATCAAGCTGAGGGACAATACCAATACCAGCACCGTGGTCGTGGTGCCGGCAACGGCCCAACGGCGGCGGCCTGTGGGGCGCGCGGCGGAACGTAGCAGCACTTCGCGGCGCGGCGGGGCATCCAAGTTCATCGATGCGGCGAGCTGGCGGGTACAGGCGTCGAGCCTGAGGCAGCCAGTGGTTTGAAGAGGCGCTGAGTTATTGCATTTGTATTAATATGTATACCACACCCACTCAATCGTCAATGGCGTTAATTTTTAGTTTGCATTGAGGTGACGGTCGCTGTGATGAATACTCCGCTGAGTGCAAGTCACCCAGTCTTCTGGGGCCAAAGTACTGAGTTCATGAGCATGATGGTCTTGGTGGGACTCGCGCGTTTTGCAGCCTTCCCCATATCCGAGCGTCGTCCGAAACCGCAACTTGAAGCCAGAGGCTACATCCATCGTGCGTAATACGTACCTCGTCTAATTACGCCACACTTTTACTCGTACTGACGTACGAACAAATTTAAAGCTGATGGCCAACTCGGGACTCAACGCCGTGTGCTCGAATAGGAAATTTATGTCAAGGCTGGTAGCTGATTTACTTACTCTTAATTAAGCGCCCTGGGCTGCCAACCCCGTCGGCTACAACGAAGTGCAGGTAATTGGTCCATCACGAGCGTCCGAGAGCTCGTATGTTAGGACACCGCATCGGTCGGCAGCGTTGCCCTCGGACCTGTTGTGTTGCCAGTGGCATGTACGTCTCACCCATCCCTCGTGTCAAACGCTAACTGAGCTACCGTATGTACACTTCGCCCTACAGATGATCGAATTAATTAAAGCCGTCCTCCACGGAGCAACCGCGAGTCTGAGCTCGAAGCGTGCACAGGATAAATCATCACCTTTGGACTCAACTCCGCACACTCGAATAGGTAACTTATCGGGGCTCTGAGCTGAGTTATCGTGGGCCCGGCTTTTACCTGTCGACTACAACGAAAAGCGCAGCACGTTTTCACTTTCAGCCTCGAGACGATCAAATGAAAGCCGTCCTGCGCGCAGCAAGCGCGAGTTTGGCGTAAATGAGGCCACGGTCGCCCCACGCTTGAAGGCTGCAGGCACCGAATGTTTCGAACTCGACGTTTTACGCCACTCGAATCCGATAATTTCTGGCAAAAGGTATCGTGTCTGATTCATGTGTGGCCCGAGCTGTCACAGCGAAGCTTGGAATTCTAATTTCATTCAGGTTTCGTGATCCGTAAGTTCTTCCGATCTGACGCTCCAGGACCGTCCCAGCCGAACGAGGAACCAATGAGAAGTTGAAGCTTCTGTCGATCCAAGCGCCGGTTTTGAAACAGATCACGGTACGAAACCAGAGTATATTTCTTTTGGTACGTCATGGTTAATTTGATACTCGCAGCTCAGTGTGGCTGCAAGGCTCCAGCGTGTCTGCCAATGCTTTCCCTACTAAAGTGTGTCTGCCAGCGCTCTCCCTTGTACGCTCACTCCTCCTCCCATCGTCCATCCCCACCGAATCCTTCAAGATGCTACAAAACCAAATGCGGAGCGCAGGCAGTACCAAAATGACGGAGCGGCATAAGGACAAACCTGAGAACACCCCGCGGGTGTGCGGATGCTTGTGCAACGCCAGCTGCAACTGCCGGTGCACCTGTGCGTGCCGCGCCCACTGTGTGTGCCGAGTCCCTTGCGACCTGCAATGCGGGACCCGTGTCCTGCGAAACCTGGTAATATCCATCGATGGCACGTCCAACCAATTCGGAGTCCATGTGCGTCATTGGTCTCAACCTTAGAAGTGATCGGAATTAACTCTCTTGCAGAACACGAACGTTGTGGAGCTCCACAGTCGAGTCATCGTCGACACTTCGGCGTTTCAGAGCAAATATTACAACTGCGGTATCGGCACGTATGTGCCCTACGACGCCAAGGCTTCCTTGAAATATTGGCGCCAGCGAATCGACAACATCGTTGACCTGGCTATCGCAACGTGCGTCTCACCCACAGTTTCTATTTGATAAGTAATTAAACATATGTTCCCAGGAACTTCAAGGACATTATTCTCAAAGCGTACCGGTGGCTTTCCCAAGCGTACATGCCTGGAGACAAGATTTTTCTCTTCGGTGACCTCGCTTGTGCATTTCGAGCGAGACGTTATTAATTTAGACATAGGGTTCTCCCGAGGCGCTTATCAAGTTCGAACATTGGCGGCGATGATCGAAAAAGTGCGTGGAATCCTTGTTCGTATCTTCCTTCTCTGATGGAGATCTGGTAGGTCGGATTGGTCGATTCTGGAAATGAAGAAATGATCCCTTTGTGCGTGCTCTCGCCGTCCGGAATACAATATTTACTAATATGAAGACTAGCGCATATGAGATCTACTGCGAGCGACACAAAGGCCAGGGTAAGTTCATTATCACATCGATTTCACACTTATTTACTCACTTGAATTTATTAGCGACCGACGAGGCCGAAGAAATAGCGAAAAACTTCAAGGACACATTTTCGCGAGATGTTCGAATTCATTTCGCGGGCCTATGGTCAGTTTAATCCTGCGTATGTACTTGGCGGTCTAAAACCGTTAATAGGGATACTGTGTCATCGGTTGGCCTCGTCCGCGGGAAACCGCTTCCGCTCACCTGGTCGGCGAAGCACATTTGTATTTTTCGGCACGCTCTGGCTTTGGACGAACGACGGGTAAAATTCCTCCCAGAATACGTGGCCGGCGGAAGCTCCAGTCAGTCGTCCGCGAAGGGCGCGGTCCTCGCCTCAGCTTAATTCCGAATCAACTCCAACGTCCGGCGGCGTTGATGTGAAAGAGGTGTGGTTTCCCGGCACTCATTCCGATATGTACGCATCGTGTTTTTTTTTATCCCACCATATTTGAATCATCGATCATTGAATCTCAGAGGCGGCGGGATCAAGCAAAATGTCAAGCTCAACCTCTCATCCGTCCCTCTGCTTTGGATGGAAAACGAGGCCACATTAGCCGGCCTTCGGCTGCGCCCTCGAGCAGCTGGTAATGCATGGAACATGTCCGACCTGCGCACGGACGATGTCCATGAATCACTTAAAGGCTTCTGGAAGCTTGTAGAGCACTTGCCTGTGAGACGCTTGTCGTACAAGGATCCGGAAGAGATCGTCAAGTACGTTAAGAGATCTTACATTCCACTGTGACGTCTGACTTACGGTACGGGATTAGAACACCGCACAAAGGAGCTGGGCGCATCGTTGCTCCTGGACAGCGGATTCATATATCCGTGGCCTTCAAGCGACAGGACTACATTCCTCGAGCCACATTCCATCAGAATATCGGCGACATGAAATGGGAATGGGTTGTCGGGAAGGCTAGCAGCTTCGACTGGTCATCGAAGCTTGCATCCCTGGTGGAAATGGATCTATTTGACGCGTCATTTACCGTTGATGCTGTTCAAAATCTCAACGATCTGTGGGCAAATGACCCCACTTCCGAGAAGGCGTTATATTGGATCGAGCGGTTGACATTCATGGCTCTCTCCCGACAACTAGCCGCAAACTATATCCTAACACTCAGCGGGAAGCAGAACTTGCTGGAGGACAAAGTGAAGGAGGCTCAGGCCGCAATCGGGTTTTTCCAGGAGCTCAGAAATCGACGCTCAAAAATCTTTGATGCAGATGTCGCCGCGTTATTGGAGTATGAGGCTGGTTTGACGCTTGCGCTTGGGCATGGAAGCCGTGCTCTCCAGATCTACCGAGAAGCAGAAGAAATCCGGCGGAATATTATCGCCCGACCTGATCCGGCCGCCCCACAGGACAAGGAGGATCCAGCAACATGTCTCGAAAAAATTTGCATGTGTTGTAGACTGCTGAAATCCGAGAACGACGCTCTGGAGTCGATCAAGGAGGCCGTCGAACTTCGACGGTTGCTGGAGAAATTACAGCCTCTGGCCAACTCGCTTTTCATTCTCGGTTCCATTCTTCAGGCCGCCAGGCGTAATGAAGAGGCATTGTGTGTTAATGAGGAGGTGGTGGGACTTTTTCGGAAGCTCGCGGGAACGGACCCCACAGTCATCAAGGATTTTGCCCACTCCCTTCACAGTCTCGCCGTCGACTTCTGTAATGTCGGGCGTCTCGAAGATGCACTGCACACCGACGAAGAAGCTGTTAAGCTGTATCGTACACTCGTTGGAGTGGATCCCACCGTTACCAGGGATTTTGCTGGAGCATTACACAACCTAGGATCGGTTCTCCGTGGGTTTGGCCGCCGCGAAGACGCATTGCGCATCAGCACAGAAGTTGTGTTGATTTTTGGAAAACTCGGGCAAACGGACCCCATCTCCACAAAGCTTCTTGCAGATTTCTTTCAGATCCACGGCAATGATCTCCGCGTTGTGGGCCGATTCGATGATGCGTTGCGCGCCCATCAAGAAGCCGCTGCACTTCGTCGTGCCCTTGCGGCAAGCGACCCCCCCCGTCATCTGGGGTCTTGCCTATTCTCTGCAAACCATTGGTGACGATCTCCGTGCCTTGAGCCGCCACGGGGAGGCGGTAAGCCTCGATGAAGAAGCTGTAGGGCTGTATCGAAATCTTGCGGAGACGCACCCTACTGCCTTTAAGAATCTCGCGTATTCGCTGCATGACCTAGGGGTCGACTATGGCAACAGCGGCCGCCACGAAGACGCTTTGCGCGTCAACGGAGAGGCTGTCAAGATACGGCGCAGCCTCGCGGAAACGGACACTACGATGACCCAGGCTCTTGCCTCTTCCTTGTTCAATGTGGCCTACGGTTATCGCGCCGTTGGCCGCTACCAAGATGCATTTAGCGCAGATGAAGAAGTCGTTCAACTTCGTCGCAAGCTGGCGGATACTGACCCCACAGTCACCAATGATCTTATTGGCTCATTGCAAAACCTAGCTGCGGACCTCCGCGCTGGTGGCCGCCACGCGAACGTCGTCCACGTTGATGAAGAGGTTGTTCAGCTTTGGCGCAAACTAGCGGAGACGGACCCTATGGCCAACAGATATCTTATCATTTCGTTGCAGACCCTCAACGCCGATCTGAACACCGTCGGCCGTCACAAAGATGCAATATGCATCACAGAAGAAATCATCGACCACCAGCGTAGGGTTCTGGAGACCGATCCTGATGCCGCTAAGGATCTTGCCATATCATTCCACAACCTAGCTTTCCATTTTAACGCCCTTGGCCGTCACGAAGATGCGCTGCGTGCCCATCAAGAAGTCATTGTATTTCGTCGGAAGCTTGCGGAGGCAGACCCCGGTGTCATTCAGCAGCTTGCCCTGTCTCTGCAACTGGTAGGTTTTGATCTTCGAATGGTCAGTCGCCACGAGGATGCGATGCGCATCGACGAAGAAGCTGTGGGGCTGTATCGAAAGCTCGCGGAGACAGACCCCACATTTAAAAAGCATCTCGCAAGTTCGTTGTCCGATTTAGGCTCTGAACTTGGCCCTCTGGGCCGCAACGAAGAGGCATTACGTGTCAATGAAGAAGCTCTTCAACTTCGTCGCGGGCTGGCAGAGATGGACCCTACGGCAGCCACAACCCAGTCTCTTGTTTGGTCGTTGTGTAACGTCGGTTTCTATCTACAGAAGTGCGACCGTGCCATAGATGGATTGCGCGTCATTGAAAGGCGTCGAGCTCTGTCGCAAGCTTTCCGAGGCGGACCCCATGTTCACCAAGGATCTTGCCAATGCTCTAAACAGCCTAGCCTTTGGTCTCCGTGGCGTCGACCGCTACGAACCTGCGGTGCGTGCTGATGAAGAAACGGTCACACTTCGTCGCAAGTTGGCGGATACGGACCCAGAACTCACCAAGGATCTTGCTGGCGCACTGCAGAATCTTGGGTTTGGATATAACATCATCAGCGGCCACAAGGAAAGACGTTGTGCGCACCAATGAAGAAGCTGTCGCGCGATTAATGAAACTATCAGCAACAGACTCCGGTTCAAAGGCCGATGTCGCCAATGCACTGAAAAACCTCGGCCGATCCCTACGTGCCGTGGGTCGCCAAGAAGAAGCGTCGAGCGCCTATGCGAGGGGTGCCGAGCTTTTGGTAAGCTGGTTGAGACGGATCCAGATTCCACTGCCCGCTTACTGCAATCGACTGCTACACAGTTCCGCAAGGTTGGCTTCCACGATGATGCTTTGAATACTGGTGAAAGAGCTGTCGAGCTGTACCGCAAGCTTGCGCAGGCCGACTCAGCCCACGTGAAGCCCCTTATCGAATCTCTGGAACCGCTTTCCGAGGACTTGCACGCCCTCGGGCGAGCAGAAGACGTGGCGCGCATTCAAGCTGAAGTAGCGACGTTGAGATCCTTTCAGGCCGAATACCCAAATGTGAGTCTGACAATGCTCCCCGCTCCCACACTTGAGTCTCAGAGGTGCGTTTCAAAAGGTGCTGAACTTGGGGAGAGCTTGACGCGAGTCCACAGTTCACAAGCCGCGCGAGTTGATGACGGAGGAGATTATGGGAGTGAAGGGGGGTAACCTGAGTCTACCGGTAAAGCGCAATCTAGATTCTTTCATGTATTTAGTATTCAAGTGAACTTGGAGGATCTCTGAGACGCTGGGACCATGGCTCAGCGCCAAATCAATCAAGCGCTGCTTGATAAAACCGAGTGCTGGTTCTGGACGAGCGGCGCGGATGGAATGGTATCGAGGACGAGCATGTGCTAAATAATGACAGGAGCACCCGACGATGGAACAAATTGGGTGCGCAGAAAGAGGTCTATGACAACAAGTACTGGTAGAATGTACAGTATAGAGGGGAAATCTTGACAAAAGCAATAGAATCCTTTGGAGAAGATTCGTGGCACGCCTCCACGGGACTGACAAAGAAACTATAAAAAGAAAAGTCCGATTTGAACCACACACTCACGTGATACGGATCACAGCGGAACCAGCCGGGACAGCATTCGGGGCAAGCCGCTTCCACCACCTTCATATCGAGCCCGCCCCCAAGATTCCACGATGTCTAGGATGGCGATGAGGCAGAACGCAGAGTCGTGCGTTTTCCAAACAAGTCGGCACTACCTGAAAGTCGAAGCACACACCACTTCAAGAGATCTGGGAGCCATGTGCTTGACAGCGTGAGACTGATGTCCTTAAAATGGATTCTTGGCTTGCTGTCTAACTTTGTACATTCAGACTTGTGAGAAATGCAGCAAGGCTGGAAGGCAAGCCTAGGCAGGACGCAGGAGGGAAGGAGCTGGCAATGGGAGCAAATTGTGACCATATGGCAGTGCGGCTGGGAGGGTTCGCGGTCGGGTGGTTGAAACTTGAAAAGACATCTCAGGAGGCAACTAGTACTGTCTATGTAGCTCTCGTCTTGAATTCAAATTGGGCCCTGATCTCTAGCAGAGCGACTCAAACTGACATCAAAGCTACTCAAACATATTGGATTCACTCAAAAACTACATTTATATATCTCGCCTGCCCGCCCCACCCTACACGAAATTGGCTACGCGTCTTGGATCGAAAGAGCGCGATTGTAGACCCGGCAGCAATCGCACCCGCTGCGGCCGCTGGGATCCCCCTGGCGGACGGCGGCGGCGAGCTCGGAGGCGAAAGGGCTGGCGGCCGTGTTGTCTGTGGCCTTGACAGATGGTTCACAATGATTCTGCGTGATGCGTCAGTTGCTCGAAATACTGAACAGAGCTAGAGTGCGCGCACCCGGACGCAAGCAGCGGACGCGGGAGTGGACTCGGTGGGAGAGGCCTTGATGGACTGCGCAACGTAAGCCACAGTGAGAATGATGAAGGGTCTCAAATGTACATCTGTGCCTCAAAAACACAGATCACGAACCGCGGAGATGTCAAATAAGCACCACAGACCTCGATTTGTCCACTACGAGCACGTTACATGGAGCTCGGTGTTAATAGCACTTATTTTTCAGTGATAAATACTGTCATAGAATAACGAAGTGGAGACACTGAATGCAGCTCCTTGGAAATCAAGAGAAAAAATGGAAGACACTATTTTTTATCCCTCTCCTCCTCCAATCTGGGTGCGCGCGTCATAAGCGAGAAGTTAGATTCAGTGCTTGGGAGTATATACAACACAAACTTGAAAGATTAAGTTTTAAAATAACGTCTTGCATAGAGAAGTCGGCGTCACACACGGTATGGCTTCGGGTTTGTATCTTAGACATACGTACATACAAGTGAAGGGCAAACACAGGAAGATATTCCAAAGATCTCCGAGGGCCAAGATATACCCAAGCTCACACTTGGCCCTTGTGCTTACTTGAGCGGAACACTTTTAAACGTCTAAAGAGCCATCTAGGTCAGCGGGCTACTACCGGATGGAATCTAAAGTCTTACCACCACAGAGAATAATCCATGCGCCCACTTATAGTTATGCCGCATTGCGTCAACATCCCCCGCAAGCACGGGTGACGGAGGATCTGTAGCCTCCGCTCCTTAAATCTCGGAACAATTTGAACATAAAACATGATGACGTACAGAGGTCACTCCGTGCAAAGACAATGGTCGTCTGAGGCTCGTCAAGCTTAGGATTTATCCATTGTGCCGTGAGATCGTGCGTAGCCGGATTGTAGCGCCAGATCAAGCTTTCCACGTATGTCGATTCCTTTTGGGTACTAAGAGCATAGTTCGAGTTATCACCAGTGAAGACGCGCGGTTCACCGGATGGCGGTGTATCACAAGTTCCACCGAGAGGGATTCTCCTGCACCGTACCGAGCCACTTAAGCCACCATTGCAGTAAAGAACATACGGCGTGTAACTGCCTGGGTAAAGCGCCAATCGGAAGTTGCCTGAACAACTACAAAACGTAGTGTCATCCTCAATAGAAAACACAACGCAAAATATTCTCACTCCCGCCCAAGAATGGGTACTTCGACCTGGCGCTGGGGCCATTTAATGCGCGCAAGTTAAGCCGGCTGACGGTACTCGGTGAGTGTGGGAACGACACTGCGAGCCGGCGCACCAGCCTGAGTTGACTGGAAGGTCGAATAGAACCCCTCAGCGTTGAGTTCGGGCTTGATGTACCCGTAGTCGGTCCCATTGACGTCCGCGACTAAGACGTACATCTTCAAGAGGAGGCTGTTTATGACATCAGTAATAAAGACAGATACTGACTTGGACGCCCCATTTGCACCGATAGGAGCTCATTATGTTGTCGAACTTTTAGTCCGAGACCTTGTTAACGGTGGTTCCGGGCAAAATTTCCAGCCTCTTTCCGACGCAGCCCCCAGCACTGACATAGTAGAGTTGTAAGGAGTTGAAGAAGACGAAACCGAAACAAACATCACAATGACCCTAACTGTACCGTGTGCAGTACGAGTTTGCATTGGCCTCACGCTGGACGCCTTGTCGTTGTCCGGATGGGTTGCGCTGGCAATATTGATACATTGGTCTGGCGGCGTACTAGCGTTGATGCAGGGAGGACTCATGTATGGATCATAGCACCAAGTGAAGCCCGGTTCCGCCTACGATCAGCTCAGTACGGAGAACGATGGCCCCAGAAAGAGTGTACTGTACAGAAAGGGATTCAGAGACTGGAGCGGGGGCGGTCTGTTGAGCAGCCGCCACAGAGAGCAGAGCTGTGAGCACGAACTGAGTGAGGAACTGCATATCGGCAATGCGAATGTGAATTCTCTTGGGTGTTCGAAGAACACTTTATATATATATGCCCCATTCCCGCGAATAGAATGACAACGCATCAGGTAGCTTCAACTTCACGGGCCAACTCGGACACTGTGGATCCAATGGAGATGAATCGAGGATAGGTTCCTGTGTGCGCAACAATTAATACCACACGAAGCGAGTAAACTCAACGGACCTTGCTCGGCCGTTTGTGCAAGCTTCGAGCTGCTGGGAAGTATCAGTGACAACTCGGCAACAACTTACATTTCTCGGATTCCGGGACCGTCGTCGAGTCTGGAATACCTGCATTGGAACTGGAAAACAGTACAAAGACGGTACATTAAATCTCGAGAGCTGCCAGTGGTAGGCTGGAGTCTAGCGGGACCTGTGACTTTGCTCGCTTCTTCGCGTTCGCTTCTTCTCAGAATAAGGCCTGTCTTGAACTGCCTACGTGGAGTCGGTTTCGATTGGGGCCCGCTGGAATCGATGAGCATGAGCGCCACTCATGCATCCAGTATCGCTTCGAAGTAGATCTGTTTGAAATGATATACTCTGACCTAGACTCACGAGCTTATCCACTCCGCGATGGTATTCGGGTAGGTTCGGGAGGAATCCCAGGATCGCACTTTATAGCACGATCCGTGCCCCTCCTACGTTCGCGGGGACGCCCGTTGGCGCGGGGAGCACTGCCGGCAGTTTCCACGGCACCGCGAAGCGCCCGAGCCGACTGACGTCCTTCCTCGCCGCGAGATCCAAGAATGAGCCATCGACCGCGCTTCGTTGATCATATAACGGCGTCTCGTCCTATGCCCCGCACCGCGCCACCTGCATGTCCGAAAGAGCGCGACAAGGTGGAAGAGGAATGGCTGCGGGTCCGCCCAGAGCGAAGCAGTTGAAAATGTAAGCGGTAGAGGTAAAGCACCCTCCGCGCGCATGCAGCATGCGCGTCTCCTACCTGCCGTGCTGGCCGCCCTACGTGGATCGCGGATGCTCCTCAGCGCAGCACAAAAGGACCTCGCGAGCTCTCCCGGGCGTCGGGCACGCGCGGCCGCGGCGTGGGATCGACGGGAGACTGGGCGCGGAGCGACGAAAGCGGGGCGTCGGATACACGTAACGAGGCATGCTGGAGGGAATGTGCAGGCCCTGCAGGGAGACAAAATGCACCCTCACATTGTGCCGCGGATGGCGAGCTGTGGGGCCGCAACGTACAAACATGCGAGGTCACGGCGTACGGTACGAGCTTCTTACTTTGTAGCGTCTGTCTACGAGAGACTAGCCGCAACGGGTGGAAAGGAAGACGCGGGACGATGGTGGGGGCTGACGCCGCAGGGGAGCGCGCGACGCAGACGCTGCTGAGCGCGCAAGCTGAGCGATGTGTCGAGATCAATTGTGTTTCACTGTTTGGCAGGACACGGAGGGCACAGCCACTGCGCGCTTTGCCACTCCCCTCTTCCATCAACGATCTCTAGAAGCTCGGCTTGCTATCACAAATGCCGAAAGACACCTCAAAGGATGATCCAGAGGCATATATGAAGTTTTACCCTGGCAGCGGCTCGAAATTACGAGTCCCTCTTGCCGTTCAAGCAGGCATTCGCAAGGACCCATCGCGTCAGGCCACCTGGCGGGCCCTTTATGCCGCGGACCAGGCACGCAAACGAGCGGAGGACAGCGGCGACTGGACTTTGCGTCTCCCGCGGGAGCTCATGGACGTCATCCTCGCGGATCCATCGCTAGGGGTTCGAGAGCATCTTGCTTTAGCGGGTAAGCCCTCGTCCAATTGCAGTTTCGTTCACTTTTACTGACACCCAATTGTGCAGCCGCCGCCCCAGAACTGCGCCGGCTGTACCACAACTCGGATATCTGGTCGGAGATCCTGAAAACGCGCACTATACCTTTGAATGGCGTGCAGGTCGTGTATGACCGCCAGGCCTATCAGTCTGGCGTCCCCCGCAAGCTGCGCCATCTCGCTACAGCGCCCCAGAAGAAGAAAGCGCACGGCGGCTTCTTCATGGCGCTCCATGAGCCGTACAGCCTGCACCGTGTTGCTGTCAGGGACATCCGCAACCACGTAAGCGTCCCTGCCCTGTGTACCCCTAGATCCGTTGACACACATTCCATCGCAGCGAATCTCGAGGGCGAAAGTCGCAGAGCTGTATCCGAATCTCACGGACGGACATGTCGCTCGTCTGCGCTACTACGACGCGGTCACGACCGGCTATCCGAATCAACGGAGGAACGCTGGCTACGCGGAGGTGGCCGTAGAATGGCTGTCCATCCGGGTTGCAAACGGAATGGCTTGATTCCGTTATTCGAGAGCGCCCTCGCAGCCCCGCCCCGTCTTGTTCAAGTTGTATCACCCCTCCCGTAATATCACGTCAATGCGGTCACCACTCTCAGCGACATTCCGCTGCATCCGGCAATCTCATGGCGCGATTCCACCCTCTGCGAAGTTCCTGCCCGGGATCCCAGCGGGTCGGCAATCGCTCCGTTCTTGCCGTTCTGAGATTGCTGCGACCGGTCTGAAATGCTGAATGCGCGGCAAGTGGTTCAATTAGGCCACGCATCCCTCAACATTGACGTGTGCCCCTCTTTTTGCTCTAGGCATATGACTAGGACAAGTTGGTTCCATTAGGCTACACTTAGGCCAGTGCGCAGGCGTCAGTCTATGCCCTTCTTATGTTCATTTTGCGGTAGCATTACGAACGGCGACAGTTGCGAGTACTTCGCGGAGAACACGGCGCGCGCTTAAATGTAGCTATAGCGCAACACAATGTCTACATACAGGTCTTGGTTGTATCTTGCTCACAATGTTCATTGGTTCGCGCCCTTTTTGCCGATAATTTCTTTTCTTCCGGGGTTTCATAGCACGCCGCCAAAGACGCGCACAGCGGATGGCGGCGGACGTGCCGTCAGACTACACGGCCCGAGGTGCCGGAGCCCGTCTGCGCATCGCCAGGCTGAACCCAGGAACAATTCGCCTCACGTTGAAAGAGGAGAAAGCAGAGATTTCGCGTGAAGCGCGGCATTCGGCATTTGCCGTGAAATTTCAACCACACGGCAAATGCCGACCAAATTCAACCACACAGCAAATGCGGACCGTGGAAAAAGAAGATCGCATTTGGCATCTAGTCTCGTAGACAGTAGAAATTTGGTAGAAATGAAAAAAAAAAATTGCAGGGGTGTCGGTGGAGGCTGTGCGCCGCACTAAGCTCGCAGCTTCGGCCCGGCATGCCACCACTGACGTTTGAATAGCATGCGCCCGTGGGATGTATCATCGACGCGTCAGCGACGTCACATACGTCTTTCCACGACCGCTCTTCTGCTGCCCTACTACGCCTCTTCACGATCCAGACTCTTGCTTTGTTCCAAAACGAACTGCCTAACAAGCGCTTGAGCAAAGCTTGCGTACTTGATAACTCTTGGCTTTGGCCATTTTTCTTTCGAGGGTATGTTTAAACTGTGCCAATTGGACGCCTCGTGATGAAATCGCGCAGACGATTAGAAGGCTGGTCTGGGTTCCTGGCGAGTCTCGACGAAGGACTATCGAGGGCGTCTGGCTAACTGGACACTAGGTGCTGACCTTGACAAGCATCCCGCAAACACGAGTTCGGATGTCTCCTGGAAGTACTGGCAGCACATCTGCAGTCCCAGCTGTAGCCAGCCGTAATCAACCTTCAGAACCTTACCCGACAGCCCCCATTATCCTGAACTATCCCGTATCTTCTCAGCGAACCCAAATGCACGACGTCCAGGTAGCCTCTTCACATCAGGGACACTGCACCGCCGACTTGTCGAATAATAGCCATGATGTCATACTTTCTGACGCTGGATTCTCTCCCGTGCCCGCTTCCTCTGATCCACCTCCGCCTCCTTGCCTCGCGCCCGCTCCACACTCGTTTCCGAACCGTTTTCCCCAGCAGTCTCATCCAGCCTCGGCACCGAATCATCCCGCTCAGGCATCTTCATTCTCCACAAGACTTGCACACTCGTTTCCTGATCGCAAGTTGCCAATTGACAGAGATGGCAAACTCATCCACGCACGGAGTCATTGTCCATTGGATTTTATTTCTATGTGGGTACAATCTCGCGAACTTCAGTACTTTCTCAACTAAAAGGTGGCTATAGAGTAACTACAGCCGGATCGTCGGCCAATTACGGAGCCCAGCAATCCTCGCCGTCCTTCTCTCCCTCCCTTCCGATCGAGACGATGGCGTCCCCCGGGGAGAACCCGCCCGGCAAGACGAGCATGACAAAATCGCACACATGTCGGGTCTGCTTCAAAACCTTTTCTCGGTGCGATACAAGGTGCAATCCAGCTTTCTATCTGCTCACGAACTCTGGCTCCAGCCCAAGCAACCTCGGCACGCACATGAATATGCACAACGATGTCCGCCGTGCGTCGTCCGCGTCGCACCGCACATTCCTCTGTACGCTGATGCCAGTGCTGCCCACAGCGTACGCATGCGGGTTCCCGGGCTGTCCGAAGATGTTCAGCGTGCGCTCCAATGCGCAGCGGCACTTCCGCCTTCACGACGAAACGGCGCCGACCCCGCCCCCGCCGCCGACCGCGGCGGTGGGCCGGTTGGAATGGAGGGAGCTCCAACTCATGCCCGAGCTGCCGCCCCTACCGCTGCACTCGCTGAGCCAGGCGCCCGCCCGCTTCCGGTGGGCCCCACCCAATTCGAAGCACTACTCGCCCACGTTTCTCGGCGCGGAGGAGGGCGGCGGCGGCACGGTGCCTTCTGGCTCAGCTCAAGGCGGCAACCTTGCAAGGCTTACGACCTGTATGACGACACACGGAGTCCGTGGGAAGCCCCCTGTTGCAGTGCGTCTTCCTTCGCCCTCTGTCTGCCGGCATGCCGCATGCTTACCCGCTAACCCCTAGCTTCCGACGACTGAGTAGATCCTCAGAAATGCTCCATGAGAAACACGCACGAGTCGGCCCGTTGTAAAACCAGAACTTATGAGACGGGTTGTTTCTTTTTTTTCCCCATGTTACACTCCCGCGCACGCTGCGTCGTAGAATGGTTTGATTCCGAACAACATTCTTCTATATCGCCCTTGCATGCGGCCCAGCCTCGTGTTTCTGTACTCATCCTACTTGTTCAAGTTGAATCATAATTCTTTCCCTCCTGCACGCCATCCTCAGCAAAATCAGTCCAGGGCGGGCGCGCGCGAAGCCGCATACGCAGAATTCGGAATCGCACACCCCTTGTGGCGTATACGGCTCCCCGTGATCTCGCCTCAACTGCCGTGGGTGGCGAATGCAGTTGGTCTCAAAGTACAGTTATAATTTGGTTATTCAACGAATCCAATATTACTCCTCATTTTCCCGCTACTTTCTTATGCTCTTTGCTCACAATTTGGTTCGTCAAGATGATGGCTGCGCGTTCAATTCCGTTGTACTTCTGAGACTGGATGACCTTGATAACTTCTGGATCGCGGAACATCTTTACAGCCAGTTGCGGAACTTAGGGCGCGGCCCAATTTTTTTTTTTTTTTGGATGTTTCGGATATTTCAGCTCTACTGAGCTCAGTTCTTCACCGATTCCCTTGAAACTATACTCAATAGATTTGCCTTGCGATTCCGGAGGGAGTGACGTTCGAAAATATGTTAGAAGCGTGGGAATTGCCTTTTTCGGCAAATTTTGAGGCATCTTCTCCTATCAGCTCTAGCATTAAATATACTGATTCGATTGACTTAGTTTTTGGATATATCATACTTACATGTATTACCTAGGATGTGTCATGCCCAGATAAGGATTGAAATGTTTTGTTCACATCTGGCATGGGACTTAAAACTGATTGAAATTGAATACAGTAAGGCTTTTGAATAATGAGGTATTTTGACGATCTGGGCACGACACATCCTAGGTAATGCATGTAAGTATGATATATCCAAAAACTAAGTCAATCGGATCAGTATATTTAATGCTAGAGCTGATAGGAGAAGATGCCTCAAAATTTGCCGAAAAAGGCAATTCCCACGCTTCTAACATATTTTCGAACGTCACTCCCTCCGGAATCGCAAGGCAAATCTATTGAGTATAGTTTCAAGGGAATCGGTGAAGAACTGAGCTCAGTAGAGCTGAAATATCCGAAACATCCAAAAAAAAAAAAAAATTGGGCCGCGCCCTAAGTTCCGCAACTGGCTGTAAGGATCATTGTCAGTGCACACAATCGATATTTCAAAGGCCTCCCCTCACCTCCTCATATTTTTCCTGGCTCTCCAGATCCACAGTAAGAATGGCATCGCATGAGGCTGCATTGCCCGCGACGTTCAAGCCCTGAACCACGGCATTAATGCTCGAGTCGCCCATCGAAAGGCACTACAATTGTCGCATAAAAATTGAAAACTGGCAATGAGAGGATGCGCAACGATATCATACCATTTCCATCTGAAGGACGTTGTTCTGCACGAAAGTAATATCGCTCTACGCCTTCATTACGTCGAGTATGTCCTGCTGAAACTGCTCTACGGTGATATCTTTTCTCGAGAGGTGTGCAATGTAGCGGAAACGGTCCTTCTGAAACGACATGTGGGGCCTGAGGAACTCGCCCAGAATTCTGGTATATATATTATATGTGTGAGAGCCATGTACCTTCCAAAAGAACTTGGTCTCAGAGCGCTAACGTTAAATGACAGGGCTTCCGAGTTAGTTTGAAACGTGCGCTGAATCATCAGGTGGTTCAAGTTGAGCGCTCTGCTTTCTACTGAACCAGTACGATGCACCCTCTGCGTTTCTCTGTACAAACGGGACTCCGCTGGGAACATGCTGGCTCAGTGCATACCGGGAATGCGTGCTATTTCTTCCCAGGTCCGTCCGTCAAGGTATACCACGCGGGCTTCCGCATCCGTCAAGTTGAAAATAGTAAGCTTTGGTACTCACGGGCTGGCATTCTTGGCACTCATTCTGGGGGCACGAGGTCAGTTCTGCAAAATTATACGCCAACGAGATTCAGTCGCGAGGGTTTAGGGAGGGCCAATATATGCCGTGCCCGCACAAACTCCTTAGATAACGTGTTCCCAAAATAACAAGCGACCTCTACACAGTCGGTTTGCTTGCCCGAAAATGTTCAACTCCCTTTACACATCAGGATTTTCTGGATCTTATGCGTTATGGCACAGCGAATAGCGATCCCCGTTCCTTGGATTAAAAAAATACGACCAGAAGCGCAACGGACGGCGTAGATTCGCCGTAGAGCACACCGGCAATATGAACGGCGATTGTAACGGCTCATGGTTCCATAACCGTCGTTGTCTGGTTTCAACGCAGAAGATCAGCGATTTGAGCTACATCGGATGGGCGCCGTACTTGGTTTGTATAATCTGTACTTCTCCGATGGGTCTGTATCATCAATGGTAGCACCACACGCATAAACGAATAAATGAATCCGCAACACAAAAGGGAAGGGAATGGCTTCAGATTCATATTCAATGAGTAGAAAGTGGGATGCAGACATAGAAGACAACGAGAAGGAGGCTCGCAGTATTAAAATGAGCTTGAGCATCACCATACTTCGATTGGAAATAGAGACGGAGATCTTGGATGTAAACTCTCTTTTGGGAGTGCGGATGATAATGTGCCCCGACCGACGTGTAAACTCTCCCTTCAGACAAGTATCTGATGGAAGCGGTGCGAACTAGATCGGAACAGCTTCGAGTAGATTTGGAGGATATTTTTAGGTTGTCCTGGGAAGAAGGACAAGGTAATGCGTTGGAGATGTCAAGCGTTGAAGAAGAGGAATTGCTGGCGTAGCCAAGGTCTACCCCAAAACATGATCTTTGTATTACGTGAGCGAATTTCCATTCTGGGCATCGAGCGTTCAGTTACTTGGCTGTGTTTGGCTGTGTGGCCGGAAATGGCATGTCGCTTGCTTCAAGTACACAGGGCGTTGTTCGCACGCATCCCCTTGAGCAGCTATATTCTACTTCCAATAACGTAGTATGAATATTACACCCTCGGTAATTAGAGACGCTGGGAAACACGCTTCCTGGCCAGAATACTCATGCCGGCGAAACAACCCGCGGAGGCAATCAGTATCGTCTGCAGTGAATTAGTAAAGTGTACGGGAAAAGACGGGAATCATACAGCAGAAAATGCCACGGGCCGTATCCAGAAGAAGTCCAGGGTGAGTAGCGCTCCTTGAATTGGAGCGGAGCCTAGGGAGCCGAGACTGCCGAGAGCCAGGGCAATTCCTGTTCGGGCGCTGGACAGGCCGCGCGATTAGAACCGAGGAGATGGGAATGAAATGGTTGTGACGCACCCAACTTCATCGGGATTTCGTGCTAGATTTGCCAAGCAGGCGATTGAAAGTGCGAGCCCTGGGTGAAGGCGTTGACCATTATGTAAAAATGCACGCTCAAGAGACTTACATGCTCCGGAGAATATACCATACAGTGTACTCACAAGTACTAGCGTTGCGGAATTATGTCTAAAACGCGAATATGAGTACTATGTCGACGAGTTAGGCAATGGACTAACATTCCAAGAACGGCCCAGATTGTGCCGGCGGTGATGAGCGTACTTGCGACTTGCAGATTGAAGGGGCCGTAGATGTCAGCAAGATATGTGCCGGCCACGCGCCCGAATGCGCCTGCTCCGTTCATAATTGCAAGCTGCGGTTCAATGAGTATATCATGTGGCTTAGCTTTGGTAGACAAGCTCACCGAATAAAAGGCAAGGTCGCTGCTGACCGAGTGTTGCACGGAGAAGAGTTGCATGTATATCACTGGATAAATCGGACTCAAACAGATGTTTTGAACGGCTCGTCGAAAGCGGATTACCAGGTAAATAGACTCCCGAAGTAGACAACAACGTTCTGTGCGACATGCAATTAATTCCCAAGATTCAACGTTGGATGTTCTTACCCAAGGATAGCCCACAGATAAGCACCATCGGTGAAAAAGCTCTTGACATCTGGGACGGCTCGTGCGGGGCGCGGTCGTGTTCTCATCAGCGCATTGCCGACCACGAGCCCCCCAAGCACCAGGTAGCCCGACGCACGCACAGCGCCAGGAAACCCAATCTTGGGGATTAAATGGCTGCGCTTCAATCAGCATTAGGATAAGGTTAAGGAAGGTTTTAATTACTTGAGCACTACGGTGTGTGAAGTGTGAGCCATGCGTGTTCATTGGGGTTAGGTATGATGCTCACTGATGGGGAAAATCGTGGACCCGGCTGAACTTCCACTGAGTACTATCCCTATCGCCAAACTGCGCCGCTTCGCAAAATGATGGGAAGTAATACTCGTTGCGGGCACGAAGGTGAGTCCGATTCCGATGCCCATACCGAGTCCTTGGCTAGTCGGATTAGCTTGAGCGCTGTTGTTCCATAGGAGAGTAGTGGGCTAGCATACCTCAGGAATATCTGAAGTTTAGCTTCAGCGCTTGAGATCCGTTCTGACAGAAGCAGACATACCTGATAATACTGGAATGGCTTGGCAAGCGAGAGCATGAATAGCCTGAGGGTCGCATTATTCAATGAGGATAACCCAGAAAGAGCGGAAAACGAACGAGAGAGTGAAGATGAGTCCTCCAGTAATTTCGAGGGCATGGAAATACCCCTTATCGAAGAGCTTGCCCGACACCAGCCCCAACGCAAAGGGCATCATGAGCTGGAAGCTCCCTATCCATCTGTAAAGCTGGCAGTTAGAATGTACAATTACAGCTGACATGTCCGCGTACGCAATGCTGCTGGGCGAGTGGTTGGTCAAATATTCCAAGGCATAAAAATCTATGGATCAAGAGTTGCAGGGTGAATTGAGCAGAGGTCATCGCCACCTACTTTCATAGACGCCAAAAGAGTAGAGGTAGCTATTGGAATTAAGCTTTGGGTTCCAGGGCCAGGGTTTCAAAATTACCCAAACGTGCTAAACAGCACAAACCATCTTGTAGGGGATTAATATGGAAGTTGGCTGCGAGGCAGGAAGCAACTTACGCCCCAGCAACAGTCATCCAGGCCTGCACACCGCCGTCGGGAACGCCCATGTCGCTCTGTTCGCTTGGTGTTGCGACTTGCGATCTAGAATCACCCTCGAGGCCCTTTTGTTCGGCGTAAGGGGCAAAGAGGCGCATTTCACTTGGTGGAGACGCAGACATGCTGTTACAAACAAAATGAAGGATCGAGTTATAAAAGTTTTTTAGCTCGTGGGGCCCGAATGCTACCGAGTACGGTCCGAGGTGCAGTGCCCCACCTCAGGTATCGGCAAAGAGGCAGCTGCCATATATCGGAGAAAGATGATACGCGGTCGCCAAATACAAGCGTGCTGACTTCCGATTTAAGAATTGGGCCGTAATTCTTGGGCGCTGGCGCCGAGGGCATGGTCGAGCCCTTGTGCCGTGCCCGCTCGGGAGCCGTGCAAGTTACTAGATGAACGTTGGGTTTCGATATCAGCATCCCGAGTCGGCCGCAGCCAAGGCGCAACCCCCTATCATTTTGATCGCCGGTACCAATTAGGATCATGCAAATCGCGCCCAACGGCCGCCCAGAGAAGCGATGGGGCGCCCAGGAACGCCCAAGGAACGCCCTTCTCAACTTGAAACTAAGGTAATTTTTCAGCCGCCTGCAATATGCTCCAAGCTTCTGAAGAATCTGACTCAACTGAGACTAGTACTCTCGCATTCCAATTTTTCTTCGCCGTGGAGGTGCTGTTGAGCAGGACTCGCTAGTCTGTCTGTGTTCGGGATATTTTCTGATAGACACGAAGCATGCTGTGACCAGAGAATGAAGGTTTGTGCTGCGCAGACGCTTCATCGGCCCGGGGTATCTTCGAGTTGTCCTCGAGGTCAGTCCATCGGTCTCTGTCCAAAATAGAAATTCTTAGGCTTACCTGAGTCCTCCTCGCTCGTTCTCTGTTCTGCAGAATCTCCCCGTGTAATTGGCGCCCACGCCAAGTGCGGCCGGCTCTAAATCTTGGTTCACCTCGGGTACATTTCAAGTTGCAAATTAACATCCCTTGCAGAAGATCTCAGGGGGCTGTGTAGGGATCTGCACTGACCTAACCCTGACCTGATCGCTCCTATCGGAGCTAGACTCAATCTGAGTTTAGGAGGCAGCGGAACGCAGCGTATCTTTCTCCTGACTTCCACCACCACTATGGGCGGCACACTCTGGGCTTGTGGACCTGGCCAAACGCCCCGCGACGTTTCTGAGACCGACGACGGCGTCTCCATGTACTACAGATATAGCGGCTTCACCGATTCCAAGGGCATTATTCTAAACGCGACCATCGCCTTCCTCACCGCCCTCTCGGGAAAGCAGATCTCCAAGAAACTGCTCATCGACGAAGGAGTTGTCACTAAAGAGGCAGTAGAGGACCTGGACGAGGCTATCGTCATCGCAAACTATCGCTCTCGAATCGACGCGGCCATTTCACTCTTGAAGTGCTGGGTGAGATATGTCCTGTTCGTCTTCGTCTGTTCGCGGGCTGAGATGCAGTATAGCTCAACACCAAAAGCGGCCCGCCCCCCGAGGACCCGATCCTCAAGGGGTTTGGTAGCAGCGGCTCCCGCTTGAACATCAACCCCATGAGCAACCTCGGCCGGCTCCTCGACCAGCGCGCCTTCATCGCTGAGATTATGGCCGAAGTTCCCATCGACTTCAATGTCGTCAATCCTAAGAACCTTGATCCCGAGAAACTCACTCCCCCGCATACCCTCACTGAGCTCCGTCTGGCCGGAATCCATGCGTTCATCCTCTTCCCCGACAGCGATGGCACGTTGTCGTACGAGCAGGCCAAGGAGGTGGAGAGGCTGCTGAGGATGGTGAGGCCATATTGCGAGTGGGATGAAAAATGGGGTGCGCCGCCGCCGCCTGAGTACCAGCCGCCTCGCGTGCGTGCGTCCGCCCCTGCTGCAGAGAGCAACCCTCTGTCCTCAGACGAGAAGGATGGAGGCAGCGGCGAGTCTGCGCAGGTTAAAGAAGACGGTCGTGACGATGTGATGGAGGACGAAGATGAGGACGACGAGATGGACCACGAAGACGAGCAGCACTTCATCGACGAGATGATCACCGTGTTCGCAGCTGTGCCGCCTGGGGGTATGGCACACACCTGAAGCGGCCAATTCGATTCCATCCCATCCTGAAATCGGTATTGTTTTTTGTTCTTCATGCGGGCGATTATGTTACTTACTCGACATTGTGTTCAGAGCCTTGGCCCTCTGGAGCTCTCGAGGCGCAGAAATCTTGAACCAGACCTTGAAATTGTAACACTGTATTGACCTTACTCCAATTTGAACTACCTTCAATTGCAATGGGAACCTCGCCCAAGTGTTCGAACGAATACAACGGCCCATTGAAACGCTTGAGATCCATCGGCGTCTGCTTTCAATGCGCCAACTCCATCTATCTGCCTGACACCAGAAATCGCCTGTTTGATTCGGGCCTGGATCGTAGTTGGTAGAGGAGTAATCTTCTTTTTCGCCTGCCCAATGCACGTCTAGAAATGGCCTCGTGCACTTTGCTAAAGTTTCTTTGAATCTCTTGCCAATAATGCACCCCTGGGAATTAATGATGTTCGTGCCGGCGGCAGCTCTGTGGCACAGGGCATCAAAAAGGAATGCACGAAATTTAATACGTCTAATACTGCGCTGAATGAATGCACAACAGACCCGAAAGGGTGGTCCACAATTGATCATGATATCTGCAGCACAGGCTTATACTGTAGACGTCGCCCGTTCGATTCGGGCCCGGGTCAATGTTTCTTGACGCGCAAGCAATCTTTTTTTTTGTTTTGGTCCGGCTTCCCTGTCGATTGACTTCAGAACGAGATCGGCTCTGTTTCTATGTGTTGTGGACCAAGTCGATGCCATGAATGTAATGCACGGGGAGCCGCGCGCGCCAAGGACAAGTAGGTTTGCACAGCCTGTGGAAATAGTATGCAAGGGCCGGAATAAAAAGACTTATCGAACCCTGTACAGCGCTGTCAGTCCGGCCCCCAGGTGAAGCGCATCCAAATGGCAGCCAGGCCTTAGAGTCAGTGGACATGCCACATAAAAAAACGGGGCCCTCAGTCAGAATTGCTTGTCGCATTTCTTCAACCACTGCGCTTGCAGCAGCTCGTAGGAGCAAAGTCCGAGGGTCTCTCGCAGACACTGAGACAGACGCTTCAAAATCCCCCCTCCAGCTCCCTCTAGGCTCGAATCCAGCCTGTCGTATCGAAAGTAAACTGTCGATAGACAGTTTTCATAGACAGACCGGTCATCGGTCTAAGCTCCCTCTCGGTGTTCACATGAGCTGCGAGCATTCCAAGCGTCCACACCTCTGTTGATCCCTCCGCTGTGGCGCTTACGACAACGGTCCCGTGCTCAGAGTCCTTTTTCGCAAGCGCCCATCCACCAGCCGAGTTTTTACCTTCCCCGCCTGGCGTAAATTCTCGTTGGTCGGAAATTCGACCTGCTCTAGGAGTGCCTCCAGTTCCGGGTGGTTGCGATACATCCATATTGCGTGGAGGATTCCCGTGCCGTCGATCAAGACATCTCTTTCATGCCCCGCATTGTGGCGGACGTGTGAAAACTGGAGTGAGACTAGTAAGAGCGCCACCGACACTGCAAGGCCTGACGCGATCTGATGTATGGATTGGTTAGTATGTAACGAAAATGAATCGTTGGTTTCGTACGGCGATTATGCTCAGCTATTATTCGGACAGTTAGTTGGGTTGATCACTTTCTCTAGTTCGATGTACCCACATCCAAGCGTGTGTGTACAAATATCTCCTGGACTGTGGCAGTTCCGTCGAGTAGAACGGGGCCGTATGCGCTCTGGTCAACCATCGAAAGGCCATTATAGCTATCGGAGTGATGGTCCACCGAAACGTTATACGTATGTATTGGGGGTATGTGACCCACTATGGACATGTAAAAGGAGTGAAGAGGATGTTTTATTGAACTCACGAGTCCAAAACATGGAGGCAACGACCACCGAGAGGGCATTTTCTACATCATGAAGCATTACGCGGTTGGGTCTCTTGTAGTCAGGAGGCAGCAATCCGAGGTTTTCGATGAGATAACTGATCGAGAGTCGCAGTCAACTCGATTTAACTTTTATCGAGCAGTTTATTCCACTCACTTGTCGGCGACCGTCAGTTTCGATGTGACATTATAATCGCGGGGAAATAGAGATTCAGGCATAATCCCATAAAATCCTTCCCACTGAAGTATGTACATCAATGATCTGTGTTGATTTGAATTGAGGGACTTACAGCATCCACGTACGAGATCCCAGGTGTTACGAGCAGCTCGGAAGGGTCGTCCAGGTTGTCGATAATTTGGGGAAACCACGAAGAGGTAGTTTTGGTGATATTGGGTTCCACTGTCAAAATGTGACCGGATTTTGCATCCACGAGTGCTCTTTGGCGGACAAGTGACTGGGAGCATCGAAAAAGTTGGACGGAGGGGACGGAGGGACTCATAGGTGGAGTAATATTCACCCAAACTCCCTCATAGCCGCTGGAGTCTAAGATTGGAATAGTGCTATAGAGTATGGTGATGTTGATCCCGTTGCTCGTTATCGAAGAAATTACTCCTGGTTCTGGACAAAATAAGGATCAATGTTTCGTTGTGTTAAATGCCCTCACGAGTGGTTTGAAGCGGGCCCAAAGGGAAGGTTTTGTTGTCTAACCATGCGTCCCACATGCCAATATCCGGAATGTATTGGAGGGCAACATCGGAGTCCGTCAGGTAGCCACACGTAACGTTGAAGCCAAAGGCATTGACAGTGGCATTCCCGGTCCCCACATATGACTCCAGGACGTCATATAATGTTCCTTGGTGTAGCCCTGGAGTTCCTGTGGACCCAAATGCGGACGGAAGGAAATATAGTGATCCTCTGGCATGATCCAATGTATTTGCCCTGTCCAGAAATAATTACTAATTGGACCGGTCTGGAAGTTATTGACGTACCAAGCATTGCTGCGATCGGCTTCGCTTGATATATTATAGGAAGAGAGATTGAACGCCGGAAGACTTTGAGTCGGAACGGAGATGGATCGAGTTGCGTTGAATGTTTCCAATGAGAACAAGGAAGACGTGGTGATATGAAGTACCGAAATGCTGGCCAGATATATGAAGGTAGAAATGACCCCGGACAGTGAGGCGAGGACCGCCGTCTGATGCCAGATATGAGAAATGGCCGAGCCAATGCCGGCCCATGCTGCAGCAATATCATGGGTAGTCGTCAACATCTGGTTCATCTGCAGATCCCGGCGCATTGAAAGGGTTTGTGTCACGAAAACTAACAAGGCCGAATACGTCTGCGAGAGAGTCAATAACTTTCATATTCGGGGTGACTCTCACAAATACCGTGGCGAATGTTGTCGCGATTGCGGTGATGAGAAAGGATATGATTTTCTGGCTCTCAAGAGAGAATACGAGTCGGTTCTCCAGTTCTCTCTGCCATACCACGATGAGGATGAGATGGATACCGACCAGCGTTGAATGGAGAAACAGGGATAATAGGCTCAAACCCCGAGAAGACTTCAGCCACGTTATCTTCGGAGCTGCAAAACGGTGTAAGTGGAGCACAGAAAGGGCTAGCATTAAGCATTAATACCTTCCCGCGACATTTGAAGCAAGGCAGTCGCAGAGTCGATAGAATTGTCCCCGCTGGTTGAAGTAGTACGATGGTCCTGGAGATATAGCTCCTTCAAGGCAGGACGAAAGTGAGAGCGATACATGTGCGACGCTGGCAGAGATGGGATTGCCAGAGGTGCAATAGCGAACAAGAGGAGCTTTTATCTCATGGGAGTTATTATTGTGTGGAAGCGATTCGAGAAGTTGTCAAGACAGTCAACAGGATGCATCATTCACCAAAATCAGAAAGGAAGACCGAGACGCGAACTGGCGATTTGGGCGTTCATCATTTGTTAAGATGATCCACGGTGCATCGCCAGGTCTTCGTGATGACTCGGCGTTAAGTAGCTCTCTTCACCGTAGCGGCGGTGGGGACAATCGGGGAAGGAAAGCACTTGGGGAAACCATCCCTGAGGCCTGAAGGATCCAGGGCAGGGCGACAAGAGCATCCGCTGTAGTCGGCAAGGCACTTGAGGATGATAAGGGTTGGTCGCGGTCGGGGGGAGATTCGCAGGCGTGGGGCACGTATCGTAGGGATTGACAACAACAGAGTTGTCAAGGTCCCTAACAAATATGAGATTGGGAACCAAATTAGCCAGGGAACACTAGGCCAACTCCCAAGGGAGGCCAAGAGGCTTTCCGGCGTGATCATGATGTGTGGCGTTCTCGCTCTGAGTCAGTGACATTATGTCACATCGATCAATGATGGTGACTGGTGTAACGCTAACACCCTTTTTTTTTTTTTTTTTGGAGCGTTTGGGATAATGAAACCTAGTCTGCAGAAGCATTCCAAGCTCATCCGCTTGTGTTGCTGGTTATGAGCCAGTCGTCGCCAGGGAAAGTTGCTCAGGAGGAAATGCCGTTATGCACATGAGAAATACCTAGTGTGGGGCTCCGGCCTGTGAATTATCCAATGCCATTTCTATCAGCTATGGGCCGCATACCCACTAAAACCCCCTCTGTGCGGGTCCAGTCATCCGCCAGCGAGTCCTCATCCATGAGTAGGCCACTCCATGTGTTTAATACCAGTTGAGTTTTCAATGCAAGTGGCCCAAATTTAATTTTGTCTGTTAGAATGCAGTCGCGTCGTAGTGCAGCATTAACATTTTTCAACCAATGATTGTGAATTCCAGTGTCGCCAAGCAGGCTATCCGGATTTTTAATTACTCGGCCCACACGGATGTTCCATATCAGATGCCATGCAACAGAGACAAGAATAGCAAATAGTCTTCCCTTCTCCGGTTTAATAACACCTTTTCTAGATTTTAATCTCACAAGGTTGCAACCTAAAATGAGACCCCAGTTCAAAGTTGGCCAAGAATCGTATTTCTGTGACCAAAGTTGTTGTGTTAAGTTCCATATCAACTTTTGCCCTGACGCATCACATTCCAAGGCGATGTGTTCTAAGGTTTCGGGAACACCACATACATGGCATGTCCCTCTTATTTCAAGAGTATTAATGTGGGACCAGAAGTCACCCACTCTGAATGTGTTGTGCATGCACTTCCAGAAGAATTCTCTCGTCAAGCGTTGCAGAGTTACTGAGCGAATTGATCTCCATATCGCTTCATCGGAGGGTGTGTAGTTCGAAATTTCTTCAACCGAACATCTGATGCGATCCAAATTGATAAATGTAGATTTTCGATAAGGTTTCGGCCGTAGCAATTGTATAGCTTTCGTGAAAAATCTCTGTGAGCCCTGTGATAAAAGCACGCCAGGGCACTCATACATAAGGTCAATGTCTAAGTCTAGTTGGATTGCATTTATACGCTCATCTGGAGAGAATTTAGCGTGGTTGTTTGAGATTTTCTTAAATTGGATTCGTGTAATTCTCTCCTTCAATGCAGCAAATACAGCCTTCAGGAGTCGGAACTTCGGGTCGAGTATATCGTTCTCAAATGTAAGTCTTTCTGTGACCAGTGCTCGTTGTAGGAAATCAGAGCATGAGCAAACTAGGAGAGGTACGTTTCTCTGGGTATTCTGTAATAATACCAGCAGACCTCCCAAAAGTGCTGATGGAAATGTTGAAGGAATTTCTGGCCTGTCGAATGTCAAGCCCAGGATTGCACTTTTTTGCTCGCCATTTGTTTCTGTCTTGAATAATAGTTCAATACTCGAATCGAACTCGCCGGGATGGAGAATGTTGGCATGTAGGAATACAATCATCAGGCTTGGGTCTGGGCCTGGGATTTTATACCTCCTTGTCGGAATTTCGTTGAGTGACTCCTCAAGCGCGAAGATGCGGAAGCCGTCCCCGATGTTATTTAGAGAGTAATTGGGGTCGAAGACCATTATTTGGTCTGTTTTTATTGGCTGCTGGTTCATTTCCAGTTCCTCGTCTGTTAGAGCTAGTTCTTCACACAAGTCTAAATTCGGAGCGGACGGACTCCATTTTGGTAGAATACTGTCTACCAGAATTTTAGCTGTTTCAATGCATTCACCTGGATGTATACAACCGAACTGTGTTCGATCTCGCGCACACAATGGACAACCGCAGTTTTTGCGGCCTATTCCTGACGGATTCACTTGGTGAGGTTTCCGTGGTACTGTTGTTGACCTACTCGCAATGGAAAGCGTGTCACCCACTGTTCGGACTCGGTGGTTTAGCCTAAGACATTTTGCCGCATCTCTACGGCAGGCACTGCTGATATAGTTGCTTATTCATTGCCGGATGCTTCCAAATTGGCATCTCCAATTTTAAGTTTTTGCTAATCGACAACCCAGTGAATTTGATTTTGTACTTCCGGGCTGCCAGTATCATCCGTTTGATCTCCTCGGGCAGTGGTGTTTTATGGGATATTGGAATAGTGATGTCTTGGAGAAAAATGTTTAAAATTTGGCCTGGCCTGAAGTTGAGGTAACTCATCTCTAGAAATTTTGCCAGGATGTAATCGACGAAGTAGCACCAATGCGCTCGTTTCTCTCCTTGGACTAGGTAAGATTGTAGATTCCACAGGTCTACCGCCTCATTTCTGGCCGGGATATCCAAGATTTGTTTTCCACCCTCTGCAATATTCAAGATCATAGTTTCATGTGCCACTCGGGCCTTTCCTCCATCCCAGAGAAATACCTGTTCAGTCTTAATTAAAGTCTCTTCTATATCCTTCGGCATGCCCTGGACTCTGGTCAGGTATTGTGTTCTGCCTCCAATGACCATGCTTATTATATGACGTTTTCCTTCAAGGCTCGGGTTTGTTAGTGACCAGCGGTTAAGGTCACTGGCAATTTTTTCAAGGACCGTCGGCCATGGTGTAATATAAGGTACATTATTTCCGATCCATGCTCCCAACATTCGACAAGTTTGTCCGTCGGGAATTATCCTAATGTCTTCTCTAATTTGACCAATTCGCTTGCTACTGTTGATTCGCCTTTCGAGCAGTACTTTTGCTCGATAGGAAGCTCGGCCAAAAGGTAGTACAACAGTCTTGTGTTCGTTGAATCTCGCTGTTGAGGCTGCGCACCATAGGCGCAAAATGTCCCAGAGGGTTTCGAGAGAATCCTTAGATGATAGGTAAATGGTTGTATCGTCTGCAAACAGAGATATGACCAGATCCTGGTCTGTTTCAGGTACTGTGACCCCTTTAAGGTCTGAATTTCGGATTAGACATGCTAGTGGTTCAATGGCTAAGTTAAATAATAAGCAGGAGAGCGGGTCCCCTTGCCTAACTCCGCGAGTAACTATGAAAGGTTCACTGGGTTCTCCATTTATCATGACAATTGTCTCAGCATTCGTGTAGAAACTTTTAATTGTGTTGCAAAATTTGGGTGGAAAGCCCATGTGTTGGAGTACACTCAACAGGTATGTATGGTTAATTCTATCGTAGGCTTTCTCCTGATCGAGTGCTATTATTATTCCGTCCTCCTCTGTCGCTTCAGCGTAGTTGAGGAGGAATTTAGCAAGTTTCACTTGATCCTCTATTTTTCTGCCTTTCATGAACCCAGCTTGGTCCGGATGAACAAGTGACGGGGCTACTTCCATCAATCGTAGGGAATATGACTTTGTCATTAACTTGTAGTCACAGTTGAGGAGAGTTATTGGTCTATAGTTGCTTATCAAGGATCTTTCTCCCTTTTTAAAGAATGGGCAAAGCCATCCAGTGTTAAATTTCGAGCCGTCGACAATGCCACATTTTTCCACGTCATCGTATACCTTTGTAAGGAACCCCAGTATGTCGAACATTTCGTGGTCAGTTCCTTTACTTTGTTTGAACAGGATGTCCAGAATTTTGTAGAATTCGTAGGGCAAACCGTCAATTCCAGGGGATTTGCCGTTGTTCGAGAGTTTGAGTGCACGTGCAACATCAACCTCTTTTAGATCTTGGTTCATCTGATTGAACTCCTTCTCTGACAGGCGACTATCACATTGTTCTAGTGTAATGCTGGTTGCCATCAGTCGACCGTACTCATCTGGCCGATCCTTTTCTTGAATTATGGTAGTCTCTTGCCATCTTCGCCATCTGTTTTGGGCGAGATTCATATTGTGGTACAGGTGAGTTTGATTTGGCATCTACTTTGAACTCGTGGATTGATTCTTTTACGTGGTATCCCCTGGCAGAATTCGTCCATGAGGTTGTTCGTAACGTTTCGCCTTCTACATCATAGCGAGCTTCTGACAAAGCTTTCTTTTTGTCGGCATCTTCTCTCAGGCGGTCAGCGATTTTCTTTTCCAACAAATAGGCCGCTAAGGACCTGTCTTCATGCGGCATTTCATCATCATGTAACACAATGCTCAATTGAGTCTTCCAGGTACGTATTTGGCGAGTAGTTTCATTTGTGATGAACCTCGAACAGTGTTTTCCGAAGGTGGTTATATCCACCTTAAATTTCGCCCATAGTGTTTGAATATTCTCCGTGGGGTCACGTTCCGACTGTTGTAAGTTTTCAAGATCTCTCACAAGCTGGGAGGCTAGAACTTGTACTTGGTTCATGAATTTCCTGGACTTCAGTAGGTACATAGGTAAACTCCATCTTCCATGGCCAGGTTGCTCATCAGGGTCTGCAAGCCAATTGAGTTGTAACCAGTCGATGGTCACATCTGGAAACGCGATTCTGGCTGATAGAGCACGCCTCCACGTGGTAGAGTGGCGGTGTCTGGGTAGAGCTCCATAACGCCAAGACATCGCTGTAGAGCCGCGTAGAGGCACAGTATCTATGGTAGAGCCTGCCCTCTACTGACTTCTACCGTCGAGTCTCACAACTACAGCGCTCTGAATAGAACCTCGTCACTCACATGTGTGTCAGACTCCAACCGAGCCATCGGTTTCAGGCCGTCGGACTTGGTGAAAAATGACTTAAAGTCCGAGCGAAGCCGCCCGCTCCATCGTCTCCCCATCACCCCCACACCTTCCCTTGACCTCCCCTCTAGCTTCGCCTGTTTCCCAAGTGGTCCCCCTCAAGCACAGTTGCATACATCAAGTTGTACAGACTCAAGCTACTCTGTTCAACTTCTTCAATTCGTTCACGAGCTCCTCGAGTTATTCTGGCTTCGCAATTTTTCAAACTCTTCAAAACTGCTTCAAGCTTCAAGCTTCAAGTTGTCTATCCGGGATTCTGTTGTGGCCGCTCATTCAGAATAATCAAGCTCAAGTGACAAGCCCTGTGTTCTCCTTTTCGTACAAGTCCCCCTCATCAACCCTGTTTTACGTACCATACCATCAAATATATTCTTTTCTCTTACTTTCGTGGTGATTTTTGTGGCCTGAATGATCAGAATAAGCGAATCTGCCAAGCAGTAATATCAGTGATGCGTTTGTGATGCGTATGATTGTAGCTACGCGGGCGTTCTAGCCGAGCTCTACAGGGCTCTACGCGAGCTATGGCTCTACGGTTCTACGGTTCTATCGATCTACTGGCCTCTAAATAGAAAGGGGGGGTTGCTACGGCTCTATATCTCTACTGCACTCTCTCACGTACTACCGAGTAACTGGGCTTTTCCCAGATGCACTTTTAACCGGGCAATGAGTGATTGTCCAGTTTCTGTACGATTTGAATTGCTGGTTATCCACGCAGATTCGGTCGAGCCGTGAGTAAGAGGTATGTATTTCATCAGAATTTTTATCCTTTCGCTGTTGAAGACAAGTGTATTCTCGTGTATCAGGGAATGTAGTGCGCCATCCGTCCTGTAAGCGTAATAAGTTTTTGAGTCTCTTGAAACTTTCTGGGACTGTCTCCGGGACACCAGAATTTCTATCCGCTGGATCCTCTACAAAGTTCCAGTCGCCTAATGCAATGTCAGGGAATGGAAGTTGCGGGTCATTAGCCCAGAGTTCCCAAAGCTGTTTCCACAATTTGTCTCTTTCTTCTGGACGGTTCGGAGCATAAATGTTTAGGATGTTCAGAGATTTACCATGGTGCCAGGGGATAACCACCATTAGGGCACGTCCAGGGATCAATTCATACTCGCGGATATTATCCGTGTCCAAGTATTTCTTATTTATCACAAATGCCACTCCTGCCGTTGAGCAAGGCTTATCCGGGTGAGAGGAATAGAATATTTTGAACCACCGATTAAATACATTATTGAATTGTGTCGCCGCTTCCAGGTCCAAGTGGGTTTCCTGCATTCCTAGGACACCTAGATTGTTTATATCAATCGTTTGTTTGAGGAATTTAAATTTGTGATTTCTGTTATGCATTGACAGGTTTGCATCGCGACCCGCGATGTTCAATGAACCAATAGTTAAGTTCGAGCGCGTAAACTTGCCCGATTTTAATACTTGTGGTGGTTTGTTTCTTCGACGTATGGCTAGGTTCTCATTTTCCCAGCTGTTTAAATCAGTGTGAAGCGTGTCTGTAGAGTCATGATTTATATTTCCTCCTGGGTGCGAATACTCATTCTCTGTTTCAGTCTCTGTTGGTAGTCTTTCGATCTCAGATTCATGTCTCTCGGTGTTCGTATGACTGGTTGTATTCGCTGACATATTGTTGAAGTTTGAACACGATTCTCTCCTCACCTCCATTTCTCCTAGGTGTACTTCTGTCCTGTGGACAGTACCTTCAACGATACTTCGATTTGAAGTGGAACCTAACTCGATACGTTGCATCGAGTGTGGTTCCGCGCTCAGCAAGCTTCGATCAAGAGTCGAAATATTGGGGGAGGTACCATCCTGTTGCTCTTCACTTTGTCCTGTAACCGCCAGAGCAACAAAACCGTTACAGGAGGGGCCACTCATCTGGTAGCCAGGGATAGGCCCCCGGGTACCCTGACTCCTGCTGATTTCACGTTCTGAACTCACAGCCGGCAGGCGCTTGCGAGAGGGATGTACCACTTCCCCACAGTCCTCCCGCGGACCAGGAGGACCCAAGGTACCAAAATCTGATTCTTTTGGATGTACAGGCATATTTGAGGTGCGTTTAAGGACCGCCGTCAAGAATTGTTTCACTGATACTTGTAGAATATGGTCGTATCGTTGAACATTCGATTCGCATGGTTGTTCAACCACACCACGAATGACGTAGGTTGAAGTATCTTTTGAGAAAGTGTCAGATTCGTGGCGAGTCAGGTCATGTCGGTGTAAGCCAGGAGCGTGCGCAGTTGATTAGTAGTACAATGATTACGCATTTAGGATTACTTGTCTAAACGGACGAACATGGCAGGATCGATTTATGGGATATACGGAGAGCGGGGATTTAAAAAAACATGTTGTACAGGCAGAGGATAAGCATAACATATACGAGTCCATATCACGTAGTAGTCGCACGTTTAGTACGTGGCGTACGGCGAATAGCCGCGTCCGCCGTATCCGTAGTTGAACCCTCGGCCACCACGAGAGCGCCCTCCGCGGCCCCCACGATAATGACCACCACGCCAAGCGCCGCCGCGGGGGGGTACAGTAGTCCAATCATTAGTCGATGGAGCGGTATGGGCGATAGTGAGCGACGTTGGAACTGAAGAAGAGCTTGCCGTATCGTCGGCGATGCCGTGGGTGGCGCGATACCCGGCTGAATTGACGATCGGGCAGTCGTCGTTGTAGTGGTCGACGGCGTGACATTCCGAGCACGACATTGCTACCGGGTGCGACGGGTTTGGACCCCACCACGGTATCGCAGTACCCCGGAAGCGGACATCGACAGTAAAACTGGGGGACATGATGTGGTTCTGGAGGCGCTCTGATTCGGCGGGATGTTTGGAGATCGGGGGAAAGAGGATGCGGTGCGCGGCGATGGGTGGTTTGTTGCGGCGTCGTACCGTGCAGGCGCTGACCTCGGCGAAATGTAGGACGACGTTGAATATGAATTTCACGTCGTGGTCTTTGCCTGGAACATTGCTGTGGTCCGCTTCCGCCATCTGGATTACGGTAGGGTCAGCGATAAGCTTGTCGAGCCCCCTTGAACTCAGCGGGCTTAGTGAGTTCTGAGAGGCCTTCGTAGATCGCGATGATCCAGGGCATCTCCGGTTCTACATTGAGGCAGTAGAAGGAGAAGGGGAGGTCCTGGTAGGTGTCGTGGTAGACAGGGTCGGCAAGTACAGCCTCTTTGAAAGCCGGCGAGCAGTCGGAGACGATGTTTGTCCAGGGCATGCTCATGCCTTTGCCGGCGATGGCATGCTTCGGTGTCGGCGGGTAGACATCGATTTTGTCGGCGTCGGGAATCTTGTGCGCGGTAAATATAGCTTTAATCGCACCAGGGCCTCGCCCGCGGTCGTGGAAGTCGGAGGTGAGAATGACTACGGCCATAGATTTGGCTGTATTGTGTCAGATCTGAACGGGATGAAGTGGGACATAACGTACCAGGGCTCCCATTGAGCAACTCAATCACATCGTCGGTGTGACTGGTTTGGATAAGCGCCTTCGTCCAGCCGCGTGCCGCAGGTTTGTACACGGTGGGGCTGTCGAGGTAGACATCGTACTGAGCATATAAGTAAGTGGGGTTAAAGTGCGAGGCCGGTGGGGGTTAGATACCGTCTCTGCCATGGGTACATCATCGTCACCGGCCATTCTTTTTGCAGGCGGAGGGGATGAGGAAGGGGAGCCGTGTCCCCGCTTTTTAGGGGGCTGGAGGCGCTGGAGGCGCAAGAATTCGGGTCGCGGTGTCGAGCTGCCCGAACCAAGAAGGGGTAATGCGGCGAGTCTGCTGGAGACCCCACGTAGAACGTCGTCTGTGCGAGGAGTATGTAGCGCATCGTCGTTGTCGGGAGACGCCAGGATGGATATGGAGCTGCGGAGATACCTCGATTTGTTTTAATGGTTAGCCTGAGTCATAAAAGCACCCCAAATTTTATCGCATTTCAAAAGGGCAGTGTCCACATTTGGTCCACGAAAACCTGAACGTGTTTCTACAGGATATCTATATCCCCATATCCAACAGAACACCTCTACCGGAAGAAATTAAACGAATGATCCTGACAGCTCGAAAGTACAACCTGAAATTCACTGGGTTATCAATAGCTGACAATGTCAAACTCAACATGCCAATTTGGAGACATCCAGCGATGAAGAAAATTGAATATCAGCGTGCCAAGCGGCGGGAGTCAGCAAAATGCCTGAGGTTGAACCATGAAGTCAGGACAGTCCAAGATGCGCTGACCATTGCAACAAGAAGAACGACGAACCTAAGAAAACCCCACCAGATAAATCCTTCAGGAATAGGACGAAAAAATTGTGGCTGCCCACTATGCCTTCGAGATCGAACACTACTAGATTGTGACCATCCTGGGCAATGTGTTGAAACAGCCAAGATGCTGATTGACAGTATTACACCGAAATGGAACCCCACCATCTCTAATCTTGACTTCGGTGAGGAATTTAACCTGACGGAAGAAGAGCTGCAACTCAATGAGATGGCAATAGAGTCGGACCGGGTCATGACGTTCGACCCAAAATTCAGCTTGGTTAATATTGAGAGCGGGTTCCGCATCTTTGCCTCTGAGGAATCACTCAACGAGGTCCCAACCAGAAGGTATAAAATTCCTGGAGAATCACCAAGCACGGTGACATATTTTTTACACCCAATTATTCTCAATGCCGGTGAATTTGAGCCGAGGATTGACTTGAAGATAATGAGGGAATCAAATGGTGCACAAGACAGTATGACACTGTCCCTCACATTTGATAGGACCGAAACTCCGTTGTCATTTTCAACTGCACTCTTGGGTGGCCTGCTGCTGATATTGCAGAACAGCCAACGAAATATCCCCCTGCTCATCTGCACTTCATCCGAATATCTAGCACGAGTCTTGGTGAAGCAGAGGAAACAATATGAAAATAACGTCCTGGACGCTAACTTCCGAGTTTTGAAGGCCGTTGTGGCCATGTTGAATGAGAGAGTAGCGAGAATTCAATTCAAGAAGGTCTCCAACAATCCTGCAAAGCTTATATCGCAAGGAATAACACATCCAGTTGAGATAGACACTGATGTTGACTTGATGTTTGAAAACCCGGGAATGTTGTTGTCCCTGGGCTCCCAAAGACTGTTCACAAATATTATACGCTCTCTCCGGGTGAAAGCATTCCGAAAATTCACTTTTGTAAACCTAGATCGTATACGCTGCGCTGTGGATGAGATATGCGGCTATACACCATCTGATTCCATGATCTGGAAGTCAATATGATCGACCACTCTCCAACGACGCACACGGGAGTTTTACTGGAAATGCATTCATAACACCTTCAGAGTGGGAAGCTTCTGGTCTCATGTTGAACATCTTGAATGGAATGGGACTTGCCAGGTGTGCGACGTGACAGACAGCTTAGAGCACATTGCACTGGAATGCAACTCCCTGGAACAAAGGTTGATATGGGCCCTCTCAAGGCAGCTATGGTCAAAAAAATATGATGGATGGCCAACCCTGAACTGGGGATTGATCATGGGCTGCAACCTGGTGAAATTTAGGTCTCCACGGGGTCGTGTGATACCCGAAAAAGGGAGACTGTTTGCAATTTTAGTATCCGTGGGTTGGCATCTCATTTGGAACCTGCGTATCAATCGTGTCATGAAAAATCAAGGTTCTGTCCAGAGTGCAACAAGTATTCACAACCAATGGCTTAATGCTGTTAACTCGGCCTTACGACGCGACCGTATTCTCACGAACAAAGTTAAATTCGGCCCACTCGCTCTGAAGAAAGAAATGGTGCTAAACACCTGGAGTGGTCTGCTTATGGATGAGGACGCTCTGCCGGATGATTGGACACTCACAGAGGGGGTTTTAGTGGGTATGTGGCCAATAAATAAACGAGCGTGGGTCGGAAACGATGTCCCATACCTAACACCTTGGCCCGAGGTCATTGAAACAATTTCCAGAGATCTAACCCGCTGGAGTGCCAAGAAACCTACATTGGAAGGACGCAGACACGTTATGAACATGGTCATCGGCGGGAAAACACAATACCTGACTCGGGTACAAGGCATGCCGAAAGAAATTGAAAATGTCCTGGTCAAAATGCGCGATGACTTTCTCTGGGATGGTAAAAAACCACGCGTAGCTCACGACACCATGTGCCTCCCGAGTGTTTGACAAGTCCTTTTTCTCTTGGGCTCTTTCTGTAAGATTCTCGTTTATCTTCTTTTGCAGGAGATATGCAGCAAGATTCCGGTCCTCTGGAGGGATGGTGTTGTCATGGATTATCAGGTGTAGTTGAGTTTTCCATGGTATCTGGATGGGAGGGGTGTTAAAGCCCGGGCTTACGCCCCAGACTAACCCCCCCGTCGTGTGGCAAATGCCCCGGTACTCCACCGAACACGCTGAGCGTGAATACAACAGCAATAGCTAACTCGCGCTGCCGTGCATGTCTATGCCTCCTCGTTTTCCCGCCGATGACCATGTTTATAACGTGTCTGTGTCCTTCCAATGTAGGGAGGGTAGAGATGGGTAGAGATTTTGCGAAGCGTAAATATACTTGCATCATCATTACATCATCTGTCAATCGGGACAAGTTCCGACAAGGCGGTGTAGTACAAATTGTCACTTTAACTTAGGGTATCATTCTGAGAGACGACTGAAGAGGAGCCCGAGTATCCAATCTGCGAGTGAGTAATATGTGCAGAGGATGCGCAGTTTCGAGTAACGGACCATGTCACGTACAGGTGGAGGTGAAACCTAGATCGACGGAGTATTTCAGGCACTCTGGTCACGTGATTTTGCTCCGGTCGTGGAGTGACGCCACGGCGACATGAGTCAGAGATGCGGGTGCGACGTTGCCCGCCGTGAGGAGGGCATGGAAGAGGGGGAGGGAAAGTGGGAGGGAAGACATACCCATGTTCGACAGCCCTCGAAAGTCTTTGGCCGAGGAAAAGAGCGTAGTATCGGTGCTCGTAGGCACTAAGGTAAGATATGGGCTCGTAGGCTCCTTCCGCTGTGCGCGGTGTAGCTCGTAGGCTACGCGGGTGCGGGGGTCACCCTTGGGCTGCAAACCCTGGCTGTAAACCCACTCCCTGGCCCACAACCACTGCCAGGCTCGCTTTATCCCGCCGACGACCAAAGGCCGGCGTGGGAAAGTGGGAGATGGTGGTGGTAGCGGATCAAAGAGGCCCCCCTAACGCCCTTGCTAACGCCAAAGCCTATCTAAAGTACTTAGTACATATATACCTCGTGCCTGGTTCCATGGTCGCCAAAATCCTTCTTCGCGATGATTCCGAGTCGGAGTCGTGGTTCGTTTCTCGAGACCCATTCACTTGGAACGATCAAAGAAAGCCTTGGACTCTACCAGCGCGTCTAGTTGACTGTTGGTTGACTGACTCTTGAACGCATCTCGAGAAAGTATGAAGCCAGTGATTTCATACTTTCTCATCCAGACGATCTCATCGATAGGGTTCCTCTGAAAGGTTTGGCAGAGCTCGGAGATCTCATCTTTCTGAAAACATCTGTTACAACTTGCAAAAAACATTTGTTACCTTTGTGTTACCTTTAAATTCCAAAGTTCTGAAGGTACGGAATCTAGTCCTTGATCTGTTCACCTATGTACGGAACGTTGACGTTTGCATAGATGCCATAAGCGAGCAGGGCCCTGTCGAGGCCCCACGCCCTGCGCTCGATTATGATTCAGATGCTCCGGAGAACGATTCGATGATAAGAAGCAAGTTTGAAGCTGACATGAATTTATTAGGTGCGACCGGCACGAAATACTGGACGCTAAACGAGCTTCAAGCAGCCGAAGATACGAGCCAACGCGGCTAAATCATTGGGCGTATTCCCCAAGACGCTCCCATTAACAAGGTCTGTTACAGTAATCCATGATGATATTTTCAAGTTGAGTCAAGTCCGGTCGAATTATGACGAAATCGTGAAGCGTTCCCACAATACCGCCGGCCAGCTGTACGCGCGGATCGCATGACCTACAACGCGGTGGCCGTCGCGCCCGGGCCCGCGCTAACGCCGAGAAGTACTTTCCATCGCGTGGATAGCTTTTAAGGCTAATTATGAACTGTGTGGTAAGCCGGCGTTGAAATCATCGCCAAAGGCTATATGAGTGAGTTAGTTTGCCTTTCAAAAGATTAGTTCATTGACGTGCCTTGCTTAGCGGACTCTGAAGTAACCGGAATACCAAACTAAACGTAGGCTGCGCGGATACCATCGATAATAAGGCTCATGGCGCCTGGAAGCTGTGTTAAATGTTAAAGGGTTGCTAATTTGAATCCGGCACCCACTTCTCCTCTCAACGCGGGTTTCTGGCGCGAGGCAACTGAAGCGTTCTAGAAGAACGAGACGGTTTTCCAGCGCTTCCGCGAGTTCATTATCATAACGTGTGGTGGGCATGTGTGCTTGTGCGACGCGACTTGCAAGCATGAAGACGGGCGATATGTCAGATGTGGGTGGCCATGGCGCAGAATAACTGAATGGGAGGTTTCGTGCATCTGGGCACTGAAAATCAGAATAGACGTCGGCGAACTTTGGCGACACGGAGAGGGATGACCAGACGGCAATGACCACCGCCGCTCCTCGTAGCCTGGCCCCGTACGCGCACGGTCAGTGCGAAGGCCTGCATCGCCATCTTGGATTCGGTATTCCCTAAGGCATGTCATGTTCGAAGGGTCGGCATTGTGCCTATACTTTCGCGTCTGCCCCACCCAGTCGTAGCTTCGCCTGTACGTGCCCTTGGGGTCAAGGCGATGCGCTCAAGTTCCGCGAATCCACCTCAGGCTCTGATGGAAGCCCTCCAGTCACATCGCGCCTGCTCGAGATTATCCCTGCCCACCGATGGACCGATGATCTCTGAATGTGCTTACCTACCGCGGGAGCACACAGTATGACTCGAAACTATGATTCTCATCATCCAGTCTCCTCTCAGCTTCTCTTTGACTCTGGCTGCGATGTTTATCACGCACTGCAAATAAAACTATAAATGTTCTGACTCGGATGAGAAAGAAAAGAAAGCGACGGGACACTAGCCGGAATATGCTGGAGTAGTGGGTATAGTGTTGAATGAACGTATCGCAGCGGCCGCTGGGATTTTCGACTTGACAATGAGAAAGTAAATCAAGTAATGCCGCCGCAAATCGCGCGCGATCGGCCGCTGATCCCGGGATTTTCGGCTGCGCAGATAGCTGACTCATCCAGCGCTTAGTGTCCTTCTGAATAAAAATGTCGACCAATTTCCTTTCCTCTTATCACCTTGGGGCTCGAGTCCGAGATCCTAAGACCTTGAGGTCGTTGCACTCATAGACATGCCTCTCTACCAGCTGGAGATCGCTGTGGCTCTCGCCATTAGCGCCTCTTTCAGCGGCGGCTTCTTGTTCCTCAATCGACCTGTAGAAGGCAAAATCCAGCTTCCGCTCCATGCAGATGCCAACACCTACGAGGACCCTTTCGATGTTACGAAACCCGAGGACGTTATCGACGGCTATCCCATCGACGGAGATGCGTTTTGGCTGAAGGTGCGTGTTTTTCCAGACAGCTTACACTCCTCCTGACGCTCGAATTCAAACAGATTAGGCGCAGAAAAATCATCCTATGTGCACTACTGGCTGCTATTGTCGGTCTCCAAGCCGCCAGCCTCACGTTGTCTCTGGTAAATCGGGAGGAAACCGCACCAGTGGCCACATATGCGTTACATCTCGGCTACGCGCTCTACCTTTTCTGTGTAGCGGCCTTCGCTGTAAACCGTACCGATGTACAGGTTCATTCCGAGTCCATCTGGCACCTAGCGGCGCTCACAACTCTGCCTGCCTTTTGTATGTCGTTCACGGCCATTCTCCCGAGCGGCCCCGTCATCGCAAACGTCGAGATCATCCAGCGGCTTTGGTATGCGATATTGGCAATCTACATCGTCGCGTGTGTGGGGGCATGGACCACTCCTCTGGGCCCTCCGCTGCACTACCCTCCGTCCGTGATATACTCGCCTAAAGTTGTCGCGGCGATGACCAACACGGACGCAGAAAATGTGACGGGAGTCGTCGGTGAGTTAACAAACAATCCACCCTCCATTTTTAACTGAGCGCGCACAGGCGCGTCGCCGTGGGATGTACTGTTTTTCTCCTACACGACGAAAGTCGTCATGCTCGGCAACACCGCAGAAAGCTTGGAGATCGGGGACCTGCCCATCGTCCCGGCGAACATGCGGTCGACGCACAATTATGCTTCGATGAAGAAGGCGACGCGCGAGATCAAGCTCTATTTTACTTCCTGGAAGCCTACACCCGGCTCCGGCGCGCTTCTTGCGTATCGCCTCCTGCGCGTCAACATCTATCCCCTGATAGGGCAGTTCTTGCTGGCGGCGTCGGCGGCGGTCCTCTTCTACGCTCCGCCTTTTTTCCTCCGTATGCTTCTTGCGTACCTCGAAGACGATCCCGACAGAGAAAACACGTCCTGGGGGTGGGTTTGGGTGTTCTCGCTCTTCAGTACCAATGTCATTTCGTATCTCCGTAAGTCTTCTTTCGCTTGAGCATCGAGCGTGGTCTTACGTCGTTCAAGTTACCGGGCAACTGTGGTCCTTGTCGACCACCACCCTGCAAGTCCGGATCCGGAACCAGTTGAACTCGATCTTGTTCGCGAAGACCCTCGTGCGGAAGGACGTCGCGTCGTCCGCCCCTCCTCCTACCAGCTCCAAATATAAAGACGACTCGAAAGACGCCTCAGGCAGCGAGGTCGAAAAGAAGGACGACGAGGATGACTTCTCGTCGAAGGCGCAGATAATGACGCTCATGTACGTCGTCCTGTCTTGCTCTGTGCGCTCCCTAACCATTCCTTAGGACCACGGACGTCGATCGGGTCAGTGAATTTGCATGGCATCTGTTCACGCTCGTCGGTGAGTTCCCCTGTCGTTCCGCGTACCACTTTTGTTCACCGCCCCTTCCAGACTCACCCGTCGAGCTCGTTGTCGGGTCTATCTTCCTCTACAACCTGCTGGGCGTCTCGTGTCTTTTCGGGCTCGCCGTGACATGCCTCTTCCTACCCCTCAATCACTTCGCTGGGAAAATCGTCGTCGGTGCGTCCCTCCTGCAAAACCTTTTCGCGTGCGATACTGACCGGTCGTTATCCCAGGTGCGCAGGACAGCCTCATGAAGGCACGCGATGAGCGAGTCGCGTTGATGAACGAGGTATGCATTCCTTGAAGTCTTGTGCGCCCAGCGCCTAATTTGACCTCCTGGTTGTGTAGATCCTTGGTGGCATCCGTATGCTCAAAGTGAGGCTCCCTCCCGTTGTTTTCCCCATCCAAATCTCACTCGCCATCGTCTAGTTCATGGCCTGGGAGCGGAGCTTCGAAGCCCGAGTCATCAAAGTCCGCGAAAAAGAGCTCAGGTTCCAGAAGCTCAACTACACGATCGAGGCATGTCGACCGAGTTGTCCCCCTTCATTCGGATCTTGACTCTGGATATCTAGGTTCTCTGGAACGCCATCTGGAACGGTTCCCCCATGCTCGTTACCTTGGTTTCGTTCTGGCACTATGCCGTCGTACGCAAGGAGGTCCTCACTCCGTCGACTGCGTTCACATCTGTGAGTTATGCTTGCGACGTGTCTGAGCTCTACTTACTACCAATGCCCATCCAGATCATCAGCAAGTAGCTTCCCTACTCAGAAAACGTTTACTTACTTTCCTGATACAGTCTTTAACGAGATGAAGTTTGCGCTGAACGCGCTCCCTGAGACGCTCATCAATCTGTTGCAAGTGCGTCTCGTCTTGTTTGTTGATATGATTCGCAGGAGCGCTGAACGGGGCCCAGTCTTTGGTTTCCTTACGTCGGATTGAAAAGGCGAGTCCTCTCCGTCGAAATGTGCATACTATATGACTAACCTATGTGGTTTAGTATCTAGGCACAACAGAGGTGTCAGCTGTTCCTCCTTTGGAGCAGCAGTCCCAAACAATCGCCTTCCGATCATGCACTGTTACGTGGCCTCAAGACCGCGCCGCCGCCAGTGCCAGCGCGAGCACAACGACGTCCGCAGTGTCTACCCCCCGCCATAAGTTCGTCCTCGTCGACTTGACGCTCCAGTTCCCGCCCGGCGAGCTCTCCCTTATCTGTGGCAAGCTGGGTTCTGGAAAGACGTTGCTTCTGCTCGGTGGGTGTCCTCCCTCAATGCCACGCGACGATACTTAAGGCCTTTTTTCAGCACTTCTCGGCGAGGCGGACCTCCTTACAGGCCAAATGCTGTGTCCGCGGTCCCCGCCGAACTCGTTGGCCGCGTTCACAGACGTCCACCCGAGCAAGGAGGAGTGGGTCGTGCAGGGGATGTGTGCGTATGTGCCTCAGGTTCGGTGTCCTCTCCCATTTCCCCCTCGGCACATGGACTCATTTGCTCACTAGGCTGCGTGGCTACGGAACGCCTCCATCAAGGGTGGGGCCTCCATGCATTCAGTGTGCCGACCGATGATCTAACGACCGCGCGACAGATAACATTCTCTTCAGTCTCCCGTATGACGAGGAGCGGTATCAGCTTACTCTCGAGGTTAGTTCTCGACTCCACCTTCCATCTACTATCTCATCATCGCCCTTGATGTAGGTCTGTGCTCTCGTCAGCGACCTGGAGATTCTGGAGGACGGAGATGAGGCCGAGATCGGCGAGCGCGGGGCAAGTGTTGCCTTCCACTCCTTCCATCCACGGCTCACGCTGCTTTCTAGGTTAATCTTTCGGGAGGACAAAAGGCGCGAGGTATGCGTTGCAGTTACCATCTGATTCTCCCAATCTAACGATATCCCAGTCTCGCTCGCGCGGGCTGTCTGTTAGTGCAATATCGCATCACCCTGCTCGAAATGTCTGACTGTTGTGTAGATTCGCGGGCTTCGATCCTGTTGCTGGACGATGTTCTTTCCGCTGGTACGGTCCACTACTCTTCCTGAAATCCCAGTCAAGTTGATCCGACTCTTAGTCGACGCGCACACTGCCCATCATCTGTATCACAGCTGCTTGCGGGGCGAGCTCATGAAGGACCGGACGGTCATCCTGGTGTCCCACCATGTCCAACTATGCGCGCCGGGAGCTGCATACATTGTAGCCCTGGACAACGGGCGCGTCCAGTTCCAAGGCAACCGGGAGGACTTCCAAACCTCTGGCATCATGAGCCGCTTGGTGCAGACGACCACAGCGAACGAAGAGGAGCAAACGGAGGCGGCGATCGAGACGCTTCCCTCTGTGGTCCCGTCGCAGGGTGAAGGGTCAGACGATTCGCAATCGACGGTGACTCCCTCCGTGGTCCCTGCCAAGAAGGAGAAGAGCAGCCCGCGGAAGCTGATCGAGGAGGAAGCGCGCGCTGTCGGGCGTGTGGCGCGGGACGTGTGGGCGACGTACATCAAAGCGTGCGGCGGGGCTTGGTATTGGGCCTTGTTCGTTTTCATCTTCGTCTTAGCCGCCCTTGGCCCTGTTCTCGAGAACGGTAAAGGTTTTCTTCCCCCTCGAAGAGGTCGTATTTTAATAGGATTACAGGCTGGGTTAGCTATTGGTCGCGAGGCGATACCTCGAAAAGCGCCGTTTATTATATAACTGTCTATGCTATCGTAAGTACCCAGTATCCTCCTCGCCTCATTAGGTTCTGACTGTCCTAGCTCACGACTTTGGGTCTGTTCCTTGTCGTTTTGCCGGCATCTCGGATTCGCTGACTGACATCGGTGCAGGATTGGTCCTCACCACTCTGCGGTGGTTTGTCCTTTGTGAGTGGCACTATTCCATGCTCCTCGCTCGTAACGATTGAATCGCTCTTTACAGACAGGGGCTCCATCCATGCGTCTACTGTGCTGTATAAACGTGCGTGGATGCCGGTCCTCCGCGTTTGGCCGTCGCTGATATCCGTCTAGGACTTCTCGAGGCCGTTTTGTTTGCGAATATTCGGTTCCATGACACAGTTTCAAGAGGCCGTGTACTAAATCGGTTCGGCAAAGACTTCGAAGGTACCTATTCTTCACGCCCCCGTCTGAGTCTATCTTCATCTTCCTTCTTAGGCATTGACAGCAGCCTGTCGGACAACTTTGGGCGAAGCACAATGTACTTCATCTCCTCGATTGTTTGTCTGTTTATTGCTACACTTCCCTTTTGTCTGACGTCAGTCAAAGACCACGATTCTCACCATCAGCGTCGTTGGCGGGGTTCCCTTTGTCATCGCTTCCCTTATTACTGGGTTCTTCTACTACAACGGTATGCTCCCCGACATACGAATGACGCTGAATAGCTGACCCGTTTACAGTCGCAAAGGTTGATCCGCTAATCGGAGGGTCGAATAATTCGGCTGACACTCCCCTTAGGTTTATGGTCAAACCTCGCGAGACATGCGCCGTCTAGGTCTGTTTCCTCGGTGTTTCTCTGACTGGTGAAGTTGCTTACATAATATTCTAGATTCGGTGGTAAGCCAAATCCTTCTTCTCAACGGGTCTACCTCTAAAGACCTAGCAAGACGCGGTCGCCGCTGTACTCCATGTACTCAGAAACGATAGCAGGAGTTGCTATCCTTCGTGCATTCGGGGCGTCTTCCAAATTCCTCCGAGATATGCTACGCTGTGTCGACACAGTTCGTTATCTTCCTCGAGGGTTATGTTCCGTTGGCTCATGCACCCCACAGAACTCCAACCCGTACTACTGGCTCTGGGGAGTGAACCGCTGGCTTTCAGTAAGCTACTCTTCTGCTTACATGCTCGCTGTCTGACGACACTGTTATAAGATTCGCTTCAATATTCTTTCAAGTATCATCATGGGCGCAATCGCTCTTGTAGCCGTCCTCAATGGCAACATATCGGCCTCGCTGGCTGGTTTTGCACTGGCCTTTGCGAATACCATCACGGGCGATCTGCTATTCCTGGTAAGCACGAAACGATGCCCCCAGCATTGCTCATATCCTCAACGCCCTGCAGGTTCGTCGATTCGTCGGACTGGAGCAATCGATGGTCTGTATTCCCGTTAGAAGCAGTTTCGTCACTGACTTTTGTTCAGGTGGCTCTCGAGCGTGTCAAAGAATATTCCGAGTTGGCTAGGGAGGCCCCAGAATTCATGGAACCCAGACCGCCGGCATCGTGGCCATCGACGGGAGCCATCCGATGCGAGGACCTTGTCATTCGCTATGCTGTGAGTTGGTTGCCGTCGTCGAGTTCTTCCTGACTCATTGTCATCAGCCGGAGCTTCCCCCGGTCCTGCACAGCTTAACATTCGATATCAACCCAGGAGAAAAGGTCCGCGACGAGTCATTTTTACTGCTCCGTCAACTAATCTCCCACTAGGTCGGAATTCTAGGAAGGTGAATACCGCTCCGCATCATTATTCAGCAGTTTCTCATCAAGAATAGAACCGGCTCTGGGAAAAGCACCCTTGCCCTATCGTTCTTCCGCTTTGTAGAACCTACAGAGGGGAAGATTCTCGTCGATGGGCTAGATATCTCGCAGGTCGGGCTGACCGATCTGCGGAGTAGGATCACAATTATCCCTCGTGAGTGTCTTTCGAACAATGAGAGCTCTTGTTCTCATTTTTTGTTACAGAGGATCCCACGATTCTCAGTGGAAGCTTGAGATCGACCCTCGATGTGTTTGAAGAGTATGAGGATGCTGAAATCGTGAGTCAGCTGCCCGCATGGTAGTCTTCGACCGACAAGTGTTTTAGTTCGAGTCGTTGCGCCGCGTTCACTTGATACCTTCAGAGGGCACTCCAGAGGAAGAAGCGAATGTAGTCAATCAAAATATATTCCGAAATCTTGACTCGTCGGTTTCGGAGGGCGGTGAAAATTTCTCTACAGGGTATATTTATCTCGCAACCTTGTGGGCGTACATTCCTGATTCTTCTTCTCTAGAGAAAAACAGCTGTTGTGCATGGCAAGAGCTATCTTAAAACGATCTAAGATTCTTGTCATGGATGAGGTATGTTTGTAACCAGCTGTCAAATGGACTTGATTTGACCCTCGCGCTCGGCAGGCAACAGCAAGGTGATGCTGCTTCTTGAGAACGAGAAACCAAGTAGCTGACGAGCTTTTAGCGTCGATTACGCCACAGATGAACTCATTGGAAAGACGATTCGACAGTATGTTTTTCGATATTGATTAGCAAAGTTAGCGTGCTGATCCACTGGCCAGGGAATTTGCGGAGAGTACTATCCTCACGATTGCTCACCGGCTGAGAACTGTCATCGACTATGATAGGGTCAGTCTCACGCGCCAATTCTCTGTGCTATAATTGATTCAAAATCCTAGGTGATGCTTCTAGACCAAGGCCGTATCGCAGAATTCGACCGGTGCGTATTCAAGGCAACACAAACAGCCAACGTACGGCTGACTTGAATCTTCACCAGACCTGCGGTTCTCCTCCGGAATCCCAACTCCAAGTTTTATGCGCTGTGTAAGGCTACCGGGAAGGAGGAGTTTGCAATGCTGAGGAAGATGGCCGGGGTATAGTACATTAATGATTTGAGGACAGATCTGAGGACGGAGCCCATAGAATATATATAAGAAGGAACGTTTTTTTGGAGACGATGGTTACACTCAGAAGCGGTGGCCTGCTGCCATGGCAGCCTCAGGCACCTTCTGAAGTGCGAGATCGCCGACGACTTTATCCGAGTAGACGCGATTGGCCAACTGCCACCGGACCGAGGACAGATTTACATTAACCGGATTCTATTTTTTACCTCCGCCTTTGACCAGTCGTTTGATGACCCAGCTTGCAGATTTGTTTATATCCTAGTTGCTGCCAACTTGCTGCCAACTCGTCACTCAACGTAAACGAAGAAAAACCCCCGTGAAGGAAAAAGATAGGGCCCCTCGGCCAGGCGTTAATACCTCCGGGATGCGATGATGTGCGCATGCCTTCAAGCGTGTGCACATCAACCCAGTTATAAGGTAGCTCCTCGACAAGTTCTCTGGAGTCTGACCACCGTTGTTTTCGTTCCCTTCTCTTTCGAGGTCGACGTGTGTATGCTGAATATTTGCCGCTAAGCTCTTTCTGACTCTGTTTAATCTCCAGGTAGACGTCCGACATGCCGCCTGGGCAGGTTTCCCGAGGTAGGCAGAACTTCCTTACTTATTTGATAGCAGATAGTTGGCAGATAACAACTGATAAATAATTTGTAGGCCAGCCAGGTTTCCGTTCCCTGGTGAAGACTTGGTGGTCCAGGATAGCGTCTTTTGACAATACTTTTGGGTTCAAAGGCAGTTCCTCCAGTTCCGAGAACGGCTCGTCGAAATCTGGAAAGTCGCCCAACGACGACAGCTCGAGCAACGATAGTTCCAGTAGCTCTGACGACAAATCGGACGGGTCGGGCAACGGCAGTAACAGTTCGTCCAGCAGCAGTTCCAGCAATGGGAGCTCTGGTAGCTCCAACGGTGGTAGCTCTTCCAGCAGCAGCTCGCAGCCCTCCAGCACAAAGACATCATCGCCCTCGCCTCCGCCTCCGCCCTGCGTTCTCAACTGTGTGCCGGACAACGACCCTAGAGTGCGCTACTCGCCGGCCTGGTCATTAAGCAGCCAGGGATTTTTCCGGACGTCGCACGAGACAAGTGTTGTGGGGTCATGGGTGACATTTAACTTCAACGGTTCGTTCCTTGGCTTCCTCCTTTATAAATGTTCTTAAGCGTCTTCTGAAGGGAGCGCGATCACCGTATACGGCTCGGTTCCAGCGAGCAACACAACGCACCCGCCGCCGACCGCTGTATATGCTATCGATGCCGCCACGCCTTTCACGACCTCAGAGCCAATGGCGTCCTCGCCCATCCTCAACCAGCCGCTCTTTTCGGCCTCTCAGCTCTCGGAAGACACGCACACGCTCGTCATCAATGTAACAGCCGTGCAAGCGGCGTCGCCGTTTTCAATCGACTATTTCATCGTCACGCCCCGGCCGTCCGCGTCTGCAAAACTGCCAGAATCGAGCCTGGCGACTACCAGTTCGTTGACCAAGACGCAACCGTCGGGGGCGACGGTCGGGATTCTCGCGGGCGTCCTCGGCTCCGTCATTTTTGTCCTTCTCTGCCTCAGCGCGTTCTTCCTCGTGATCTTCCGACGGCGCCGACAGCGCATGCAGCGCTCTAAAAGCTTCCAAAGTGCGTTCTTTTTCTGCCGCTGCATCCACACGTTTTTTTTTGTTGCTGAAGCGTTGCCGATCACAGGCTCCCTTTTCACGACGTCCGAGTCGATACTGAGGTGGAACGAGTGGGGCGGGAGTGCCGTCCCGTCTGCGTACTCGGCATCATCGGCGCCGTTCCGCGCTAAACCACGCTCGATCGCCGTTTCTGAGAAGTAGCGCTCTACCTCATCAGCACCGTAGGACGCAGCATACGGCGTGTGTATGCCAGTGGACACTTGCACGGACAACTGGGTAGACACAAATGTGTGTTTTTATAGCATGTACGATCATTCATTCAAAACAGGTCCTTGTACCACACAATAAAACAGAACAGCAGAAAAACATCGACGCAAGCTGAATGCCGGCAGGGCAGCCTAAAAAGACCCATAAATGTTCAGCAAACAGCACTCTGGAAATTTGCATCTTCGCCGCTGACGAAGCCAGTGTCGTCCATGGTCCGCGGCGCGCATCCTGCAGGTATATACATATGTTTTATTATAGCATGTACGATCCTCCGTCTATCCATCCAATCCGTCCTTCCATGTACCACCCAACATCACAGCAAAGAAACAGCAAAGAAACATAACGTCTATGTACGCGGCCCCAGCGAAAGATCTACACACAGGCAGGCTCCGGACTCCAAAGAGAGATCTATCTATCTACATACAGCACAACACAGGAGGCAGGACGGGCTCAGGGATTCCACATCTTGCCGTTGACGAAGCTGAGCAACTCGGTGTCGCTCATTGTGCGCAGCTCGGGGTGGCGGTCGACGTTCTAGAAGACATGGTTAGTCGGTCAGGGCAAGAACAGACGAGGGGGGGATAAACGCACGGCCTCCTGCGCGGCGCGGATGACCTGCATCGCGATGTGCGCGCTGATCTCGCGGACTATGACGCAAAAGAGAATTAGAACGGAGGTGAAGAGGAGGAGAGGCCAGACGCACTCCGCTCGATCTGGGGATACAAAAGGCCCGCGGCCTCCTCGTCTGGCGTGAGGGAGTTGGCGAGGCCGAGTGACGACGCCTCGACCATCGAGTCCGTCACGGACGAGCAGCGCGCGAGGATCGCACCGAGCCCCAGGCCGGGGAAGATGTACCTGTGCGCAAACAAGCTCGTCAGCACATGCAATACGGGACGGGGGGCCGGGCCACGGTAGCAAGCAGGCTATATGTAGCATGCAGGCCGGGACGCATACATGTTATTCCCCTGCCCCGGATAGAGGGTGCGCCCCTGGTAGCTAATCTCGGGGAACGGCGAACCCGACGCAAAGAGCACCTTCCCGTTGGTGTACTTGACCGCGTCCTCAAATGTGCACTCGGAGAGCTTGACGGGGTTGCTCAGCGGGAAGATGATCGGCAGCGGGTTGAGCGCGGCCATCGTCTCGATAGCTGCGCGGCTGAAGGCGCCCTGTAGATATCCATGCGGACGCGTCAGTCATGCGTTTTGAGGGAGATGAACGGATGGTGGGATCGATGGCCGGATGGACGGATGGAGGAAGGGATGGAGGAAGGCAGGAGAAACGCACGGAGACGGTTGACAGCCCCATAAGTGCTGTGGGCTTGACGTACTCGAGCACATCGAGCAGGTCAACGATCGGCGGGCCAGTGTAATCCCGGCGCGCAAAGTCTGCAGAACCAGGAGATTAGCTATACATATCTCGGAAGCGCGGTGCGTGAAAGCGAAGGGGACGCACACTGCTTGTGATCAGCAAGCTTGCCGCGGCCCTGGTAAACAAGGCCCTGCGAGTCGACGAGCCAGATGCGCTCGCGCGCCTCGTCCTCCGACATGCCGTTCAGCGTGAAGAAGCTCATGAGCTGCATCGCGACGCCGACACCGGCCGAGCCCGCGCCGAAGAACAGGATGCGGTGGGTGTTCAGGGGCTGCCCCGACGCTAGTTAATCCGTCGTTAGTGAACTGCTAATATCTGCACAGTGGGGTGGGGGCAGGACGTACCGGCGGAGGCGAGCCGTGCAGCGTTGATGAAGCCGGAGAGGACGACGGCGCCGGTGCCCTGGATGTCGTCGTTGAAGCTGTGGGGTGTGTGTAAATATATGCCGTGCTGCAAGACATGACGCGGAAGACATACACGGGGTATTGGTTCCGGTACCGCTCCTGCAATGCAATGCCATGAGCCCATGCACAATAGATAAGAAACAAAGACTGACGAGATAAAGGAACGCGTGGTCTGTCGAAAAGTCCTAGCTGGATGTTAGGACGCGCATATAGCATGCAAGAAAAAAAAGAGCGTGCCTCGAATTGCACAAGGAGCTTCGGGAATTGGATGGACATCTCGTACATGAACTCGTCCATGAACGCCGTCATCTCCTCGGTGGGCACGCGCTTCTGGCGCAGGCCGAGGTAGAGCGGGTCATCGAGGTACTTCTGCGTGTTGGTACCAAAGTCGAGCGTGATCGGGATGGTGGAGTGCGGGCGGATGCTACGCGACGACAAACGATACACATGAGCTGCGGCAAGGAGACGAGAGAGAGAGGGAAGGGGAAGGGGAGAACGCACCCGGCGCCAGCGATGTAGAGAGAGAGTTTGCCGATGGAAATGGGCATCCCGTTGATGCCGAGGTCGCCCAGGCCGAGGATACGCGAGCCTGAGGGGGGAGTCAGTAGACATACAATACAGAGCGCACGTCGCATACCATCGGTGACGACGCTGATGCGCGCGTCGTCTAGCTTGGGCCAGCTGCGCAGGACAGACCGGATCTTGCCCTTGTCCTTGATCGACACGAACTACACAAGCCGCGTTAGGCTGCCCCTCATACGACCGCAAATGACGGGGTGACATACAAGGCCCTCAGGGCGTCTAAACATACAGAGACGCATATCAGCGTCCGTCCGAAACCAAAAATAAAATAAAAACGATATAAAAAAAATGCGGCCGCACCTGTAGTTGTGGGAGTACTCCTGGCACGCCTGGCCGACGGTGGGGGTGTAGATGATGGGCGTGAACTCGGACATGTTCTCGAGGCAAAGGCGGTAGAACATGCTGGGGTCCTGCTCCTTGAGCATCGAGAGGTAGATGTACTTTTCGATGTCCTTGTCCTTCGAGCGCAGCTGCTTCATGCAGCGGACGGCATGCACGCTGTCGTCGAGCGTGGGCGGCGTGAGCCCATGCTTGGGCTTGGGCGGCGCTGTGGACGAACGCGGTCAACGCGGGGCCCGGCTAATAGAATAAACGCACGCTGGGGCGCCATTTTGAGCTTCTGGACGCCATTGCTCCAGTACGGGGTGAGGACGATGGTCATGATTAGATTAGGAGGAGGAGGAGAAGAACAAGCAAAGAGGAAAATAGATCGAGGAAGGGAAAGGTTTTAAAAAAATTGGGGCCGGCAACGAGGATTATATGTGGAGATTGCCCTCGTGCGGAGAAAGTTCTAAGCGGAGGCAATATCAGATGCGGGGCATTTCGGATGCGGCGACGGTCGCCCATCAGCCGTCAGGGTAGTGAATCTAGCGATCCTCAGCTGTCGCCAACGAACGGAGATACCCTGTCCCCCAGCGTTTCAGAGGTGGTCAGAGGGTGGGAGAACGACATTCGTTCCTGGTGGGGTGACGGCAGGTACTTGTGTTTTGGGGTCAACTGCGACTCGGAGTGAGTAGGGCAGCAAGGGGAGTCGTGATCGTCGCCTAGGAATTTGCTCGACGGCTCGCAGGCTATTGGACGCCGGCCATCTCGTCCTGATCTTTACAACAGCCTTGATTGATACAGTCCCATCTATAGCTTTGTTACAAGTATCAGCTCAACGATGAACGTTCATCGTTACTTCATTGGTGGGCTTGATTGGTTGCGAGGCGGTTTCTGTTGTCATCTGTGTGGTTTTCATCAACCAATCGCCCTTCCTCCAACAAGTCCCTCCCAGTTCTCCCCCCGCTCCTGCAGCCTAGACCATCCGAATCCCATTTCCCTTTTGCAAATTCCCCCTTCCCCAAAACTTCTCCTTCCCCTTCCTTTCATGGACGGCCTACACTCAAACACGCGTAAACATTCCATCAGACCGTGGACTCAATACTTTATTCCATTGACACCCGCCTAGGCCAATTCTGCGCCCGCCGGCCGGCCACAGCGTAAGGCCTACGTTCCCCTCCTAGTTCGTTCGTGCTTTCATTCGGAAATTCGTCATTGCCGATAGTGGCACACGACCACCGGCCAACACCGGCTCACCACAGATTTTAATCGACTTGAATTCACCACCTCAAGACTCTGACGGTTAACTTTTGTTGTCGCCTGTGTGTCAATGGTTTTTATCCACCAGGACCAGTGCGACCACTCGTATGACGCAACATTTCCAGGCCTCCTCCAACTGCTCGAGCCTAACCTGTCCAACCTCAATTTTCCCTTCGCAAATACCATCAACTCAAAACTTCTCCTTCCACGCACGCAGGAAGAAGAGCCTATACTCATATCCCTCCCTTCGGAAATGAACTTTCATTCGCGCCAATTATGCGCCCACCAACATAATTCCCCCTGGTTCGTTCGTTCGTCATTTGCCGCCACCATTCAGCCCGGTTACATCTGGCATCATCAAGATTCTAGCCCGCCTAGATCTCACCCCCACCGCCCGTTCCAACACCTAACTTTCTACTTCTCACGAACGAACGGCGTCCACTCAAGTCCCCTCGTTCGTAAACGCGTAAATCTTCCATGCCATGGCCGATTTGCCGCCGACACAACAACCCAGTGATAACCGCCTGCGCCAATTGTGCGCCCGCCACCAACCTAATGCGTACGTCTCCCTCGTGAGCTCGCTGCCGACACCCACCGTGCTCCGCTGGCTCCACACAGATCCTAAATCCGCCGCCAGAGTCTAGACTCCCATGCACCTTATGTTGTCATTTGTGTGATATTTATCAACCAATCACCTCTTTCGACCGGACACTAGTTGAACCAGCGCCATTTTCAGCGAACCTGCGGGTCTCCTCTGAGTTCAGCTCTGCCCATTTCCTGCCGTCTAAATCTCCCCATTTTCCGTTCCCTAGTGTAACCTCCGATCTCAGTCTTCTAACCTTCTCCTTGCGCGAACGAGCGGGGCGAAGAGCCTCCCCTTCCCCTTGTTCGTAAATCAATAACACATTTCTTCCATTCCATCAGACCGCCCGCCAACTCACTGCGCCACTTCTGCGCGCACCCCGACCAGCAAGCATCAACGAAATGCGTGACGCTGCCTGACGTTCGTTCGCTCGTTCGTTCCTGCGTTCATCATTGCCGACACCCACCGCGCTCCGTGCTGGATTCCATCGGGCACAGATCCTATCTAACTCACTTGCGCCACTTTTGCCAGCGCCCCCGGCGACCATCAGCATAATGTGTACGCTCGTCCCCCGTTGGTCATTGCCGACAGCCACCCCGGCTGACCACAGATCCCAATCTAACTTACGTGCGCCAATTCTATGCCCACGCATCGGGCACCATTGACCAAATAATGCGGAAATCGCCTGCCTCTCGTTCGCGTTCGTCCTTGCCGACACCCACCGCGCTCCGCCGGCTCAACACAACACAGATCCAGATCCACTTGCTGGCGCCCAGCGACCGGCCGCCATTCAGCAACATAATGCGTACGTTGGCTCCCGTTCATCGTTGCCGGCGCCGACACCCGCCGGCGCGTTCATTACGGGGCCAATGGCACAGAACACAGATCCCAATCTGCTCTTCTGATGCACTGGGTGTAATAAATATAGCGGCCCACCCAATTTACCAACTCAATTCAAAGCAAAGTCACCACAAAAGTCAGTAAGTCGAGAAGACCCACCTGCTTCGCGCCCCGGCTGTTCCCCTTGTTGGCTCAGTTCGTTCTGCTTCTGTGTTCTCTGCGTTAGTGGCGCTGCTTCTCGAGGTACGTTCTGCGACTGGATCCGCTGCGCACGGAATCAGGGCATGAATCCCTGGCTCTTGGCGTCCTCGGCACCCGCCGTGGCGCATTTTCAACAGCGCGAGGAACGCCGGGCGCGAGTGCCGACTCAGCGCCGATTCCCGGGCGCGGGGTGGACAGCTCGGGAAATAGCTGCGGTTCATTCCGCGACGCAAAGCTTGTGTCGCTGGCACCCCGGAGCGCGAGCGTAAGTGCCGTCGCTCGACGTTCTTTCTAGAGCCCGGGATAACGAATGCGCGCGCCCGGGTGCATTGGACACGGCAGACGCCGTCTCTTCTGGATATATCTACCGGGGCAGGCGGGTCACGTATCCGTACCGAGCGCCGGACGACCAACACGTCCCAGAGCTGCCCACGAGCTGCTTCCGCGACGCAAACGCATCATGATGTCGCGCCCCAGCGTAGGTAAACCCGACCTTCGACGTTCTAGAAGGCGGTGCCTTCGACACCGCTCCCTCCGCACGCGCTGGCAACGCAGCGTAAGTCCCAATTTTCTAGAGCCCGGGATGTGATGAATGGGCGTCCCGCATGGCAGAATCCGCCCCTTCGCGGTGTCAACAAACACCACGCGCTTCGCGCGGCGCAAGCGGAGTGGGTCGGGATCGGGATGGGATAAGCATTCAGGCACACGACGCTCACGGTCATCTCCGCTGCCCTGCCTGACGAATAGGCGCTGGTCCCACTCGCGACGCGCCTTCGACGCGGCAGAACGCGCGCGCCTTCTCGACGCCCTGTGGCCCAAGTGGAGTCGGGGGTAGCGTCGCGTTAACGTTATGTCACGTCCATCTCCGCCTGAAATCCTTCCTTTCATCCAAAAGTAATGTCTGTGCCTAGGGCTTTGATCGCCACACCTGTCCACACTGGCAAGATGCATATGCACACACTTCCTGATCCTTCCCGACTTGAATCTTTCGACGCACGCTCATGGCACTCCGGTCCGAGCCCTCGACGTTCTTTCTGTGACAGTCAATACCGGCGTAACATTAACACGTATGGTACTCCGAGTCGCAAGTCGAGCGAGCGAGCTGCAAAACCAAATCCGACCGTTCCGCTCGGCCTTCCCGCCTTCCCCGCCCCAGTTACGCCACGTTCATTCATGTCCGCCTCCTAGGGCGCGTTCCCTCGCATTCTCGAATACCTCACCGTCCTGATAATATTACGCTTTATGATCCCCGACTTGATTCTTGAATCCTTCTAGGCCCGCCGGTCCGAGCCCGACGTGCTTCAAGTCTATAACAGTCGATAGCATGAACGCAATTGTAAAAAGCAGCTCGCGGTAAATACGTCCTCCGGTGTGCTCGGGACTAATTCCTCCCCCCTCGGCGTCATTCATGTCCGCCTCGCACACTGTTGCGTCCCTGGCATTCTCGAACGTAGCGAGATACTAGCGAGATTCGAACAACGAGATTCGACCCCGCACGCGCGGATCACGCGCGCCTGATGCTGCATCGCATCAGAACATCCCTTCCTCCCTTCGTTGGCCTGTACGCCGCTGTAGGCTTTTCGGTCCGATAATCTGACAGACAACTTGAGTAAACCAAGGTAATACCGGTATGTAAGTAAAATTCAATCGCGAGCCAAAAGACTAGCTACGAAGCTAGACTGTACCCCGCTTCGTGCGGCCTTGCTCTCTTAGCCCGCCCGCCGCCCCTGCCCCGCTGCAGGTTGCGGGGAGGCTGTGGGTTGGGAGTCGGAGCCCCTATCCTTGGCATACCGGACCCCGGCCCGGTGCTCGCGTCGATCACGATCACGCTGATTTGATTTGATTATTGGTTTTTTGATTTTCGATTAATTTTTGGGGTACCGGTGCTCGACGTCGCGTACATATATCGCGTAAAACGCGTAAAGTAAAGTTCAACGGTCCCCGGGCCCAGCCCCGCGCGCGTGCGTCTGACCTACCTTTTCTTTGCGTCGGGCCGAGCCGCGCGCCGCGTAACGCATCGCAGATTCGAAGCGCGACGTGGCGCACTCGCGAGTTCTGGCGTCGAAGCGGACGTCGTTTCTCAGGCTTGAAGCGCATCACAGATTCGATTTCGCCCATACGCCGCGTATCGCAGATTTCCAGGTTCCTTCATCTATTCAAGTTGTGAGTTACCGCTTTCCTTCTTTGCTGCGGAGTCCCACCCATCTTCGGTCGAACTTCGCGGTTGGCCTCTCGCGACCTGCCGTACATGCGTACCGCAGAATTCTTCAGTTCTCACTTGCCCCACCCTCGCTTCGCCTGTCTTCGCATAGGTAAGGTTCGCCGGCAGGTGCCGAAGAAGCGAGCCTGATGCGATGCGATGTGTGATGGACAGGCGCGGGAGTCGGCAGTTCGGGATACTGTTCCGAGCGTGCCGGAATTCATTTTGTCCGCTGCATAACTTAATTGTTTGGACGCCATAATTGTTACGCGTAGCCCCGCAGACCGAAGGCCGCTCTGCATATCCGTACCCGGACCCGGTGCATGCACGCCGAAGCCGCATGGAATGGAATGCAGAGGGTCGTCGTAGAACGGAGCGGGCGGTGGGGCCGGGGTCATGGGCATGCAGCGCGCAAGGCAAATTCCGCTGTTCTTCGAAGACCTGCCAGGGCTCGGGAGTACTTGCTCCAGCCAAGCGGTGGGGTCCAGGAGCGGGTGGAACTGGGACTGAGCTGGGAGCAATCACGGCCACCTGGGAAGCGCCGGCGCCGGCGCCGCGGAACCTACGCACGCTTGCGCGCGGGAAGGACGGGGGCGAGCACATCTGGGGGAAAAAGGTAAATGAAGCGTCATACCCTTAGAGCTGCGCAAGCGCCCCACCTCGCCGCGCCGCCTAAATCCCTCCTTGCTCGCAACGGAATCGGGGGTGGTTCGGGAGCAGGTCGGCGGCACTGGGGTGTAATGTGCGCTTCTGCACGGGAGCGTAATGCGCAGATTCGCGAACCGAATCGGAGCATCTTGAGATCACCGCGCGAGCGGCACATGTAAGGAAAGATTCCAAAAGCGTCGTCGAACTTACGGACTGGCGCTTCGGGGCAGGGGCACTGGCTGGCACGCACGCGGGGAAATAGGCCCCGGGGTTCTGCGCCCACCCACACCTGGGGTCGCGGGCTATAGGCCACAGGCTGGCCTTGGCTCAGGCACTCGGGTGAGTGGCCTGTGCGGCAGCCGGAAAAGGAAATTGATTAATGTGTAATGCGTAACTCACCCCCACATCGGCGCTCGCGCCGACGGGCCGGGGCTATTTGCAATGGAGATTCCAGCGTCGAACGCTCGCTTTTATCTCAGGGAACACCCGGGGATTCTGTAGAAGAAGAGGATGGAAGGGTGGGATTGACGCGTGATTGAATGCCGTTAGGACGCGCGCCCAATATAGTCGGTCAGAGTGACTGACGGCGATGTGCATGGGGAGAGCGTCACGCGCGCTCGGCGCATCGGTCCGGCGTCGATCAGCGATCCCCCTCCCCGTTTTGGCGCGCGTATAAAATGACGCCTGCGAGGAGCGGGGGAAGTATTATTTCTCTGCAGTTTTGTGCCCCATGTCGCCTGTTGCACTCCCCTCCCAGGCCGCCGCCGTCCTCTATGGCCCGAAGGACCTCCGCATCGAGCAGCGCACCCTGTGGCCCCCTCAGGCTGGCCAGGCTCAGGTCGCCGTCATGGCCACAGGCCTGTGTGGTTCCGACCGTGCGTCCCCTCCCCCCCCTCCCCCAAAAAATATCCCCCCCCCTCTCGCTCACCCTGTTCTTTATTCGCAGTGCACTATTACCTCCACGGCCGCAACGGCGACTTCGCCCTACAAGCCCCCCTCGTGCTGGGGCACGAAGCCGCGGGGGTTGTCACCGCCGTGGGCCCCGGCGTGAAGCACCTCGCAGTCGGCCAGCGCGTCGCGATCGAGGCGGGTATCATGTGCTCGAAATGCAGCTACTGCGCCGCGGGGCGCTATAATCTGTGCAAGGAGATGCGCTTCTGCAGCAGCGCCAAGACGTTCCCCCATCTCGACGGTACGCTCCAGACGTACATGAACCACCCCGCGCACGTCCTCCACCCGTACGTCGCCTCCCCCTTACCCCCGCTTACGCCACTCATTAATTAATTATGTTGTTTCGCTAGGCTTCCTGAAAATGTCTCCTTCGAACAGGCCGCCCTCGCCGAGCCGCTTTCCGTCCTCCTCCATGCCGCGCGTCGCGCGCAAATAACGCCCGGCCAAACCGCACTCGTCTTCGGCGTCGGCGCGATCGGCCTCCTCGCGTGCGCCGTCGCGGCCTCGATGGGCGCCGCGCGCGTCGTCGCCATCGACATCAACCAGGCGCGCCTCGACTTTGCACGCGACAACGGGTTCGCGGGCGAGACGTACTGCCTGCCGCCGCCTACGGACAAGGACAAGGCCAAGACGAGCGAGGAGGCGCTCCGGCGCGCGAAGGAGACGATGGAGGGCGCGCTCGCCAAGTTCCGCGCGCCCGAGGGATTCGACGTCGTCTTCGAGTGTACCGGCGCGGAGCCGTGCATCCAGATGTCGGTCCACGTACGTTTATTTACTCTCCCCCTTTTCCCCCCAGGTTCTAATTGAATTTTCACAGGCTGCTGCGGCAGGCGGGAAGGTCATGCTCGTCGGGATGGGCGCGCGGAACGTGCTGCTCCCGCTCGCGAGCGCCGCGACGCGCGAGGTCGACGTGCTCGGCTCGTTCCGCTACGCGAACACGTATCCCGCCGCCATATCCCTCCTCGCCTCCGCCTCCTCTCCCTCCACCTCCACCTCCACCCCCTCCGCGAACGGCTCCTCCACACACACCGCCGACGCCCTAAAACAAATAACCGCGCTCATCACGCACCGCGTGCCCCTGTCCGACGCCGCAAGAGCGTTCGAGCTGCTCGCGAGGGGGCGCGACGAGCGGGGGGGCGTCGTGCTCAAGGTCGTCATTGGGCCCGAGAGCGAGCCGAGCAAGCCGTAGTCGGTGCGGTGCGCATGCGACGATAGCTATGTATATACCCCCCTCCCCATTTACGCACCCACCGATCCCTTTTACGCGCCCACCCGTCCCTTTTTACGCACGCGCCCGCCCATCCCCCCTTTTACGCATACCCACGCCAACTCCCCATTTCCCCACTCCCATTTACCCACCATGTACCGAGACGTATACTTAGACTCCGCCTACAGACAGACGTTGTACGACTCCCTGTATTTATTCGCGCAGCTCCTACTTTTTTTTTTTTTTGGAAGGCTAGGCAGGCACTGCATGTAAATTTAACTCAATGCATTCTCTATCAAGCAAATCTCTATCTACAGTAAATCCGAATCTCATGAGCTTATGTTTAGATTTTCGCGATTTTCGAACGTGGGTCCAGATGGTGTCGACGTCAATCAAAGCGTAAGTGTCAGTGGGGGGTAGGTCGCCGGAAGGTTACTTAACTTGGTGTTGACTTGGTGCATTTATTTCTGATTTAGACGCGGCGCCACCACATCTTTACCACACTCATGAGATAAGCTGGCAGAGCCAAGCTTAAGCCGGCGGTCGGGTGGTAAGTGCCGCTCGCGCAGCGCTTCGCCGCATTAACCTTTGTGGGGCGCGTGCGTTTTTGGGTACATCGCGTCATAGGTAGATATAGGTAGATATACAGTCGCTAGGTCCCACATTGGCTAGGTCATACAGTGCTTCCCTCGGCAGGCGAGCAAGCATTAGAATTTGTGGGGCACGCCCGCATCTGGTCGTCTTCGAATTCTGCCGTGAACACACAAAAAAACAAAGTTCAAGATCGGCATCAAGATTTCCGCGTCGATAACACTGTCATCATTGCCACGATCAGTGCGCTGTTCCGTCAGCGATAAGTAGGCGAATGAAATAGAATACGATTTGAATATGGCAATTCAACAGTCGAAACGAATTCGAAGCACCGGTGAAGATTCAACAAGTTGAGCTGGAAGCGGCCGCCCACCCACCGTTTCGGGTTCCCCGCTCAGGTTTTGTTGAGTGGAAGGATGTTCTGGGCCCTCCTTCCCTTCCCTCGATGATGGATATAGCGTTGATAACGCAAACCCGCCCCCGCGAAAGACTCGGAGAACCCAGTCACTCGCGAACGTTCGCGGCCGCGACCGCAACGAACTAATTAGGGCGCGCGATTTAACATTCAAGCAGGTATCGTGTATCTTTAGTCTTATAAACATGCTACGTCCGGAACCGGAACGGGCGCGTGAACGTCCTCCGCAGAAATTACGCACGCGGCGCTGACAGTGTCTGCGTCCTCACGCGAACAGGCGCGCGGCGACAGCGTCCCAGATCGCGACGGGGTTGTTTACGCTGTGAGTACGCCGGTCAGAGCGCGCCGGGGCATGAGAAGAAACCGCGTCCGCACAGGTCAGGTGTGAGCGCCAGGCGCAGGTCCGCGGGATGATCCTGCCATTCTGGAGGCACAAACAGCAGTCAGCGCGGTAAAGCAGCCGTTGGCGCTGGCGTCGGCTATGTGGCCAAGCGAGCGACGGGGACGGAAGGTGGGACGCAAGACGCACCTTCGGGCTGCGCCGTGTCTTCGATGCCGAACCCGAGGCGCCAGGTGATGCCCTGCACGCCGTTTACCAGCCTGGAGGGATAGGGGCAGTGGTGAGCGGGTATCGAGTGCGCTCGGGTATCAAGCGCAAGCGCAAGCGAGAAGGCAGAAGGCAGGTGAAGGGGCGCGCGGGGGCAGTTAGTTGGATGGGGATCCGGTCACGGGTGTGCCCGGAAGTAAGCGGTGGGGAATGCGCGCTGATTCGCGGGGGAACGCGGGGGAAATGCGGGGAGGGACGTACAGATCAGGTGGCGCGAGTGAGTTGTTCTTGAGCTGCGCCGTCTGCGAAGGTGAAGATTCAGCGCGGGCCTCTGGGCGTACGTACTGCACGGACCTTGATTTCCGTGTCGATGGTGGAGAAGTCGGTCGACTGACCTGTCGGGCGCAGGGACGCGTGAGCGGCGTGACCCAAGATCAAGGGTCGCAGACGCTGCATACCTCCTACGGTGCCACAGTACTCCTGCTTTATGTCTGCCGCGCCTCCCACCACCACGGTCCGAACGCCTTCCTCCTTGGACATAGTGATCTGCGCACATCAGTCATGATCAGACAGGCCCACACCGACACGGCGGGGGAACGACAGACGCTGAAGAGAGAGCACGAGCTTGCACACCTGACACGCGTGTGAACAACAGCGCGCGGTAACTAAACATAACCATCGGGATTACCTGCCATTCGAAACGATCGCAATTTTAGACGAGTTGAACAGCGCAATGTCGGGTGGCGTCGCGGAGAACGGCTGACATTCTTGGCCAAGTCTAAGCAACCGCGGTGAACACAATAAACGCGAGGCTGCGGTGATGACGGACCTTTGGCTGAACGCATCTGCGTGTCCGTTAATCCGAGCATTCACAGGGGGGAGCAGCCTTGGAAATTTATAAATCAGGCTCGTGAAACACCAGAAAGAAAAGAAAGAAAGACCTACCAGTTGTCGGTGGCCGGGAACTCGTTACCGCTCGCGTCGTTCCAGTTCAGCGGATTATATAGCAAGTTTTGGTTCGGGTCCAGATTTTTGTCGATGATCTGCTGAACAATCTGACGCGCCAGAGGACCGTCTCGCGCTTTTGTGTCCAGACCTAATGAAAACACGGTTCAAATGAGGTTCGAATGAAGAATCAAACTTCAGACCCGCTTGGGGGACGCTAGTGCTTTTCGGCCCGACGATCTAGAAATACAAAGGTTGGAAACAAAGTATGCTGTGAGAAGGGTAACATACGATGCGATGGAGCCACTGGTAAAATTGGCGTTAATCACAAATGAACATGCACTCCAATCAACTTACATGCGCCATGCAAATGAACCCGCCTCCATTGTTCGTCTGGAAAAAAAAACCCCCGGTCTGTCAACCCACATTTTCATGTTTTGCATGGTGAACATACAACGTCGACGATCAATTGAGTCGCGCCCATTTGTTTCAGAGTCAGCAGGCCCTGCAGCATACCGCTCTGCATCACGTTGAAATCATCGCCGCTGAACGAACCCTAGAATCAGAATCAGGACGAGCGAACCGATCCCCCTCTTGAATTATGGTTTCGCACCAATGCAAAAACGCCGGTTATGCCATCCTTCTGCATGTAGAACGCGCCGCCGCCGAAGCTTCCGTTGAGCAGCGGCGCACTGGGCTGCAGGACAGGCGGAAGGGTCACGTCGGACAAGGGGGCCGTGTCCATGATCACGTTGACGAGGTGCTTCGTTGACGCGGAAGCAGAGGGTGTCTGCTGGAACTTGCCTGCAGGGGACGGCACCAAGGAGGAGACGTTGATGTCCACGCCGTTCGTGCCATCGACGGCGACACAGTTGTTCGCCCTGTAGGTCGCAGAACTATTAAAGGGAACGGTTACGGGGTTGATCCGCGACCGGTACGGAAGCTGGGCGTGAGGTGAGCGAAACAGCATATTTGCAGACGCGGGTGTGCTGGCCGGCTGACCGTTATCCTATCTAGCTTCGTTTGGTTCACTCGCTGAATCACAAGATCGACGGAATCTGAGAGAGGGAGAGACTGCTGGGCAAAGTTCCCCATGCTGTAAGCGAAGGTCGCCGTAGAACGAGCATAGCTTGAGAAGAAGCTGCGAATAATGAGTATATGGCCCGCGGAGATTGGTTTGGATCCCGCACGCACGAGTTCTGGCGTGTCCCGAGAGGCTGGAAACTACCCGTGATCAAGGCGTTTGCGTTGACCGAGTCGAACGGCGGTTTGCCGTTGATGAGAAGTACTTTGGCACCGGAGAGCTGGACAAACGTTAACGGAAATACCGCGCCACGGCCACGGGAATGATCCCACCGATTCGAGTTTTCCTTTCAACGGTCCGGGGAGCGCATCCTGCCACACGGAGATCTCGTCCGCAAATTCCACTGAAGCGACCTGGAAAGCCTCGGGAACAATGTGGACATTCTGGGAGCCATCCTTCTCTGTGAGAAGCGCCAATGGGATAGGTAGGAAGTTGAGGAACAATGCTATTCGGCGGGCTTGAACCAATACATTTAGGCATAAAATGTGCGCTCACAATCCTTAATAAGAGGGATAAGAACAGAACAAGAAACTAATCAGGAATGAAGAAACCGTACATAGCATGAGTTAATCCACACGCAATGTCCGTCGTTGAGTCTCTTAAGGGTTCGGGAAAGGTCGATATGAAGGTCATAATCAGATGCATAGTTTGACTTGGAGATACGAGCAAAGTCCTTGAACAGATCTTCGTGTACATCTTGGGAGAAAGGCTTTGGTGCCAGTATCTCATAGTTCACTGAGGTATGGAAGGCCAATGTCTTGCTCACGACATCGAGAATCTGATATCCATGGATATCAGTCATGCGCATGCACCTGGCTGGCTGCATTGCTCTTACGTTGCTTTTAATCGCGGGATCCACCTTGAAAGACGAAAAACAGGCCCTGACGTCCTTCGGAGCCACCCATTTCTTCCCACCGATCACTGCACAAGGATCTTCCTTCCTAGCTTGTACTTCCGAGGCTGCGTTTGCAGAGCTGAACCCGAAAGCGGACAAAAGAGCCAGAAACTGGTAGAGAGGCGCCATGACAAGCTGCAGTCGGAACGAAAGATGAGAGGGGCTATTTAAACCCTCTTTCTCGTCGCATGTTAACCCAGGTGTGGGACCCACAGGATATATGGGTTCGGGGTTGGCGGAGAAGCCAATGGACCGCATGAACTCGCTGTAGATGGCGTCTTGGCATCATGATGTTCACAAGGCGCACATAAAACAGCGATAGTAGACAGGTCGTTAAGGCTCGTTGTTGAGAGCGATCGACGGAACCCATACGACGTCAATGGATGAGACAGACTCAGGCCGCCAGCAAGCCGCCAAGGCTCGGAGTCCGTCCGTCAACGGCCCGGGGTACTGTATCCGTACCGGTCTTTGTGACAAGGCGCAAACGAATGTGCGATAAGCGGACAGGTCGTGCGAGCGGCGGCTTGAGCGCCTCTAGGCCTTACCCCAATCCCGGATACAAGTAACGTACGACAGCGTCTCAGACAAAACTCCAGTATCGGCCGACGGTGGCTTATGCCACGTGATTCTGACTTTATCCGACGAGCCGAATCGGGAATTGCCGACTGACGACTCATCATCCAACTCTTGCGACCAATTACAAGTCTCTAACACTACAGGTTATACCTAAAGATGCCTAAACCTTTGCCTATGCTATCTCGGATCGCTGCTCCTATGGTCAACCAATCCGATCTTCCTTTCCGGACTCTGGTCCAGCGTTACGGAGCAACCTTGGTGTATACGCAAATGCTGAAGTCCGACGCCCTTATAACCGATCAGGAGTATCTGGAATTTCACTTACGGGATTTGACGATGAACCCTGCCTCCCCTGAACGACCTGTGGTTGTTCAGTTGTGTGGAAATGATCCAGAAATTGTCGTTCGGGCCGGGCGCAAAATACAGACGTATTGCGACGGAATAGGTATTTACAGGATTAAAATCAGACGGAAAATCTCACTCAGCATGCACACAAGATTTGAATCTTGGATGCCCGCAACAAGTGGCCTTCGACGGCCATTTTGGGGCATATCTTCTCGGCCAGAAAGATTGGCCATTGGTCGAAGAAATTGGTATCTCCGTACCCATATCTGGCGTGGGCTCTATTGATTTTCCAACAGTATCTGCAATGTCCTCCTCTTTCACCGTTCCAGCCGCCGCCAAACTTCGGATATGTCAGGCCGCACCGAAAACGCTAGATCTAGCCCAACGACTCGAAGCTTGCGGGGCCTCATGGCTCACTTTACACGCCCGTACTGTCGCCCCGCGAAAAAGAAGACACGGCGCTGCTGATCTCAGTCAGGTGAAGAGGCTGAAGGATAATTTAAGCCTGCCCGTTGTCAGTAACGGCAATGTGCGCGTTTGGAACGATCTAGAACAGAACCTTAGGGAGACCGGAGCGGACGGCCTTATGGTCGCAGAGACACTCCTCAGGAATCCATGGTCAGTTCCCCCATGTCCTTCGCCATATATTCATATCAATACTCAAGTTTGATCCCCGTCCCCAGCCTCTTCGCCAATAAGGTTCCGGACCCTGTCGACATATCTCTGGAATATCTAGAGATTTGCCGAGAGTATTCTGGGACCGCGACGCTTTCTATGATAACGACACATATCAGGCATTTCATCGATTTCCAATGGTCCTCCATCTTTCTTCTACTGATTTACTGGACTCCGAATCTTATCCCTTCTTAGCCATCGACGTCCGTGGTATCGCAAATTTCGGCCGGCCCTGAGCGCATGCAAGACCTTAGACGACGTCGATCGACTCCTTCGCGTGAAGGTCGAACGATGGCGCGGCAGGGCTCCGAGGCTTGTGGACGACGAGGACGAGACTCATTCCGAGGAGGAGAACGAAGGCGAAGTAGTCGAAGATTTTGGGTCGTTTTTCTTGGAATAGATCCACCCCGTTTCATCATGGGACAACGATTATCCCTCGACTTATTGAGTACGTCCCGCCCCAGCCTTCCTGATGATATGGCCCTGGCCGAATGAACGGGCTAATTACCGAGACCTTCTCCGGGACCAGTTCATATCCCAAGATTCTGGTGTGGATAGCCATCTTTCCCCAAAGAAGAAGTTGCCTCAACGGGCCGACCCACTCTTCTTCCTGCGACCATGTCTCTGCGGTTCCTGTGGTCGTCGTTCTGCATCCACATGTCGTCGAACTTAAACGCAAACTGCTGACCGGGTCTTCCGGTACTGGGGATTTATTAACAATTCGTGATCTGACATTTTGGCGCCGAGAAAGCATCAAACCACGGAGTCCAAGTGCGTACAAATCCGACTTCGAAACAATATGACCATTCAACGCGCAGACAGGAAAATGCTCTCTACGAAGACGAAAAAGAATTACAAGGATTGACGGGGTCAGTGCCCGGCTGCCGTTAACGGGGCGGCGGCGGAATACCTACCTGTCATAGCAGTCTAGGTCCTCGATATCCCGTTATGCCCTATACCCCGTGGCCCCTACGCGGATCCTCAGGTTCGACATCGAGCGCAATGGGAGCAAGAGACAACATATATACACCACAGGGTGCCGCAAGTCCACAGGTGCAGAGGACAGTAAAAGACACCTACTCTGCGCCCAGATACTGTGCATCCCTGCCATTGTTTACATGTTTACATTCGTAATCACGCCTCTGTCTATGTAATACAAGACTGAGGTACGGCCGAAGCCGACCACGGCGGATCTTATGGGTGAGGGTCAGTGTCCTTTCTCCGTGTAGATCTCTTCATTTTCTCTCCATTGTTCGTGAGTCCTACTAAGCTAATATCGCGCCTACACCTTGACCTACACTGAATGACTCACCGTGTCTTTAAAAGTGTCGAAGTGGGTTAGGCAGGTTGACTCCGAATAATCGACAATCCAGTGTCTGAGAACGAACACTGGATGCCTGGACATTGACAACTGGATAGGATGCAGAGAGAAGTATGCTCATTGTGTCCTCGCATGGATGACGACTGGATATATTTATGTAAACCCCCTCTCAGTGCATGTGCGATTGACTTAGCGGTGGACTAGGAATTCCGAAATATATACTAGCGCTGGGCTGATTGACGACGAGATGATTTTATGGGACAACAGTGCGAGCGGCGAGTGATCGCGACCTCGCGCGCACGGAAACTCAGCAGGAAGACAAGATGTGCCTTCGCTACGTTCCGGCACTTGGATCTGTGGGTAGTCACAAAGTTTCAAACCAAATATTTCAATTAATCCAATGCAAACATGGAATGGAATTTCCTATCTACGGTCGGGTCCTCTATGAAATCTGTGTTGTTCACAGCCCCGACGGCATCTCTCGAACCCATGAAGTAAGCCTCGTCTGTGAGCAGGATAAATAAAGATTGTTGAGAGATAAAATATAGAGTGTGATCGAGGCATGCCCGTCAGTCAGGAAAGAAATAAAAGGCCACGGTCGCGTACCTTGGTCCTGGATTGGATCGCAGAGGCGGCAGTCATGCAGTAGCCATTAATTGTCTGATCGATATCGTCGACAGTCTTGATGCAACCATGAGCCGGAGATCGTCGCAGGGAAATCGATATAATCAGAGCAAGGAGTGCAATCTCCCGAGCCAGAGAACATTTGAGGGCCAAATGAAACTACGACCGGAGCGCCCAGACACCCCAAATAGGCATCGCAGGCTTGAAATATTGAGGACTAGAGCGCAGAGCTTTAGGATTGGGTTCCTGGTTGATCAGGCGGCGCGCGAAGATTGGGGGCGGAAAGATAAGCGGATGAGAGAGAGCAGCAAAGTGGGGCGTGGCACTCAAAGGGCGGAAACCCGGGTGTTTTATGGTGAGCAGGCGCGTACGTGGTCGCCGCCGCCGCGGTTTTGATTGTACTGTGCCGTGGTGAGAAAATTGCGTGGATTTTTGAAGCAAATACACACCTAGTACACGGGTCATAAGCCACGGGACACGCCTCTTGCTGCAGACATTCCCAATCCGGTTTAAATTCAACAGGTTCCAACCGCAGAATCAACTGCAGAAGTAGCGGACATTGGGGGTATAAGTACGGTGCGAATATCGGCCGTGTATACGTTTGATTTCCGACTGTGCCAAGGCAGTGTATGTGAAGTGTACTTGAGTTCATGCTGTGCCTCATTTGACGGTCGAGGTTCGATGGTGAGGAGAGAGCTCTAGAGAAGCGGAAGGGGTGAGCTGAATGGGGAGTGGATCAAAGGCACGTAACCGAAAACCCGGATTTCGTTGAGAGACCGAATAATCAACTGTGGAGGGCACTGCACTGTGGCGAAATCCGCATGGCTCGTTCTGTAAGGAGCACTAAAGTGAGTATGGAAAATAAAGCAAGGGGGAAAGGCGAGAGGAGGTGGATAGGTCGCCAGGGGATTCCAGCAAAGGAATGTATAAGATTCAACGAAAGCCGGGCATTTCGTTAAGAGAACGAAGAATACCTGTGGATGGCCACATGTTCAGCCACAGACCTAATAGAGAATTGTTGCAAGGTAAATGGGGCATAGTTTTCTCAAAGTTGTACAGCGTAGTATGAGGGGAAGAGGCCGAGGGACGAGAGAGCAAGAGAGAGGATGAGGCTAAATCTAGATGGAGAAAAGACCGTTCTTTAAGCGTTCGTTGCAAGTTCGTTGGATAATGAGCATCAGTGGCTGTGCGCCGTCTTCTTTCAACCAATCACCTGGCACACAGCCTGGCCGCTCTACGTGAAGCTAATCACGAAATGCAACCGTCCTCATGGGAAATCCTTTTCTTCTGCCTGGATGTCTACCGGGTTTAACCCCTACTACGGCCATAAATCCACGGGCCCCGGCCAACTCATTCTCAGAATCTCAGTCTCCGAACGATTGAAGGTGGACCGTAGTTCAAGTTGCACCACATTTCAAACCCACCCCATCTCAATTTGACAAGCCGTCCCAACCGTGGCAAAATCTCGAGTGAAGGCACGACTATCTGACAGTGCCAGTGCTGGCGGGTCCTTTTTCGGGATCAAATCGCTCGAATCCGTTTTATAACTCACAATAACCTCAGAGAGCGACCAATCCCCGCAGCCCTGACCCCTGCGGGGATGCACGTCTTCCAATATGGGACGCGAGCTCAGGGTAGGCACTCGGCTGCTAGGCGACTCACTCGACGGACGCCACCACGCTCCTGCCCGATTCGACCAGATACTAAATGGCACTGCTCCGAGCGAAAAGAAATTTGAAATTTCCGGTTTCCAGGATTGGCAAGAAGCAACGTTGACGGAGTTCATTCTTGCTTCATAAGTAAAAGGGCTTCAGCCCTCAATACCTCCTTCTCTCATCCGTCTCACCGATCGAACGACCTCCGACTCGCAATGCTTCATCTGGGTATGATCGTTGGTTAGTTACCTCGTGCTCGGGTATGCCTGTCGATGCTCATGGAGGGCACTGTGCGACGAAGGGGTCTACCTCCTTGGGATTCTACTCAACACATTCTTGTACGGCCTCGTCTTGGCCCAATTTTTGGCCTATTTCAACACAAGTCAGTCCATTGCTTAACTTCGGCAGGCTGCGTTCTGATATATCTCCAATTTAGAGTCCAACGATCCACTGTGGATACGGTGCGTACCTGTACTTCAATGGCAGATGTGTACTAATAACGTATCATTAGCTTTGTTGTCTGGTCGTTGCTGTGCATAGATACGATTCATAGCGCAGTGTGCGTTTTGCGAATTCCGACCAAACGGTGTTGGATCTGATTACTCTGTTCTTCCCAGGGAAATTTATGGTGCATGGGAGGTTGGGTGAGCGCATGTTCCGCCCTTTATTCGTGCCCCAGACCAACACTGTTGTAGGGTGGACGACTATGGAAATGTGGCCAGTTTCGCTGGCGAGTTTTCATCACGCCATCCCAACATGCACACTGATGCACCATACCATTTCAGTCGTCAGCTGGACGATACCCTTCACGGCTGTCGCGACTTCCGTCGCTGCAGTGATAACTCAATTCTTCTTGGCGTACAGGTGAGCCGTTTCGCAACTATTCATGAAACAATAATTGACGCTGCGCTAGGCTACTGGCTCTCACGAAGAGCAAGGCTCTGGTGGGGCTTATCTGCGTCTCGAGCATACTCGGTTTGGTGTTCGGCTGCATCGCAGGTATCATATCCGGGATTATCAAAGAGTGCGTCCCTTGCCGCTTTCTTCACTCTTCCGTGTCTTAGTCGCTCTACCAGGGTCGCGAACTTCGGGCCCATCGTCCCGTACGTTGTTCTGTGGCTCGCGTGCCAGTCGCTCTCCGATTTCCTCATCACCGGTGGGTCCACTGCTTGAACTTGATGTGGCATTCACCGAAGGTCCCATCCCAGTGTCCCTGATCACGGTGCTCGCTCGCTGGAGGACCGGGTTTCGCCGGACGGACACCATTATAAACCGGCTCATACGAGGCGCTGTAGAGACCGGTGAAACCAATCGACTGCTGGAATCCCGTCACTCATTTTATTTCTAGGTACCTTCGCCTCCGCGTTCGCCCTGGCGGATCTCTTCTCCTTCGTCTTCTACCGGAAGACGAACCTATATGTCATGTTCGCCTTCCCCATCGGGCGCATCTACACGAATGTACGGTTGTCCACAAGCCAAGACCGCGCTCCCATGCTGATTAAAAATCGGGGACAGACCCTGCTGCACACGCTCAACGCCCGCGCGGGTCTGCGAAACATGGATAATACTATTGTCGACTGCGATTTCGAAGTACGTCCTAACTCCCCTTGATTTTTTCTCTTTCCTCTAATACTGGTATCCTCTCTACCCAGCGTAACGCGGGTTCGATCCAGCTGCAGGAGCAGTTTCGGCGCCACACTACGATTACAATGCCGGGAGACATCGATGTCGTCCCGAGACATTCAATCGACCGAAAGAAGGCCCCGAATTCGGTGTAGATGCTGAAGGGGCGGGGAGTTGGAGTGGCGAGCGGGAACAACGTAAAATGAGGGCCTCTTTTTATTTCCACTTTAGACTCAGAAGGACACTTTTACTGTGCGCGGCATCTAGATGAAGTCTCCCTTTCACTTATCGAACGCGATCTTTGAATTTAATGGTCGACATTTGCCGCGTGTTGCCAACTAGGGAGCGCCGACTCCGTCGGCAAATACCTTGCTTGGAACAGCTCAATGCGTCCATCCAGATTATTTTGCAATTAGTTTGTCCGCGCTTCGATGGCGTTTTGCAGCTGCGGGAGTGGGACGTAAATGTGAGTCCGACTTGACAAATAGTTGAAGCCTGGGCCATGTCTAGGCTTCATCGGGGGATTTAGGATCACCGGGTGCGACGAAAAGTGCGCCAATTATGAGGGTGGAGAGACCTTGACAAGCAAGGTAATTCAACCACAGCCAAAAACTCACACGGTTGCCAAAAATTCAACCACGTGGAAAATGCCGGGTCCCTTCCTTTGGCGTACCGCAGCATGAAAACTGCCCGATTGCTCCGTCTTTTTAGTGGCCTGGTGCACGACCTCCTCGTCGTCATCTGCAACTGGGCCCCTGCCCTCTCCGAAGCGCGGGCTCATGGGGGAAGCACGCGACGTTTCTTTTGATTTTCCAAAGAGCTGCAACGCTGAGGACAGCATAATCCGTTGCTAGTCAGAATTTTCGAAGAGCTTCATGCCCGCAGAGTCGATGGATGCATATTTTAATTGTCCAACTTTTAAGGAACACAGTGCAGCGTCTCCTCGTCTTTCCTCCCACCGAGCCTCCCTTTGTCCAACGCGCAAACTCTCGTTTTCGTTCACCCCTGGTTGCCGCTGAATACAAGGCGAAAGGTCGTCAACTCCGATCAAGTTTTACCTCAATCGCTTCAATCGCTCATAGCCGTTGAATACCACGGTTAGACTCGAACCAATCGTTCCACCTGACCACCCGTCCCTTCTTCGCAGCGAGTACGAACGTGCAAACTATATCTGGTTCACGTCGCCGCGTCCTACCGGGCGTTCATGGTCTCGGGGAACCCATCGTTTGAGAGCTTCGTTCCTATTAATCACTTCTTTTTGGTCCAGCCAGTTGCTTCGAAGACGAACGTGCCTGTAAAGTGTACTCAAAGATCACTACATTACTGTTACCTATCACACCCCAACACTAGTTTGGCTAATAGTACTGCTGCGTAGCCCTTATGGCCAGGTACAGCATAATAGAACTTAAGTTCAAGTTCAAGTTCAAGTGCCTGTCTAGTGCTTGAAGTTGACTAATAATGTTCCGCGGCAACAAGATGTTCACGATGGACGCGAATTAATTCAGGACGAAGAACACTGCGTTCAGCCGCTCCCTCGCCCGGAAGCCGGCGAGTTCTGCCGAGGTGCCGGAGACGGCCTCGTCACAAGATCAGCATAGCAACGCCTCGCCACGGCTCGCCGGCACCTCGGCAGAACTAGATTTCGGCCGTGGCGAGGGACCGGCTGAACGCAGTGGAAAAGAATACTTGGACTCTAGTGGCACGCTAGAAGGGTGCGGCGAAGTGGGAAGTGAGGAGGCATCAGAAGATTCAGAACAACTTGATGTTGATGAGAAACAGTCGGAGGCGGTTCGAATTTAATCCATGAGGCAGTTAGCATGCTAGGAAGTAGAACACATTGCAGCACTGCAGCGACAAGGATGCAAACTATCCATGCTTGCACTCTCCACTAATCATTATTTTTTTGTCCGAGTGCTGGGACATGTGGATATTGTGGTGTATGTATTGGACGCTGAATCAATTTCCCATGCACTCCGTGAATAGAATCCCCTGCAATCGCGCTATCATGTGGACATGTCGGTGAAGAGGACAGAATTATGTAGACATGTCAACGGAAAATGCAGGTAATGATTGGGGGCGTCAATGTGACGGTCTTATTCTGTAATTGCCATCCCAGCGTGCGTCACTGGCAAGCACTGGCCGCCCCATAAAAGCGGGGCCTCGTCGCCATATCTTTACGGTCAGTCCGCACTCGAGATTTTCACTAGCAAATACTCAACTTTACCATGCACTTCTCTTCCTTTATCGTTCTCGCTTTGGCTTGCGTTGCCCAGTCCGTCAAGGCCTCTCCCGCTTAGTCCACTCCGAAATCCCCTACTTGTGTCGGGGTACGTGCGCTCCAGCTCTGTCCAATATTTCCTGGAACTAACGCATCGCACAGGATCGCGAACCCTCTGTATTAGAAAAACCCAAATTGCTATAGCTTCTATGAGGTGTTTTATAGACATACATAGACACATATACATCGTATAGCAATATGTCTATAGCGTCTATAGTGTCCACATGGGTCTATACAGTAGCTCATAGTAATTTGGGGTCTTCCTGATGTGCCAAGGCCGCAGAAAACATGGGCGCCGGGGACCTCGCCGTCGAGCCCGCCGCCGCCGTCCGCCACGGGGATCCGAACGCGATCCAAGGCTGCGACGACTTCTGCTGCTTGCTCTGCGTGGCCGGCTATTGCGTCGTCGTAAGCCTGTTCCGGCTTGTTGCGTTTCTCAATTGACTGATTTGCGCGCGGCAGCCCAACTCCCTGTGCTAATGCAAAATGCTCAATCTCCCTGCGTCTGCGACCCATACATCCCTCCGGTTCTTTCGATCCAAGACGCGTCGCCAAGTGGGGCGGGCAGGCGAAAACTATAATATATAAATGTAGTTTTGAGTGAATCTAATATGTTTTTGTTGAGTATATTCGATGTGCTTGAGTCTCTCTGTCAGTTATAAATGCAACGCCAATTTTGCTTGAAGAATCTGAGAGCTTTTCTCACCAGCACGATGCCTTTAGAAGTTTTCAGCTTGGTTCAACCAACCAACCGGCAAATGCCGCAAATTTCCCAGCCGCACCGCCACAGTCGGACGCTACAATTTGCTCCTCCCACCCTTCCTACGTCCTGCCCAGGCTTGCCTTGCCTTGTTGCTTTTCTCCAGTCTGAATATACAAAGTCAGACAGCAAGGCAAGAATCCATTTAAGGAACATCAGCCTCACGCTGTCAAGCACATGGTCCCGGATCTCTTCTACCGTATCTCTTCCAAGACCTCTTCCACCTCTTCTTGTCTCTCCTGATGGCCGACTCTAAATCGCCACACCCGCCGACCGCCGGGCCTTCATCCCCTGTGGTGCGGCGTACGGTCTCCACCGACACCCTCCCGCAGTACTCGAGCGCTGACGATGTGGACGCCGCCGAGGAACGCCGGCGCTCGCTCGAGGACGCGGCCGCACCGCTGCCGGAGGGCTGGGTCTGCCATTTTGACGCGCAGTGAGTGTTCGTATCCGCCAGGCTTCCGATGCCGGTATCGTTTGTGATAGCTCACGCGAGTTGGTAGCTCGAACCACCACTACTACGTACGTCCCTCGCAGCGGACAGCGAGCACTGACATTGAGCCCGACGGCACGCAGGTCGATATGAACTCCACTCCCCCGCGCTCTGTGTGGCACCACCCGCGGCGCGCGCCCCCGCCCCTCTCCGAGACTTCCTCTTCAGCGGGCCCCTCGTCCCCCTCGTCCCCCCCGTCCCCAACCTCGCCCAAGCGCGGACTCATGGGAAAATTCAAGGAGAAGATGATAGTGAGCAAGGCCGACCGTGAGGCCGAGGCGTTGCGCAAGGCTGCGAAGGAGGAGGTACGCCCCGTTCCCAATAAATATATAATACCCCGCCGATCTTTGCCCGCAGGAGCTCCTCGCGCGCTACGCAAAGCGGCGTGCAGAGGTGCTCGCGGAGCTTCAGCGTGACGGAGGCCCGGCGCGAACGGGCGCGTCGGTCGGCACGAGTGCGTACGTAGGGCCGCCCGCGTCGCCGTACGGCGGCGTCTACCGCGGGCTCATGCCTGCGCCGGGGCTGAACAATAATCTCGCGGGGTGGCTCGCTTGAGGGCGCGGCAGTCCTTGGCAGAGGCCCATCGTATCGATATCTTCCTCGTCCTCGTTCAATGGTACATGCATGGGTTTCCATTCCGAGGTGTATTATGCAGTTAGGAATACAAGTCATTATGACCATACCGCGCTAACTACTCATACAATGTTCATAGCCTCTAAAGCAGGTGATGAATCGAAAAATGCCCCGCCCAATTAATATTGGACCTCAGGGAGCATTCAAGAAGAGGAGGCTATTACACTCCTGTCTCGGTGACCCAGACGTTCGGTGTGATCCTTATCTTATCACGGACTGATCCGGCGGAGTTTGAATAAATGATAAGAAAAGTTGGGGCCGGATCACACCTAGAACGTCTGGGGCATTTGGTATAGCAACACCCCCCATTGGGTCACAACCCTTCCCTGTTGTCCCGTCCGCACGATTCGGCCCCAATAGCTACTCACACCACTTCTCCAACATCCTCAGATGAGTGCCCAATTTTCCCGTGATTTATTTGCTTGTTTCTGCGCTGCCTGGCGGCGTTCAAAGTGGGGATGTTTTTGGCAGGCGTTGATGGTGATTCAAGCCCCAAGTAGCTCAGCAGCCCGGGAAAAATCCAAATGGCTGCGGATACATAGTTGGAAGATTTGTACATGCATTTACGACCGTTCAGACATCCTCCGGCTGCGTAGTCCACGGTATTGAGGAGGATGTGACATAGGTTGCGTGACCCGATGGGGGGTATCACGGTACCAAATGCCCCAGACGTTCCAGTGTGATCTCGGGCCATCTTTTTCTTATCATTTATTTAAACTCCGCCGGATCAGTCCGAGATAAGATAAGTCACACTGGAACGTCTGGGTTACCGAGACAGATTACACTCTCAGAAACACCAGCTACATTCAATCTCATGCCGACCAACTTGAATCCTTCCGCTTTTCACATCTCATCCACTAGCATTGCGAGTACCACCGCTCAACAGTGATCGATCTGACGGTGTTTCAGTACCCGAGTGCCACGATAAAATCAATGCTAGCTGAACGAGAAGTGGTGAAGCAGACAAACTGTCCGTTATCTTTACTAATGGTCTTCTAGACGGCATCCCTATTCCATTCCAGTTCATAACCTGGTACGAGCCTTCCGATGGTGTTCGATGTGGACGCTTCGGAAGGCACCCTTTACTTCTGGGGCCACAGGGCTTCCTAGGGTCCCATGCCTGCAGGAGCCTATAAAGGACCACCTATGCCAGCACGATAATCAGAGTCCCCCTCTGTCGACTCTACATCTTTCTCCCATGTTTAGCTCCAAGCTCACTGCTCTTCTTGCGTTGACTCTCGCGGCCATCGCAATCGCGAGCCCTGTTACTCGCACGCCTCCGGTCGGCCAAGTAGTAAGCCTCTAAGCAGTAAGTTCGTGTAAATACAGCTGTTGACGTCTATTCGAAGGTCGGCGACTTCAACAAAGATCTCAACGAGGCCGCCGCTACGGTAAGACCCCGCACATTGCTCCCTACACATTTGTGTAAAACCACCTGTTGACATCCGTTCGAAGGTGGACGGGGTCTACGACCCCGCCCCCCCAGAGCAGTATTGGTACACATCTCACACCAACGAGGCCCGCGCTGCTGATGCGGTAAGCCCCAAGGGCCTACACATTTGTGTAAACTCGGCTGTTGACGTGTGTTCGAAGGTCGGCGACTTCAACAAGGATGTCAACGAGGCCGCTGCGGGTAACACGGTAAGACCCCCGCACATATGTATAGAATCGGCTGCTGACGTCCGTTCGAAGGTCGATTCCTTTGACGGCTCTCATATCTGGATCAGAGCGCCTGCCGAGATTCAGACGGTAAACCACACACACTTGGATAAACTCAGCTGTTGACGTAGAGTCTATTCGAAGGTTGGCAAGTCCGACTTCAACAAGGATCTCAACGAGGCCGCTGCCGCTAATACGGTAGTGCCCGTACATTTGTGCAGAATCGGACGCTGACGTCCGTTCGAAGGTCGATGGCCTCAGCAGCTTCTGATGTCGCCCCAACTGCGTGGTAAGCCCCGCACATCTATGTAAATTCAGCCGCTGACATCTTGCCGGCCTGTGTGAAGGAGTAAGACTCCTCGACGCCGCTCAGGCGACTCGGGAAATGAACGACACGTTGGTGAGTGTCAGTGTCTTCTGCAAGCCATATCAGACAGCTGAGGGCTCCTCCCATCTGAGCTGGCCCTGTCTGCAGACGTCCCTGTTGTACTGTACCTTTCGTCGAGTCCAGATAAAGATTCCATTGTGCCCCACTTGTGTCCGAAACCCGATCGACCTCACCAATTAAAGCCGAGCTGCCCCCAAGAATCTGCATGCATAGATACATGCAATCTGGGATTTTGTTATGAGACAGTCAAGGCGCTGCGTGCGAAAAGGTTAGCCTGCATCACACTCTGTAGGACTAGCCCCCGCTAGGTATTTCAATGCGTGAGCTGTGCGCAGCGCTTCGGCAACCTCAATAGGCGCTCAGAAAAATCGCTGAAATTTAGTCGAGCACTCGAGAGAGGGCCAATTAAAGTTCGAGCACCTAAGGCAGTCTGGAGACGCGAGGAATGTGTCGTAACCCGTAGTCGACCATTTTGATATTGCTCGGTCGGAATTCGAGCGGCACCGGAGGGAAGAGGGCTAAATCAAGAGTAGTATGTTTTTTGTCATAGGCAAAAATGGTGGAGTCATCATTATCATGGACTTGCCAGTGGAAAGTGTGGCTAGAGTGTGTGCAATACTCAGCATGCCTCCGTACTTCCGGTCTGAACAACCAAGGATACCCGTCCGTCCGAGTCGTGTCGTGCAGTATAAGTACAACGTATCAATGGGTACGTACGGAACACAAATCGTACAAGTCGTCTTTCGTTATGCGTCATGACGTCGTCTGGGCCTGCTCGTCGGTCCACGGCACGCTTATTGTGCCGACCTGGTACTCCGGGACGTCCTCCTCGCGCGTCTCGGGGGGGTGGGGCATGCGGACCATGATCGAAATATTCAGCGCTTCGGTGACCGTGCGCGTGGGGGGGTCTTCCTGGTGGGGCCGCGTGAAGGGAGAGCGCAGGTACGCAGCGAGCGAGCGCGGAGGCGGGGGTGGCGTGGATGACTTCTCGGCGTTGAGCGGGACGGCCCGCGTGAGGAGGGTCGTCGAGAGCGGCTGGCGCCGCAAGCACATCAGCTCCTACTCTGGCGCACCCACCTCCGACAGCGGACAAACGCACCATAATCTCGCCCCACCTCGGGGCTTCGGCCGTCGTGTACGATGGCTGCCACAGCAGCGGCTCCTCCTGCGCTATCCGGCTTGCGCCGCCCCCGCCCTCGGCGTCGTCCGGGCCGTACAGAAGGAAGTCGCGCATGAGGCGCGCACGGCGGCGGCGTGCCATGAGGTGCAGCGCGCCAAAGGAGAGAAGGAAGCAGAGGAATGCGATGAGGAAACCATAGAAGTAGTTTGTCGAGGAGGGGAGAGCGCCGCCGCCACCGCCACCGCCAGGGGGAGCGGTGGAGGTGTCTGTTGCAGTTGGAGAGGACGAGGTTGCGGAAGACATGGAGGAGGAGAAGAGAGTTTCTCAAGATCTAACCATGCCAGGTGGGAGGTGCGACCAACTCCGGTGCTGACTGGGTGGCGCTTACTCAGAGGGTCTCCGTCATTGGAGCTCTTTGTTTTCTACCTTCTCTTTAGTTCCTTGCGCTTCCTGCCTCTAGCTCCCAGGACCGTCTCTGGCGACCACAACGAAGCTCAAATTCAATGTCCAAAAAGCCTCGCACGACTGGCAATTCACGCCAAGCACATCCACATCCGACGGGTTCTCACATTCACTATACCCGTTGGCTACCCGTTTCGTCTTACTTGTCAGCCTGGTGACTACCGTTCCGTGACCTTGACAATGCTGCTCCGGCTCAGACTCGGACTTGACGCTCCGGATCTGTTCAAGATTCCGTTCCGGAAAATCAGTGGCCCTTTCCCGGACTGCCTCTTTGCGTCAGCGATATCGACCCACTATGGTTTATGTAAACCATCTCTAGCACTGTTTTGGCAAAGAGGCCTGTGTGCCTGTACTTGCCTCTAGAACAGAATAAACAACGTATCTGGTGCTCTGCCTTTCCGCCGGATCTCATCAAGCTTCCCACTCAAAGTGAAGAGTCTTCAATATCAGCGCCTTAGTATGTCCGTCATAACATTATTGCCAACCGACTTCTTCATACTTGGGAGAAAGGTCGGAGAGAGAACACCCGTCGAAAAGATGCTCCTGAAGTACAGCCTATTGTTCAACATGTATGTCTATCTTTAATGCGCAATTGCGCTCATAAATAAGTCTAATTAATATAAATACTAGAACCTCGACACGGTGAACCCGGGTGAATCCACACCAAAGTTGTCAACGTCCGGTCGATGACATGAACTGGCCAAGCTGAAATTCTGTGAAACGGAAGGTAGGTAACAAGTCTAGATTGCAGCTCGTCAAGACGCACCCATAAACGGACATTTCCTTGAATAAAAGGCGACGCTGGTAGCAATTTCATCGTGGGCGCTCATTAGATCCGCAACAACTGCCGCAGCTGTGGGAACAGCGCGCAGCCGCCTAATCTCCTCGACGATCACCTGCCCAGTCGCCGACCAGATCGAGCCAAGAATTGGGTTGATGTACCCTACGTTTCTGAGGCTGCCTGCCCGGATAATCCCTATAATCGAGCGGCAGGCTGCCAGGCAAAGCTCTCTGCACTGCGGGTTGACCGCGACAAATGGGTGATTCAGCTGAATCGTGGCGGCGTGGGCAACGCTATGTGTCATGATTATACGTGGTTTCGTTGCAGCCGTGGAACTCGCGATGGAATTGGGGGACGGTAAGCGATCGCGGAATTTCTTGATACGCTGGTTCAGCTCCGAAAATGATTTGAAGAACGCATCGGTTTCAGGGGGCGACATATCTAGATGAAAGGGTCAGCGAAGACCGCGGCGCAGGTAAGGGAGGGCTCGGACTTGCGTGCCATTGCCCAGCAACAACTGTTGCTCTCTCATACAAAATGGCAGATTTCGCGAGGATCGCCAGGCAGGAAACGCCAACGTGATCGTCTCCCGGGACGTCCTCTATGAATCTTTGAATGGTGTTGATGCATTGGAGCTGGGAGTGTTGGTTCTAGCAAGAATAAATCGGTCCACGCAACTGCTCCAGAATTCGCCCACTTACTCGCTCGTATGCGTCCATTTCTAGTGGCCAAGGGGTGTCAACATCGGGAGCCCCCGGCCCGCCCGAGGCAAAGTTTGAAGCGAAGTTCAGAGCCGGTGACCAGATTTTATCCATCGAAAACACGGTCCAAAACCCGATGATGTGTTCGCCCTCTTCAATCGGATCTTGGACAAACGAGATCGGGGATTGGACTCGTGAGCTGCGGATGCTGGAAAGACCCCCCACAACCACATGGGAGACGGCTAAACTGAGATGGTATTGGGCCTCCACGAGTCTGCCCTTGTGCAAAAAGTACTGGGACAGAAGCACCTCCGTCTGAATTCCGTACAGAATTTTCAACCGATGGCCGGAGGAGAGGACGGTGGTCGCCAATTGTAGAGTTTGAGAGAGGAAGCTGTTCTCTTGGGATGCGAGCGGCTCGGAGGTGGATACACAAGCAGCCCAGAGGCATACCGCGCTGAGTAGGGCCGCCGGAGGTTCGTCATACCCACTGCCCATGCGTAAACAGGCGGTTCGAAACCTGTTTTGGTTGAGAAAAAATCCAGCCTCGGGGGCATGCGAGGAGAATTGGTCCAATCTGTACGGCCCTTCAGAATATGAGGGACCTTTGGGAGGAAAATCCTTACGCTAGGCGAAGTGTCTGGGCGCCTGGTTTGTTCAACTTCAATCAACCATTGTGATACATAGAAAATAGGGTTACACACCAATGGGCATCTGGGGATGATTAGTAGTAAAGGCACTCGTGTATGGATTTTGCAACACGACCGGGGGTGGACTATTCCGAGCCCCCGGTCGTTCGAGGTCCATGATCCTATTTTCCACTTGGTGTATACTCTCTTCCAATCTTCGGACTTTGGACGTCCCTGCCACGCCGTACTCGCAGTCTTCGAATCGCTTGGCACGGCTGCAGGGCCCACAAATAGGACGGACAGAGTCGCATTTCTAAGAAGGACGAGCATCAAATATATTGTCACTCGTGTAAACAGTCAGGCGACTTGCAATTTTTCGTCTCCTGTCGGTACGAGGAAATTGAACTCGGGAACCTGAATTCCAAGCGACGAGCTTACCTGCAATCCACACAGGCGTGTCCCTTAGGCAAAGATGGAGAGAAAGGTCCAGACATCAGAGAGATTCGGTTGTGTCCTCGACATCTCAGTCACTGCACTTAAGTATCATTTAACAAGCGCCGTACTAGATGAGGAGCCGCTCGCCCCTCCGTTCCTCGGTGAACGACATCAGAAAGTACTCACTTCCTGACCCCCGTGTTCCTAGCCAGGCCACGGTCATCAGGGGCCTGTTCCGCCGCTCGCAGGCACCACGGTCCACCACGGATACATACTATAACCAAGGTCGGGCTTAGAAAGGTTCTTAAGTGCGCCCTCGGCGAAATATAATAATAAGGTGATGGCGAAAGAAACACGGACGTTTCACGAAGTCGGAGATTGTGGGCGCCAAAAAGTTCGTCTCCCGTAGTAATTTACTACTAGTAAAACTCCATAAGTTTTTATTGAATACAGACATTTAAACAGCGTATCCTTCTCAAAAACAACCGGGAAGAATCAAAGGTTTACTTACTTCCAGAAAGTAATCGCGAATGGGTACGAAAAACTGCGATTTGGGATTGTGCAGGCCCGGGGTGAAGGAGGTCCCTTTCCGGACTACTCAGGTCCTCGGCTGGAGATTCATGCCCGTGACGGAGCGGGAAGGGCAGCGTGCGAATTACGCAGATTGATGACGTAGGCGCACCATATATTCACGAGGGGCCGGCCCTGCCGTCTCAAACCTTGCTTGGGCGGGAAGTGTCCAGCCAATTGTGTTGACCCAGGCAAAAAAAATGGTAGGCTGGTCAAGGGGGAATCGGCTTTCGAATTTCGGCTATCGGGTCGAAAAGTTTTTTTCGACCTCCGCCGAGACCCCCCCCCCCCCCCTCCCCCCCTATATACGGAAGGAGTTTCCCACCCTGAGCGGCGGGCCGTGCCTCCGAGTCATGTGCAGGCTCACCGCCACCTCACTGCCACCTGATGGACAGCTTCCCAATCCAACCGACAACATAACCGCCTTATTTATTCAACCCCTGGGACACTCCGGGCTGCCCAGAATATACATTGGCTACAAGTACAACAATGTTATGGTCCTTCCATGGGCTATTGACTCATTTTGTAGCACCCAAACTCCCATACCAGAGACTGTCGGGCCTCGGGGAGCCTCCTGACACTCATTCTATGGCCCCTACACCTCCCAAATGCCTTAGATAGTGGTTTAGGCATCCCAAGACCTCCGTTGAAATGTATAGTAAAAAGTTTTTTTCAACCCCCGGGGGGACCCCCCCCCCCCCTCCCCATAGCCGAAATTTTAATGCCGATCCCCCCTTGAGGCTGGTGGTGGATTGTTCATCGTCCGATTGCAGTGTGTCGGGGTATTTGTTCCTGACTGACAGCTCGAGGGAGTACACTATTTGTTCCTGGCAGATCAAAAGTTTTTTTTGAGGGTGAACGAACCCCGAGTATTTGGACTTGATTGTTCCTGGCACGGTTCGGACAAATATTTGTTTCTGGCAGATTTCGGCGACTTAATTTTGAGGGAGGGGACCTTACTAAAGCAAGGTTAAGCAAACCAGTAAATACAACCAGACGAGTTGGGGAGGTAGGTACATGCCAGGTCAACATATTTTTCATCCACCGTTGTGGGGGAACTCGCGAGAATAGGAATCGGTCGCTGCTCAAAAATCCCCAAGCCCGAGAATAGTTGTACACGGCGAGAGAACGTGAGGCTCAGGAAGTACAAGGTTACGAGCCATGAAGATGATCTGCCATTTCCAGAGATCAATTGCATGCCATTACTACAGCATGTATACTCGGCGGTTACTTTGAGTGACCGTAAGGCAGTGTGCTTTATAATTAGAACACACTGTGCCGTCCTTATACATACTTAGTTCGTGAGCCTACAAGTCCTAATTTGAATTGGAAAGCCTTAGAAGAACCGCGTTTCGACGCTCGGGTGCTTTGTTTTCTTCGGTCCAGATATTCTAGCAGATTGATCGCTCTAATCATGGGCTCTGTTCAACCCCATACTCTCATGTTCTAAGTGCTATTGGGCTCCTAGCTGAAATTTAATAGATGCCATCTTAGTCGATGTAAGCTCTACTATATGTAGACTCCGTAGAAGCGAGAAGTAATCATCAAGTCAACATTGTATTGAAAACCCAAGCGAGCTCAATTGCGGGGCGACGAATAGATACTTATAGAGCTGTGTATAGTGATGTGCAAGGCTCGGTTTCAAGCCCTAGGCCCGCTAGGCTGAGCCCGCTCAGGCCCGAGCCGAGCCGAGCCCGACGCAGGGCCTGAGTGGGCCCAGGGCTCGGGCCTGACAACTTCAAGCCCAAGCCGAGCCCTCAAGCCCGGGCTTGAGTAGCACCTATAAAGTCAGCTTTTACCCCGAATTTTAGATAGAAAACCCCCAGTGAGTCAGTGAATCCATTCAGATGTATCCTTTCATTAATCCTACCCAAATTATTGACGCCAGCATGTTTTTGTCAGGTTCAAAATTTTCAACTCCCGAGTCCGAAAATGGAAATTATGTGTTCGCGAGGTTCAAAACCGCCGGACTGAGGTATGTGATGGTTTTGAGGTGTACGGCAACACCAGCACCATTATTCGTGCTCTAGAGCTGCTCATTTTGCTGATTGATTACAATTTCCCTCAAGCCCGACTCAAGCCCGGGCCTCGGGCTTGAGGCCCTCCGTGCGGGCTCGGGCTTAGGCTTGGGAAATCTGAAACCCAATCCCGGGATTCCAGGCCGAGCCGGGCCCTGAACATCACTAGCTGTGTACTTGGTTGAATTTTGGTGGCTGTGTATGGTAAACCATGCCGTGATCATCACGGACACCCGGTATACAAGCGAGTGTTCCCCCGGAGTCACCAAGTCAACATCGGCAGTATTGAAAAAGCGAGACGAGCTCCGTTGTAATTAGCGAGGAAAGCTGTGTGTTTGGTTGAATTTCAGTGGCTGTGCAATGTTCAAGATGCAAACGGATCAAAATTCACGGCCAGCCCACAGAGCGATTTGCGCGCACACGACTATCGAACTATGTCCCCCTGGCCGTGGCCGTGGCCGTGCCGTTGCTCATAACCATCTGCCCATTTACATTCCCGTACCCGTGGCCGACCCTTCTACACTTTTTCCGGTCCCGTGTTGTCAGATCTGCATTCGGATGATGTCGGCCTTCGGCCGTCGCAAACTGTATGCCTGACAGTAGTACCTTCTTTCCGACCCAATAGGCAGTAAGTGCCGTGCGTGGCTACTCTTGTAAGGACAATTCTTCTCCCGATCAATAGCCACTTCAAACTTATCGTAGTGTATCGTTGGTGTATCGTCGGGATTGAGAGGACACAGGCTTCCTCGCCGTCAAGCGTCGGAAATGATGGTCTTCCAATGACGCACAGAACCAAATGAGGTTACACAGCGCTAATCACTAACACCGCACCGGTCTCGCAAATGTGTGAGAACCCGTTGAAATGTGTTGAAATGCTGGTATTTTTTGGTGAGCGTGCACCATCGAATCCATGGGCAGTGAGCCTGAGTCTAGGGAAGATTTTTTCCCCCATCGCCCTTCAACGGAAGGAGCTTTCATCTGCAACACATACTGTACGGCCCTCGCCGGCTACACTGCTCCATACAGGGTTCTAATTACGGCCTGCCACATATTCGTGGTCCAACCGGCAAGGTTGGTGAACTAGATTTTGAAGCGCAATCGCCAAAAAATCCGAGCTGAACCGGGAGTCGCTCACCAAAATTGACGGAGCCGCGATGGAACAACACAGTTATCTCTCGCTCGAGCACGAACGGGCCTTGGGCGGGGCCATGGAACAGTGGAAGCGCTGCGCTCGGCAAGATCTCGGACTGTATTAATATGTCCCACGGCCATCACACGGCATTCCACGCAATCTCTTGCCACGTACGTCATTGTACGCGATCGAAGGAAAAAACCCGTCTTCGACCTTGCCTCGAACTGTTGAATGGAATTTGTGCGCTTAAACTCTCTCTAAATCCTTCAGGCGCTCCATGGGACCTGGGTTACAGCTGACACTCCTCAAGTCTGGTCCAATAATCAATTACCAGATCTGCGCAGGAGCCCCCCTCATTTAATCTAGCCCATAGTACACTTCATGCATCATACTGGTCGAGTCGATGATTATAGAAGGCGATGCTAGCGCAATCGTCCCGAGAAGGCCTTCCGACTCCCGAGGGCCCGGGGGAGAGGCGCACATGTATCCGGTGTTTGGAGCGCGGTTCCAATGCGGCGTCCCTAGATCCGAGTAGCCTCTGGCTAAATCTTTGATCTAGATGGCAACAGATCGACCAGATGTGGATGCAGGAATGGCGACCTGACATCTGGCGCACTCGTAAATATTGTTCATCGACCCGCCCCACTTCCGGAATGGACTGGGAAACGCCGGAATTCAGCAGGATTTTTCATTCTCCGACCACAGGATTCTTCGGGTCTGTCAGGGATATAGGGATTGCAAGGCATAACTACCTGGTTTGACTGCAGGCATTGGCAGCCCCGCAGCGTGGCCAGATCGCAGTCAAAGGCTTGGACCTTCCTTGTTTACTGGAGCTCGCTGAACAAATTTCTCCCGGGTGTTCGTGTCCGTGCACAGTGAAGAAGCCTGGAAGGTCCCCAGCGATCGACTCAGCATGACAGACAACCTGGACCTATTTCCTCTAGCACATGGGTCGCGAGCGAGCATTGGATTCAGGCCAACTCTATGTACACTAGGCGCACCGAGGCCTTGGCTACCAAGCCCATCGGGATTAGGCGCACAACCTCAGACGATTTATTTGACGGTGACCGCGCATTTTCCGATATACAGCAGCGATGTATCCCATTTTGGCGAAACTGGAGATTGCTCTGCACCGCGGAACCGTAGAACTCGGGCAATGTACCAAAATTGGCGAGCTGCTTATAACCCTCGATATCCTCTTCTTCAAAGAAAGCCCTGATGTCTGCCCTTCCAACAACTGAGATGCGTATCCTCACCACTTGCCATAAAAACACGACATTCGAGGATGGCCCTAAAGCGCTATCCGGAATCCGGGATAAACAAAGCGTCCGAGGCGTTCCGAATGGCGGTGTGCAGGCGTGGATGACTGTGGCTGGGGCGTAAGTTGCCTCTTGAATCATAGATTTCCACGTTCATTTCCTTCGCAGGTGGCTTGTGTTGTTCAGTACATTCGGGTAAATTTTCCCCCCGAAAGACTAACCGTAGGATCCTAAATTGGAATATCAACAGATACCTCTACTCTTTTGGCGTCTATGAAGGTGGGTCATGACGCCACCGCTTAGACCGCCCTGGAACTTTTCCGCAGACTTCTATGTCTTGGAATATTTGACCAACCACACTCCCAGCAGCATTGCGTGCGCAGACGGGTCGCACATAATTATGCATGCGAACTAATTGGCTCTGCAGATGGATCGGGAGCGTCCAGCTCATGATGCCCTTTGCAATGGGAATTATATCAGGCAAACTCTTCGATAATGGGTATTTCCACACTCTCGAAATTGCTGGAGGAGCCATCTTCGTTTTTTCGTTCGTCTTCGGTTCCCTTTGGGTAATCTCATATCGAATGATTCGGCCCAAGGCTATTCATGCTTTCGCTTGCGAAGCCGTTCCAATATTACCAGGTATGTATGTTCTCTATCAGAGTACACACATCCCGGCTGAAATCAAATCTTAGATATTCTTAAGGTACATGGAATTTCCATACCAAATAACAACGCTCAAACTAATTGGATCCCCTACCAGTCAAGGACTCGGTATGGGTATCGGGATCGGTCTCACCTTCGTGCCCGCCGTGAGCATTACCGCCCATCATTTCGCGAAGCGGCGCAGTCTCGCAACAGGCATAGCGCTTACCGGAAGCTCAGCCGGCTCCACAATTTTTCCCATCAGTGAGCATATACGTCCTAGTGAGCTCGCATGGCTTACACCTGACATAACATAGTGCTCAAGTAATTAACATCTTCCTCGATGCCGATGTTATGTCGATACTGATAGGGGTATAGCCATTTAATCCCCAGGATCGGATTCCCAGGCGCTGTGCGTGCATCAGGCTATATCGTGCTCGGTGGGCTCGTAATGGGAAATCTGATGATGAGAACCCGACCTCGCGGCGCACGAGCCATCCCAAATATCAAGAGCTTCTTCACCGACGGTGCATACCTCTGGGGTATCCTTGGGTGAGAATATTCACCTTTTGAAGTCTTTGCGCATTCACTACATATCACGCAGAACACTGTTATCAACTTTCGGAATATATCTACCTGGTGGGACGGGTTTCGCTGAGCAGGCTGAAATATCTGTGCTAAGCCCGGTTCACAGTGATCTACATTCAGCTTTTCTCCGTGCAACACTCGGTTGGCAGTAGCCTCGCCTTTTATTCGGTGGGAAGTCCATCAAAGTTGCTTGGTGTATACACTCAACGAAAGGAAGATTGCGATTATGAACGGCGCAGGCGCCTTCGGACGCGTGGCCGGCACATATCTCGCCGACATCTACGGCCCCTTCAATCTGGAGGTCATCACCACGCTCATCACAGCAGGCACAATCTGGGCGGTCCTTGGAATGTTGGTCTACTGTTCAACCCTTTGAATACAATACTCAGTCGCGGTTCAGACATAATTCCGTCACGCTAGTCCTCGTGAGTGCACTCTACGGCATATTCTCCGGCGCATGTAAGTTATGCATGGACCATTGAGCGCCTTTAATGATCGACATCTTTGCTTAGGGCTTGGGCTGTCAATCGCTTGTCTTGCATCCATAGCGCGGAGTCCCGATGAAATCGAGTACGCTGCCCATAGCCCGTCTCCTTTGTTCTGACCCCGGGCCTATCCAGCGCCCGAACAGGCATCGCCCTGGCTGTCGGAAGCTTAGGCTCCCTCGGTTCTGCCCCAATTCAAGGCGCGCTTCTCACCCTTGACTTCCTCTGGATCCGTCCTGTCGCATTCTCTGTTGTAAGTAATATGTTCCCCTCCTCTGTTTTACCTTTCGCTGAAGGATATTACTCCTCGCAGTCGATTTTGATCGCTGCTGCGTGTTGTTTCGCCGGCACGAGTATTCTAGTTAGAAGGCGTATTCCCCCGATATCATATGGCATGTAGAAGATTTAATGCTGTATCACGACCATTGCTCCAGTTAGGCTTATTACTAGTTGCAGTAGCGTACATGTACAGTCATGCAGATTGAACAGCGGGCATGTATCGTTAATGTATTCGTCTCAATATCATCACTAGTCCGGAAAGAACTAAGCTCACCTCCTGTTGGACAGCGACAATATTGGTCCTTTTAATTCTTCTGGGAGCGCTGTCCAAACACAGACAAGCAACTAAACGCTCAGAGCCAAAAATGGGAATTTACGTAAATGACTTCACAGATCATCTCTCGATGGCACGGACAAACCGTTGCCCAACAGGTTGAGAGGGGGACATACGCAACTGAGCAAGTCTTCATTACGTCACGAAAATCAAAACCCAGCCTGAGAGAGAACCAGCAACCCATCACATTATAATACATATAATTTTGTCTTCGCTTACGAAGCGGATACCCCGTCCGGCGCACAATAGCAATTGGTCCAATACTGAATAAACTCCCTGCGTGAGGGAGACCAGCGTGACCGATTTGGTTGTGGCGCCTGCCAACTTTGATTTATCCGAAACAACAGTCAGTAAACCGACTGACAGATCTAGATCTCGGCGACTTTATTGTAAAAGAACGATTCAAGACCTTGCGATGCATGTAAATTAGGATATATATAAGTGAGAAACACAAAGCAATTGCACGTTACGACGACCAAAACCAGATAACCAGCACACCCGCTTATACTATAAAACATGGCCTTGCTCCGCCCGCGATCCCACCCGCTACGCGTGCGCGCCGCGCAATAGTGCTTAAGCCGATTGCGAATGAACTCCAGAACACGAGCACGGATGCCCGATGCAAACACACAAGGAAACCAGCGGCGAGACTAGGTTGACCCCGTGCCAGAGGGCAGCCGGAGGGGCGGCGGGCGTTTGATTTCGCGCAGCGGCGACGGCGGCGGCGGAGGGTCTGACGAGCGGCGTGCGCGCAGCTCCGGCTCAACGGGCGGTTGCGGTACGACGACCTCTTGAGGCGACTCCTGCGCCTGCACCTGCGCCGGCGGCTCCGTCGACGCCGGAGCCTGCGCGCTGTCCTCCCCCGCCCCCTTCCCCGCCTTCATGATCTCCTTCTCCAGCGCGCCCGCGCCCGTGCCCGTCCCGAGCGCAGGCGGGAAGTCGAAGTAGTCCTTCGGCTCCTCCCGGGGCACCATCGAGTGCATGCCGAAGAAGCCTGGGCTCCCCCCGCCGTAGTGCGCGTACGGCGACGCCGGGTGCGCGGGCGGCTGCCCCACGGGTGCGCCGTACACGCTGCCCTCGCCCGCGCGGCCCCAGAATGCGCCGGGCGACAGCGCGCTCGGCGGGCCCATGCCCATCGCCACGCCCATGCCGCTAGCGCCGTTCGGCGTGCCCATCCCCGGGTGCGCGTTCATGATGTACGGCGGAAAGTGCGGGCTCGTCGGCGTCGCGAGCGGCGTCATGTTCATGAAGTGCGCTGTGCGGGCAACGGCGTCAGCACCTGCGATTCTGCCCCCGCCGCGCTGCGAAGACTAGGAGGAGAAAGAAAAACGCACCATGCGTCGGGGTCCCCGGGCCCAGCCCGAAGTACGACTGCTGCTGCTGCTGCGGGTGCGCGGACGGCGAGGGCATGGGAACGAAGGAGAACGGCGGCATGCTCGGCGTGATGGGCGGCAGACCGAGCGGCGTCAGCGCGTACGCTGGCGGATTGAAGGCATTCATCGGGTTGCCGCTGTTGCCCGCGAATCCGTTGTTGTTCCCATACGCATCCGCGACGGGGGCGGGGAGCGCGGGCGGGGGCGGCAGGGCGATGGGCCCAGGATGGTGGGGGTGTGGATGCGGCGACGTCGGGCTACGCTTTGCACTTGCGCTCGCGCTCGGATTCGAGCTCACGCTAGCGGCGCTGGCATAAGTCGGGCTACCCGCGCTCACGCTGGGCGACGTCGATAATGGCGGCTCGGGTGACCGGGAATCCGGTGAGAACTGTTGCCGAGGCTGCGAATGGGATAGGATCGGGGAGTGTGTCTCCAGCTGCATATGTTGTAGCTGGGACTGTAGCTGTGCTAGTGTCGCTTGCGTTGTAGACGAGAGCTGTTGCAATTGGTGTATTGGCGGCACAGGATCATGGAAGTCGAACAGCCGCGGCTGGAGGTGAGGCTGGGGATGAGGCATGGGAAACATCTCGTTCGGATTAAGTCCTAGATCAAATGGTGACGATGAGAGGAGGCCAAGCTCAAACGGCTGCTGTGTGCCTTGCGAAAACTTGTCGTAGTGCACTTTTAAAGTCCGGCCATTATACTCGTAGCTGCAAGAATCAGATAAGGCGCCGGGGAAATAGAAAGAGACGCACCCAGAGAACATTCCGACCGCCCTGTGCGCATCCTTTTCAGTAGCAAAAACGACGGTGCCGAAGCCCCGGGAGCGGCCATCAGGACCGAGGGCGACGTCAGCACGGACAATGGTGCCCGCCTGGCGAAAGAGGTCCTTGAGGTCCTGCCACTGAACGTGGAATGGGAGCTATAAGAGTAGAGAAAAAAAGACATTAGGAGGGGCTAGCGACCACCGTCAAATGCACGCACATTCCCTACGAACAGATTGCGCCCCATCGGCGCGTACTCTTCCTCGGCCTCGGGGAACGGCTGGTCGAAGTCACGGACTCGGTCGGCGCGGACCTCGAGGATGCGCCCCTGCCACGAATAGCCGCTGAACATATCCACTGCACGGCCGGCATCCTCCGCCGTCGCCAGGAGCACGGTTCCATAGCCGCGAGAGCGGTTGTCGGGGCCGAGCGAGACGTCGGCGCGCAGAACGGTGCCAGCTCGGCGAAAGAGGTCCTTGAGATCCTGCCAGCGAACGCGGTACGGGAGATTTGCGACGAAGAGCTGGGTGCGGGTATCGCGGAGGGGAAGGGTGCGGGGGTCGTTCTGGGCGGCCTGGGTGGCCATCTGGATGACGGCCTCGATATCATCGTTCGTCGGGGTCGTCGTGGTCTCTTGCATCGAGTACAGAGCCCCTGCTCCACCGGAACGTCATCGATCAACCACCATATCCAACGGCCATCACCGACGACAAGAGTTTAATGAACGGCGCCGGCGATCTCTCCGCAACTTTCGTCTTCGCCGTCCCGCGGGTCCAAGGTTCTGCTTGTGAGTGCACCCCCGATAACGAGCCCTAACGAACCAACCAGGGTCGGCATCAACATGACGCGCGTGTTGAAAAACTTGTGAAAAATCACCGGGATTTGCGAATCGTCTTGCGCTTAACCAACAGCATATCGATGTACTACGACCTGAAGGATGAGGGAGAGGGAAGGGTAAGCAATTGCTGGCAGATCCGCATTATATGCTAACGAAATTAGAACATACGACCAATAGACGACGTCACAGGGGTTAAGCTCAATGTCTGTCGGTCGAATGCCGTACTTGAGGGTCCGGACGCGGCATGTGTATCAGGTACGTTGAGATTAGAGGTAGAAGAACAGTCGAGGTAGGGTATTCATCTGAATGAATTGATCCTGCCCTGGAATATGTTTTCAGGTTCCATCAATGCCAGTAATCAAACATACCGCTGGACCCGTAAGTTGGCGCCAAGAAACTTCGTTCGTTAAGTCCGAATCACCTTGCAGAACGAAACGTCACAACACGCGGTTTCGAGTTTCTGGTAATAGATTGACTTGAGAGCCTCCGAGTTTTCATCGGAATCTGGAATGAATAGACTCGGGGTTGGGATACGCGACCTGCTGCAATCAACGTGGTGAAGTCTAAGCGACGGGGGCGTGTGTGTGTGCCGATGACAATAATACAGGTCCAGGGCGAACAGGAAGTGGAATGGATTGTTTGAGAATGACAACGACATAGGCACTGTGTTGGCGGCAATAGGACGGGGAACGAGGTAGGAGCCCGCCGGACGATGTATGGGTCTTGGAAGCCTGACCGGCTTCGGCGTGGTTGGTTAAAATACCGCGCGGAGACTCGTGCCCAATGGGACGATTGCCCCCGAGCCTGCATGAACACTCAAGTGACGCGGTCATGCAATAATGCAAGGAGAGAGAGAGGAAGCAGAGAGATGGAGAACGGATAGGATTCAATGGTGCGGGGACGCCGCAGCAGAAGGGTAGGCGTCCAGGAGGCGCGGTGCAGGGAAATGTACGTCCCCGACCCACGGAAGATCAGGGCAGGGGCAGGGGGAAACTAGGGAAAAAGCAGGATATATGCGCATGAAACCGAGCCCTGTGCAAAGGCGAAGGGATATATGAATTATCGTGGCTGAGATGGAGACGGAGATGGAGATGTGGAAGAGATAAAGCATGCGCATGCCTCGACGGAAGAATGCTTACAATGCCTTGGACGCGAGCGGGAGCGGAGTCGTAGTATTTGATGTGGGGTTCTTGGGAGTTATCCGTGTAAGGTGTTAACTAGCACAACTCCAGCGTACGTGTCTCGCGAGTCGTATAGGGTTTAAGATTATCTGCGGCCGCGGCGCGCACCGATTTCGGACTTGGGTCTATCAGAAAAAACGCGTCGTTTCGAGAGACATATAAGTAGTCTCAACGCGTACTTTGTTTACTGAGATTGCAATCTGCAAGGACCTTGGCCCTTGGGAGGAGTCGGAAGGACCGAAATTAAGGGCTCAGTTTGATAGATTAGGCTGAGTAGAGCGTCGAGGGAACCACCGAACCGTGAGTAAGTGGGGCAGGAATTATAGGCACTCAGAATATCGCAAGGTTCGTCCTCGTGTCGGAAGTCGACGATGCAGGAAATCCGAAAAGGACGCGTCGCGGCGCGTCGGAAACAGCGTAATCATTATTGGTGGATGTTGACGTGGTGATGATTAATGGCCGCTAGTGCCGACAACGCGTGAAGTTGAACCACCTCAAGCTCAACAGAACCCTTTATCGAAGCAAATCTCTGCCAGTATCCGTCCTCTATCTCTCAACCACTTTAGGTCCTGTCACTCCGAAGAGTCAACTCCTGGGCAGGATCTACGGCGCCGTCGTTAGCGCTCATTGAGCAATGGTGCTGATGCCGTACCAGTGCTATGACCCGGTGATTGGTATTCGCCGATTACCGGTTTCTGTCCACTCACTTCCGTCATAACGAGCAATCCTTGGATCTCCCTTTCCAACTCCTACTAGTATCACAATGGCCGCCAACGAAAACGCATCGTGAGTAGAATCCGACGGAAATCAGAGGAAACACAAGGCTTACATCCTCTCAAAGATGCTTGTTCTGTGCCATCTTGCAAGGTGGGAATGGGCGGACACGCGAGCGATTTCATATCTGAACTTCCCTGGGAATAGGGAAGCTTCCTTGCCACAAAGTATACGAGACCGAGCACAGGTGCGTGATCGATCACTTACTTCACTAGAAGTGCTCATTTGTCGTTAAGCTTCGCTTTTCTCGACATCATGCCCGTCACCGAAGGCCACACTCAAGTCATCCCGAAATGTATGTGGTTCCACCAGACTCGCGATTTGGTGACTGGAAGCTTTAAAATGTTCCTCCCAGATCACGCGGAGACGCTCGGCGATCTCCCAGACGAATATCTTCGCGATATCGGGCCTGTGATAAAGAAGGTTGCTTTAGCCACCGGAGTTGAGCAGTATAACATCTTGCAGGTATGTCGACTCCGATTGTGTTCAGGGTAACCACGCGGTAGCGGTCCTGATTGACATGGCTGAACAGAATAACGGCAAGTTGGCGTTCCAGGTGACCTGCTCCAACTCGAACGATAAGAAATAAGGAATTCTCATCCTCCTTCCGTTCAGCACGTCCCACATGTCCATTTCCATGTCGTGCCGAAGCCGAATGAAACCGAGGGCCTCATCTTGACGGTGGACCAGAACTGGCCCATGAAGAAGGCAGAGGACGATGCCCTTGCTGCTACGTGCGCGAAGATGAAAGGCCATCTTTGAAGAGCTGCATAGTTTCCTTCTCGCACCTGAGCTGTGTCACATACACATCTTTGTACGGTTCTCCCCCAGGATAGAATTGCGGGTTTGGGCGAAATTTGCATGTCTATGCCCAGGTACCGGGAACGAGTTCAGCAACCTGAGGCCATATCCCATCGAAAACCGGTCCTGCGAAAACCTGGAGACTCGTGTTGTGGCCATCCCTTCAGTTTCGGATCTCCGCTCCATTTGTTTTACCAACACCCTTTTTCTTTTTTTTTTTTTGGGGGGGGGGGGATTCTGCGCTTACTCTTTCCTGTAGATCCGAAAGAATCTTCGACGTGTGGGTCCATGGTGGGTCTCAAGTGGTTCCAATCTTGCTCCGGGATTACTTCTTCTGGCTGAGAAAAGATGAGCTACAGCGACGGACAATTCTGATTTTTAAACAATAGCCGTGGGCGGTAATTCTTCGAGCGACCAACCCAGGGACTGGGACCATTAAATTCCCGTACCCGCAGCACACATATTAGTCGGCATGTTCGGGGCTTTGTTCTTTTAAAAGGTCTTTAGATCCCCTTGAACAGTGGACGGTCGATGCCAAAGTATCTATCAAGCAATCCTGCGCTCTTTCGCGAGCTCTTATCCCACCTCCCCCACCGCCTCGAGCTCGCGCATTCCCAATCATATCCTCCCACCGCTGAGGGCAACAATGAGGCATGCGTTCCTGCCCTGGCGCGGCAGAACGTCGGGAGCGCTCCACGTCAGGCGGGTTCTCGCGGCGTTGGAACCCAGTACGTTCCCCGGTATGTACTTTAGTCCTCTACTACCAAAGCGCATGAATAGACCGCACGCGACCATCAGACTCGGCGAGAGCGGCCATCAATCCACGCCAGCACTTCCTGACAAATCGAGGCGCGCGACCAGTTTGCCAAAGTTCTCGCATTCGTCACTTGCTCGTCACTGTCTGCCGGATTCCGTTTCCGAGGCCCAGCGTTTACTCCGCGCTTCCCGAAGAACTGGTACGTTACGTCGCGAGCTGTCGCGAACTGTCGCGAGTGCCGAGGGCCGAAAAGTTGAGGACGAGATCGCCGTGAGTACTTACTCCGCGAGTACCCGCTTCGCAGCCTTCAAGTTAACTTGGCGCCCTCCTTGGGTGGCGTCACCGTGGAACTTGGTTAGCAATCTGCCGCCGATGATCACCCACTTATATCCACGTCGCAGTTTATGTGCCGACGTCGTGTGCATTCTTTCGGCCCGCACAAGGGTTCTCTCCGGTTTTACCAGCAGCGGCGAATGGGTAATAATACTCTGGTATCGTCTGGCACTTCGATCGGGCTGGATGTGCTCCTGGGATAGAACGTCGATCGGAACGTTCATGCCGCAATGCACACACCTTAGCTCTTGCCTCATGAGCTTTCAGTGATTCTGACAATACGTTATCTTCACGCGGTGAGTTTCTCATTTAGCGAGTCCGATTCCAGACTGTATAGGTACATCCATCATGTCCCCAACTTGGCCTCGGAGCGTCTGACTGGGAGTGTCTCTGCCTCTTGAAGAGTTCCGGCTTCAACGTTGAGTGACTGCTCTATCATTTGATTTCACGCCACAACGCATGATTTAAAGAACTCTGTAAAAACCAAATTTCGACCGCCCGGAACGCAATATTTGTGGTTTCGTTCAATTTGGTGCCTCGGAACATTCTTCATTCCTTTCGAATTCTATGGCCCGACACACTTCGGACATTTCCAATTTTCGACCGCAGTTTCCCGCCGAGGCTGTCGAGCGCTACCCGAGCTTAACGCTTGCTCTGGGTAGTGACTATCCCGGATTGCGAATCCCTACCGCAGATCATGAAACTAGCTATCATGCGGCACCCGGGTATCTCTTAGATCATGATGCGCCGCCCACGGCCTTCGACAGCACGTCTTCATCCCTCCCTGCGCCTGCATTCTAATTGTAGTCTGTTTAGTGCCGGTCGCTCCTCCGCACATGTTCCCAACAACTCCCGCGTCCTCTCCCCTCGATGCGATCCATTCGGAAACTCCTGTCGCTTCCCGCAATAATTCCCCCTTTCCGAACAATTGGCCCATGTGGGTGATCTATGCAGCAATAAGGTTATGTACTCATGTCAGACTCAGATTGCAAAATCTCTCAATGTTTTCAGGCGGCGTCCAACCGGGAAACCTGTGTTTTTCTCCGGAGGCTTCGACTAACCCTTCCGATGAAAATTCCTCTTTTGGTGATGACGATTTCGGTCCCATGTGAGCAGTTCGTCGATCTTTGTGGCTGGCTACCTCCAACCTGGAGTACAGATATCAAGACCACACTATATTCTCTATCACCGCATTGAGCGATCTCCGAACTTCCCCGAGGGCCAAGGCGACCAACGCCGGTTCTTGGAATCATCACAGTGCCAATTTCATTCCCATGTACGTAGACATTTTCAATATTCATTCTGCCGCTCACAGCAGATCCAGACGTAACGACCCTTCGGTCACTAGCACGAGCAAGGAGCACGATCTGCAGCCTCCCGCCGTCAAATCCAAACCCCTGTGGGTCCCTGTCATGACCTACGCAACCGCAGGCTATGACAACTTCAAGACCGTGACAGGGCCCCCGAGAAGAATTCCCGTAAAGCCACACAGGTGCCCCCGCTGCCCCAAGACCTTTGCACGGTGAGCCCGCTTTCATCCAACGAGCTCGACTTGTCCATTCCATGCAGACCATGCGATGTCAAGACGCATCTATATACGCACACCGGGGAGCGCCGTACGTAGCCATTTACTTTGCTGTCTGTACGCCAGTTCCTCATGCACGACTCATTCAGCCTTTCGCTGCCCTGCGCGTGGATGTCGGAAGCGATACGGTTTGAAGTTATTTGGATGAATTCTTGACAATATGACCGACTTGTTCACAGGTGTGAGATCGAACATGCTACGACATAGTCTCGAGCACGGCTTCCCGAGGACGGGTCCGATCCGCCCAATTGGGCCCTACAACTTTGGATTCGAGAACCACCCATCTCTTCCCGTCCGCTCCGATTCGACGCCGATGCGCACCCAGCTCGTGTGGGTTGCAGAAGGCCCTCTCTCGACGCGCCAGGCACTCGTCGTGCCTCGCTCGCGGACGGTCAGAGACGGTGCAATGTTCAGGTCTATTATTAACGAATTGCAGGTTGAGCCGCATAATTGACCAACATGTGTCTACCTACTCTGCCAATGAATCGTGTATATGTTAAGTCCTCTTATAACATGTCTTTGTGTCCATATAAATTCGACACAGGCTCATTTGATATGTTCAGCTCTTCCGACAAAACGATGTTTACGCATCCAAGGCGTAGGGACGGGAACGAAACGACAGACCCGACTGACTTGATTCCGCTATTTACCCCGTTGCCAATCAATGTAACTTCTTGCGGTCAATCTGATCATCTTTGCTCCGTATTCATGCTCAGATGACACCGCTAACTGTTATATTTGGGTACCTTTGGCCGGTTTCCTTTAAAGCGTGAGGACGCTGACTACCATTGGCTGAGCTTCAGTCCCAGTCAGTTAATCTTCTAATAAGGAGATTTCCGGCCTTCTGGGCATCATTCGAGGCGTCATTCAAACGCCACGCAAATAATATGTAAGGTTGTCCTGTCAATCGCCAGTGGTACAGTTCAAGTTGAACTTGAAACGAAGATCCTTTTAGTTTTATTATCGCCGTCTGCCAATTGCGCTCGAAGAGAGTCCTGGCTCTCAGACAACACTATCCAGTGCCAAGGGAAGAGTTGAAGAATCTCGATTGGCCTCGCAGTCGAAACGTGTCCGTTCCTAAAGAAGCTCGGAAGTGCACACACGGAAACTCGTGGGAAGTTCGGAAACATTTTGAATGCCAAAAATATGACATGTACGAAAAATAAAGTTCTGAGGCAGGGAATTGTGCCGTATGGCCTGGACCACCGTATCGGATGAACATCAGGAAAGAAGCTACATGCGCGGCTGTCCGTACGTTAACGATATTTCAGCGAAGGTTGCGAGCCAGGCTCTGGAACACCTCGTCAAGAGTCTTGCAGCACGTTAATCTGCTTGTGCCAAAATAATTGCTACTTTGTTCGCCATTTACCTGGATTGACAATGTGCGGTCTATATGGTCGGTCGCATCGATGTTTGAACGGCACAGCAAAGTTGCCATATACGATGATCGTCTGTCCTGCTGACAACCGCTCGAGGCGACTGTGGGAACGAGGGGGGTTACAGTGGGCCGTCGTCCGGAAAGGCGGAGAAAGCAACCACTCCACAGTCTATGCGAGATTTTCATATCCCAGGTCGACAGCAAACATCCCCATCCAAGTATTGTTGAGGGAGAACGTCAAATCGGACAAACCGGAGTTGTCTGTGGGAAGTGAGGTCTCCGCTCTGTACGCAAGAAGATACGCTTCCATGCGCTCAATCAGCACGCCCGACTGCGGAATATCCCGCGCATAGCCCATCGCCTTCAGTATATTTATGATACTAATTTGGACAATCATTAAATATTGATTTTGCGTGAACATGGGCGGAACGATATACGCACCGTTCAAATGTTGTGACGCGCTCATGAGAAAGGCCACCCGCCGCATCCGCCTCGGTCAAGCAGAACTGCGCCCAGCCAAGGATCCCGCTCCAGTCGAGGTGCATGATATGCGGCGGGGCGGGGAGAAGCTGTATCATGCGTACCACGTGCTCGACTGCGCCGGCGGCTATGTCGTGCGCTTGCTGTCGAAGGAGCGCCGTGCGATGGTACCTGCGCGAGTCGTGTACCGTGAGATGATGTGTGGCGTCCGCCGCAGCCCGATACTCCATTTCGCGATGCAGTGCAAGAACCAGACCTGCGTAGCCCGCAAACATAGCGAACGCGCACGAGCGCAGGTTTTCTTCGACGCCATTGTGGCGGCCGCCTAAAACGTGGACCTTAAACAACTCGTTCGATAGCGGTTTGGGATCGGCCTGGAAGTCGATTTTTCCAAATAAGAAGGAGATTATGGATTCCAGGATTGACAAGGCGGAGATAAAGGTGATCACGGAGACCTCTGCGATGGGGTGGCGGCGCGCATAATCTAAAACGGTCAGACAATAGAACAATTAAAAGCGATGCGGTATGCACCTCCTGCAATTTTGTCGTAGAACTCACGACAAAGGCGGGTAATATGGAAAAGATCTGGTCCACATAGGTTGTTAAGTGGACAGGACCATTCCAAATTAAGAGATACTCACAAGGACGAATCACGGTAAAAGCTAAATATGCTGCAGGCTTTTTGAACGCTTCGGCTGCTGTTTGAAGTGACTCTAACATGGATTCCAGTGGTGGCTCGCTTCCCGTCATCAGGAGTTGATCAGTGTGAGATCTAAGGATTCTTAGGTGAGGCAGTAAGGAAGCATCTGAAAGGAACGCACACGAGGATTGGCTTTCGTCGACCTGTTGCTGCAAGAGCTTCCGCCATCTAAGTATAATAATGAGACGAGTGGCAGATAGTTAAGAGACTGGAGAACCAAAAATCCGGACCAAAATGCTCGATTGCGGTCCGCGTCACTCCAAGATTCAGCAAGTGAGCGTACATGGGAGATGTACGCGACTGCCCACGGCCTGGAGCGCGACTCGCCAGCTAGAGTACTCGTTTGAGAGATAGGAAAGACAAATGAAATATGGACTCACGCTCTGCCAACGAGTCGAGGATGAAACATGACGCCGCGTTGCACTCCGAAACCTCTAGATGTATCCGAGTCTCGCACGCAAGGCTGATGGCATGCTCACGCAAAGCATGAAACATTGGAGCTCTTCGCACGCCATATATTCGAAGGTCTGCGCCGGGGTAAAAGACCGAACGGTCGGTGAATGATTCTGGCTGTGGACCAGACCCGATAATGGCGGGATGGAATGAAATCGAGGAGGACAGAGCACATTCGCAATACGCCAAAACACGCGCTTCAGGCGGAAGAAGATCTATTTTCCAGGCCACCGAGGAGAGAGCACTGTTTAGAGAACAATTTTGGAACAGCGGGTGCCGATACTGAGGGGAGTCAACAAAACCTGGCCGCCGTCAATTACATAATGTGCATGAAGCCTCAATGCGCTCACATTCATACAAATGTTTGATGAGCTCACAAGAAAGCTCCAACGGTACAGCTGAATCAATCATTGGCCGAACGGCAACGAGTGCATCATATGGGGAGATGGCCGGGGAGTTTTTACTGCTAGACGCCGACGTCTGTGACTCGACAGAGACGGAAGTGTGTAGGGAAAGGTCAGATGGTCGAGTGTACTTTCGTGGCCGTCCCCGAGGAACGTAGGTTGTCCTACATCTAAAAAAACATGAGCCATATATATTATGGCATGCGGAGTGAGTGGCATACATGACGCCCTTTTCAGCACACCGTGGACAAGAGAGACCATTTGGTTGAGGATGGCATAGAACTCTTCGCGCCTTGCACGCGTCGCAGGCTGGGGGCTTTTTTGTCTTCTTGGTCGGTGAGCGCATTGCCATCGTTTGGATGAGCTGCGCAAAGACGTATGGAGCTGCGCAAAGGGGTGACTGACAAAGATGTGGATCTGTGATCAGATCAGATGGCTTTTCCTAATGCGGTGTTCAAAATTGAAGAATTCGCGCTATACACCCACTGACAGCCCGTCATGCACTCTACTGCGTGGCGCGAGGGGCGCTCAGTGGTTCAATTCGCGTCTATTCACTAGTCTCCTACGCTGAGACGCCAGGCGGAAAACCTCCTGCGCGTCCAACGGAACCGCCGCGGACACTTGGCAGGCGGCGGCGCCAGGTTTAACAATTGCGCCGCCGCCTCCAGCCGGGGCCGGACTGATAACTTCCCGAGTTCGCTCAGCTCCCCTCTGTCCTTGTTCCTGGTTCATGCGTACCCGGATCGACCGCGGCCTCACGTTCTCAGTACTACTCGCCCGTATAGCGCGACAAGTTGTTTGGGGATCGCCGGACGGATTTCTTCTAAGCATGCACTGATGCACTGAATGAAACAATTCCATTCTCTCCCTTCCGGTGGCCCTGTGATCAGAGAACTCCTTTGGTTCAGGCTACTCGCCCCCCCCCCCACCTCCATGACCACCCTCTCCGACTCGGTCCAGTCTCGGGCACCAGTCTACCACGGCTTCGTCAGAAACTGGTCTGGCTCGTTGATATTGGAGCTGATTGAGAAAAGCAATTAAAGAGGAACGTAGAACAAGGCGCCTAAAGGTAAGAACCTTGTACGTTCATCTCGAACCTGCTCCCAGGCAAGCTCACAAGTAACATTTCATCATGAAACTCTTTATCGGGCAGTCCGGAGTCCACGGATAGATTGCGGTTAAACTTCCGGACAACTTGACGGCGGACGCAGAACAAGAGAGCCTAGATGCACAAGCAGTCAGGCTGATGAACACGCAAAGAAAAAAGAAAAAGATGGGTGAATGGTCTCTTGTCGTTCAATTGTCGTCAGACTAAATCAAAGGCGGCCAAAAGTTGAGCGAATCAGTCGCAAACACGTCGGGATGAGGGTCATCGGGCCCAAGCATGCGCACACACGCGCCCCTCGTCATCTGTTTTCGCCTTTCACTATCCGCCATCTGGACGCTGGGGTGAACCTGCATGGAGTTGGCCTGCTTGTAGTAAGAAATCTGCCTGCCATAGTTCTCTTGGTTCAAGTTTTAATTGCCTCCGGATGCCGCATCAATCTGTGGTGAGCATCGTATTATCCGGCAGCTTTTCTCTACTCACTGATATTTGCGCTCCTGCTTTCCAAGTTGTATACCAACTTCTATGTGGCTCTCTCCTGCAACTTCCTGCCCAAGTTATCCCGTATTGGTTTGACATTGCTGAAGAGGGCTTAAAGACAGCGCAGGGATATATAAAGTATCACATCAACAGTTTCAGCCAAAGGTTAACCGCAAGGACCTCCTCGACGCAGTCTGGCCTCGTTCGGATCGCCTGCTGGCTCATCCTAGTGTCTAACACCAGCATTTTGAATCATGTAACCAAGCTCAATAATCGGGGCAGGAAGATGAGCATACATTGCAAACTAGTGGGCCTTGATGGCGAAGTCTCTAAACCAAATTTTGTGCCAGAGGACAGTGTGCCGTTTAGGATGTGGTGACTTTTTGTTGCCTGGGGGTTCTGGAAGGCGCAGGTGCTCGCCTGAGTTCAATTCTCGGACCCCGGACGTGCCTCATCGGCCGATTAACGGGCCACCCCAAACGCAGAAACATACATCCAAGGACTGGGCCGGGCGCTTGGGTTGCAGGGCTTAGGAAATGCTGTGAGGTGTCACATCATTGGCGCGTCACTACATGATTTCCCTACTTGGAAGATTTACCCGGCCGAGCACTCTAGTCCCATGTCATGGACGGCGACTGCCGCGACTATTTGGGCTCGAGGCTATTCTCGGAGAAGACAGTGGCCCTTTACATAAACATTGCCTGCAGCCAGCAGCGTGTGGAGGTCGACTTGGAGTTCTGGTGCGCAATCATCGATGAGCTCTTAGTGAATTAGCACTGAATATTTTAAATCCATCAGTTTAACTCCAGGGATCGCTAGCTACTCGCTATCGATTCTAGTCCAAAATTTGTACAGCGGAGTTACCCTCCGACCTAGCTTCCCTCTGTATGGCTCAATTGCCTCTCAATCCCTTCCTTCCGCAAGAACTGAAGGACAAAATCATCGGACTCCTTGACGATCGCACGGAGGATCTGAGAGCATGCGCTCTCAGTTCTCGCTCCCTCTTGTACGCCGCCCAGGCGCTTCTTTTTCAAAAAATTTCTGTCTCCCATCCCAGAAACGACACGGATGACCCTCCGATGGAGGCGGAAGACTGTGCTTTTGCGGGTGCGGCGTTCGGTCGGCTGGCCGAGGTACTTATCGAATCCCCCCATCTCATCCCGCACATTCGATCCATGTCGGTTACGACTTATTTGGAGGTCGTCCTCCTCCTCGCCGAGATGGAGCTTACGCATCTCCGCAATCTCACACTCTACAGCGACCTCAGCGGTGCTATCGATGGACCGCTTGTCGCACCCCTACGGCGTGTCATTGCCAGAAGCTCTATCAGGCGAGTGACAATCTGTGCTGCATTCTCGGCGCACATTTTCGGTGCTTGCACTCCGTATTTAACGGAGCTCGAATTCGACGCCGCTGAAGAAGACAGTGGCTCTGACGGTACTACCCCGGTCTTCGGTGCTGTCCGCCCAGAGGTCAACCATCTCATCCTCCGTAACTCGCCCTCCACGAGCGAGTGGCTTGCCAACGCTGCCTGTCCGTTCGACGTGTCGCATCTAGTCTATGTCGCGGTCCTCGCATCTATGAGCAGTGGGGTTCGCAAGCTACTTGGATCTGCTAAGCAGACAATCAGCACCCTGGAGCTAACCGCCTGTGCGTTACTTCTTCTATGTGGTGATTTGGACCTGATACAATACAGCCGATCTCGCACTGGAACGTCTCGACCTCGCACAATTCTCCGCGTTGAGGCAAATCTATCTTTTGTGCCTCATATATGCCACATTGTCTGCCTCCTCCCATCAATCTTGGATCTGGATCGCATGAACGTCATCCAGACAATCACCTTCAATCTCGAGGACGCGTTCTGTGATCACCAATGGACTACGGCTGCGGAGGATAAATTGGTTCGGTTCGACGCCGCCTTGGCCAGGCTCCCACTTACGGCGCTGAAGGACGTCATTGTCCTCCTTCCCGAATTGGACTGTTTCGGGGACTACAGAGTGTCAGAGGTGATTTTGAATCGGTCGCTGCCCCTCCTCAGTATGCGGCAGGTCTTGCGTGTCGGAGTGAATGCTTAATGACTCTGAGGGATTCGATTTTTTTTTCGTTTGGTGTCTCGTCTGGATATGATGACATGAAGATAGGGCAACAAATCTGTTTACTTAGGTAACTCGAGTGTCTCCAAGTGTTCAATGAATAAATCGCGGCAAAATTGATTTTTGCATCAAGCATTCGGTGGCGGGGAAACTCGGTATTCAAAAATTTGCAGACTTTGACGGTGACTTAGAAGGAATAATTTATACCGCGAAAGATGCGCCCGAACGTATTGACCGCCGGACGTAATTTCCTCTGCAATCGCGCGCTGTACCGCGGCAGTTGTGCTGTCAGTGCCAGCTCCTACCTCGTATACAAAGTATCCCCGCACCTTTTTCTTTCACTCCTGCATGTACCAGAATCGGTAGATTGACAGTGGCAGCCCAGAATGGGATCTTCCGTACTTCTTACGTATTGATCCGAACGAGCTTTTCCTTTCTTGTCCAAGTTCATTAATTGTTCATCCTCCGCTCTTCCCTGTGTTCAAGAAACGTCTGCCGCAACTTTTGAAGTTTAACGGGCTTAGTACTGTAAGATACACCTATTGCTGTTACCATTGGACTGCGGCTCCAGTGGCTAGGTTCGTTTCAACCTGACAAGGAAGTTGCCTCAGTTGGATAAGCCAGGTGAATACAGACGAATCGGAAGCGATTTTGAAGGGAACTGTTAACAAGCGACAAGTCTTTACAGGTAAAATGAATGCAAGCTGATCACCATTAAACTCATCCCAGAAGCTCTTAATACCGATGACATTGGGGAGGTTGAAGACGCTGAGCGTGTGCATATCATTCGTTGGAGTTCTAAGTGAGCACTTCTGTCATTGTAAACACGAGCCTCAGTATTATCTGCGTGTCATCTAAGGCAGCCCTGAAAGACGTTGGAGTCTCTCATCCGTTATCTGGAAGCACTCAGGTATCGTCGTATCACACCAACTGCCACCAAGAATAATTTTGGCTAGTCCAGGCGCGGAGCCGAAAGTTCGCGCCATCCCCTACGAATATTTAGCTAACAATTTCAACAGGAGGGGAAGGGTCTTACATGGCCGTTGAATCCAGCGATCACAAATTGGCCAGGAAGGGAAGGAACTGGGCCAATGAACGGGACGGCGTCCTTCGTCTGGCGGGCATTTTAATGAACGAAGGACCTCAAAAATAAAAGTTGAACTTGCCAAACCGAGGATGCCGGTCCATCCAAATTCATGCCCCTCGCCTTGTACTTCCTCGGCCCAGTCACTAAAAACCTGCTTGAAATTCGCCAGACAGTCAGCCTCGATGGTCTTATCGTGCACCGAATCGTCTTTGGTCTCGAAATCTCCTGGCCGATGCCTGGGATGCCGTGGCTTGTTCCAAGGACTACCACGCCATCAACTTTCCGCTGGATCACGTTGTAGAAATGAGTGAGGCTATGTGTGCGTGAGCATATTGGGGCCCGAAAAGGCGGGCGTAGGGATTAATTTGTGCGCTTGGGCTCGCACGGGCCGGACATGGGACTGTAAACACGGCAGGAGGGTCGCGGCGAATGCATTCTACTCCGACCGCTGTTAACTACAGCGAAAAAGGAAGGAACAAAGGACTCAGAGTCGCGTGGACCACGATGGGAGTCGTGACGCTTCCCCGAGGGGTATTAACGACCCATTCATGGTTAGCATTCCCGGAGGCAGTGATCGTGACAGCTGGTGTGTGCGTGAACAGGGCCATTCCCAGAGACTTATTAAGTTCCAGGATCGCCTGGCAAAGCTTCGCTGGGTGCAAGCTGGCAGCACTCCATTCATACGCTCCAAGGGCTGACGGCACTCGAGTCGCCTCCAAAAATATGAGTCGGGTCCAAGGCGAGCAAGATATGTAGCAAAACGGACCTTCTTCGCGGTTTCGGCGTCTAACTAGACGATATCTGACATATCCCCTCCCGCTTCCCTGTACGCTTCGAAGCTACCCGTAACATATTGGAGGAAATCCTCTCCCATAACGACGTCGAACGTTCGGCAGTCGTCAAAGTCGCAGTCGATATTGTGTTTATCGATGAACGCCTTGACTAACTGCAGTACCAATTTCTCATGAGCGATGATTTTCATAGCCTGGTCAGGGTTGATGCGCTTCGAGAACGCGGTGAATCCGCGAAATGCGTCTGACGAAACAGTTCAATTTAATCTGATGGGACAGGATAGCATAAACGCGCACCCGGCCTGCAGTGCCCGGCATTGCGCCCAGTTGCTCCGGAGCAAGCCTCCCGGGCCTCGAGCATGATCAATTTTTTGGGACCATTCGGACTAGACAGTAATTCGAATGCAGTCAACGCGCCAGACATTCCGGAGCCGATCACGACAGCATCTGCAGTCGGCGGGAGTTCGTTTGTGGAGCCCTCATTGAGTAGAACACTATTGCGGGTTGACATTTGTCAGATTGAGAGACAGGGTCGTGGACCAGGCAGGCCAGTGGAAGGCAGCGAGTTGGTCATTGTCAAGGTTGATTCGGTCCGTGCCAACGCGATGCTATCTTATCAAAAATTTTCGCCGGCCTCGCTCCGACCCTCCGCCTATTCGGAGCCGAATCCGAGCGGTCTGAGACTTCCTTGGCGGACCCCCAAATCCGGATGGCGGAAATAGTCTATATCTTGGACATTCCACTGCGACTTCAGAGTCATCCAGAATTTTGGCTTGCCCCCAGTTTTGTATATTCTCTGTGGACTCAGCTCCTTAGATTATTTTATTCTGCTCGCTGCTAGACACAGTTGATTTTACAATCTTTTCGGCAGACTTCGGCATGCTCCAAAGATGAGGTGACGGCCACGCGACTGGTTAACTCCGGCGGGCCTTGCTTAACTGACTTTTCTAAAGGACGGTCTGCTTACATACCCCCTCCCCCTTGTCACTGACAAAAGGAGGTCTGTGTCAGGGACTTTAGTACCGCTCACCTCTTGATGTGTTTCGCACAATCTCGACCAAATGCCGACCAGGATGGGTGATAAAGCAAAGGCTTTGGCCATAAGCGCGTACGCTCTGGAGCTCTTAACATCTTCAATTTCCAGGCCTCAAACTTGAATTATGATATACAATTGGCCATTTTGGGAGAAAGAAGCAAGATTGTGACAAGGCGCTCTTGCTCCGGACTTGATAGGATTGATAGCGAGCCAGCCAGAGCTAGTCTGTCCTAGGCCATGACTCTCTTCAATCCTTTCCGGCGCACAGCGACACAGACGAGTCCTGAAGCTCAGGTCGCTCAACATGTCCGAACGCCTGAAGAACGCTCCCTCGTCGTCCGGTTGGACTGTTTTCTCATGGTTTTCGGATGTGTCTCCCAGGTCATCAAGTATCTCGACCAGCAGAACATCAGTCAGGCATATGTTTCTGGGATGAAGGTGCGTCGCATTGGCACAGCTTGAGGTCAGCGTTAAAGCTTGGATGCTTTGCAGGAAGATCTCGGTCTGAACGGGAATGGTGATTGCTTGAATTCCGACTCGTAGCTTACATCTGGAGCTCACCTGTTTTTCAGAACTGAATTATTTTACAACATGGTTTAACGTTGGTTACTGCATCATGGTACCGAAAATAGCGCCTTTCACCTTGATGCCACTTAACATCCGCAATTCAGCTCATCCCTTCGCAAGTTATTATGACCGTAGGATCCGAGGAGACTTGCGATTTCACCTTTGCTTACGCAGTCTTAGTATGTTCGCCCAAGCTACTGGCTTCCCGCCCTCGAGCTTATCTGGGGCTTGCTCACTGGTCTCATCGCTACCGCACATACGGCAAAGCAGATCTATGTCATGAGGGCGTTCATCGGCATGTGCGAGTCAAGCGCTTGGTCCGGGATGGTGGTGTGTGCGCTCCCACTGTCCTTGTATGAAATTGAACCGCCTGAACAGACACTTTTTATGCACTGTATGTCCTTTCCCAATTAGTGTTTCATCCAGACCGAGAGCTTTCGCAGGGTACACGCCAACAGAATTGGCGAAACGCGTAGGATTCTACCATTCGTGCCAAGCTATTGGTGGGATGATGGCCAATGCACTTCAAACGGCGATGCATACGAACATGGATGGCAAAGCCGGCCTAGCTGGTTGGCGGTGAGACCGCCGAATGTCCGCTTTTACCAGAACTAACTTGAGTTCTGCCTCTCCAGATGGATGTTTATCCTGAATAGCATTATGACGGTCAGTTTAGATTTTCTAGGCTGTCCGTGACCCCACCAAATATATACAGATCGTGGTGGGACTATTGGGATTCGTGTTCTTGCCCGACTACCCCAACAGGCCAAATCCTCGCGCCTTCTGGTTTACCAAGAGGGATGCTCAAATGGCCATGGAGCGATTAAAGCGGCATGGCCGGGCTGAACCTACCCCTGTATCTTGGGCCGCAGCGAGGTGTGTTCTGCAGACGTACGTTGTCGCCATTCTAACTCCTGCTATCACAGACGAACTTTTACGGTGATTCGGTTACATGCGTAACGATTTAACTAATCAAACATCTTCAGAGCTGGGTAGTCTATTTCATAGCTACTCTTTATGTCGCGACCGTCCTTGCATCTTACGGCTACTCCTGTATGTCCCTATTTCAATTTTCTCCTCGTCCTGTTGATTTACATTCCTGTTTCGAGATTTCTCCCTGTTTTTGAAAAGCCTGAAGAATGCAGACGGTTCTGCGCGTTGGAATGTCTCTGACGTAAATGTAATACCGATTGGCGGTCAGGCCATTCAAGTAGTATTCGGTGCGTTTAAACCTGTATACGTTTCTAATTTCCTGAACATCTGTGATTAGTCTGGATCTGGGCGCTGCTTTCGGATACCCTTCACACACGGCATTGGCTCATTATTGCCCAGGCCGTTATAGGTAACCGTTTAAACTCATTACATGGCTCGTTCGGCAGTTCTCACGATTTATGCAGGCTTAATTCCGTGTATTATCATGTCTGTCTGGAACGTTCCGCTTTCCGCCAAATATTTTGTCAGCTCTTCCGTTTGTCACCCGCCTCGTAGCCTCATCGAGCTCCTAGTCCTACTTCATCAGCTACATCGTTCTGGGAACGGCCCCCTTGATTTTTGCTTGGGTGTCGGACATCATCCCACACGACCCAGAGCAGCGCTCTCTCGTGGTTGGTGTCGCCATCACCATATACTACGCCATCTCCGCGTGGTCCCAGGTCTTTGTTTGGCCGGCTAAACAGGCGCCCCACTACACCCACGGCTGGCAAACCTCAATTGCGCTGTGGATCCTGGTGATGGTCATAACATTCTCCCACCGATATATCGACATGAAGTACATCATGTGAATGTCCTGAGATAATTGGGTCAAATTCCCTGCTAACCCATAATTATAGACCGGGACGCAAGGCGCTATTGGAGGCCAAAGAGCATGATCAGAGTGGTCCGGAAGCAGATTCGAGCTCAGTAGACAAGAACCCAGAAGGGTATCTCGTCCGTTAATAAATGTAGCCACGTTGAGGAACTAACTTCAACCTTGTAATAATTGCGATTGAATTACGAAGTAACTCTTGAATAGATAGGGGCGCCCGCGGAAGTAAACTTGTGATTACCCCGCGGACCGGGGATCAATCGCTTTTGATCCCCGCAGTTCGCTCCTGCATCACCAAAAATCCCGAGGATTTTGCAACCGGCAGATAAGCCGATTACATTCGGGTGGAATCGGCATAACCGGCTCACAATCTTCCTGGAACCGGCACAATCGTATGCAATCGCAGCGTAAGCTCAGTAATATACGCGGCGCGGACAAGTCGGCCGATCGGCACTGGTCGGCACTGGCCTCCGCCGGGATTTAGTGCCAGTCCATTGGACCCCAATGGAAACCAGTGGTTTCCAGTATGCCTCCCCATTGGACGTCATTGACCCATTCGATTAGATTTCCATTGGCTTATGTTTCCTGCAAATACTACCAGACTGTAACCGCCCGAGAGCCACCAATTGCTCCTGGATTCCATTGGATTTCACTGGCTTAGAATGGCTTTAAATTGCCCGTAAAATAACTTTGGGGCTTCAAATGAAGTATCATGACCAGTAAATCAAACAGACGAATGGAAAGATACCTCCTGTCCTTAACTGCAGTAAAAATGTATAAGTCAGTCGAGTCCTTCGAATGACCCACTATATACTCCATATACACAGTTTTCTCCTGAGATCCATTGCAGTATCTACCGCTCTGTCCCAGATTGCCAACTGCAGAGGGACTGTACGTACATAGAACAACTCGTTCTAACTTGAAACGCGGGAGATGAGTTGTGCTTGGCACTGTAAAGTAGTTAATTGATGGCCCACACCTTCGTAAGTGAAGCCTTTCATTCACCAGGTTCACGAAGAGTTCAATCTTACAAAGTTCAACTAAATTCAACTAGCATTTGGAAGTTGCAATATGAAGATCTGAGTTTGCCCAGGGAATCTGAAGGCACATATACTATGCATTCATATTATTATAATATCCTCGGCGTTCTCCACTGGCGTCCACTGGATTCCGCTGGAATTCAGTGGCCAGTTCGGCTGGTGATCCGGTGAATGCCGCTGATGATTGGCGGATCCCGATGTCTCCGTTGGCACACAACCACCATACAGCGTCCGGCGATGGCCACCGATAATCAATGGCGGCCACCGACGGCCGCCAGCGAACTTTCCAGCGGCGGGTATATTACTCCGTAAGCTGGTATAATCGAATACGCGGGCCCTGCCTATCTTGTAATCCAGTCACAATCGGGCGGTAAGCAGGTGAAATCGATTTCGGTCTCTGCGCTCAATTGGGCCTGTTGCAGGCATATTTCTCAAGCTGAGGAAGCAAAATGTAGAAAAAAAAAGTAGATTGCGAAGCTAGTTAGATACATGACCCAGCACGTCCCACCAGGGACATCCTCCTCCCATGTAGGGACGTCCTCCGCCTCCGACTCGTCACCATCCTCTTTGGGCGGGCTGCGTAGCGGATAACAATGATGAGGGCCCACTGGTGATGCCGGAGGACGCTAGATTGACGAGTTTGGTCGTCCTTGAAAAGACTTGAAGTTGTGCGCCAAGCTCTTGAATAAGGTGCTACAGGAGAGACACGAGTACGAGGGATCCGGGACGAGAAGAGCTTGATAAGACCTTGAAGCTTGAAGCTTGAGGACTGCATTGCTTGGTGCTTGAGGATCAGGTCTGCGCGCACAGTGTGGTTTGAAGGACAAGAATTTTGAGGCCGCTTGAGTATCAGGAGACTTGGGAAGTGGCTTCTGCATGCAAACATCTGGGCTGTCCAAGCTGGCGCCGACGATGAGCATTGAGGCTTGACGGTGAGTATTGAGGTTTGAGCGGTGGCAGGGGCTGGTGGTGGTTGGAGGGAAAGAGAGGTCGATCAACCGCCATCAAACCATCAACAGTTGGTTGCTGCGCACGGACCAGTGCCGATCGGACGGACTTTCTTGCCCGCTTCCGGATCCGCCCTCCTTCGCAACTGTATCATTTTTATATGCGCTTGAGCCCAGCGAGGGCCTTTTCGAGTCCAAGTGAGAGAGATGAATAAGACAATGAACTCAAAGACCTCGGAAAGAATTTAAATCATGTACAATTGGCACGATACATCTATGGGCAAAATTGGTGCAATACAGAGGTAACTTTGAAAAGTATGACGTTCACTTTGCACATTTATTCTCGCGCAACACATTTTGATGAGCGCAACACTTTTTGTCACAGCGCAACACTTTTTCCGGCACGCAACACTTTTGCCTTGCCTTGTTGGGCATTCGGCTGATGCCGGGATATGGTGCTGCTTGGCTGCAGCCACGATCGAACGCGTATACACGGCCCAGCTCAACTTCGCCGCGTCAGTACAAACGCGTACACACGGGCAAATCATTCTTTCACGCACCCAGTGTCCACTTTCTGTTGTGGACAACTTCTGGAGATCAGAAATCAACTACCAGTGGACCTTGCAGTTCAACCCATCCGCGACAGCCACCGTGCCAAATTGGCCTGAAGTTGATTCCAGCCTTCTCGTGAGAAATTGTTCCACAGATGCTAAAGCAAGCAGCTGGTTGTATTTTATGGTACTGATGGTACTGCTCATTTGTAAAGCTATAGCACAGATCCCGAGGTGTCCCCTTTCCGGGTGATAACAATACATTTCAGAGGTTATCTTATCTTGTTGCAGAGGGACACCAAGTGGTATTACTTATGTATTGACTTCAGTAATGTAGGCAGTCAAGTGATCCTCAATGGATTGCTTTTAGACTGAGTTAGAGGTTTGGAACTATGTAGTTAATCATTGAAATGATCTAATCTATGATACTTGGTTCATGGACCCATTATGCATGAAGATAGCTCCAGAGATGCACAGATATCTTGACGAGTGCGCCGTGGTCCAGAACGAAGTCAAGCCAGAATTATGATCTCGAAATCGAAGCAAAAAGGCCTGGTAAAAGCAAATGACACACTTACAATATGTGCCGCTTCTGCTTGGCTTCTACTGAAGGACGCTACTTGAGTAGGATCCCCTTGGATACAACTCATGAGGTGTAAAGTTGGTTATTTCAAGTACAATGGCGTTTGAAAGGGCATTCAACTTGGGCAATGAATATATATATATATATATATGAACTCGAGACCAGTCTGAATTATCTCATTCTGGTGGCTGGTTTGTATGACGTTCAGAATGCACATTTAATCACGCGCACCACTTTTTGAAGTGCGCACCACTCTTTTGCGCGCGCACTACTTTTCACCTTCCTTTTTGGGCTGTTTGGCCCTGCTTATCTGGCGCTTCCATTACCTATTTGGGCTCTCCCAAAGCTCCTTCGGTATACTACGTCGCTTAGAACCTTAATCAACAGCTAGTACTCTCTGGAGCTCTGGTGAACTGTCGAAAGTGGAGAATATCTACCAACAGCCTGTCAGACCAGCTGGGCAGTATCTGCCAGCCTTCAAAAAAAAATGATCACGCCTCTACCCCTTTTTCCTTATCTGCCATGAGTGAAGGGTTCGTCCGATGCTTGGGCCTGGACGACCAGGGCCGACCTTGCATCTGCATACGCTGCACCAAGACCCATGAGGATGATGCTGGCCGCATCCTCTGCTCCAACTGCGGCCACATCGAGTCAGCCCATCCTACACCGACTCCAGCCCCCCCGGCACCTGTGGCCTCTATCATCAAAGAATACCGAGATCTAGGTAGATTTGGGGCTGGTCTTTCAGCCACTTCCTCTTCTTCCAACTCGAAGGCGACGCAGAGGGAGGCGGAGGCTGAAACCAATAACGGTCTCAAAAAGCAGAAAAAATCCGCCACTGACACGGAGCCTGCCACAAAGGGCAAATCCAACAAGCCAGAGCAGAAGGTATGTAACCCTCTGGGATATTTATGGTCCTTCTGATTAAAATTGGGCATGATTTAGTCCTCTGACTCCAAACGAGGGAGAGGTGAAAATGTAGACGTGGGCCACATAGTTGTCCTTGTTCGGGGAACCAAGGCAAGCTCTTCCTCTCTTGATATATCTTCCTTCAAGAGCTGACAGCGGTCCAAGGGTTCATCGGGCGATCTCACGCTGACCTATACAAAGGCTCCGAGCCAGACCGACATCAACCTCCTGCGGAAATACAAACTGGCTGCCATGTCCACTCCTGATAAGCCTCTCAGCATCAACACTTGCTGGAACACCGATCGATGCGACCGATTTTTCCGAAGCCTCTTTCCAGAGCTTTTCAGCCATCTTGATAGACACCCTCCAAAAGCAGATCCAACCGCATCACAGGAGGTCCAGCAACAACAGTGGCTTGCCGTTATTAAACAGAAACAAGCTGTCGCTCTTGCCCAAGACCAGCTCCCTACCGGCGCTGAACTTGCAACGTACGCCAGGCGAAAAGGGCATAGTGCTTCTGAGCGGATTTTGTTTATCGGTGAGTCCTTGATAGTGTTCCAATTTCTCATTGATTCTGAGAATTTTTGCAGCTACTAAAATCGCCGTGTCTGCTGATCGGTACAAGGACTGGAATTTGGACAGCGACTCTGACGAGCCAGAAGAAGAAGAAGACTCCAACTATGACATGCTGGACTCAGACGACTCTCCGAGGAAAACTGGTGCGTTCTTATACTACAGCAGCTCACATTGATTCTTATTTCAATCTACTTAGCTCCGGTCGCAAAGGGAAAGGCCAAAGCTCGGGCCTTGAGCCCTGCTTTTGGTGCGTTGATTGTGCTGCAAGAAAGCCAAGTCCGCTGAGCCCTGTGTTGTATAGCTGTCAAGCTCGAGAAGCCAGACCCTGTTCCACAGTCGGACATGAAGCAGGCCGCCCTGATGAGAACTCGCCTCTCGACCAAGTCCATCAAGAAGAAAAAGTTTATAATCCCTAACAGCAGCGACGACGGCCAGCCGGAAATCATAGAGCTCAGTGACGAAGATTCCGAGCTTCCAGATCCATCCACTCTGGTGGCGTCCTTATCGCCCAAGTCTGCGATCTCAGCGGCTTTCACTTCCCCCCTTTTCACTTCCTTCGCCAAGTCTCCTTCCCCCGAGGACCCCTTTCCCGATCCCTTTGAGGACGCGGATCTCTTTGCTCCTTCACCCACAGAAAATATTTCTGGTCCTTCCTCCGGATGGGCCAGCACCTCTTCTTTAGTATCGTCGACAAGCCAAGCACAGAGTGCTTCGGACCTCCCTTCATTCTTCTCCTTCATGCCCCCTCCACCTCCGGCAAGCAGCACCCCTTTTGCTGCCAGCTCTTCTTCACTCCTATCCTCCTCCCTCCCCTCCGCGACCTCCACTGGCGAGACCAGCAGCATCTCTCTGGCTTCCAACAGAAGTTCAGGATCTTCTGTTGCAGGCCCTTTCAGACCCTCCGTATTCCTGAAGCGTGGCAAGGGGCTGACCAACCCTTGGAAACGCTGAAATACAATAGAATCTCTCATATGTTTTACCTATCGTCTTTTTCATTATCGTAATATAGCACATCTATAGGAGTCTCCGTACTTGTACTAGACCCTAGGAACCCTTTAATCAATAAATAATTTCTTCTAAAGGATGGAGTCGAGAACGGTCTTTGATTATTTTCGAATATACGACGCGTAATGTCTAGCTACATGGTCCCCCCATCCACCTCCATTCTCAGCCCAACCATCGCCCTCTCGATCTGTATGTAACACCAGAGACGCTCGTAAACCAACAAAGTGGGTATTGAAATGAGTTACCCAGCACGATGGAAATACCAAGATATTCCCAGTTTGTCCATCGATCTTTAATCCCAATTCATGCAAGCACAGATGACCTCCCTTGCCTTCTTTCACAAACGCGATCATACACCATTTGGCGTCCTTTGCGTCTTTATGCGCATCGGTAACCACACGAAAGTTCATCATAAATCCTGCGAAAGGATATACAGGAGAACCAGTGTTTAACGGCAACACATCTGCAAAGACTCGGACCTGATCAAAAGCGAGTGGATTGGCATGCTGAAACTACAGAATGGCGAATGAGTGACTGAGCAACATGAAGAAGATTATAGGAACACACGTTCACCCGCTGGAACTCGAACACTTCTTCAAAGATCTCCACTAATGCTTCAAACTCCATTGTTTTCTTCACAGTCTCTACGGTAGAGTACGGGATCCTTTGATGGAAATTCACTTTAACCCCACTGTGCAGGTGGTTTGGGTGAATATTCTGTGGTGCACCATCGCCCTACAGCTTATTAATAATTGGAACAGAGGAGCGAAATATAGGCACTTACCTGTTCGTGCATCCGGTAGTACCAGGTATACACAATCGACAAATAACAGTAGCCCTCTCTTTGTGAATTTTCCCAGCTGAACTCGCGGGGAAGGACAGCGTCCAATTGTTGGAGAGCAACTTTCAATCGGGTGGTCATGTCCTCTGGCATAGTCATAAGGGTGACTACTCGAAGGCCAGCCGCATCGTCTATCGCCAGAGTTTTTCTAGAGATAAATTAGTAGAAATTATGTCCCAGTTTTTTAGACATACCCGCCCATAATATCTGTATTTATCTCTATGTACTTCCCTGGAGCACTGTGGCCAGATGAATGCAAAGCCGTAATCTACATTTGACGTTCAGTGCTCACCCGGAAATTAGAATGAGAAATGGTAACCACCTTGGTATTGAGATCATCCACACTAGTCGCAATCTCAGCCTCTTCGGCCAATTCTCGCTGTTCCTCTGTCCAGGCCCTGGTTTCGCCATCTCGGAAGGGCAGAGCTGATGTTTGCTCCAGTGTAAGCAGAGTCTTGATTACTACGACCTCTGCTGGCACCCTCCCGCTTGGACGGGGATTAGGGGCCCACGGGCTGGATAGGCTATCCGTCCAGTCTGAAGCCCGGGGCGGCAATTTCATCAAACTGTAATAAGTGTTAGCCAGTATCACCCCTGGACGCAAGTACTGACTTGGTTTCCACGGTGTCCAAAATCTTGTCAGCTTTTTCTATGTCTGAGAACTTGAAGGTATCGCAGCCTCGAACAAATTCATAGCTGTCAAGAACCGGAATACGCGTCGATTGCAGATACCGTATAGCGACTATAAGACGTCTCACAAGGGGCCGGTATTTGCCCTCTGAAGGATAATTAGCACTCGGCGGTTTACCCAAAAGGGTGGGCTACCTTTGACCTCTCGAAAAGCGTCAGCCATCGAGTTGATGTTTTTAGTTGTGGTTTTGGGCCCCGTAGTAAAAGAGATCCGGAGTCTGAGACATGCCACAATGAGGAGTATATGCATGCCACCTAATGCGCAATTAGAATAAAGAAGGTAGGTCAAGGAGACCACGTACTGGCACAGCAGAGATGAAGCAGTCGAGAGCCACATGTATGCCATCTGTGCAGGTTACTTTCATGTTCGTTGTATTTTTCCGCAATGCTGCCGATACCAAGAGCCCTCTTCTTGCCAGCAGCCACGGCTTCGATTCGCATCCTGAATTACCCCGAAACAGGATGAGCATCGAGGGGAAGTGGGAGCATGGTGAGCCTCACTGATCAATGTTAAGCACGAGCTGGATGAGCTTGGACATATACAGCAAATCGCTCGCTGCCGCATTAGTCTCGAGAAGGACGAGATCAGACATTAATGAGATCATGTCTGTCTTATTGGACAATGCAACGAATGATTGCTGCGCTGGATCTCTGAGGTAAGCAATGAGATTCTCGAGCTGGGGCTGATGCGCATTGGAAAACACTGCGAGCAGCTGTGTGAGCATAATACCCGCTCCCAGTGTGACGGGAGGTCCGACACCATCTTCGCGCCAACCCTTGTTGGTAGTCTTTACTGTCTTCCCGCTCCCCTGCTTCTCCGGTGCGTCCACTTCCAATTCACCTGTGTCATCTACGAGCTGCATCCGAATGAACCCAATATCTGCGTCGCTGCCGATGCGGCGTGCGTTGGCATTGCGTCGGTCTCTCCGTTTGCACTTCTGGGGTTTGCGACTCAATCTCCTGGGTTTTCTCGGGGATGTCGTGGGAGGGGAAGGTGGCTGCGCGTCGCTTTCGTAGATGGAATCCGCGGAGCCAGACTCCATGGTCGGACCGTAGACACCTGCGGCAATTGCTGCGGAGAGGGGACCCAACGGGGGGAGCTTAATCTTGAGGCCGGTCGACACCTTCTTCATAGGTGGACCTTCGTTCAGCGACGACGTCGATTCAGCCTCGCGAGGACGTTTTCCTAAGTGCGAAGGCCCCGAAGTTGGTTGGGTGAGTTCTCAGAGAGATGGTGGCAGAAACGAGGGAAGATGGATAGGGTGAAGGAGAAGAGGAGAAGGGTGCTGCGGGAGAACATTCGCCGAGGGTGGCAATGAGTTGAAACCAGTTTGAACCGTAAGGTAACGCGCCACTGAGCGTAAAAGGGTGTTTTAGTATGACCCCCGTCTCAAACATTGATTCTATGCGAACCTGGGGTTAGAATGGAGCCCGAAGACGCGTTGAGCGCGTCCGGAGGAGGAGGTTCTTCAGTTACGGGGGTGTTCTTTGCCTGAGGAAAGGGGGTTCTACTGGGGGACGGCTCTGAGAGCACATTCTCAAGGGCCTGCTGTTGCTCTGGTCGAAAGAGCCCTTGCAAGTCTTGCTTTAAGGAAGCCAGTCTCGGGGGCAGAGGAGACGCATCGAGGCGACCCTGGAGCTCCGAGAGTTCCTCCAGCAGACATCGGGCAGCCTCAGAGGAGAAGTCCAGCGAGGGCATTGAGTAGAGAGCCCCAAGAGTTGACGAGGGCAGTAAAATTTAAGCGAGCCCTCCAGCGCTGGAGGGTTCGGCATTTCGGCGGCCCCAGGACTAAGTGCACTTAAATTTAGGAACTGTTGAGAATTTAAGAGAAATAAAGAAGTCAAGTCCCGAAAAGGTAATTCATGATTTAACCGGAACCTCTACGCTCGACGCGAGTCGACGGCCTCCTGTTGTTCGGCTTGGACTCCCCTCTCCTTTGAACGCTTTGTATTCCTAGGGATCTCATAGTTACGAAGAATCTTTCGCACCAGCGCTTTAACCCCGCAATTTTGATCGGGAATTTTGACTGCTTGCGGTAAGTCAAAATCCCCTTAATTTTGGGTGCCGCAGGCCGACGTCGGGTTGCAGCATATAGCCTTCAATTCCTGAAGACGCTCTCGAAGTTTTCTTGCGAAATGAGCCGGTGGCACCCCCTGCAATTTTGAGGGGGGGGAGTTTGCACTCGGACTTGAAGTGAGTCAGAACTACAGGCTCAATTCCTCGCTTTTCGGGCTCATCAAAGGCGCGTAGTGCAGGCGAATGTACGCCCCAAGAATACCCCGCACAGACTGTCTCGACGCTGCGTGAAACGAGCCTGCGGCGCCGCCCCCAATTCCCACGGGAGAGGATTGCATTTGGACCTAAAGTGAGTCCGAACACGCTCATTTCCTCATCTTTCTGGCTCATCCAAAGCTCGAAGCGGACGTGAATGGCCATCCTAGTAATACCCCGCAACGTCTGCGCCGCCGCCGTGCGAAACGAGCCGGGAACGCTGACCCCAATTTCGAAGAGGGGGAATTGTCCATGGATCCAATACTCACTCATTTCCGCGTATTTCTGGCTCATCCAAGGTCTGAAGCAGACGCCCAGTGTCCCTTGAAGACCCTCTCGCAACGTCTGCACCGCCGCTGCACGAAACGAGCCGGGAACGCTGACCCCAATTTCGAAGGGGGTGAATTGTCCTTGGATCCAAGATGAGTCAGTACTCACTCATTTCCGCGTCTTTCTGGCTCATCCAAGGCTTGCAGCGGACGCCCAGTGTCCCTTGAAGACCCTCTCGCAACGTCTGCGCCGCCGCGGCACGAAACGAGCCGGGAACGCTGACCCCAATTTCGAAGGGGGTGAATTGTCCTTGGATCCAAGATGAGTCAGTACTCACTCATTTCCGCGTCTTTCTGGCTCATCCAAGGCTTGAAGCGGACGCCCAGTGTCCCTTGAAGACCCTCCCGTAACGTCCGCGCCGCCGCCGCGCGAAACGAGCCAGGAACGCTGACCCCAATTTCGAAGAGGGGGAATTGTCCTTGGATCCAAAGTGAGTCAGTACTCACTCATTTCCGCGTATTTCTGGCTCATCCAAGGCTTGAAGCGGACGCCCAGTGTCCCTTGAAGACCCTCCCGCAACTTCCGCGCCGCCGCCGCGCGAAATGAGTCGGGAACGCTGACCCCAATTTCGAAGGGGGGAAATTGTCCTTGGATCCAAAGTGAGTCAGTACTCACTCATTTCCGCGTCTTTCTGGCTCATCCAAGGCTTGTAGCGGACGCCCAGTGTCCCTGAAGACCCTCCCGCAACGTCTGCGCCGCCGCCGTGCGAAACGAGTCGGGAACGCTGACCCCAATTTCGAAGAGGGGGAATTGTCCTTGGACCCAAAGTGAGTCAGTACTCACTCATTTCCGCGTATTTCTGGCTCATCCAAGGCTTGAAGCGGACGCCCAGCGTCCCTTGAAGACCCTCCCGTAACGTCTGCGCCGCCGCCGCGCGAAACGAGCCAGGAACGCTGACCCCAATTTCGAAAGGGGGAGGATTATGCTCAGACCTCAAGTGAGTAACAACTCGCTCATTTCCTGCTCGTTCTGAGTCGTCCTAGGTTTGTAGCGGATGCTAATGGACCCCGGAAGATTCCCGCAAGGCGTCCGCGTTGCCGCTGCGCAAAATGAGATGGCGTGCGAGGAGCTCGCAGAGGACCGTCGACGCAGGATGGTACGAAGCACACGGGCAGGCAGTCAGACAGCCTGAAGGTTTCGCTTGCAGCCGTCTGAGTCTTCGCGCCGGGGGATCGAAGAGGTGGAAAGCAGCAATCTGATAGCCATTGTACACGAAGATGATAATAAATAATAATACAACACTAGTAGATCACCCGTTTTCCAAGTCATGCATCACTCGAGTGAGTAGGTCCAAAGCCTGGGCCCACTGGACCGCTCTGGGAAACCAATCGTCCCGAGGAAGCACTACTACCAGCTCTTTACCATTCGTCCCGGTCCGAATAGTCTCGGTCTCTGGATAATTCTCTTCATCCCATTCCTCCTCTACGACGCCATAGTCCTCCGGTAGAACCTCAGGCTGCGACAGCACTACTTCAAGCAGCTCCAGAAAGGCCTCCTCATGCTCGAGTTCCTCGAACGGAGATTTATGCCGGGCGACTTTCACTGGGGCATGTCGAATATTCTCCGCTTGATCTGCTTGAATCTGATTCTCCAGCTCCTCCTCTGGGTCAAGCTCCGACTCATCGTCGGACTCTTCAGGATCCCCTTCATCGTCAGAAGCATGGCCAGCCCCAGTTGCACCCCGAGGCCGGCGCTGAGGCCCCTCCACCCCGTAATACCGACTTATGGCATCAGGATGGATGCCGTCGAGGGGGTCATCTGCGTAAACTCCCTCTGTGGTCTGGCCGAGAAAGCGAATGTCCTGTACGTCACAAACTCAGAAATCAGAGCTGGACACGAAAATCTGACTCACCGCAGGACTTTGGTCATTGGTGGTGCGTCCCGATATCGGATGTAAATTCCACTCCTCCTGGAATTCACGGCAATCGAGATTGAGCGCGGCCAGGAACAGTTTGTGTAGTAGCCATAAATGATTTGGGTCTTTGCGGTTAAGATGGTGGAGTCGGCCAAGCCGGGTAAAGAAGGCTCTCCACCGCCGGGCGAATTGGGTACCGACTTCGACCCAGAGCCGCTCGATACGAGTGTTTCGGGTCGATCTGTGCATCCCAAACCATTGTGAGAGGACTCAGATAGCAGAGGGGATCACTTACGAGCCCCACATGAAGGAAGCACGTCCAGGACCTCTGTGAATGATCATCCATATAGACACTTTGGTATTCTCTCCTCCCCGGTCGCCTCGCATTCTCGAGGGAGCGCCGTAGGCCTCGATGGCGTCCATGAAGACTTGAAGCACGGTGGAGGCGCGGTTGTTGGAACTAGCTTTCAGCCCCGTAACCTGTCATAAATGAGCGGAGTGACATGGATGAGGGAAGGAAGGTTCATACAGTGCGACAATATCCGTCGATAAATCCATGAATCACTATCCCCCACCAGATGAGCTTGTGGTGGCCGTCGCAATGCCACAGGTAGTTGGGGCGAGGGACCGAGTATCTTCTCCGCCTAATGGCCAGACGGGTTCGGAGCGCTTGGCCCAGCGCATCAACTCTTTTTAACGAAAGTCGAGCCCGTTCCTTCTGAACTCGAACTCCGTGCCGTCGAAAATGGCCACGAAGATATCGGAGCCCTGAATTGGGCTTCTTGGTCTTGTATTCGCGGGTCAGTTGGTCGAGATTTTCATCAGACAAGTGATCGAAAGCTTTGTTAACACCGAGCTCCTTCATCCGCTTGCGCAAGGTGTTGCGATGGACTGCGAGAGCAGCTGCCATAGTTCCGAGCTTGATATTCCGATGGGGAGCAGTGGCCTCTGTGAGATACTCTACGTCGACGTGCTTCTTGGGTCGGCCTCGCTTTCCCGTCGCCTCCTCAGAAACAGGCTGCAAAAATTCGATCTGATCACGTTCACTGAAAGGAATGAGCAAGGGAAGGTGATGCCAGGTTGACAAGACCTACATTCCTTCTGCAGCAAGTGCTGAAACCTGTAACTCGTACACGAGCGGTCCTAGAATATTTGCCACAACCTCAACCCAAGCCCTAGGGGCTCCATCGCCCTCCATATTCTCGAGGACAGGCACCATGTTGTCAACGATATTGGACGACAAGAGCTTGTAGCGTACGGCGTCGCTGTCTTCTTGGCGAAGAGTTTGAAGTGCTCGAGTATAGGTGTTATTGAGGACTTCACAAGCAGCCAAGACATTGGCCGTCCACGGATGCGGACTCAAAGGAAGAGCAGGGAGATGGTCAGGAAAATTGAAGGGTTCCATGACAGGGAGACAGAGAAAGAGTCAACAAATCAGGTGACCGCTATCCTCTTCGTTTCACCCCTTAAAAAATGGAAGAAGACAGAACCCCCAAGAGACACGAAAGCCTGTACTTTCAGGATGGTACCCTGACTCTCAAGGTAGATTTAAATTAGATCTCGTTTCCAATTGGCCAATTTCTTCAGGCTGAAGACACGTTATACAACGTGAACCGCCACCTCCTTATCTTGAAGAGCGACTGCTTTGCTGGGATGCTCACGCTCCCGGTCCCAGGCCATCTTCCTTTGGAGCTGTCCCAGAGCTCAAAGGAATTGATTGAGCTCGCCCGGAAGGATGGTTTGGACGGCACCAGCGATGCGACGGCTGTCACCCTTCCGGACAAGTTCAGTGCAGACGAGTGTACTGTATTTCTGGAGTTCATATTCAACATCCTACCGTATGTTACAACCTTCCTGTGTATTGCTAGTTGCTCAGCTGGTTTCCAGGTGGTCGTTAGAAGCTCCAGCGCTAGACCGCCTGTGCGCTCTGCTGAAGACCTGCGACTTTTTCGGAGTCGAGTCTGGGACACGATACGCTGTTCACCACCTTGACTACCACCCCGACCTTGGACCTGCCCTGCGTTTCCAGCTGGCGCGAGAATACCATATCGATCATTGGGCCAAGCAAGCGTTCTATGAGCTGATGTCAGTGTCAATTTTGGAGGTCTCGAGAGAGGACGAGAAGGCCATCGGCTCGGAGGCGTACCGCGCCTTGGTCAGGACCCATGCTGAAGTGCGTCAGCACCGACTTGAGCTCGCTTTTTTCCCTCCCGAGCCGGTCCATGCGCTGGGCTGCTACGACAAGGACTACTGCGGTGATTCATGGATGAAGAACTGGGTAGGCATTTCTGGGGGCCTGGGTAGTTTGCTGAAGGATGAGATGTCCGGGTTGGAGATGCTTGACGCCCTCAGCAGGATGCCAGATGTGCCTGGTATGTATAAGCAGTGCCAGGTCCAGACCATCGATAGCGTCCAGGACACAGCTACTAAGAAGAGCTTGTTGCGGAAGGAGGAAGAGTATATAGATGCGGCAATTGAGGACTTGATTAGACAGTGGTAGTAGTTTTGATAAAAAGTTGTGCGCTCAGAACTAGAAAGTGTGATGCGCACGGTCTCGGAAAGGTTGCGCCGGCAATCAGAAAAGTGTTGCGCGCGGAGTTAAAAAAGTGGTGCGCGCCAAAAGTAAAATAATGGTGCGCGCAGGCTCAGATAAAATGTATGGTGATGTACAAAGTGTGGTGCCTGGTTGCCCCAAGTGTGATGCGCAGACGAGAAAGTAGTGCGCACTTCAAAAAGTGGTGCGCGTGATTAAATGTGCATTCTGAACGTCATAGGTTTGGTGCAGAAAACAGTCAAAACAAGCTCAAAAACCATTAAATTACGGTCCTAAATTAGGCGCATGCAAGACTTATAGCGCCTACTTCCCATGCTTTTGGACTATTCTTACTGGTGCGGCGAAGTTGAGTTTGGCCGTGTGTACGCGTTCGATCGCGGCCCGAAATCAACGCACGTGATGGCCAGGGTGGCTGCAGCCAAGCAGCACCATATCCCGGCATCAGCCGAAGGCCCAATAAGGCAAGACAAAAGTGTTGCGCGCCGGAAAAAGTGTTGCGCTGTGACAAAAAGTGTTGCGCTCATCAAAATGTGTTGCGCGAGAATAAATGTGCTAAGTGAACATCATAGAAAATCGACGAGAACCCAATTGCGCCCCGATTATAACACGATTGTGAGCGATTATGCCGCTTGCAAACTTGCCGATTTGATTACAACTTCCCGGCTTGATTGTAAGCGCGGCAATCAATTGTAACTTCCCAGGGAATTTGCTGATGTGAGTGGCCCAAGCGGTTTGCCTCGCTTGTCCCTCGCTTCGTGAGGAGCACCGACATGGCAGACCTTCAAATTGTCCTGGCGTCAGTCATTTATGTCTCAAATCTTCATTCTTTGATCCTCAATCAAATACAGCCCATGGAAGCTCAACTTAGGCCGCAGTTGGGTATTTCCTGTGTCGCCACTGTCTGCGACAAGCAGTTTTCCAGCCGGTCGGAGTGCTCCAGTACCATCGTGGACAAAGTCAGCAGAGTAATTGAGCCACACTATCTTCCGGGGGGAAGTTCATTGGGGGACTCGGCATTGTACAAGTTGGTCCATTGCAAGCTATTTTAGGTCCAGCCTTCATTGTCTATTCATAAGTCGTTTCGTACTCAGAGTTTCCCGTTGGTGAGCAGGACTCTTTCTCTCGATGGCCGCCTTTGATTTAGTCTGACGACAATTGAACGACAAGAGACCATTCACCTATCTTTTTCTTTTTTTTTTTTGCGGAGTTCATCAGCCTGGCTGCTTGTGCATCTAGGCTCTCTTGTTCTACGTCCGCCGTCAAATTGTCCGGAAGTTTAACCGCAATCTATCCATGGACTCCGGACTGGCCGGTAAAGAGTTTCATGACGAAATGTTACTTGTGAGATTGCCTGGGAGCAGGTTCGAGATGAGCCCATCCTCAGCATGCGGCAGGCCTTGCGTTTTGGAGTGAATACTCAATAAGGGATTCGACTTTCGTCATTTGGGTTCTCATCTGGATATGATGACATGAAATAGGGCAACAAGATCTGTTTACTTAGGTAACTCGAGTGTCTCCATGTGTTCAATGAATAAATCGCTGCAAAACTCATTTTTTTGCATTGAACCTCTGACGGCGGGGAAAAGTCGGTATTCGGAAATTTCCAGACTTTTTGACAGCGACGTGAAGGAAAATTTCATATCGCGAAGAATGCGCCCGAACGTATTGGCCGCGGGACTTCATTTCCTCCGCAATCGCGCACTGTACCGTGACATCTCCTTCCTCGCACACGAAAGTTCCCCGCTGCTTGTCCCTTCACTACCAGAGTCGGTAGATTGGGCACTCCCAAAATAGGGGATACTTCTTCCGGATTGATCCGAACTAGCATTTCCTTTCTTGTTCATCCTTCGCTGTTCCCTGAGTTCAACAAACATTTGCCGCAGCCTGTGTAGATTAGCGAGCTTAGCGCAAGCCGTATATGTTACTTTTACCACCATTGGACTGCTGCTCCAGCGGCTAGGTTCGTTTTAACCTGACAGGCTGTCTCAGTTGGATGAGCCAGGTGAATACAAATGAATCGGAGGCAATTTTGGGGGGAACTCTTAACAAGCGACAGGTATTTAGAAGTAGAAATGAATGCGATCTGATCACCACTAAATTCATCCCAGACGCTTAATCCCCATGACATTAGGGAGAGATGCGGATTTGAACATATGGGAGTTCTGAGTGAGCAGTTCTGTCACTGTAAATACTAGCCTCAGTATTATCTGCGTGTCATCTAAGGCAGCCCTGAAAGACGTTGGAGTCTCTCGTCCGTTATCTGGAAGCACTCAGGCATCGTAGTATCACTCCAGCTGCCGCCAAGAATAATTTTGGCTAGTCCAGGCGCGGAGCCGAAAATTCGCGCCATCCCCTACGAATATTTAGCTAACAATTTCGACAGGAGAGGAAGGGTCTTACATGACCGTTGAATCCAGCGATCACAAATTGGCCGGGAAGGGAAGGAACTGGGCCGATGAACGGGACGGCGTCCTTCGTCTGGCGGGCATTTTAATGAAGGACGTCAGAAATAAAAGTTGAACTTGCCAAACCGAGGATGCCGGTCCATCCAAATTCATGCCCCTCGCCTTGTACTTCCTCGCCCCAGTCGCTGAAAACCTGCTTGAAATTCGCCAGACAGTCGGCCTCGATGGTCTTGTTATGCACCGAATCGTCTTTGGTCTCGAAAATCTCCTGTCCGATCCCTGGGATGCCGCGGCTTGTTCCAAGGACTACCACGCCATCAACTTTCCGCTGGATCACGCTGTAGAAATGGGTCAGGCTGAAGCGCAGGGAATATGTGTGCGTGAGCATGTTGGGGCCCGAAAAGGCGGGCGTAGGGATTAATTTGTGCGCTTGGGCTCGCACGGGCCGGACATGGGACTGTAAACACGGCAGGAGGGTCGCAGCGAATGCATTCTAGTCCGACCGCTGTTAACTACGACGAAAAAGGAAGGAACAAAGGACTCACGGTCGCGTGGACCACGATGGGAGTCGTGACGCTTCCCCGAGGGGTATTAACGACCCATTCATGGTTAGCATTCCCGGAGGCAGTGATCGTGACAGCTGGTGTGTGCGTGAACAGGGCCATTCCCAGAGACTTGTTAAGTTCCAGGATCGCTTGGCAAAGCTTCGCTGGGTGCAAGCTGGCAGCACTCCATTCATACGCTCCAAGGGCTGACGGCACTCGAGTCGCCTCCAAAAATATGAGTCGGGTCCAAGGCGAGCAAGATATGTAGCAAAACGGACCTTCTTCGCGGTTTCGGCGTCTAACCAGACGATATCTGACATATCCCCTCCCGCTTCCCTGTACGCTTCGAAGCTACCCGTAACATATTGGAGGAAATCCTCTCCCATAACGACGTCGAACGTTCGGCAGTCGTCAAAGTCGCAGTCGATATTGTGTTTATCGATGAACGCCTTGACTAACTGCAGTACCAATTTCTCATGAACGATGATTTTCATAGCCTGCTCAGGGTTGATGCGCTTCGAGAACGCGGTGAATCCGCGAAATGCATCTGACGAAACAGCTAAATTTAATCTGATGGGACAGGATAGTATAAACACGCACCCGGCCTGCAGTGCCCGGCATTGCGCCCAGTTGCTCCGGAGCAAGCCTCCCGAGCCTCGAGCATGATCACTTTTTTGGGGCCATTCGGACTGGACAGTAATTCGAACGCAGTCAACGCGCCAGACATTCCGGAGCCGATCACGACAGCATCTGCAGTCGGCGGGAGTTCGTTTGTGGTGCCTTCGTTGAGTAGAGCACTATTGCGGGTTGACCTTTGCCAGATTGAGAGACAGGGTCGTGGACCAGGCAGGCCAGGGGAGGGCAGCGAGTTTGTCATTGTCAAGGTTGCCAAAGGGGATTGGCAGAATTCGGTCCGGACGCAATGCTATCTTATCGAAATCTGTTCGCCGGCGGCAAGGACCCGGAAGCGTCGATCCGACCTCCGCCCACTCGGAGCCGAAGCATCGCGTCACGCGGCATGCGTTGATGTGACAGTCGCGTCGTCCGCACCGGCACCGCACACACTCTCGACCAAATCTCGACGAGGATGGACGGTACAGCAAATGATTTTGCCGCAAGCACGCAAGCCCTGGCAAGCTCTTACATATTTTCAACTTCCAGGCGTCAAACTTAAATGACTTATGATATGCAGTTGTCCATTTTGGGAGAAAGAACCAAGACTGTGACAAGGCACTTTAACCGACGCGATATCGGGCGATGCCTCGTCTTGGCTCGTGTGCTCTTGCTCCGGACTTGATAAGGTCGATAGCCAGCCAGCCAAAGCTAGTCCGTCCTGGTCCATGACTCTCTTCAATCCTTTCCGGCGCACAGCGACACAGACGAGTCCTGAAGCTCAGGTCGCTCAGCATGTCCGAACGCCCGAAGAACGCTCCCTCGTCATCCGGTTGGACTGTTTTCTCATGGTATTCGGATGTGTCTCCCAGGTCATCAAGTATCTGGACCAGCAGAACATCAGTCAGGCGTATGTTTCTGGGATGAAGGTGCGTCGCACTCACACAGCTTAAGGTCAGCGTTTAAATTTGGATGCTTTCAGGAGGATCTCGATCTGAACGGGAATGGTGAGTGCTTGAATTCCGATTCGTATCTTCCATCTAGAGCTCACCGATGTCTTCAGAACTGAATTATTTTACAACATGGTTTAACGTTGGTTACTGCATCATGGTACCGAAAATATCGCCTTTCACCTTGATGCCACTTAACATCCGCAATTCAGCTCATCCCTTCGCAAGTTATTATGACCGTAGGATCCGAGGAGACTTGCGATTTCACCTTTGCTTACGCAGTCTTAGTATGTTCGCCCAAGCTACTGGCTTCCCGCCCTCGAGCTTATCTGGGGCTTGCTCACTGGTCTCATCGCTACCGCACATACGGCAAAGCAGATCTATATCATGAGGGCGTTCATCGGCGTGTGCGAGTCAAGCGCTTGGCCCGGGATGATGGTGCGTACGCTCCCACTGTCCTGGTATGAAATTGAACCGCCTGAACAGACACTTTTTATGCACTGTATGTGCTTTCCGAATTGGTTTTTTGTCCAGATCGATAGCCTTCGTAGGGTACACGCCAACAGAATTGGCAAAACGCATGGGATTCTACCATTCGTGCCAAGCTATTGGTGGGATGATGGCTAATGCACTTCAAACGGCGATGCATACGAACATGGATGGCAAAGCCGGCCTAGCGGGTTGGCGGTGAGACCACCAAATGTCCGTTTCTACCAGAACTAACTTGAGTTCTGCCTCTCCAGATGGATGTTTATCCTGAATAGCATTATGACGGTCAGTTTAGATTTTTCTAGGCTGTCCGTGACCCCACCAAATATATACAGATCGTGGTGGGACTATTGGGATTCGTGTTCTTGCCCGACTACCCCAACAGGCCAAATCCTCGTGCTTTCTGGTTTACCAAGAGCGATGCTCAAATGGCCATGGAGCGATTAAAGCGGCATGGCCGGGCTGAACCTACACCTGTATCTTGGGCCGCAGCGAGGTGTGTTCTGCAGACGTACGTTGTCGCCATTCTAACTCTTGCTCTCACAGACGAACTTTTACGGTGATTCGGTTACATGCGTAACGATTGTTAAACTAATCAAACATCTACAGAGCTGGGTAGTCTATTTCATAGCTACTCTTTATGTCGCGACCGTCCTTGCATCTTACGGCTACTCCTGTATGTCCCTATTTCAATTTTCTCCTCGTCTGTTGATTTACATTCCTGTTTCGAGATTTCTCCCTGTTTTTGAAAAGCCTGAAGAATGCAGACGGCTCTGCGCGTTGGAATGTTTCTGACATAAATGTAATACCGATTGGCGGTCAGGCCATTCAAGTAGTATTCGGTGCGTTTAAACCTGTATACGTTCTAAGTTCCTGAACATCTCCTGTGATTAGTCTGGATCTGGGCGCTGCTTTCGGATACCCTTCACACACGGCATTGGCTCATTATTGCCCAGGCCGTTATAGGTAACCGTTTAAACTCATTCCGTGGCTCGTTCGGCAGTTCTCACGATTTATGCAGGCTTAATTCCGTGTATTATCATGTCTGTCTGGAACGTTCCGCTTTCCGCGAAGTATTTCGTCAGCTCTTCCGTTTGTCATCCGCCTCGTAGCCTCATCGAGCTCCTAGTCCTACTTCATCAGCTACATCGTTCTGGGAACGGCCCCCTTGATTTTTGCTTGGGTGTCGGACATCATCCCACACGACCCAGAGCAGCGCTCTCTCGTGGTTGGTGTCGCCATCGCCATGTACTACGCCATCTCCGCGTGGTCCCAGGTTCTTGTTTGGCCGGCTAAACAGGCGCCCCACTACACCCACGGCTGGCAAACCTCAATTGCGCTGTGGATCCTGGTGATGGTCATGACATTCTCCCTCCGATATATCGACATGAAGTACATCATGTGAGTGTTCTGAGATAATTGGGTCAAATTCCCTGCTAACCCATACTATAGACCGGGACGTAAGGCGCTATTGGAGGCCGAAGAGCATGATCAGAGTGGTGCGGAAGCAGACTCGAGCTCAGTAGACAAGAACCCCGAATATCTCGTCCGGTAATAAATGTAGCCACGTAAATTTAGTACTCAACGTTCTTGAGGAACGAACTTCAACTTGATACGAAGAGTACATACGTAGTTAGGCCTTAGGGCTTGGGGCACTCGGGCCTCGGCGCCCGCGGAAGTAAACTTGTGATTACCCCGCGGATCGGGGATCACTCGTTTTTGATCCCCGGAGTTGGCTCCTGAGTGGGCCAGGCCAGGCCAGAGTTTCCCTCGTTTCGTCAGGAGCGCCAACATGCCAGACCTTCAAGTTGTCCTGGCGTCAGTCGTTTGTGCCTCAATTATTCATTCTTTGATGCTCAATCTGCTACAGCCCATGGAAGCTCAAAGGCCGTAGCTGGGTATTTCCTGTGTCGCCACTGTCTGCGACAAGCAGTTTTCCAGCCGGTTGGAGTGCTCCGTACCAGGCCGATACATTGTCGTCCGGGGGCAAATTCATTGGGGGTCTCGGAATTGTACAAGTTGGTTCATTGTAGGCTATTTTAGGTCCAGCGTTCATTGTCTATTCATAGGTCGTTTCGTACTCAGAGTCTCCCGTTGGTGAGCAGGACTCTTGCTCCTCTATTCGACGTCTTTAACAAACCTCCTCAGGACCATGTGATTCTCTCCGTGTCGTGATTTCCCTCCTTTGTTGAGAATGACCATAGATGACGAGTTGGTATATGTGCCGGGACGATGGAAATATTCTGACGGGACGAAAGCCTGGCGCATCACACAAATTTACGTGTCATCCAAAGATTCCACTTTGAACGGTACGGTTCCTTGTCTTCATCATTAAAATCGAACTCTAACAGGATTATAGGGCGTAAGAATTGGAATATTCCCAGTAGGCAAGGCTTATGGGTTTGAACACTAATGCTGATTTCAAACAGAGCACGTTGCAAACATCGACATCAGCACCGCGTCAGACGGGACGACGACTATTTCAGCCAACCACCCAGGCACCTCGGCGCCATTTTTTAAGGCGTCGACGAAGTCGATTTCGGTACTCTCGTCGCTCTCTATCTATTCTAGCACCTCGCTTCTCGGGAAATTTTTCACGCTGGTGCAGCCACCTCTGCCCGCTGGCGAAAAGCCCGAAGATGTCGCTACAAGCCAGTGGGCTACTCTTACCCCCGTCCTTAAAGGCTCTACGTCGCTCAGGACAATGACGCCGGGCCTGGCCGGCAAGGTTGGAGATGGCGTAGGATTTCCTGCGGTCGCCCCTTGGTCCATTGCATTCTCCATGGACGACCTTGACATTGATTTTGGGACCCCCGTAATGCAGGATGCGGTTTGATTCGAGTCTCGTGTCTCCCATTCTTTGATGTGCTGGGATTTGTGCGCGGATCTATTTTAACATGGTAGTCGGACAAGATATATACGCGAAAGATAAAAGGATTATTGAAAGTGATTCACAAACATGAACTGCTCAATACGTGGCCCCCCTGTGTCACTTTATCACCATAATATAATTATCATCGCTTGTGTTTTCTGCGCAGGTCGTGGAATCAATTTGTAGAAAGAAAGCAAGAAAAATGACAGAAAGTGGCTAACCAGAGTCGAAACAGTTCTCGTCTCCGTGGCTCGTGTCTTCCGAGTCGGGGCATATTAGGTGCAGAGAGCCAAGGCCAGACAGCCCGGTAGTCGAAATGCGGTCGGACGGCGGCCGATATGTGATGCGCATATTAAGGAGGAGCCGACCAGCAGACGTGGAGGGCACCACGAGGGACCAACTAGTGGCGACTGTGGCCAGTCCTTGGGGCCCATATCGCCACATAAGCGTTGTGGTTAGAAACACGACGACATTGCTAGAAACAAGAAACCTCGTACTGTAACTCACAAACTTGAGGATAATGCACGTACCATAGAAAATATACGACAGAATCGCGCATGAGGACGGCCATAAGCGTAGCATGTGACCATGATTTGTCGGGTAGCGTTTGGAAGTGGATGTACGCTTTTCTGGCTACCAAGAGAAGAATGATTCCGTCGAAGATCATAAATGCAATCCTGAAACTATGTTGAGTGCATAGAAAAATCAATACCGTAAATTGATCAGCACCAGTATGGGTAGAAATGATTGGGAATCACATTGTTGCAGAAGGGGAGGGTAAAATCTGCGTTCGGAACTTCTGCCAGTCCGGCTACGACGAACAATTAGCAGGTTGAAGAATAGATGCTGAAAAACTGGCACCAAACCCAGTCGGAAATCTGGCGCCATGATATGTCATTAATGTAGCAGTCCCTCTTAAATACTCACTTTGTAACCGAAAGTGAACCCATGCTCAGCAGTTCTCCGATACACAGAAGCGAAACCACGAATATGAGTCTCTTATCTGAGTACCCCAAGCTCAGGACGCCGAAGCTACTAGAGGAGGATATGGGAGAAGAAGCTCTGGGACTTACTGTGACCATACAAAGCGTGCAGTCGGATTTGCATGATAACTATTGAGCCGTTGAAGTCAGCCTTTGTCTTTGCGGAGCCCGTTTCGTTTGAACACCTTCAACGATAAATGCACAGAATAGGGCTAAGTATACGAAGAATATGTAAGCGAGAGTAAGTTGCAGGGTCCGGCGCATACCGGAAAAAACTTCGAACTTGGCCCATATAAGACCTAATCTAATATTGAGAATATCGAGGCTCAGTCACATTGGACGCACATCTACCAGAAACGAGTCAGATAACGTATAAATGTGCCTAAAACATACGTATCCGTGTCTGGGGTCGGATAAAGATCAACTGTAGCTGTTTCAGTGCCAAGACCCCAAACATGAAAGTTTGCTGACAGAAAACCGTGAAGACTACGAGGACGAAGGTGAAATATCGATTCTAGAAAATTTTAATGGGATCACATTTTCTGAGCAGGAATAAATTCACCACGAAGAAGAGACATTTTACAAGGGACCATCGGGAGCCCTAGGTTGACTTTAGTACTATTCCTCAACTTCAAGTTCAAGCTCACCCAAAAATATTGAACCTTTAAGCGGGTTTTCAGTGACTTGACATGATCGGTTAACGAACAAGTACCTCATTATTAAATGTGAGGCCTTTTCAGCAGTCAAATACAGCACAAATTGAGAGAAAAATATCTGCACAATAATCCCACACGAAGAGGCAAAGAGCGCTAACTTTGAAACGGTAAGAGTATGGAAATAAAGTGAAGAGTCCGACGGTACCGTTCGCATAGCGATCCATTCTATTTTCCCAGCGCAAAGTATTGGCGGCATTGAAGGCGCCGGTAGGGTCCATGGAGCGGAGAACGAACATCTCCTAGTCGCTAGCCCCGAGCCTTATATTAGCAGCCGTGTGGATAGGTCACTTGAAGGGCCGAGTCGGAAGCGAGGGGTGCAAGCCAGAAGCGCTTCTATCGACCGATTTTCGAGGAAGATATATACGTCGTACCTCCGATGGATCCTATTCGCCCGGGAAGTAGGACGGTGCCTTGAGACTACCCGAGTTCTGAGTAGTAGTATGGTGCGAGTTTTTAAAAAATTTAAGAGAGGCCATCAAGGATGCACCGTGCACCTGATATCATCCGTCTACCCATTCAGCTCACAGGTTTTGTTTACCTACTTCACCAGTGCCTTATGCAATTTGGAAAAGTATTCAACAGATTTTCGAGTCGGGATGAGAGGACTCAGGCTAGGAGTAACTGAGCCTATTTAGGTGCGATCCGCAATCTACGAACCTTCCGGAACAGATCCTGAGAAGGCTAGAGGTTCAACGAGGCACAATTGAGCAGGAGGCATAAATCGTTGACGGCCGTCGGCCGCAACCCAAATTGGTAGTTTGACCGTATTGTTATTTTGATGGCCATCGCCCTGACCTTGAGGCGCGCGGCACTTAAATTTACAGGGCATCGCTCTCTAATTCATACCTCCATGGCCTCCCCCGCTCCAAAAATTTACGTCGCCGTCGTCGGAGTAGGGCTTGTCGGAGCCGAATTTATCAACCAACTGCTTTCGATTCCACCGCTCACTTCTCCCTTTCATCTCATCTCCCTCACGTCGTCGACACGGACCATATTTAACTATACTAGTCCTATCACATCGACTGCCTCCTGGAAGTCAGATCTTGCAGCGTCTGCGGATCGGCCTGATCTCCCGAAACTCACTCAGCAACTCTCTGCGTTGGTCTCTCCGACTCAGAAAGTTGCGTTGATCGACAACACGTCTTCCGAAGATGTGGCAGCCCTGTATCCGACATGGCTCAACGCCGGGATCAGCGTCATCACCCCGAATAAAAAAGCCTTTTCTGGTGACATCGCACTCTACGAGCAAATCGTAGCCGCGAGCAAGACTGGAGGTCGCTTCTTGAACGAAGCTACTGTTGGTGCAGGTCTTCCGGTCATCGCTACGCTCAAGGATCTGGTTTCAACAGGAGACAAGGTCTGCCTCTTTCTTCTGCTTGCCTCAATCAGTCTCACGCAGCTTTAGATTATTAAAATTGAGGGTGTATTCTCGGGAACCATGAGCTACATCTTCAACGAATTCTCCAACGGGAAACCTGACGGTCCTGCCTTCTCCTCGGTCGTTAGCATTGCCCGCGAAAAGGGATATACGGTGACACTTTACGTTCCCTATTTTCAAGTTCTTTTCGTTGACAACGCCGAAGGAACCGCACCCAGCAGACGACCTCAACGGATTCGATGTCGCGCGCAAACTCACTATTCTTTCACGCATCGTATCACATTCCCCATCGTCCTCAGCACTTCCGAAACTGCAGTCGTTTATCTCCGTCCAAACGATATCCCTTATCCCGCCGGAGCTCGAAAATATCCCCACCGGCGACGAGTTCATCTCTCGACTCCCTGAATTTGATGACCACTTTGCCAAGATGAGGGCGGCTGCGAGCTCCGAGGGCAAAGTCCTCAGATTTGTGGGCGTGGTCGATGTGCTTAACGGCCAGGTCACAGCAGGCTTAGAAAAGTACGTTCCCTATGCTTCCCTCTGAGCTAATTCGGAGTTCTCATGGGGCTCGCAGGTATTCGACAACCCATCCGTTCGCGACTTCGCTGGGAGGGTCGGATAATATCATCATGTTCCATACCGAGCGTTATGGAGCAAGGCCGCTGATCGTACAGGGCGCCGGGGCTGGAGCGGCCGTAACGGCCATGGGCGTTCTCGGAGACTTGCTCAAGTTGGCGTAGAAGAAGCTAAAACAAACTGTAAAATATTTTGAAAGCGTGAAAGACGGCAGTTTAATTGTCTCGAGGTGGTTCCGCCCACGTCGCAGAGACGACTCTTAGGATTATGGCAGGCTAACATCAAAGCTTGTTAACCGTCTCGCGTAGAGTAACTCAGTAAGTACATGGGCGTGCCTCTGACTCTTCATGCAGTTTCATTGTCCATTGAGGAATAAGCCCATGGGGTCCCATGCCACTTTGTTTCTCCTGCGCAGCTCAATGGACGTCGGGGAAAGAACTCGCGGAAGAAACCCTCTCCGTATCCGGCCCACCCCATGATGGTGGCTCAACGCGCCCCCACAGTCCAATATTTCCTCCCGCGCAGACCGCTCGAGCTCTTCGTACATCTCCACCGGCCGCTCGACGCCAGTCACCACCACCGCGACGTAAAAGTACACCGCGACGCCCGTGGGGTACACCTGCGTGAGGCGCGCGCTGATGTGCGGTCTGCCGGGCAGCCGCCGCGCCGCGTGCTCTGTCTTGACGCGCGCCTTGACCCGGGCGCAGAGTTCGGCAGCCTTCGACCACGGGACGCTCGTCTCGAACGACTCCGCGGCGATGTTGTGCGGGAGTAAGAAGTCGCGCAGGTAGGCGATCGCATACGTGAGCTGGTACCCACGCATTCCAGACTCGGCGCCCCCGGAGACGCCCCCGTGTCTGCGCGCGATGCTGTGAACGGCCCGCTGCTGACGCGCCACTTCCCCCTGGGACCCTTCAAACAGCAGGGTACACGCTGCCATCGCGTTCAGCTCAAATCCGTAGACATGGCGCAGCATCGCCTTTTTGACGGCGGCCATGTGCTTTTTCAGGCCGACCTCGGCGGGGCGGATTGAATGCGAGAGCTGGAACTGGTCGTTGTCGACAAGCCGCACGCTCGCAGGGATGGAATCAGACTGCGCGATGTCGTACATGAACGCAGTGCCCTCCTGGAAGGATGGGAAGACATAGCTCCCATACTCCTTCGCCTCGGGCACGCGTCGTACGCGAAGGACGGCGCTAGTGATGATCGCCACGCTGCCTTCGGAGCCCAGGACGAGGCGGTCGACGTCGCTGCCGATGCTTTCGCGCGGGTTAACTTCCCGGCGCAACACAGTCCCGGCAGATGTCACGAATTCGACGCTAAGCACGATATCTTCGATGTTCCCGTATCTGACGCTGCCGATTAACACTGGGCGCACGATCGATCGTAGCAGACCACGCTGACCTGTTCTTTTTCATGCCCGAGGCACGCGTTGCAATCCACCCGCCCAGCGTAGAGAACTCCATGCTGTCGGGCTCGTGGCCGGTCTGAAGAATTATATATCAGCTGAGGAACAACAGCGATCGCCCGAGGATGCGCACCGTCCAGCCCAAGGCGCGCAGCGCGTCCTCGAGGTGCAAGCCCACCGCCCCTGCCTGTACGCTCGCCATGCAGTCGAATTCGTCCAGCCAGAGAATGGAATTCATCCGGGACATGTCCACGGAGATGATCCCGCGCGCTTCGTCCGGGGGGCACGCCAGTGCCTGGGTGACGTTCGTTCCACCGCCGAAAGGCAAGACAGTGGCGTTGTGCACTGATGCAAACGCCACGATGCGCGAGACCTCGTCGGTGCTTGATGGATAGACGACAGCGTCGGGGATGCGCCGCATTCCATGCGTGGTGTACTTGATGTCGTACATCTCCGCCAGCGTGTGCCCGTGACCGTGCCTCTGCCGCACAGCGGGGTCCGTCGATATTTGGTCCGGGGCGAGCTTCAAGTCTTCGTATGGGAGCGATACTCGGGGCGGATATACCGCCTCAACGGGGCGGCGCGAGCCAAGCGCCGCGAAGTCGATGCCAAAGGTGGACGCGACTAAGGGCACCATCAGCGGGAGATCGACGCCGCAAATGCCGTAGCGCGCGCCGCGCATGATGACGATGTCGCGATCATCCAGAGCGAAGCCGCTGTCCGCGAAACCCCATGTCGACGTGGACTCATCCGCCGCCTGGTGTCGCTTTATCGGGATATCGTTGATGTGCCGGAGACTTTTAGCGTCTTTCGTGCGTTTGCGCGTCGCCAGTAGTAGGAGGGCGAGAATCTGCAGCGATATGCTCTAAATCTTGGAGTGAACTGAGGGAAACAGGACGCACCACTACTCCAATGAGGGCAATGTCGCGCTGGTCGTTCATCAGGATGTGGTTTGGACAAGAGCGATTGTCGAGCAAGTACCGGAACAAAAAAAGTCTAAGACCTCTACATGCCGAGGACCCAAGTATCAGTTCCGCGTCTGGCGGAGCGAACGCGCTGCTACTGACGCAAAAGTGCCATATTCGGCTTTTTGATGCGCTGAACTCCGTGCGCCTTTCGCGGGTTTGTGCCTCCAGAGATCTAAATTCATAGTGAGTAATCTTAGAGCGCGATGAGAGAAAGACGACTCGCCAAAATGCTAATTCTAGCCGGTCGATCGTAAGCAGGAAGAAGACTAAAGAAGAGCAGCAAGCCCCCAAACGACAACGAAGTCGGAATAGAAATCTCAAGACATACCGTGGCATCAGAAACTCCGCGCTAGGCGGAAAAAATACGACGCCGGCGACTCAGATAGACTCCGACGGAGCCGTGCTTGAGAAGGCAGAAAAATAAAAATATTCGGTAGGATACTTGGTGACATGCGGCGGTATCATATCCGGATTCCTGGCCAGGGCCGCCAACAGTGATTCAGCAATTATAAAGTACCTAGGCGAGGAGCATCTTCCGCGGGTCCTCGATGTACTCTTTGACGCGCACTGGATGGGACCATCAGGGCGCGGTGGCGGGGCATAGAGAGGAGCAAGACGAACCGAGGAATGTGACGCCCTCCCGCCCGTCGAGTAGTCGGTGGTCGTACGTCAGCGCGACGACCATGATCGGGCGGATGACGATCTGCCCGTCCACGACGACGGGCTTGTCCTTAATCGCGTGCATGCCTAAAACACACTTGAGCACCCCTCCACCCTGACTACACGTTAAAAAAAGTACCTAGGACAGCGGCCTGGGGGAGGTTGATAATCGGGGTGCCATACAGCGAGCCAAAGACGCCGCCGTTGGAGCTAAGATAGAGGGGTCAGCGGCAGCGAGGGGCCGACGAAGGGTGGAAAACGTACATAGTGAAAGTGCCGCCGGCCATGTCTTCGAGCGTGAGCTTTCCGTCGCGGGCCTGAGCACAAGAACCATGTTAATACGCGCCAGGAGAGACAGAGCGCAAGACTAAGCGTACCTTCTTGCCCAGGGCCGCGATCTCGCGCTCGATGCCAAGGAAGCTGAGGCTCTCCACGTTACGCACGACGGGCGTCACGAGACCCTTGGGCGTCGCAACCGCGACACTGAGGTCGACATAGTCACGGTAAACGATCTCATCGCCCTCAATGGACGCGTTCGCCATGGGGATCTCCTGCAGCGCGAGCGTGCACGCCTTTGCGAACGCGCTCATGAAGCCGAGCTTCACATCGTGCTCCTTCAATACGGCGTCTTTATACCGCTTGCGCATGTCCATTAAGGAAGACATGTCGATCTCGTTGAAGGTCGTCAGGGAGGCCGCGGCGTTCTGCGACTCCTTGAGGCGCTCGGCGATGCGCAGACGCATACGGTTCATCTTGACCTGTGGGAATTCACAGTGAGCTGCGAACGAGGGTGGTGAGAGGCCCGCCATACCCTGGTCTCATTTCTGCTGCCCGGAGCTGCCGGTGGGGGCGCCGCTGCCGCAGGCTTGCTCTCCTTCTTGGGCTCCTGTTTTGGTGGGGGAGCAGGTTTGGGCGGCGCCTTCTCGGCAGGCTTCTCCGTCTCTGCGGGTTTCTCGGCCTCTTTCGGTTTACTTTGTTCCTCAGCAGGCGGGGGAGGTGCAGATTCCGCTGTGCATGAATGAGAACGAGAGCCCAGCGACAAAAAGCGCACTTACACGCTTCGACCTCGCCGGGTTCGATCCTGAATAGGTCCTGACCAACAGTGACCGTGTCCTCCTCTGCCGCCAAGAGCTCAACAATCTTGCCCGACGTCGGTGCATTTACAGAAACATCTATCTGCACGACGACGCGTCAAAAGGCCGGCCCGCTGTGGACAGGGCTTCTCCAAACCTTGTCGGTCTCTATCGTCGCAATCTCCTCGTCCACGGCCACGCTGTCGCCCACTTGCTTTAGCCACGACTTGAGTGTGCCCTCCGTGATAGATTCGGCCATTTGCGGAACCTTCACCGTCTCGGCTACATCGTCAGAACAGGGTTTAGTATGGGATAGATCGGCTCGGAATATGATAGCGTACCCTGTAGAAGACACGTCGAGTGGAACGTCGCCCGCTTCGCGTGCGCGCTGGCAACCGCCCTGCAACGAACGTGTGTTTAATAAATCTTAAGTCAGTTTTTTTTCAGAACACATACCATCCTTTTGACATGGTCAAAGCCGTCGCACTATGGACGTTGAGCAGCCCGCGACCGCGAGCTGCGCTGAGTATTTGCTTGGAGAGCATCTCGGGATGCTACGGAACCGGAGTAAAACGAGAAAACGAGAGCAGACAGAAAGAGAGCCGGCGGCTGGGCTGGAAAGACGGTTATTGCGCGCAAATCGAGCCCGTCTGCGTTGCGCTGAGATTGTAGGCGTCCCAAAGCGCAGACGAAAGTGGTGAGGTCAGTGAGTTGTGATTTGTCCGAGTTTGCCAGCCAACCTCTTTTGGGATTTATTTCACCAAAAGAAAATCTTTCCCTCGAGGCCTAACGTTTACAAGGCGTACTGTTATTGTTGTTTCCCTAAACAAGGATGATTATACGATTGTCGACTAAAAGCCATGCAATCTTGGATAAACTTTAAAGTACATCTGGGAGCTTCTTACGGCGTTCGCTTCCGGTATTCGTTTGTTCAGTATCGACCGTCGCTGCGAGTGGTCCACCGGGTCCCATGGAGCACAATGGTGGAGCATTTCCGAGGCAGAGGCCTGAGGCCCGATTGGAGTGGTTTTCTTTTCGAACTCCGCGGATCTTGCCGCGGATCATGACATCTGGAGCCGAGATCGGCGTACCTCTCTGCCGTGCTTTGCCGGGGCTTGCAACAGCGACGTCGATGAACAACAACGTCCATGACGCTAGTATGATGCTGTTCATTGAATACACTGCGCGCTAAATACGCCGTAGCAAATCGGGCCTTCAAAGTGTCCAGTTTCTACAGCTACCCAGCATGATGCGGTCGATTCTCGCGTCCTTCGTTTTAACCGCCACTCTTGGGCGATGTGCTTTCCAAGTCCCTCTCAACGATTTCTGGGTTCATGGCCCTCAAGGACCAGTCATCACTGAGAAAATTTCCTCCTACATCCAAGCCCAATTGCAAGCTAGCAATGTCACTGGGCTGTCTTTGGGCATCGTCCTGCCTACCGGCAAAGTCGAATTTGGGGCATGGGGCAACCGCACGGAAGCCGGGGATGCAGTAACACCTGGGGTGCGTTTCGCCCTCTTTTCCCTCCAGATTTATCCAATCGAGTGCCATAGACTATCTTCCATATCGGTTCATGCTCAAAGGCTTTTTTATCTGCGTCGCTGGGTATTCTTATGCAAGACTTCGCGGACGGGAAGAACCAGTCATCTCTCCCGGATACCGTGGCGGAATTCAGCTGGAGCACCAAAATGCGTGACCTTCTGCCGGAAGAGTGGATGGTCGAGGACGAGTGGACGACCAATAAAGCAGATCTCAGAGATGTGCTTTCGCATGTAACGGGCCTTCCTGGGTTGGTCTGGTCCATATTTCTTTTGTCCCCCCCCCATTAATTGTTTCCCGGTAGGAACGATCTATCCTACTCTCCCGACGACACTACGCGCGATGTGGTTGTGCGAATGAGGCATCTTCGTGCAGCGTACGAGTTGCGTCAACAGTACGAGTACAATAACCAAGTATATCGTTTACCTCTCTGCACGATCAGTCTTTTAACCATCACCAGATGTTCATTACTGGTGCTCATGTTGTCTCCAAATACTCGGGGATGCCATATCGCGACTTTGTAGAGAAGCGCATTATGTTGCCACTTGGGATGACGTCCTCGACACTTCATCCAGACCGCGCCTTCGAAACGGGGAACCTCACCCAGTCCTGGACACCGTCTGGGCGCCGAATCCCTTTTTTCATGCCAGAACACACAGCTGAACTAATTGCTGGGGCCGGAGGTGTCATGTCGACCGTGGAGGACATGGTGAGACGCGCCGTGCCTGTCGGCCCCATACCTCGCTCACTAACAATCCATAGACGCGATGGGCCAATGTGCTTCTGAATAACGGAGTGGATGGCCGGACCAATGCGACAATCATCCCTCGAGCCACTTTCGATCTCGCAACCTCTGCCATTTTTGTGGCGAATAACAAAGGCAATAGTTTAGTCTCAATCGCTGGATATGGGCTTGGCTGGGGCCGCCTATCATACCGTGGTCATGAGGCATGTTCTTTCCCACCTTCCATACTACGTATCTCATCTTCCTTTAAGCTCATACAACACAACGGTCGCGCCCCAGGTGTGGCCGCTGTAGTCGATTTATACCCCTACGATGGCTTCGGCATCGTCATCCTTGCCAACACAATGACGAGCATCACCACGAACATCGCCCGCACAGTCGCAGACCATCTTCTTGGGCTCCCCGAACTCAGCCACGGAGTCATGAAAGAAGCGTCCCCCGAGCCTCAGGCACCTGTCGACATCCCCCCGCCGCACATGGCCTCCGAATTCGTGGGCACATACACTAATCCCGGCTACGGCAACTTCACCCTCTGCAGCCCCCTGTTCCCCACTTCCCGGGAGTGTCTCGACGTCATCCATGATTTCAGAACAGTCAGGGCAGCCGCTGGGAAACCTACCTATTCCACAGACCTCTTCAGTGCCTGGCCTCGGTTCTGGGGTTCGCATCTGCGACTTTCTCCCGTTTCTGGATACCACTATGCCGCGCAGCTGACGACTCTCTATCTTGATGGTTATGGCGTCGACCACGGTCCCTTCGAAGATGCCATCATGGGGCTCATAGCCACAATTATGATGGAGGAGGGACACATAGTGGGGCTCGGGCTTTTTATCGTGGAAAATCAGTCTTGGAGGGCCAAGAAAGGCGGCAGCGTCCGCGACATAGCAGATGTATGGTTTGAAAAGCTGTAAATGGAATATTCAATGTCGCCGATGGACTAAAAGTTGAATGCCCGTTCGTCGCCGAGTCGCATAAGAGGGACATGACACATTATATTAACTGTCAGGCCATGACACACTTGGATTCGGGCTCGTATCGGACCATCTGACCCCGACCACGCTAATTGCATTTTGCACGAAGCTTGAATGGCGTCCAATGGACCGGCCTCCAAAGTTTGGCTCATCACAGGTCAAGGCCTTCGTTACTTGGCTAGTTTTGGTGTTAACGTTTGTTTCAATCCTCAAGGGACCTCGTCTGGCCTTGGCCGCAGCTTGATATCGTCGGTACTTGCAAAGGGTGATCGTGTTATTGCGACTTCCAGGTCTCTAGAGCCAATCCAAAATCTGGAGGGGACCAGCGACAATCTCCGACTCCTTCAGCTAGATGTAACGGCCGGGGAAGAGATCATTAGGTGCTTTTCGTGATTGTATCGTCGATGGCGTATAAAGTGTTTTTTTAGGTGCAAGGTAGCAGATGCCGTTGCTGCCTGGGGAAGAATAGACGTGTTAGTGAACAACGCAGGTTCCTGCTATCCTGGGCTACTGGAGGAAGGCGGGTGAGAGTGTGAACTCAATTTCTCTTCGATTTACCAACCAACTTCAGGTCAGCCCTTCTCCGCAAGCAATACGAGGTCAATGTGTTCGGTCTAATGGATGTCACCTCGGCTTGCTTGCCATATCTGCGTGCTCAGAATGAAGGCACAATCGTTATGATTGGAAGTAGATCCGCATGGACAGCCGAAACTATTGTCAATCTCAACTCCTTACTAAACGCGACGTTCCGCTGATCCACACTGCAGGGTTTAGGTACTTTGATATAAGTCCCGCGCGGTTCAATGAAATCCTTATCGTGTTTTATAGGGCCTTATGCAAGCTCCAAAGCCGCCGTGCACGCATTAACTGAGGCGCTCACCGTAGAGCTCGCTCAATTCAATATCCGCGTTCTACTCGTTCAACCCAGCGCCTTCCGGACGAGGATGGTTCGCACTGTGAACAACTACAATGTCAGCAACCCGATCGAGGACTATGACGACACGCGACGAGAAAATATAGATCACTTCCTTTCCCGGGAGGGCACACAGACGGGAGACCCGGACAAGGCGATGGCGGCCCTCGTCAACGTTGTGAGAGGAGAGGGCGCTGCTCGAGAGAAACCTTGGCCCGGGTACTTACTCTTGGGCAAAGGGGCGGATTCCGATGTTCGGGCGAAATGCAAAATAATGACGGACCACCTCGACGGATGGTCCGAGGTCGTTCAAGGCGTAGACTTTGATTAATATACCGAGTCTTGGACGAATTGAATGGGGTTGGTGGGGCGGTTGAGATTCACAGTACACGTCTCTTTGTGGCTCGGTCACCGACTCTTTCTTGAACGCAATGCTGTTCGTTTTTTAAGACACTAGGGGAGCGCTCCTCGAAATAGCTGCATTGCGCCATTCAGCAGGCTCATTAGACCGTTAGAAGGATAAAATTGTAGCCCAGGTGCTTTGTCTTCCGCACGCCGCGCCACTGCAACCGTATGATCCCCTTGAATATGTTTCATTGGAAACGACTGTCTACATTCGTTGCAAACTAGATGACCGTGGAATAGAATATCGTCGAATATCCCTACCTCTCCCGCGTATTATTAAAGTAGAGACAGCAAAGATGACCAAGATGTAACAGTAGCAGCAAATCCGTTAGGATTGGAGCTTTGATTGATAATGCCCACTTGGTTGACACTAACTTGGAAGGTCGCTCCAGCGGTAGAAAGGCTGTAAATATTAACTGATGAGACCGCGTCGACGTTGAGGATCTGCGTTTGGCAATTCTCGGACGTGAGGCAAGCTTGGCCGTAATTCTAGAGGAAGAAACATTTCAGTCCGCTGCCTTCAAGTAGGAATGATCGCAGTTCTCACGGTGAAGAAGCTGTAAAGACCAGCACCGAAAATTAGGATATTCGTTGAGGTCGTCACCCTAAGAGCCCAGGCCTGCGAAATCCCCGACCAAGACGTCGGATCTTTGAACGCCGAATTGACGGTGAACGGCGCAGGAGCTACCGGAACAGGTTGGTAGTAAGGCTAAGGATTGTTAGAATTCTCATCTCGTCATATGGGCAGAAAATCACAGTTTCCGTCTGAATTAAGCCCAGATAATGGTTCTGTGCGCCTACCTACAACAGGTAAGAATTATTGTACGGTCGTTTGTACCTAGGCGCACCAGAGAGTATTGGTACTGTACGTGGTGTTCGCTGGCTGTCCCGATCATCCAAACTGGAAACCAATGAGCACTTGACTCAAGACGAGGACAGTTGGGAAGGATCACCAACCTGGACCAGCCGATTCAGACAAGACACCACGTCCAGAGTAGAGTGAAATCTGGGTCTGTTCCCTCTGATCCAGATCATGGTCCGCAAGCCAAACCCATGTGCCCTATAAACAAGTTATAGCTGAAATTTGACGGTCAAAATAAATTAACATACCTCCAGATACGCAGTGGACGCCGCGGTTAAATGGAGACCCAGGAAGGCAGCAAGACAGTTGGTTGTACCACCGCTGCCGCTGGACGGGCAGTTGGAGGCTTGAAGATTTGTTCCGGCAGCTTAAGGGTTGTAGATCGTCAGCGAATGCGTAAAATTTGAAGGTAAAACATACCTCCGCCGAGACGAATGTACGAATCCCACATTCCGGCCCCACCTTGAGTCGTTTGTTTTACATTCCATTCCACGACAATGGCACCTCCAGCGGGACCGATGGTGGAGAAAATTATGTCGGTTATTTCAACCAAACCGGAGGAGCCTGGCGCGCCAACTTGAACAATGACCTGCGGGTTGTTCGTATCTTGGAATGCCGCGCCCTTGCCTGCAATCACCGACCAAGCCTCTCCGACGATCTGGGTTCCCGCAGGAATGGTGATGGTAGAAGTTACGACATAAGTGCCGGCATCGAAGAAAATGATTTTGCATCCTGCATACTGGGGAAGAGGTTCAGCAATGAATGTCAAATCCGTAGAAGACGACGTACAGCCGCAAATATCGCCTTGAGAGCAGCGGTGTCGTCTGTCTTTCCATCTCCCTTGGCACCCTGGTCTCGAGCGCTGACGAACTGCGTAACGGCATAAGAGGCGTACTGTGGGTGAGTTTTGCCGAATATCTTTCCAGTACTATCCAATAAACTGGCGGGCTTGGCAGGAGCTAAAATGGAGCCCTGTGTGAATGCCCCTGCGCCATTCGTCCCAGTGTACACGTTTCCTTGGCCCCAAGAGGTAATCGTTGTTGTTCCACCGGCCAACACGACGGCACCGCCCACGACTCCGACCGCGGTGGGGACGTTGGTGAGCTTGATGTTGTTCAGAACAAGGGATCCGCCGAGCTTGCCGTTGCTCGCGGCCGACGTCCGAAGGAAAATGGGGGTATTCAACACCGTCGCATCGAGAATTGCCTCGGCACCAACGGTCTAGTATCTGAGTTAGTCAAAGATAAGGGCATCAGAAGCATCACCTGTGCAGCGCTGCCTCCACCGGTAGACAAGTCGAACCCGACCTGGAACGAGTGAATAAAGATTTGAAGGTACAATCTAAACACTTGCCTGGCAGTTATTAAGGGTAACTCCTTGGAAAGTCCAACCCTTCAATAACAAATAAGTTGCTGGCAAATGCCTCGAAGAAAGACGACCTTACCCAATTCCAAGATCCAAAGATACCGGTTTGTGCGTTGTTCACTGTGACATTACGGACCGTGAACTGTTGATTCCCAACCCACATGCCGAATTTTCCTACGGTTTCGTTAGCGCGCTTGCCTACAAATAATATTCACTGGTCCGTCGGCAAAGCTTGCGGCGACGTCTGCCGAGGGATCTGCCGTGCTCCGATCAGATGTCGGCAGACCATCTTGGCAAGCTGTGCCGACGGCTCCTGCAAATAAAGACGAACCTCCGTTGAACACCAGATCTCCCATAAATCCACCGCTACGATTGCTGTTAGTTGAAATTGATCAGAACAATTTATGGTTTTTATTACCTCCCATTCTCCATCCAAATGCCTACAACCCGTCAGAATGGTCCGACAGAAACTACCAACGATTTACCTTGATGAGCAGTGTCGGGTGCGGTGGACATATTAACGACAATGTTAATCAAAGATGATGCCTGGGAAATCTGCCAATGGATTCCAGTTCCTTGCGACGATGTAGCCGGTACACTAGGGCGGCATCAGATTTTGGTCTGAGCTTGGAATATGTCCGCACCGAGTGACGTCGATGAAAAAGTTTCGCACAGAACGGAAACTGTCTCTGCAATGAGGATCGATGTGTTAAAAGGTCCGAGTATATCGCACAAGTTTTTCTGGTTGGTGTACCATTGCGCACCACCGCCGCCAGGGATATATGGATCGACGTCTGAATGAATAATTAGCTGCGCGATGGAAATGTAAACTTCATTGATACCAACCTATCACGGCGATACCCCTGAAGCTAGCTGCAGCTAACAACGTGGGCATAGACTTCGCGTCCCCAATGAGTCTACCACCAGAGATGTCAGCATATAATACGACAGGCGAACTTCGCGCGTTTTTACTGCGTGTAGTAGTATGAAACAATCGAATGAGAGACGAGGTATGTCCTGGAGTTTGTGTTTGAACTTCTGAGCGAGTAGAGATGTTCAACAACTTACCCACTCGGAAAAAATACGACGGCCGGTGTTACTCTGCGATTGAATGAGACATTTAATGAAGGGAAGACCATATTACACACGTAGAGGACGGGCAGGACCCTCCCCCGCATCTGCTCCCCGTACTGATTGCGGCACTGTCGATACGGTCAGTAAACAATCCTAGTTCAAGGCAGAATATCGACATACTTGATAGCTAGAGATGGGGCATTTATGAGAATCCGCAAAGTCAAGGTCGAGAGAAAAAAGTACAGACCCGCTGTGTCATCCGTAACACCGTCACCCTGTAGAAGATATGGGTTCATGGGACAAAAAAGTCTGATGAAGAGGGCTACCTTGGCGCCAAAGTCCTTCACGTTTCGGAACACTTGATATGTGCTCGGGTTTGGATTGAACGCGGCAATGCCTTGGTGTTTGATGGTTTGCATCCAGAACGGATCGGTTGCAGCAGCACTAAGAAGAGATTGTCTAGTTCTGCGGAGAGAAAAGAGAAGAATCGAACATACGTGCCCACTCCGAGGGGAGTTGTGCACGTTGTTCCAAGAGAATTGGCCAAAGTGGCAGAGCTGATAACGGCGGCAACCGTCAATACAAAAGAGGACGAGAACATGACCCTTGATCTGCGACGCAAGTCCAGACGAATGGACAGATTCATAGCGGGTTATATAGCATTTCCCATAAGTGGTTTTATCTAGAAAGGAAAGGGGCATAGCGTGATGAACAGCTTGCAGAACGGAAGCCATGCCTGTGTGAGCCACTTTTGAGATCCGCGGGTGCGTCAGCATTAGGATTCATCTTAAATAGCTGCCCTGACGATGCAGCCGCGGCATTTGAAATGAACGGATCTGTATGAAGGGCATCGTTGTTCATTTTCGATGGCTCCGATGAATAAATCAATAAAATTCCAATAAACTGGATACTTTTTGGCGTTGATATCGGACGATGTGCGGGGACCGGGTAGCGAGTTGCAAGGATCCCTCCTCGTCTTCCATCTCCGGTGTTGGTCATACGTTTAATGCGTACTACAACTTGATTTAATGATTGACCTTGACAGCTTTGGTCACAAGCATTCCTCTTCTCAGTGAGAGGCCTTTGTGAGGCTCGCGATCGGCCGCACAACCAGGGGTGACTTCGACTACTAGAGCCGTCAGATAATTGTCAGATCCGACGCCTAGCCAGGCTTCCCATGGTGCAGGGGGCGCGAATTCCGACACGCCGCGGGTCAAACCACCATCGAGGAAGCATTGGAGCCGTCCGAGGACCAGCAACAAACCGTCGGATAAGCCAAAGCAGTTGACCGGTTTTTGTACCAGGATACCAATGTCCGGGAAGTCGCCGAAGGGTGTGTTGAGTGGAGCGCTGTAGCGCTGGGCATCCAGGTCACTGGCACACCAGGTGTTCCTTGAGTAATGATGGGTTTGTGCCGAATATTCGAACCCATAACGTTGGAAATATATGCTCCAGCGTTCAGGTTGAAGTACAGATCATGAAGGTCTTTCGTGATCTTGGACAGAGCGTCGCCGTTAGGCCCGTTTTAGCACATCTTGCGCAGAAGGTCGATCAGGTATATGCCGCGACGGCCAACACTGATCAGATCAGTTAGCCTCAGGCTGAGGCTCTCCCTTCCACCTTCACTTTCCGCCAGCGCGTCGACGTACATTTCGACCTCTCGCGCTCTTCACGAATCACATGTGTGATCGCTCGCCAGCATCGAAGGGCGCGCGCATAACGCGGACGGGGCTGGATGGGGACCAAGCAGCTACTGTACTCCTGTTTAAATTGTCCGACGACGTCTACCCTCGTTTTGAACGGGGCCTTCAAGCAGGCCTAATCTTAGGCATGAAAGTTACTTTTACTTGGATATCAAAATATCTCGTAGACGCAACACGGAGAGCCGCGCCGTCCGAGAATCGCAATAGCGGCATTGCGCCATTCGGAAGGCCCATGGGACCATCGATATAACCTTTCGCCCAAACGCAGTGGATGATGGGGTGTACTTATTACCCACCATGCCCGTCGCCGTCCCCGAGTTTGGAACCTTCAACTATGTGCCCGAAACCAAGGCGAGGGCAAGCCAAAAAGACTGACTGTGGTTACTGACGTCTGCACGGTAGGAGCAACTGGACTGGGCAGAGCTCGTCACGGTCGACCTGAGCCAGCTCGGCACGCCGGAGGGCAAGAAACAGCAGGCTGATATCCTCATTTCCGCCGTCCGCGAGAAGGGCTTCTTCTACGTGAAGAACTTCGGCATCTCGCAGGAGCGCGTCGACAGGCAGTTCGCACTTGGAAAGCAGTTCTGCGAGCTCCCGCTGGAGGAGAAGATGAAGTACCTCCCGGACGGCCTAGGTTGGTCCTGTCACTTGGATGTGACGGCGCTCACATACTGACACACTCAGATGAGGGGCAGGTCAACGGGTATGTTCCAGCTGGACGCAGGACGTGCGTAGTCATCATCTCACCATTCCATGGGCTCATTAGCAAAATCAGCATTGACCCAGAGGGCAAGATTCCAGACAGAACGGAGAGGTATAACATTCCGAGTAAGCGAACCGTTCTACTGTAAGGACTATCCAGTTTTCTCACATAGGTAGAGTTCAACGGGTATTTCCAGCACCAGCATCCAGGCGTTATCTCGGAGAGACTCGAGGAAGTAGAGGAATTCGCGCGTGTAGGTCTCCTCGACACATGGCGCATGCACGGACGCTGATGATTGATCGCACAGGCTCTACACACGGAGGTCCTCGATCCGCTATTCGTCTTGCTGGCCATCGCGCTTGAGCTGCCGGGAGACTACTTCACGAAGATCCACCAGTATCCGGCCAAGAGTGAAGTCAGACTGCCGTCGGCGTCTTCAGCTGCGCGCTGATCTAAAAGCATCGTAGGATCACCTCCGATATATGCACTACGAGAAGTTCCCGCCCGAGATCAATGCCAAGTTGGAGAATTGGTCGTACGGACATACAGGTGCCCGCGCCGGCCATTCTCCCCCGAATGCGTTGGCTGAATGTCTGCATCCAGATCTCGGCAGCTTCACGCTGCTGTTCCGCCAGCCCGTCGCAGCGCTGCAGATCCGGTACCCGTCGACGAACGAGTGGAAGTGGGTGAAGCCGCAGGACGCGACGCTGACCGTGAACGCGTGCGACGCGCTGCAGTTCCTGACGGCGGACTATGTGAAGAGCACGGTGCACCGGTCGGTATCCAACGAGTCGTTGCGGTGAAGAGAGTCTGACTCCACATCGCCTTCATAGCGTCACGGTTCCGCCCAAGGACCAGCAGCATGTCGACCGTCTGGGCCTCCTCTACTTTTCACGGTCAGTTTCCTTAGAATATACTCGGGGTTATAAGTCACTCATCGCATATAGACCCCACAATGATGTCAAGCTTGCCACGATCCAGGACTCCCCAGTGCTCAAGCGTGCGGGATACACGGAGAACGAGTTCGAGCAGAATGGAAGCCCGGTTCCGACGATGGAAGGTGCGCTGCGCTTCCCGCCATCGACGACTTTCTGCTGAAGTGGATCGGTGCCAGAATGGACCTTTGCGAAGCAGAAGTGGCAGCGCACGAAAGCAAGCGCGCGTCGAAAGGACCATGCCACTGCGACGATCTTGCCGGGTTTCAATGCGAAGGTCTACGCCTAGCGCGAGTTGCCGTGTTGTTATAATACCTTGCCGTTCGTAGCAGAAAGCGAAAGGATGATTATGTTGCAGCAGTGCTAGCTGAAAACGGCTTGTAAACGCGTCGACTCGGAAGTCCTCGTAAGTTTACTGAAAACCCATAGGGAAGATATCGCCAGTCTTTCGAGCGGTCTATCTCATATAGGCTCCCAGGAGAGCTACGCCGCCGACGAGTGGTGCTAAGACACTGGCAGAAGGAATGTAATGTACGTACGTATGGGACAAAAAGAGTACGAGTCACGAAAAAATGATTTCGGGCACAAGCGGATGCGATGCAAGCCAGCCCTCGCTCGGGAGCACCCTTTGTGCTGAAAAGAAGCGGACGGCGGACGACCCTTCGCAATAGCGAACGGAAGCCCTGAGTACTCAGCCTGAACAACGAGGCTGGGAGCGCAATGGCTGCCACGGGCAGTTGCGACAGAGGTCCATATCCGTCACTCGTGTGGAGGGACAGCCGCACTCATTTTCGAAAAGAAAGTGTAAATTCAGAAGGCTTCGAGTCGTCCTCAATCGTGCGATGACGAGGTGGTCAGCACCACGAGGCACGCGAGTCGCAGGATCCAATGCAAGTGATTCGTAATAGTGGAATACAAGCAGGTGCAAAAAAAAAATCAATCGAACAGCCCGAAGCCCTACGCGCCGCACCGTCAGCGCTCTCTCTCATTCTGAAGCATAGGTAGATACGCACCATGTCGTCGTCTGACTCCTCCTTCTCTTCCTCCTTCTCCTCCTCCTTCGGTGCCTCGGCGGCGGGTGCAGACCCTCCAGCAGCAGCCGCAGAGCCACCAGTGGCAGGTGCGCCACCGCCGGCCCCGACGTTACAGAGCAGGTCCTTGACGTTTTTGCCCTCCAGGGCCTTTGCGAGCAGGGTTGCCCAGATGGGCTCCAGCTCGACGTGGGCGGCGTTCGTGAGGGTTACGATTTTGTCGGACTGTGAACCATCGAATCAGTGCTGGTGTGGGACAACGAGGGGTCGACTGACGGTGATTTCAATGCCATCGTCGGCAAGGATGAGGGCGGCGTATGTTGCTGCGAGCTCGGCAGAGGCCTGCAAAAGTTGGTCAGCGTCATCTGGACAATGTGCGCGCATCCAGCTCGCTGTGCCTCGCACGCATTCGTAGAGCGGCACGCAGGCAGACGGCGGCCATGGCGGCGGGATTGAGACTTGCCATTTGTGAAAGAGAGGTCGAAAGCGGTGGTGGAACGCGAGAGGATTTTTTTCGGTCTGTGGAACGCCTGAAATGCTGACTAATCAGCTCCACGTGACTTTCGGCGCTGTCGGGCCGACTCTTGCTTCTCGGACGTTCTCTCTCAGCTGTGAACTTGGCCTCTTCGCTCCACTACAGCTAAAAATACGAGCTACAGTATTCTAAAACTCGGCGTCCCTATGTCGTTCTATCTCCAGAATCTCTGTGGCAGTTTCCATCTACGATAGCCCTGTGCTCGATGAGCAGCCTTGTGATTCATCATGCCGGCGGCCTTCAGGGGACTCCCCTACCTTTGACGGCACCGTGCTCGAGGAGCAGGTTGACAGCATCTTTATGACCCGCCCAAACTGCAGCCCCGAGCGCGCTGCCATACTCTCCGCCTCGCGCATTGATGTCGGCACCGTGTTCGAGGAGCAGGCTGACAATGTCTTTATGGCCCTGAAAAGATGCAGCTTGCAGCGCGCTGCCGTACTCTCCGCCTTGCACATTGACATCGGCACTGTGCTCGATGAGCAGGCTGATAATGTCTTTATAGCCCAGCAAAGATGCAGCCTGCAGCGCACTGCCGTACTGTCCGCCTTGCGCATTAATGTCCGCACCGTGCTCAATGAGCAGGCTGACAATGTCTTTATAGCCCCGCCAAGATGCAGCATACAGCGCGCTGCCATACTGTCTATGTTGTGCATTGATGTCAGCACCGTGCTCGATGAGCAGGCTGACAGCATCTTTATGACCCGCCCAAGCTGCAGCCCCCAGCGCGCTGCCATACTCTCCGCCTCGCGCATTGATGTCGGCACCGTGTTCGAGGAGCAGGCTGACAATGTCTTTATGGCCCTGAAAAGATGCAGCATACAGCGCGCTGCCATACTGTCTATGTTGTGCATTGATGTCAGCACCGTGCTCGATGAGCAGGCTGACAATGTTTTTATAGCCCTGCAAAGATGCAGCATGCAGCGCGCTACCGTACTCTCCGCCTCGCGCATTGATGTCGGCACCGTGCTCAATGAGCAGGCTGACAATGTCTTTATAGCCCCGCCAAGATGCAGCATACAGCGCGCTGCCATACTGTCTATGTTGTGCATTGATGTCAGCACCGTGCTCGATGAGCAGGCTGACAATGTTTTTATAGCCCTGCAAAGATGCAGCATGCAGCGCGCTACCGTACTCTCCGCCTCGCGCATTGATGTCGGCACCGTGCTCAATGAGCAGGCTGACAATATCTTTATAGCCCTGCGAAGATGCAGCCTGCAGCGCACTATTATTCTTTTTGTCTTGTATATTGATATCAGCACCATGCTTGATGAGAAGTCGGACAATGTCGTAATTGCCGCGACTCGACGCGATGTACAAGGCCGTGCCATTGACCCCTTCCGCATTAATGTCTACGCCGTGGTCAATGAGCAGTTTGACGATGTCGGTAAGCCCCTCCAATGCGGCCTCCTGGATCTGGTCATCTTCCTGCATTAAATCCCGACAGATTTCCTCCAAGTGAAAGAGCAAAGCAATCCACAATCTTGCATTGGATTTAGGTTGCTTGGTATGTCTCCAGTTCCATAAGTGCCACCATGGCCCGCAATCTGCGAGGAATGACAGAATAGATTGTTTGATTTGTACTTCCGGCTCGCCACGCGCGTGGATCAAACAGTATTCCACGGCATAATCCAAAAGGGAGTTTTGGCGGAAGAGGGACATGGGGTCGGAATTCTGCCGGATTGTGTCAAAAGAGAGGTATGTGATGCAGGTGGTCGTAATTTCCATCTTTGCTTGAGGGAATATGTTAGATTGCACACGATCCAGGTAGCTCTGCATAGTATAATGGATAAGGCGGAGTCGCCGATCCGCCTCGTTGATGACAACCAGACCTGCGCAAACAGATAGAATAGTTTCCATGTCCAGTAAATTATCGTGGTCGAGTCTTTTAGTTCCTTGTTCAACGGCAAGAGCCTCTCTGAGCTCAGCGGGCCGCAGTGGTCTTTTGGCATTGGTCACCCAGGAGAGGGTGCGCCAAGCGAGCTGTTTGTCGTCGTCACTCTGCCGATTAATCCGGTCTACGACTTCGTCATAGGTGCTGTTCAAATTGTCTGGCATATTGTTCAATGCATTTCGAACTGCTTTGACGGTATGTTTGGCCGTGAGTGAATTGATATGAAGTTTCGCTAATAGAAACCTAGAGCAATGGACGTTAGTCGATTTGCCAATTGTGCCAGTTACAGTGATTCCTACATTCCGCCGCTACGTTGAACAATCATTTCTTCAATTTCCTCTCGTAAGGCCGAGCGATTCTCAATGTGTCTCAACAGACGAGAGGACTTCAGGACGGCGGCATCTATATACAGGCGGATATCATCCTCCAATGCCCTGATTTCCAGGATTTGTAGATTTTCAACGACATGGTTGATATTTATGTGAGGCCTGGATGTCAACATCAAGCTGGTAGTCGATCCAGCAGTGAGAGATGAGAGATGTCCGAGGAGGATACCACGTTCGTCCTCAGGATATTCGTCTAGTGCATCAACTATGATGAATGCACTGGAGAGTTGTGCGATTGTAGAGCAGAGGATGGAGTAAATATCTTCGAGCGACGGCCGGGTGCCCTGCTCGCGGTGTTTCGCGTATAAATGGTGCACAGCGGGGGATAAAGGCCTGCCGAAAACGAGTTGTCGCCAGAGACCCGTCAAGAGGTTTGACGGAGATTGGGCTTCAGTCTCTTTGTGATTGAGATAAATCACTGCGACTCCGATGCTTTGACTCTCCAGGGTTGTTCGAAGATTATCGACAACTATCGAACTGTTCCTCACTTAAGTCACACAACAGAATCAGAGGTGGATGAGGTGCGCACGCAAGAACAGTTTTTCCAGCGCCAGCTGGCATTTTTGATATTAGAGTTGAATCGCCAGTATATATATATCTACTCACGCATCCCGCGACACCACACGGTGTTTCCCATCCTTGATTTCCAGTTCCTGAATAACTGGTCTTTCAAGAGCCATTCCCCGGTTCCTGGCTGCCGAGTGCTCAAGATATCCGCTTGGCGCAAGAAAAAATTGAGCGGCGATAGCCACTCTATTATTTCAGCACGTTCTGCAGCTATACAGGGTGAATGTACGAAAAGCATTGTTTCACAAACGGCTTACACTCGCGAACGTGCTCTTGATTCCGCGCAAGATCCCTGATGGATTTGGCTATGTCTAGCCCGAGGGCATTCAGCTGTGAGCGTTTTATGTGGAGTAGAAACTCACAAGTGTGATCTGTCTTTAGGTCCTCAGTGGCGTCTTTGAGACTGGATATCGTTTCTGCCCCACACATTCAGAAATAATTACATGAAGGCATTTGGCGCCCTCACGATTATGCGCTTCTCTGTTTTCTTGGACCAAATGCTTGACGGATCTCATTATATCTCATTTGCGTGCGTTAGTCTCGTTGGGCTTCAATTTGCGCTCGGTCGCTTACAGCTATGGTCGGTTCGCTGCTCCTCCGCGAAAACTTGGATAGATGAGGTGATGTCTGGAAAGAGATCGTGTTAAGATTGAAGCTCCTTTGAACCGGAGGGTGCGTACCTTGGCCGGATTTCCTAATACGAGTGAGTAGAAGATATGGGAACAGGTTGAGATAGCTAACCATAGGTCCATTCCCAGCCAGGCATTAAGCAGACTCTTAAACCGCTCGATTGTACTCAACCCCTCCTCGATATCTCCCTTCCCCCACAGCGGCCAAGTCACTCGATTTGAAGCCTTCGAGTTCAGCTTCTGCGTTAAGCGCTCCATTGTCGCCTTCAGTTGCAGCAGCGGCTCCTCGAACTCCTGTAGACCACTAATCATCCCAGCAGCCTGATTGTCTGTAATTCGCTTGTCGAGCTCCCTGATCAGCGGTTCAAGATTTCGGACCTCGCCGAGTAGCCGCCGCTGATCTTTTGGTGCATCGCGGAAATCTTTCAAGTAACGATGAGCGCTTGCCACCGTGTCGACGAGCTGCAAGACGCTCGCGACGAGACCCACGACTTCCGCCATGGAGTAAGAGAAAGACAGACAGTAGTGTACTAGGCTAGCACAGCCTCGTGGCAGCTCAGCGTCAATAATATCAAAGGTAGTGAAGTTCATGCAGCGTCCTCGACACCACAGAGCACCGACAGAGCACTGGAGGCGGAGTTGCATCGCTAGATTCTCCAGCTCCGTCAAACGTGGTCTGGAACTCGTAGTCACATACGGCCGCTGCCTCTGCTAACACGAGTTGAACACGAGGCCAGATAATGTTGAGCTCAAGGGAGTCGGCGATTCAAGCGGGACCGGCGGTGCGATCCGCCTACCTATGTACTTGCCCTCGCGGCTACGATATGGACTGCTCCCGGCGGCCGTTGGACGCGCGAGGCCCACGCGAGGCCTCGCGCCGTAAAAGTATACTAGTAGACAACGATGATTGCCAGTGACTTGGAGCAGCTAGCTTTCGAGGTCGCATTTGAGATGAATTGCGACGCTATACTCGAGATTAGATTCCTGGCGCATGGGGGGAGAGAGCAAACAAGGAATCGTGACTCGAGTCACCACACCGCGCGCCAACGCCTCCCAAGTTGGCTTGATACTTATACTGACACCCGGCTAGGATGCTACTTCCTCGCGCTGCCAGGCAGCTACGACTTCCCCGTCGCTCTACCCTGTACGTATATATATGCGGCCGGCACCCGCTATTCTGAGCCCAGCTTCCCCAGCTTCCCACCAGCCTACATTGCGTTCTCCCACCGCAACATGTCCGCCAATCCAGACTTAGCTCCCCCCGCCGAGCTCCTCTCGTACGCGCCGAATGTCACCCATGGGGTTGGCCGCATTACAGAGGGTATCATGGCGCGCGGCAGAGGCTCTTACGTCGAGTACACCGACGGCCGTACCATGCTCGACTTTACCTGCGGCATCGGCGTAACTAACTTGGGTGTGCTCTCTCCTTTTCGTTCACTCCTTGTGAGCTGATGCGCGAAAGGCCACTGCCACCCGAAGGTCAGCGCTGCCGCCGCCGCGCAATGCATGCAGATCGTGCACGCACAATGCAGCATCGCGTTTCACGCGCCGTACCTCGCGCTGGTGCAAAAGTTGCTGCAGGTCATGCCGCACCCCTCGCTCGACTCGTTCTTCTTCTGGAACTCGGGCAGTGAGGCGATCGAGGCTGCGCTCAAGCTCGCGCGCATCACGACAGGGCGGCAGAATTTTATCTGCATGCAGGGTGCGTCTTTCTATCTAGCACACACACCGCGACGCGGCGGTAGCTGAAGGGACGCAGGCGCATACCATGGCCGCACGTTTGGCGCGGTGGCCGTCACGCGAAGCAAGCCCGTCTACTCCATAGGCACCGCGCCACTCATGGTAAGCTGTACACCCTTCGCTCCATGAGCCGCATCTAACGTCATCCGCGTAGCCCGGCGTCTTCACCATCCCCTTCCCCTTCTGGCACCAACTCGGCCTCGAGCCGACGGCGTCCACTGCCGAGATGGTCGACCGGTGCCTTTACCAACTTGACCTCGTGCTGTCGCAGCAGACCGCGCCCTCAGACACGGCGGCGATCCTCGTCGAGCCCGTGCTCGGCGAGGGCGGGTACGTCCCGACGCCGCCCGCGTTCCTCGCAGGGCTGCGCGCCGTCTGCGATAAGCATGGCATCCTCCTCATCGTGGATGAGGTGCAGAGCGGGTTTGCGCGCACGGGTACGTTCTTCGCGATCGAGGAGAGCGGCGTGCGCCCGGACATTATGGTCTTCGCCAAGGTGGGCCTCCTCCTACTCCCTGTTACGAACAAAGAGGTGCTGACGACGCGGCAGGGCCTGGCGAACGGGTTCCCGCTGAGCGGCGTGGTGAGCCGTAAGGAGCTGACGGACAAACTCATACCAGGGTCGATGGTGCGTGCAGACAGACTAATTGCGAGCAGAGCATTGACGGCGCGCGCAGGGCGGGACGTACGCGGGCAACGCCGTGTCGTGCGCGGCGGCGTGCGCGGTCGCGGACGCCATGCGCGAGGAGAACATCCTGTCGAACGTGAACGCCCGCTCCACGGAGCTCTTCGCCGCGCTCGAGGCTGTCAAGAAGGCGCACCCCGCGGCGGTGCTCGACGTGCGCGGGCGCGGGCTCATGGTCGCTGTCGAGTTCGCCGGCGCGGGCGTCGCGACGCGCGTGACGAAGAAGTGTGTCGAGCGCGGAATGATCAGTGAGTCAGCTCACTCCCCCGCAACCTTGGTATTTATCCGCTGTCCGGCCAGTCCTCACAACGAGTGTGTATGAGGTGGTGCGGTTTATCCCGCCGCTGAATATTACGGCGGAGGACCTCGCGAAGGGCGCGAAAATATTTGCGGAGGCGGTGAAAGACGTCGTAAAGGAGGGGTAAGCAGAGCGGACCTGTGAAGTGAACTGTACGAATATGGAACAGTGAATAAAGGCTTAGCACAATAACAGTGTACACATATTGCATGATACCTTTGCCGGCTGGAAATCAATTCAGTATTTCCGCATTTGGCAGGTATCCCCCTATCCAACCATGCTAAGGCCTGAGACCTAAGGACTGGAATAGAAACAGCACTGTTACAGTATGGATCTCAGCTACTTTGAGAGTCTTCAGACCATTTTTGAAGCATGTAAAGCGTGTTACTCTCGAGATTTTTGGATTAGCCCAACCCGCCATCCCTCAAACTGTTGGGGCCTGGAAGCATCATGTAATATTCATTTAAAAGCTCAGCTCTACGTATTATGACCCTAGGAACACGTTCTATTGTCCCGAATGTTGAATTTCGTTCGTATTCGCTTACAACAGCCAACTTCAACCGCAGAAATTGCTGTATCTTCACAACCGGTGTAGTTGGACCAATATGATGTAATATACCGGTAAGATTGACCCTTCACTACTTTGTCTATCTTAGGTGGGGTTGAGGGTCGGTGATTCATTCTCTCAAATGAATTCTACTCTCAGACCATTGGGCAGCCAGAGTAGCGGTTTTCGGGTGGTCCTGGGTCGGTTTTAACAGTCGGTTCTGAGGTGGTTTCAAAAATGTTTTGCATCATAACCGTGTGATAACCAATCTGAGTTTTGACCGACCTATTTTCGGAGACGGTTCTCGAGGCGGTTTTGCACCTTTTGATGGTCTCAGAACCGGAGCCACCTCAAAACCGTCTTGTAAAACCGGCTCCAGAGGCGGTTTTATGGCGGTTGCGGTTCTCGGTTCTTGATTTTTGTTAGCTTTTCAGATAAATTTGTGATACGGGAGAACCGGCTCCAAAACCTTTGCAGAACCGCCTCCGGAACCGTCTCTGGAGGCGGTTCTGCAAATCGAGATGGTTCTGCAAATATCCCACCATAAATAAATCAGAACCTTTTTTAAAACCGACCGTCAAAACCGTCTTAAAACTGACTACTCTGACTGCCCCTATTGAAACCAACAAGGACAATTTCAGAAGATTAATATACATGGACATTCAAAACACATTATGAAATCCGTAACGGGCGAGGACACAGACTATCTCAGGTCAGCTAAGGATGGTGCAGATTGTAAGGCAAGACATACCTCTAGGAAGACACTCGGTGAACAGTATTTCGACACTTGATGGGCGAACATGCCATATCACTGTGCAGAGGTATAGGTGACGAAGTCCACAGCCAGTTAAAAAGCATTCACAAGCTGAACATAATTTCCGTGTTAGGTAATGAGGTCCGTGGTCGGCCAAAATCACTTACTTCCTAAACCCAAATTCGATGTCAGTAAGTTGCGCATCAACGGTTAGGTCTATGTCCAACTAAAATTACTTACGCCCTGAACACAAGTTCCGTGTCAGGGAATTAGATCCATGTTTGGGCTGAAAACACACTCACGTGCTGAACACACAAGTTCCGTGTCAGAGATTCATGGCTATACCAATTTGAAAAACACTCACAATCTGAATATAACTTCCACATTAGTAAATCAGATACATAGATTTTTGAAAATCACGTACCTCCTAGGGAAGTTCTTTGTCAGTAAATTAGGTCCATGTTTGCTGAAAATCACTCACATCCTGCACACAAATACTGTTTCTGGGAATTGGGCTTACAATCAGGTGCAATTACTCACGTTCTGAACATCACAAGTTAAAGGAATCCAAGTCTATGCACGAGCTAAGAACCACTTACTGGCTGAGTACCCCAATTCCCATGTAAGAGAATCAGGTCCATGCTTGGGTGAAAAATCACTTGCCTCCTGAAGACAAGTTCCATGTCAGTAAATGAATGAGATCTATGTTCAACTGAAATCACTGACATCCTGAACACATGTTCCGTGTCAGGGAATCAGGTCCATGTTTGTGCTAATAATCACTCACATTATTCTGAATTCTGTGTCAGGGAATCAGGTCTATGTTCAGTCAAAACTCACTCACATGCTAAACCCAAGTTCTGTTTCAATAAATCGGGTTTACTGGAGGGGGGAGAAATGCTCACAAACTGAACACAAGTCCTGTGTCAGAGAATCATGGCTACACTCAGTAGAAAAACACTCACAATCTGAACACAACTTCCATGTCAGTAAATCAGAGGTATAAATTTTTGAAAATCACGCACACCCTTCAAGGAAGTTCTTTGTCAGTAAATTAGGTCCATGTTTGCTGAAAATCACTTACCTCCTACACACAAATCCTATTTCTGGGAATTGGGCTTATAATTGATTGAAATTGCTCACATACTGAATCCAAATGTCATGTCACTAAATTAGGCCCATTGTCCGTCAAAAAATCACTCACAAGCTGAAAACCACAAGTCAAAGGAATTAGGTCCAGGTTTGAACTAAAATCACTTACGTTCTGAGTACCACAAGTCCCGTGTCAGAAATCAGGTCCATGCTTGGGTGAAAAATCACTTGCCTCCTAAGGACAAGGTTCCTGTCAGGGAATCAGGTCTTTGGTTAGCTGAACAGCACTCACGATCTGAACACAAGTTGCATGTCAGCGAATTAGGTTCATGGTCAGCTAAACGTCACTCACTGCCTGAACACATAAGTGATATGTCAGGGAAGCAAGTCTACTGTTTGAGAATCACTCACAGACTGAACCCAAGTTCCCCACCAGTAAATCAGTGACCATGCTTGACTAAAAAAATCACTCACTCCCTGAATATGTGTCAGGGAATCAGCTCCATGTTCGGGTACCAATCACTCACTCCCTGAAAACCAGTTGTGCCTTAGGAATGAGGTCTGTGTTTGACTAAAATCACTCACCAGCTGAACACAAGTTCCATGTCAGTGAATCAGGTTGAAAGTTTGCTATAAATTGCTCACGTTCTGAATTCTGTATCAGGGAATCATAGTTATACAGTAAAAAAATGCTCACATTCTGAACAAGTTCCATCCCAGTGAATCAGGTGTGTCTGTTCCAGTAAAAATTACTTACTTCCTGAACATAAGTTCCATGTCAGGGAATCTGGTCTATACTCAGTAGTAACACACTCACAATCTGAACACATGTTATCTGTCAAGGATTCCTGCTGATGTCAAGTAGAAACAATTGCTCACATTCTGAATGCAAGTTAGTATCTGTCAAGGATTCCCACCGATGTCCCAATAGAAACAATTACTCACGTGCTGGAAGTAACATTCTGTAAGAGCAAATTGGGTCAATAATTGCTTTAAAATCACTCACAATCTATATCCAAGTACTGTGTTAGTGAATCAAGTTTGTGTTGAACTAAAACCACTAACCAACTGAACCCGAGCTTTGTGTAGGTATATTAGGGCCATACTTGGTCGAAATCACTCACAATCTGAACCCCTGTCAGTGAATGAGGTCCGTGGTTGACTAAAGAGTACTTACATCCTAAAGCAAAGTTCTGTGTCAGGCATCAGGACTATTGTAAGTTGAAATTCACTCACTCCCTGAAATAAGTTTGTCACGGAATCAGGGACATGTTGAGCTAAAAACACTCACGACCTGAACATAAGTAAGGCCTCAAGCAATCAGGATAAAAATCACTCACTGGCTGAACAGGTGTTATTTGTCAAGGAGCCAAGTCCATGATTTGCTTAATTCACTCACATCCTACATCCAAGTTCTGTCTCAGCGATGCAAATCGAAGGCTGGAATCCACTCACAAGCTGCCAAACAAAGTCTATGCCCGGAAATCAGGACAGCTAAACATCACTCACATACTGAGTCCCATGTCAGGCAATCCGAAATTGGTTTTTGCTCAATGAATCACTTACATCCTGAACGTAAAGTCCCGTGTCAGTGAATCAGGTCCACGTTAGGAAGCAAAAATCACTTACGTTCTGAATAACAGTACTATGTTAGGGAATCAGGTTGATAAATGAAAACCACTCACAATGTCAAGAGACTGAATGCAAATTTAATGTCAGTGAGTCAGGTCCATGTTGGATGGAAAATGCATGTACCTGTCCAGCCACAGTGTAAAGTACACTGGCCAACATGATAAGTTTGAGGAGTTGCATGAGTGTAAGGCTGATAGTATCACAGAAGTCGAGGTCAAGATGATAGAGCCCTCCTTCTTGCCCCGGGTTTATATACGAGCCCGGTAATGGTCACGGGAATCCCGAGATACTTTATTCGAGGCGGACTGCTAGTGGAACAAATTGTTGATCGGAGTCCGGCGATTAGAAACCCAGAAGTACCGAATTGGCCGTTGATGTCTACTTCTTAGGTTCCATTGCTGACAGGTAGGGCCGAAATCGCGATTGGGACGGCGAGCATAAACAGCAGATAACTTACTACAAGCTGTCATTCCTGCCGTTCATAATGGGATTATGTCCAACTATTTGGGGCTAAAACCAGTCTAATCTTGTTCGAGGGCCCACTCTACTTGATAGCAGCGTCTCTTGCTTGCACCCGGTAGCAGCACTACTCGTGAGTTCTCGGAACTCCTTTAAAAGGGGTGTTCTTGTTCTAGTGGTTCCGCGGATTGGCCAATTTGCCAGAAGAACCCCGCTGCCATGATCGTCGCCATTCTTGTTGCGGATTAGCTGATACACCATGACAGAGATCAGGTCGCCCAGCTTGACGAGGATGATGGAGCGCACACCTTGTTTTGGGCTTGACCGTGCCTCAAAGCTTGTCTTCGGGGTATTTATACGAAAGAATTGGCATCCAATTCAACGACTCCCGGTGTGTTCCACTGAATAAGTTATAACCTGGCATCCCAGCAGCACACCAGATCTGTAGCATGGTGCCAGTTCAGGCACAGTGCGTGCATGTACAGCGGGTTTAGGGTCCCCGGCACCTTCAAGTGGCGGACACTGATTGGAATGCACCGCAAGCTAGCCAAGTCGACGCGATAGCCCTAGACGGATCTTACGATCAATACAATGCCGACGGAACCGCTGTTCCAGGCAATGGACAGGGTTCTTCAGACGCTTGAGTATTGGTCCCATCCGAACTTCAAGCAGAAGATGCACTAGGAGCGTCTTCGCGAAAGGATCCGAGAGGTAGATCTACTCCACATGTATCTTTCTTCTAGCCATTTGAGGAACCAAGCTGCGGGGGGGCACCATCGACGGGTCATACACACACTTGATTGGTATTCGACCGCGAGGTAGAATGAGTCCATATTCCAAGCCGAACTTGATGGCCCCTATCGGCAGCGAATGATGGACGGCATGGGATCTAACATCCCTGAATGATCCCCATGTATCCCGAGGGCTGAATTCTATTCGAAATTGAGCAAGTCCCTTCAAGCGGTTGAAACGAGAGAGTGCCTTCTTGCACACGCTGGATAAGTATGAGCTTTGGTGTCTTCTTTCGCGCGTTGCGCCGAACGGTCGAAGAGACCTTTCGCACAAGCTCGGCACAAGCATCACGACAGGGCCAATGGACTACGGAGAAAGCTTTAGAGTCTCGGGCATCTCGGTTGGGTATCCCGAGTAGTGCAACAGGTGGTCAATCATTCAAGATGGCCGCGAACTACTCGCGGCTCTAGCGCGGAAGGAAAGTTTAGTACGAATATAGTGGCGGTTGTCCGAGATGAGCCTCGATTCCGAGCGGGTGCCCATCATGCACTTCTGGCGAGTGAATGGGAAGAAGATCCGCAGAGAGTTCCGTGTACGGTAAGAGTAAGAGCGGCATGGCGGTGTGATTTGGAGTGCCGTGAGCGTCTCTTGTCCGAGTCGTGCCTCTCCAAAAATGCTACTGGTTTTGCTTTATGTGTCGAGTGGGCTTGAGGGGGCCGTGTGTAAAAATGCACGGGAAGTTTTCATAGATTCCGCAGGCGGCAACAGAGCAAATGTTCTTGAGGTTGGTCGATTGCTGAGATTATGCCTGTACAACATGTAGAGTGCGCGACGTGCAGGGGTAGGCTGGGAAATGCAAGCCGGAAGTACAGAGAGGCATGCTGGCAAGAATACCGACGGACAGCGTGAAAATACTACGCTATCCGTAGAACAGAGGAAGGGCCGCCGCAGAAAGAGATTCAAGTTAATATTATTTGGACGATGAAATGGATCCGAATGTGTTCAAGACTGCTTGATAATGCGACTCGAACCCATCGACGGAAGGTGGTTGTTGGAGGTTCTTGGTCGGTTCGCCAATAGCTGCAAGAAGAGGAATCCGAAAAGAGGTTTGATCCGAACTCTCTACGTTTACCATCGTTGGCGCAGGACGAAGCCGCATGCGTTACATTGAGCGAAGCACTCATCCACACGAGATCGCTACCACGACCTAGCTACTTGCACCAGCGCAGGTAGGGTATGTTCCCGTCCGTACAGCCCAGCCCAAGCTTTAGCTCCGAGGCCTCCACGCTCGTGTCGGAGCACAGCGGCGGGTCTCCATGCTCATCGACGGAACAGCCACCCGGACACGATGGCTGAGGCTGCGGACGCTTCTCATTCATGCAGTCAACTTGTACATATGCAAGCGCGTCCCGGGATGATCCGACATCAATATACAGTATTACATGCCCGAATGGGACGATCAAAATTTGTTTGCCGTTTATGACACACACTTGGACATTTTGTATAAATCTAAGCCGGCCAGAGGTTAGTTCTAGGTCCAATGTTTACACATAACAGGTTTCAGGGCAATCGACCCTGAAGTTGTCGAGATCGGGACTTATCTGTCTCAATTTCCCTTATCAGTTGATGGATAGGCCAATGGGATGCACAGCCACCAGTTGCCAAATCTCTGCTGTTTCTGCCCAAAAAATATCATTCTACTTGGGAATCTCCTTTAATTACTTCCTAGAATGTGTATGGCAACATTCAGGCTTACATGTCCGCTGCAAGTGAGTGAAATGTGGTTGGAAAGTTATGCATGTCACATGTGTCACAGACCCGGTTATGCCTGAAAGTCCTGTGGTTGACGAGTTGTGGCCACTTCAGCAGTATTATACCAAATGAACCTGGAGGACATATAGCCAATGCTATGCATGAATTCTCAGAATTCTTGGAAGGATTTTGCGGCCCGGTACAAGCAAATTATTCAAGTTGGAAATTTCGATTTTCTGCGGTTTCGACATTGATGTCTTTCGGTAGCAGTATGTCATAGGTAGCAGGAGGTACAGGCACCCCTGTCCCAAGACTTCACCCACTCAAAGCCAATATGTTCAGAAACATGCCTACAAATTTTCGACATGAGGGGATAAGAGCTCATGCTGCAATAGGGCTTTGTCCCATTGGGTGATGGTGTCCCATTCGGGTGTATAATACTGTATTAATATCGATCTACGCTGTCACTTTGCGTCCATCCACTGGTACTTTCTTGCTTTCCTATGCTTGGTTTACCGGTGGAGCTCGTGCAGTACATCACAAAGCAGGTTCTCAACACTACAGTGCATCCTCCGCTCGTCCTGGCGCTAACTATGAGCGCAGCTCACACACTCCGACCATACGAACCTTCGCGCTGTATGCAAACACCTCAGAGCTGCAATCAACCCGGTTTTCTTCTCTTCCATCCACCTGAATGCGCAACACCCGCGTCGGGACCTCCTCGAGGTCCTCGCGCTGGGTGAAAGTGGATGGTCGCGGTTTGCGTCGGCGTTGACCATCACAGATGACTCGCGCATCGGTGCTGAGGAGGCTAATGACAATGTATTAGATGCGCGGCTGCACGAGCTTTTTGGTTTAGCGTTGCAGTCCCTAAGAAATATCCGGACCGTCAGGTACACTTTGGTTCCGCTACTGCAACGAGACTGACGCAGTCGGACAGATGGGTCATTAGCCAGACCCCGCCCAACTTGAGGCATCCAAGGCATAGAAGGCGGCCACCCGTGGTCGACGCCCCTCCAGCCCCGATTCCATGGCCCCGGAAGACCATCGCCGAATTCTTGGGCTCACTGGCTCGGCTCGATACCCTCGAGCTGGTGTTAGAAAATGCACCCGACGTGGGCTGCGCTTTGGACGCCCTGGAGCTCCGGGAACTAAAAATCAGTACGCCGTACCATGATGCACCTGCTCCCCTTGCGGGGCAGGTCTCGCGCATCGCGTCCCAGAGCCGCGCTCTCTCTTCCCTGCACCTGAGCGGCGGCGGCGACTGGTCCGAGCTATGGATCTTCCTGTGCGCCGAGCGCATACACCTTATAGACCTCTCCGCGGCCGCCACTCCCGCACTGCTCACGTACCTCACCTCCTACGTGGGCCTCGAGCGTCTTGCGCTGTGCGGCCCGTCTGAAGAGATCGAGGCCGCGCGCCTCGTGGACACGTTCTTCGCGCTCCTCCCTCGCCACCCACGCTCGCTCGTCGCGCTCGCCTGCCCAGCCGCCTTCGAGGGCCCCTGGAGCTTTGGCGCGCACGCTACGGGCGCGATCACGCAGCTCTGCGCACTCGGCCGCCTGGAGATGAGCGTCAACTCAGCGGACGTCCCGAGTGCGGTCGTGCGTGTATTCCGTAGCACGCACTTCCCCGCCGTACTAACTGCCCTCCAGGACCTGCTCCTCGCCACGGCCGCGCGCCTGCCCGCCCTCCGCATCCTCGTGATACTTCCAGCCACGGCGGTGGACACACGCCATGACGGTCCACGGTGTGGGAACCCCGCCATGCACCATCGGGCAGCGCTCACCGCGCGCATCAAGGCCGCCGTACGGCGTTCTGCACCCTGCGCGGCGTCGCCCGTGATCGTCCGTGCTGGATTCAGCTTCTTTGAGCTAGCGCGGGACCCTGAGACAGGTGCGTTCGCATACTCCGAGTATATGCATCCGGACATCTCGTGGCAGCGACTGAAGTACTTCGAGGAGGAGGAGTAGCCAGTCCTCCACTCGTTTATTCAATGTCACTGGTTTTATGCGGGAATCCACCGAATACAAAATTGTCAAACTTGTGAGGTTCATGGCATCGCGCGAGTTCAGCTGAAGAATGCCAAGCATTACTATATACGGATTCAGGCGTTGCAAAGTTTGTCTCTGCTTGCTTGCCCCGTGATTGGTGGCTGTGTTGATGACGCATAAACCCCTCGGTGCTAATTACAGTTCTTTTCGCAAAGCCCTCTCAGTAGAATCTCCACCGGCAGCTCCAGTAAGCAACATGCCTGGTCCTCGGCTTCTCCGAGTCCTATCATTCTCTGATCGCAGTTGGGTCCCCCTCAAGTAACCTGCACGAGCATCAGCAATGTACAGGGGTGCTGGGGCGCAAATCTTAAGGCTCAACAGCTTTACGTTCGGTCTGAATTTGTCGGTGAAATTATGCTCTTAAAGTGCGAGCCCCAATCCCTTTTCCACTTAATGGCCAATGCCGAGGATCTCCACAGATTCTGAAAGATAGAGCCAGACATGAATCAGGCAAAGTCGCAGGTGCAAAACCACGCACGTTGAATGCTCTCCGAGTCGGCGCGGCAAGGTCAACGGTCAGTAAGGAAGCAACTTAGACCGTAAACTTGGACTAACCTTTCGGCCGTCTGTTGACAGATTCAGCGATTTACGCAGGAATGTTTGCAAGTCTCTTGTCGGAAGACGGTTGTGTATTTTCGGAACCCACCGGCTTCGATTCTGGACTGAACTCAGCCTTGATAGCCCATCTCCACTGTGTGCGTACGAGTGAGCCGAGTATTCAAGTTGTCACGTACCACTGGTCCCAACTCTTCCCGCGGCGAATCTACGACTTCACCAACTCCCAACTCACTCATCCTCCAGCGAATCAGCGACTTCGAACATGATATTCTATTCGCTATGGTCAGGGGACACAAAGGCTTCGGGCGGTTCGGCGAATCGTTTCCTGAAGTCCACGAAAAGGTCAAGTTGCCCGCAGGTTTGCGTGCCGTTCAGAAACGCGCCGTGCCTCTTAGCTTTGCGCTCACCCTCCGAGTTGCGATCATGTCGCTCCCATGGCTTCTATTACGGACGGACGTTTCTCATCATGCTTGTGGCTCGCATTTCGCGCATGGCCCGACAGAGCCAAGTTTCGCACGGAATAACACGGTTGTCTAGCGCAGGATCTTCCCTGAAGTAACGAAGCCCCATCCTCTTACTTCCATACTGTCCAGCTGAAGCTGTTGGGCGGTGACCGCGAGAGGGCGCCCAAGCGAGTAGAAGTGCGTTCGTTGTGTACGTCCAGGCGCGGGCTCGGATGAATTCAAGATGTCTGTTGTATCCACATTCTAGAACTAACTGTTCTTTTTCAAGGGATTCTATCGACCTTCAAACGGGACGGAGAGGAATGTGCATCCTTCGACGAATGGCGCCACTGAAAACGGCCCATTATCGAGGACGTACAATGCATTTTGCGGATTGCATATAAGTCTGGTGCTGCAGGAGGACGACCCCAGGTTCATTCAACGATACCTACCGGCGCACTTCACCTCGACCTCAGCTTTTCAACGTTCATTTCCGTGTTTTCAACCTGCCATGATCCTGTGTCCTAACATTCCTAGCCACAGAGTTCACGATGCGTTTCTCCGCCCTCGCCACCAGCGTCGCCGCGGCTCTCATTGGGCTTCTGATTGCCAACGCTGGCGCTGAGCCCGTCGGGCTGATCCTGGAGGCACCCCACTTCTGAAATCCACAAAGTCCCCACGGGCGGCCACATCGCGCATGTCGGAGTGATATCCACTTGATCGACACCAACGGCGCCGTGATCCACATCGCAACCCCGAGCACGGAGAAGGCGCTTGAAGCGTGCAATAGCGGCTGGGCCTGCGATGTGTTCTGGAACAACGACGAGGACTTGAAATCACCCATCGGCTCGTTCGCGAAGAACGGACGGTTCCGCCGGCACCGATGAAATGGGACAACCAGACCGTCTTTCTCTCCAACGAGCTCGCACCTACGACGATTTTCCAGCCAGCTTTGCAGGTACGTGCATCCCGGCTTCTGTTCTATCTGTTTCGTATGCAATTAATGAGTATCTAGCACGACCACTCCGCTGCGGGCGGCGGCCCATATTGGTTGGTCGCGTCCTTCTATGTTGCCTTTGACAACCATTATTTGACGGAGGCCGTGCCGCAGGATTCGAAATGCCGGGCTCTGGTTAATCATTCTGATTATGAGAGACGGCAGGCGACGCGCGGCGACGGGCCGCACGCACGACGTCTTGTGTCTCGACATTTTTTTAAAAAGCTCAAATCAGAGTCCTTAAAAGACCCCCCGAACAGTCTTTCTCCTCCCCGCCCAACATGTCTAGTATATGTACAAACCTCCTCCCTCCCAAGGCAACATGGAGCGCCGAACAAATCCCCGATCTCTCGGGAAAGGTCATGTTGATTACTGGGGGCAGCAGCGGCATCGGCAAAGAATCTGCAAAGGTATACGCGCTCTGGTGCTGTCCGTCCTGCATGCCTATAACTGTCGCGACAGGTCCTCCTGAGCAAGAACGCAAAAGTGTACATCGCTGCTCGGAACACAACCACGGGTGAACAGGCCGTCAAGGAGCTTACGGAGGCCACGGGCAACACACCTATCTTTCTCAAGGTGGATCTGGCGGACCTAACGTCGATCAAGGTCGCGGCGCAGGAATTCAAGAGGTAATACGCCCTTTATGGTGAGGCGCAACACTTAAATTGGCACTTGCAGCAAGGAGACGAAGCTGGATGTCCTGTTTAACAACGGGTGAGAGCGCTTGCGTTAGCGATATGATGCTCCGAGTCTCCGTTCTGACCCCGCGCCCCAGTGGCGTGATGTTCCCGCCATGGGAGAAGACGACGGTCGACAGCTACGACCTCCAATTCGGCACCAACGTCCTCGGTGCGTAGTACGTTGTAACGCGTCTGCGCACACTCACCCGCTCCAGGACACTTCTACCTCACGAAGTTGCTCCTCCCAGAGCTGTTTGCGGGCGCACAGAGCTCGCCTGACAGCAAGGCGCGCGTCGTCAACACCTCTTCGATGGGCCATCAACTCATGCCCGGGCTCGACTTCAGCACGTTCAAGGACGGCCCCGCACGTAAAAAGCTGGACGAAAAAAAGCTCTACGGCCAGAGTAAATTCGTACGTCGGGAATGTGCCAGTTGATGATACATATTTACGGCCGACTTGTCCACACACCGCAGGCCAATGTCGTGTTCTCGAATGAGCTCGCGCGCCGCTATGCCGACCAGGGCATCATCTCGATCGCGTTGCATCCAGGTGCGTATTGTAACCGGTGTGAGGGGGCGCGCTAATCCGGTAATCCACAGGCAATATCAAGACGGACCTCGCACGCCATTCGACGCCCATGGAACGAGCTCTGACTGTACGTATATCCCCCCAACCACCCGTACGCCCGCGCTGACGCGTCGCACTGTAGGGATAGATGCTGTACCCTGTCGAACTCGGTGTGCTTACGCAGCTATACGCGGGCACTATGCCCAAGGCACTGGAGCTTAGCGGCCAGGTAGGTATACACGACAGTTTGAACGTCCTGTACTGAATGATGTTTTTTTACGCGTCGTAGTACATGATTCCGTGGGCGCGTGTCGGCAAAGCGCACAAGGACACGGACGACCGCGAACAGGCGGCGAAGCTGTGGGCCTGGCTCGATGAGCAGGTCAAGGATTTGTAGCATGATGCAAGTGTCGGTACACAAATTATACATGTACCCGTTTATCTAAACCATCGGATCTGATCATCTACGGCTGATAACCCACAATGGATACTAGGATGTCATTTTTTCTGCCGAGAGCGGGGCCCACCCCGCGCCCGCCTCCCGAGTCCCCGCCGGCCAGGCGCCGCCTACTTCCCTTGTGCCTGTGGCTCGCTTACGAACGCGTGGTGCCACGGTGCTCCTCGGGTTTTCTACTTGGTTCCTACGTGTTCCTGCCGTTATTCTTAAGCATCCACGTCGTGCTCCGAGAGCTAATAAAGCGCACCTTACTTTTGTCTATTCACTCCGTCATTCTTTCGTGTCTGAGATCGTGCGGCTACAACCAAGCAGGTGGCTTACAGGAAATCAAAATTACAGCCCAAGATTCCGACCACTCCAGGCTCAGAGTACTGTTGCAATATGGCACTGGAATCAATGACAACCTGATACAGAGATTCAGGCATGCGCAAGAAGCACAATGCCAGGTCGTCTTCAACCGCTCCTTGAATGTTCTTGAACCTCCGCTACTATTGATACTAGGGGTGACTGGGTACCTGACCACCCAGGGTAGCTGACCATTTGAAGAATAGAGCATTCCACACTCAAGGATATCGATACTTGGTCTCGGAGGAGGGAATAGGACCTTCGACGCCAGTCTGTTAAATTTGGCGACTGAGTGATGAAGAAGTGCGTGCCACCGGGGTTTTGGTGGGTGTTGGCTGAGTTGACAATGATAGGGGCTCTCTGGCCCCTTGAGTCAGCGAGGAAGCTGCAGCCCCACACGCCGTGTCGCGTATAACGGGCACGAGTGCATAAGTGCATCTCCTCGGGTGGTTTGATATTCGTATGGCCGGGTTCTAAGTCCGAGGCCTCATCTAGCGGGCGGGGGATGGACGACTATGTCGGTCCGAGGTGTATGGAAGCGCGCGCGCTAAACAGCATTGAGGAGGGCGCCAAAGCACGAAATGCCGCGGCCCATCGTCCCCTGCTACACAAACGCTCCACAAAAAAAAAAAAAAAAAAAAAAAAAAAGTGCGTGCCACGTGGAGCGCGGAATGATCAGTCAGCTGACTCCCCCACAACCTTGGTATTTATCAGCTGTCCGGCCAGTCCTCATGTACGAGGTGGTGCGGTTTATCCCGCCCCGGAATATTACGGCGGCCCGGGTCCCGGGAGGACCTCGCGAAGGGCGCGAAAATATTTGCGGAGGCGGTGAAAGACGTAGTAAAGGAGGGGTAAGCAGAGCGGACCTGTGAAGTGAACTGTACGAATATGGAACAGTGAATAAAGGCTTAGCACAATAACAGTGTACACATATTGCATGATACCTTTGCCGGCTGGAAATCAATTCAGTATTTCCGCATTTGGCAGGTATCCCCCTATCCAACCATGCTAAGGCCTGAGACCTAAGGAAGACTGGAATAGAAACAGCACTGTTACAGTACGGATCTCAGCTACTTTGAAAGTCTTTAGACCATTTTTGAAGCATGTAAAGCATGTTACTCTGGAGATTTTTGGATTAGCTCAACCCGCTATCTCAAACTTTTTGTGGCCTGGAAGTATCATGTAATATTCATTTAAAAGCTCAGCTCTACGTATTATTAGGAACACGTTCTATTGTCCCGAATGTTGAATTTCGTTCGTATTCGCTTACAACAGCCAACTTCAACCGCAGAAATTGCTGTATCTTCACAACCGGTGTAGTTGGACCAATATGATGTAATATACCGGTAAGATTAACCCTTCACAAGCTGAAAACAATGTCCGTGTCAGGTAAGGAGGACCACGCGGGAATTGTCGCCCGTCTCTTTTCGGAAGACGATTGTGTATTTTGGGAACCCATCGGCTTCGATTCTGAACTGAACTCACCCTTGATAGTCCATCTCCACTGCGTGCGTACGAGTGAGCCGAGTCAAATTATCACGTACCACTAGTCCCAACTGTTCCCGCGGCGAATCTACAACTTCACGTATCACTACTCGCGGCCAAGCCTGATCCCGAACTCTGACAGCGGCTACAACGACTTGACGAAACCGTCTGATTAGAATTCCTTATGAATGGAAGCAAGTCAACGACAGTCATAAAGGGTTCGTGCGGTTCTGCAGATTGATTCCTGAAGTCGACGGAGCAACAGAGGTCAAGTTACCCCGTTTGTATTAGGCTTGTGCATGTCTAAGGTGGTCATTTCTCTTCAGACTCGTAGTTCGCATTTCGCGCATGGTCAACCAAGTTTCGCAATGAATAACATGAATTGTCTACCGTAGGATCTTCCCTTAAGTGACCGAGCCACATCCCCTTACTTTCATATTGTCCAGCTGAAAGTGTTAGGCGATGACCGCGCGAGGGGCTGCGAGCGAGTAGAAGCACATTCATTGTGTACGTGAGCGGATCGTGAGCGGATGAATTCAAGATGTGTGCTAATAGCGAGGGGTATCCACATTCTAGAATTGTTTATTTTAGGGGATTTCGTTCAAGTTCACCTCCAGACGCGTCTGAAGGGAAAAAACGCGGCATTATCGAGGACGTACAATGCACATTTGCGGATTGCATATAATACCGGTGCTGCACGATGACTTCAGGTTCATTCACCGATACCTACCGCCCCACCTCTTTACCTCCTCAGCGTTCGTTTTCCCGTTTATAATTTGCTCCTGGGCCCTAATATCGCAGCCACAGACTCGACAATGCGTGCTTTCACCCTCGGCTCCAACGCTGCGGCTCTTATCGGACTTCTGGTCTCCAACCCCGGCGCCGAGCCCGTTGCTCTGACTCCTAGCGGCTACCACCCCACTTCTAAAATCCACAAAGTCCCCGCGGGCGGCCACATCGCCCATGTAGGGAATAACATCCACTTGATCAACGCCAACGGTGCTGTGATCCATATCGCAGCCCCGAGCACGGAGAAGACGCTCGAAGCGCCCCATAGCGGCTGGGCCTGCGATGTGTCTTGGGGCAACGACGAGAAATCACCCATCGGCTCGTTCGCGACGACATGGACGGTTCCGCCGGCACCGATGACATGGGACAACCAGACCGTCTTTCTCTCCAACGGGCTCGCACCTACGACGGGCGCTGCGATTTTGCAGCCAACGTTGCAGGTACGTGCCTCCCGGCCTCTGTTCTATCTGTTTCGTATGCAATTAATGAGCACCTAGTACGGCCACTCCGCCGCGGGCGGCGGCCCATATTGGTCGGTCGCGTCCTTTTACGTCGCCTTTGACAACCAGTACTTCACGGAGGCCGTGCGCGTCAACTCCGGTGATACACTCCATGGGATCATGGAGTTGACAGGAGTGTCGGCGGCGACTGACAAGTGCAACTACAAGGCAGAGTTCAGCGACATTTCGGGCACGGTGCTCACCGTCGAGGGGGTGGAGGAGCTCACCTCGGCATCGGAATCACTTACAGTGCTTCGCTTAGATGGTTCGAGGGAGTATCCGGTAGGATCGACGGTGTTCTCGCACATAGACTTGAAGCTTCTGGACGGGAAGACTCCGAACCTGAAATGGACCCCGAGGAACCGTGGAGGAGATAATCCAGTCATCACTGTCGATGTCGACGGTGCTACGAATGGCAAGGTGACCATCAGGTATCCAATAGCAGGGTGATCATGTATTGAAATTACGAGCCTTGGGCATTGAAGGTGTATAAACGAATTTGTGTCATACTTTTATGGAAATTTCCCACTCTACGAGGCCGTTGTCGAAAAACCTTGACCACCGGTGCCAGTGGACGTCCCGATGAGGCTCGAATCCTCACTGCTCACCAGAAGAAGTAGTTTTGTTAATGCACGCCGTGTTGAGGGCCATCATAGAATGACCATATTGTTAGGATGGAAGATAATCAGGCAATGGAGGATGGCGGGAGAAGAATGGAGGATGGCGGGAGAAGAATTGAGACGAGCCTGCGTACAAGCTTTACTATGCAAGTATTCCCAACAATCACCGCTACATGTACGCGCTCTGCAATGCTTGCATTTTAACATCGCGAGCGTATGCACTTCCGCCTTGCCCAAAGTTCCGGGGACTTCTTGGTACACCACGGGCAGCGGCTATGCAATCCACGTCGATGATCTCGTGGGCGAGGCGCTTCGTGATGCGCTGGCTGGGGCGCGCCTCGGCAGCTCCGCCACTTGATTCTGTAGCGGGTGCACTGCTTCTCGTTACGGGCGAGGGGGATTATGAAGGTCTTGGGCCGGGAGGTGCGGACGGCGGAGGACGACCTCGCCGAGGATGGGGAGCGGGGACACGCGGGTGCCGGTGTAGAGGTAGAGGAGGGTTTTTCATACGATGCGGATTGAGATGAAGAACTGGAGGAGGGTGTCCTCGGGCAGGGGGTGCCCGGTTTGCGGCAAACGCATGTCTGGAGCGACGTGGCTACGAGGGCGGGAGTGACGGGCAATGAGCAGTGACGCTGCGGGCAGGGAGCTCGTCCTGGTCGAGTCTGCGACGAGATGGTGCTGACCTAGGTCACCGTTGGGGCTGCTTGAAGAGGTGGAGTTTTCCAATGCCCAAGAGTCTAGCTGGAGGACGAGAAGGAGGAGGATGGGAAGACATTTCTGGGTGTGTGGGTTAGTTCACGAAGCCATGTTTCCGGAGACGAGAGATAGACGAGCGCGTCGGCGGGCTTGAATGGAGGGACTCAAGAGGGGTGAGAGACGGTTTCGTGCAATTTTAACGGTAGCGAGTGAGTCGGGCTAGTTGGGCGTATTCCAACTGAAAGGCGGGTTGGTTTGGAAACGCGGATGGCAAAGTCAAGGCAAAGTGCTTAAAGGCACGCGGTGGCTGTGTCGCAGTGCTCCGAGTCAGCTTCACCCTCACCGTCGCCGCGTCGCGCAACGCGCAACAGCCTTTCAACAATGTTAACTTGAAATCTCGCGATAACCAATGCATGAACAGCGCCCGAAAGCCCTGCAATTCGACACCGCGATTCCTTATGTGTTGGGATGAAAACCTCGCAGACCGACGGCCACCGCTCTCTGCCACGGTGCAACCGCTTCTTGCGAGCCCCGATGGACAGCAACATGCCTGAGTTTGGCTTCTACTGGCATTATCTAAAGACGCTTTCAGTGCCGGTTAAGTGACCTGGATGAACAGCACTAGTAGGCGCGCAACGGTGCCAGTATTTCATCCATCAGCAAAAAAGAACACGTCTGGCTGATCTGGCACCAGACGAACCAAGAGTGCCATATCGCCAGAATTTGATCTGGCGGCATAATGACACGTCTACCGCAGAAATCATTTCTGGCCGTCAGAACCTGTTCTGGCAACAGAAAAATCTTTGTCTACCCATTGGTATCCCACAATAATAGAATGCAAATGGATGTTATTTCTTGTACTACGTCCAATGGTAACCGTACACGTGTAAATCGAAGGCGTGCAATACGGAGTATCTTCCCCAGGTATACGTTGACACTTAAGTCCGCGCGCACTGTGCGCGGCAATGCGGGGGCGATGTGCGAAGATACAGAGGATAACGACGCCCCGGACAGTGTCTTGGAAGAGATGTCAGATGGGCATTAACAAACGGGCGATAAACTCACCTCCGTGCCAATACAATGATCCCCGACCCGCTCTCGAACCCTGTCTTCTCACTGTCCCATCGTCGAGAATAGAGGAGGTGCCCCACGCTCATGATGCAGGTGCATACTAGATGCGGAATGGTCGCGGTGTTAAGGCGTCTTGACGGAAACAGTCTACAACGAGAACTGAAGACATTCCAACATCACTTGCATCGGAGAGAGAATCATCAAGGGCTTGAACCGTAAGCGGATTGAGGGAGCAAGAGCAGATAAGCTTCTTGATGTAAACAAGCGAGGAAAAGTACACAAGCGACGAGACACCCGACGAATTGTGCGTGGGATGGCTTGCGAACTTTAAGGGACTTGAGGTAACTTTGAGGGGTTTATTTGAGGTGTTGCCGGCCCTCTACGCGAGACCTCAGAGTGACGGCCGACGTAGAGAAGGCGGGGAGTGGTGGAGGGAGGGAGGAAGAAGTGGGATCAAAAATGATCAACCACCGCCGGATCGCGTGATGCGCACGGACCTGATGGCGGAGTTTGAAATGAACTTGGCATCTTTCGCCTCAGTCCTCTCATCGCGATGATTCCTGTACATATTCGGACCAAAACACCCCACATTTCGACTTGACAATTATTTTTGTCTTAACTGTTGCCCTTGAAATTTATGGCAGATCTGGCTCGGATGGCTGCCATACACGCCAGATTCACCAGACGGTGCCATACGCGCCAGACAAATTCGCTTTTCCTGATGTCCAGCCTGCGAGCCATACACTGCCAAGACTCTTCGTCTCTCCCCCCCTTAGCTTGTACCGGAACTATACCCTCAAAGGTCAAGACCCGAGGCCTCCCAATCCTTAGCCAATGCCGAGGACTTCCGCAATTTCTGCGCGGCGACGCCCTTGCTTTCCCGAGCTGTACCGTTCGACCGTCCGGGTGGTAAATTGACAAGAGCTCCCTAGAAGCCTGCCCTCCGTCCGTACCAATCGCAAGAGAAAAGCTCTCTGCGCCGCGGGGATCCAGTTCTACCCCCACCGCCATTTCGCGTACTCTAGCGTGAAACGTCTCGCTGGGCGTACGCTTTGATGTGATGGCTGTTCTGAATGGCGTCCCCAGATGAAAATATAACAGATGCTCCCTAGAACCCTGCGCGGCACCCGTACAAATCGCAGGAAACAGCTCTCCGCGCCGCGGGCATCCAACTATCCCTGGTATCCCACTATCTCTCGGCGGCCTGGAGGTCAATGAATGGTGCAGTCCTTGCTTCAGAATGCACCAGAACTGCGATCGTGCCCCATGTCCTCGGTTATACGAATGGATTCACTCGCCAGAGGCAGTCACGTTCTCCCGCTCTGTATGCGATAAAATGGAGACGATTTGTGTCCCTACCACCAACCATCGAGTCGCCCAACTTGACGTTTATCCCATTCTCGCCATGCAGTTCCGCACTCTTATCTCTCTCGCCATCGTCGGCGCAGCTACCCTCGTTGCCGCTGCTCCTGCACCCCACGGCGCGGGCATCACAATCGCCATCCACCAGGACGAAGGAGCGCCTGCCACCTCAGTGGTCTTCACTGACGCCTTGGGCAATAGGCGGTGCTGCAGCTATCTCCTCGGCTATTGCGGGGAAGTACGATGTTTCCACCACCTGCCGCGTCTTTCCCATAACTTACATGCGACATCCGTGCCAGTGCTAATCATCCTCCACTATTCGGACATACCCCATCGGCACTCGGCAACGGCTATTCGGACCACCGCATTCCATGAGAACTTGATGAAGAAAAGGCGGAAAACCCATAAAAATCATTGCGTTCGAGAGGAGAAAGAAAAGGAGGAAAATCCAATAAAAAATGTACTATCATCTACGTGGTGCCTTGGACAAGGCGTTATTAAATGTCCGCTTTTTCCGAACACCGGCTCTGCTCGCGGGACATCGTCGACCAGCAACATGCCTGATATTCGGTAATGATGTGCTTGGGCTGATAGAGTTCAGAGACTAATTTCCGCGCATTGAAGGCTCCAACGCGACGAATATGAACACCAGTGGACCTTCGCACCCGGCGGATGGATGCAAGGTGATTGTGAAGGCCGCGTTGGATACTAAAGGGAGGACCACTGTTTTCTTCGATGAGGATAAGGATCTGGAGTGGTAGGGCATACATTTTGTAGGTCAATAAAGCGGGCGTTTAATTGTTTTCAAGGGTCCAGAATCCATTTGCTTGTACGACAGCCAGAGGAACTTTAACTCCGATGAAACCGTGTAACTCTGTGACTTGAAGACCTAAGAATTAATTACAGCGATGGCTGAGAATTACATTGACGTAGATTTGATGCGTGATTGGCTTCATCGCTTTATGCTCGTCTTGGAATAGCCGAAGTTGAAGTTTATTAATGTTTTGGATTTCCTTCGCCGTGGACACAACACCGATAGCGATCCATGTGCATGTACCAAGGCAGGGCAGTTTACCTAGTTCAAATCACTAGTTTTCTACGGATCGAACCCTGAACCAAATTGAACCGTGGGAACTTAATATTGATCAAATGATCGTTTAGAGTTATACAGATTTCTTTTGATTCTGAGTGCACAGTGCTTTCTTAGGGGACGGTATGTTGCCATATCATTCCCTCAACTATTCGAGGTCATAAATGCCTTCAAATCGGTCCAGCATTTGCCGGACTTGCATTTATGACAATTATTGACAGGATTCGGCAGTGAGTATTACAACATAAACATTCGTCTCAACCCATTGCCGCCTCGATATTTTTGCCCTTGACACTCTTCCATTCGATTGTCAAGGCCCCAACCACCGAAAGGCAAGCCAGGGCTACGGCGACGTAGAATGCAGACACCAGGGACTGGTTGTATACCGCGAGGACCGCGGGCAGGTGCTCTGAGTCGATGGAGTTATGCAGACTGGTTGCCCCGACTCTAAGAACGATCGCGGGGTTGACGCCCGGGACTTGACCCGCTATCCCGGTAGTTAGTTTATTTGTAAAGACGTTCTGGCCCACCGACACAAACAAGGCACCGCCTGGAGGTTTAACATCCTAGGTCAGAAGTTCTCGGCAAGACAGTAAAGCACAGAGCACTAACCCAACATCTGCATGCAATTGATGAGGGAGGTGCCTATGGGGATGTCCTGTAATCTGAGGACCGTCTGTACGGCCATGACTGGCTGCTGAAGCCCGAAGCCGACACCCAGGCCAAAGATAACCTGGAAGCCGATCCAGTGTGCGTGTTCGGTGGAAATGTCGAAGGTCGAGATGAGACCCGCACCGGCGCCCATGAGAATCGCCGAGAGGATCATGAAGGGCGCGTAATAACCCACGGCTGTGATGATGCCTCCCGCGATGAGAGACGAAATGACGAGCGAGAGAATCATGGGGAGATTGTCGATGCCGGATTTTACAGCGGATACACCTTTAATAGCTTGGAACCATATAGGCAACTGAATTGGAGTCAGTTGCGCAATGGATCGAAACTTTGAACTCACGAAGTATACAACAGTGTAAAAGGATGCACCGAGGCAGAGCGCGAACCATGCTCCCGTCATGATACTCCGTTGCTTTATAATGCGAGGAGGAACGGTCGCAAGGTCCTGTTTCCAGATTTGTATGGCGATGAAACCCGAGAGGAGCACCCCGAAGAGAATGAAGAGAGCAATGATGCGACCGTCGTCCCAAGGGTACTTGGATCCTCCCCATTGAAGGGCAAGCAGCAAGCACACGATCGCCGGGACGAAAGTCACGGTGCCCAGAGGATCGAATTGCTGGATTCGGTCGATCAGAGGCATGGATTCCATCTTGACACTGGATCCCGGAGCCTTGAAGAAGAGGATAATCACAACAAGAGTGACTGCACCAATGGGCAAGTTGATGTAGAAGCACCTGCGAAAAAGAGTCAGCGCTGCCAGCAGGCGAGTGGTAAAGTAAGATACCATCTCCAAGTCACCTTATCCGTGAAAGCTCCGCCCATAAGAGGACCTGCTACCGATGCGATACCTAGAGGATCCTCGAGTTAGAACAAGGAAGGATTTGTCAAGAGATTTTGAGCCACACCATACATGATTCCAATGAGCGATGTGTACAAGGCGCGGCTCCTGAGCGGGACCGTGTTGGCGGTGATGATAAAGGCTCCTGAGAAGATTCCAGCGGACCCCAACCCTGCGATCGCCCGGCCGATAATTAGAGCCTTGGAGGAAGGAGCGACGCCGCAAATCAAGGACCCCAGTTCGAAAACGCTGATAGCAGCCACGAACACCTGGTGGTGAAATTTAGTGGGCACTCGCAGCGTTGTGTTATATGATTCATACCCATTTTATGGACAGGGAAGAGTAAAATTTGCCGAACAGAAGTTGAAATGCAGCCGTTGGAAGGAGGTATCTGGTGGAATCTTTCAGCGACGTATAAAGATTTATGGCTGAAGCTGGACATACGCGGAGCCATACCAACCGACATCGTCGAGGGATTGAAACTGGTCTGTGATCTTAGGGATGGCTGTGGCGACTGTTAGAGGGGTTTTCAACACTGTTCTGAGAAGGACGTTCCGGTGGCAATTATTGTATTATCCAGCGCAACGACGAAAACGGCGAGGCAGAGAGCGAGAGTTATGAGTGATAATTTCAAGCCCTCGGGATATTCGACAGCATCCTCGGGGACATGGGTCTTTTTCTCGCTGTGCTCTTGTTGATTATGAGAGCCAGAGATTTTGTGCGAAACACCTCGAGATTCGTCGTGCAAGCTCATGGTAATGGTGAGAGGAAGGGTGTGGAAAAAAGCGCAAGCCAGTCGCGAGTTTATATCAAGTCCCCTTGTGCATTTCGGCTTGAAATGACGCGTCGACTTCAAGTCCCGGCTGAACATGATGGAATGCCTTGCGGAAGACCAAATGGGACCACGCTGGTTAATATTATCCTGCTCTTATCCATGGAATGTCTCTGGATCAGGGATGCTGACAACTTGCTGACTGAGTTTTCCCAATCAATCCCTGAAGTAAATGAGAAGGACCATCCAACCAGGATTTTACATGCAATTGAATCTCGGAGTTCAATGTGCTGCCAGGTGGGATTCTATTGGACTCCTTTTCGACTGTTGCTTCAGCCATTGGATAGAGAGCATAAGGTTCCGGTGTAATCCGAATCGTACCGCATTCCTTCCCTCCACATCCGTCATCCATACGCTGCCGAGTCTCGCTCTGGTTCGTGAGCCTAGTCATTCGTAGTCAACTTCTTCGGAGCCGTCGCCATTACGGAGCCGCTCCACCTGCTAGTGACGAACGGCGGAAAATATCCCTATCTCTGGATTCCCGTCCAAACGTCCGAGTTCAGCCGCGTAATTATGCGAACGCCCAGCTTTCGTGGTGACTTGGTGGATGGGTGCCAGGTGGTGAGGGTCTCGCTGGACACTGAGGATTAGGGCATGAAACCGTCCCGTCATTTACGGAAATACGGCCCGTAAAAACGGTTACGGCCCCGTACCATCAGCAGGTCTCATGCTGTCTCTGACGGTACGGGTACGCCACAGGTGGCGAAACAATCGGAAACAGCTGCTAAATGGGATGTGCAGTGGTGCACTACGTGCTCCATAACTGCCAATAGCTCCATCGAGGACTCCAACTTGCATGTTTTCGCACTACCTCCGTCGGGGATGCTGTACATACTCTGACAACAGCGCTTTGGCCGACGGTTAACACTGCTCTCTTGTCTCGCTCTCTCTATTCCTTGAGCAAGTGTCAGTGTCCATCAGGATTGTTTAGTTCATATTCAGTTAGGTCTACTGTGCTATTCAGACCGAATGTTCACACTATGTCACCTGTCATCTAAGGTGTTCACTTTTTCGAGTGTTCATTTCATGTCAATCATCATCAATTACCATATCTGGATGCCCGGCATCCGCCGGGCGAGAAATTTTGACATTTTTCAGCCTATTTAGGCCTCGAAACCTCAACGTTATAGTCACCTATGTCCCAAATGTTCAGTTCACCCTCCGGCACCCGTAACCTGAACATTTGGTCGTAATAGTTTACAGTAGATGTCCGCTGGAGCCCTCACCGATTTTTTACGCTCCAAATTCTGGGTTTGCGCCGCTGGGGTACTCCAACCATCTTTGAAATTGCGGCTCTTCGCCTGCCTGTGCACCACTATCCATGGCGTTGAGAGCTCCTTGGGCGCCCCGAAATGATCTTAGATGAGGCTATGAAAGGTATTTAAGCTCTGTCTCTTTTGGTTGAATATTTCCACTGGGCATTCCGATCATCATCGAAAATGCCTGCGGTGATCCACTCCAATGGTGGTATCGCCGTTGTCGGCAATTCCCCAATCTTTACCGCCTTGTCCGCAATATTCATTGCATCCCAGGTATTTAAAATCATGATTTATTGTTACCCGCGCAGCCCCTGATTGACTGCCTCAGGCTCAGCCGTGGCTGTCGAACACATCTTCTCGGGCGGCCGGGACACAGTCGGACAAGTCTGAAGGCTGAGACTATTCAGATACTCATGTTTGTCAAGACCAGGCTAAAGGTGGCTCACAAAACAATTATTGACTTGGTAGGAGATGAAGAGGAGTAGCCTGAGTGCATGTTATCTCGACCAGTACAATAAACATATTTTAGTCTGTTCTATGGTGGCCCCCCAAATTGGCCGTAAATACGCCGTGAACGGACGGTACGGCCGTGACCCGTCCCGTTGGGCCCCCCGAGAATTGGCTTGACGGATGGCTCTGGCCGTGGCGTTAAGGCGTAATGGTTACGCCCGTGCGCGTAATACGGACGCTTTCATGCCCTACTGAGGATTGCTGATAAAGATAGGAATCTGCCGTGGGAGTGTGCATCCGGCGTTCAAGGTTCGGATCCGACGGATTGACTCCACTTGCCACTCATGATTGAATATTCTGTGCGAGACACTAGTTCAGAATTCATGGCTGGAGGAACATATAATCGTTACTTTGAACTTGAAGACCGCTAATATAGCCTACCCACGACTGCACCCAGAGTGCGTCACAGGAAATCGCTGGCGGCTCTCCATAATTAAACCGTGCGAACCTGATTACGTGACGGAAACAGAGCAGAAATGACAAAGATTGGCCCGCACGGAAATGTCTTTTACATGAAAATGGACGACGGGTAAGACCAAGAAATACGGGCACCTTTTTCATCCTTCACCATGTCGCGCGCACGGAAGCGTCCAGGGCAGTTCGTGGTCCGCACAAAGTCTCCACCCCGCGTCTCTGACCCGGCATACCATATCGCAGACCCCTTCCAACCCCAAACGTTCGTTTATACATCCAGTGTCACCTTCCTCTCACCCTTCTCTAGTCCGCTAGGCTCCTCCACCCCAGAACGCACCCCCTCACCTTTAGGTCCTCGCGGGCCGAGAATATCTCCCTGGCTGCGATGGGCCGTCGAACCAGGTCCGTGTCGGCCAGGTAGAGCAGCAGATCCCATATTGGGACACTAAGCGACGAGGCCGAAGCAGCATATACTTACTCCGAGTCAACCCTCATCCCGTGGGGCTTCGAAGGAGAGACCCAGGCGCGACCGGCGTCGGACTCGGGTTCGGGTGTGGATTGGTCTCAGAGTGGTGGAGAGTATTGCGGCGCGCGCGGGTGTCGCGGCAGAGCAGTGTCATGAATGTACGACACAGGGGACGGCGCGGGGATGTCAGGGTGAAAAGATGAATTTGACTCCGAGGCGCGACGGGCTACGGGTACACAAGAAGGCAAGAGACCACCGCGAATCCGAGTCGCCGTATTCAAGCCTGCTTGCTTGCTTCCTAATGTCCGCGCGGGTGTCGAAGTGGAGAGACCCACCTCCAATAGCTCTTCGAATCCAAGTCGTAACGCACGGGATTCGGTTTTAGGCGTGGATTGCCGCTGGGCACGCGCTCAGCTCGGCGGCGGGCGGACTCGGAGGAGGGTCTTGAAGTCGAGGGATTGCGATCCCGTACGGCAGAGCAGTCATCGTGCGCAGATGTAAAGACGAAAGGGTGCATTGATTCCGAGCCGCGATGAGCTACGGGTGAACGTACGACGAGAGGGCGCGAGACTCGAGTAGAGAACGCACTGTAACCTCGAGGACAGAGCCCGCCGCAGTAAGCTTGCTTGCTCATCGCGTGCCCCAGCGTCCGTGCGGGCTTCGAAGTGGGACCCTCGAATAGCTCTTTGAATCCGAGTCGGAAGGCGTCGGATCCGGGGTTAGGTGTGGAGTGGGTTGCCGCTGGGCACGCGCGCCGCGCTCAGCGGCGAGCGGACTCCGCGACGGAGGGAGGCTTTGAGTCGAGCGGCCTCGGAGGGTCTTGACATGCGGGTGTCGCGACCGACGCGACGGAGGGTGGGGCGGGGGAAAGAGCACTTGAAAAGAGCTGCCGACGGTGGCTGTGTTACTGAGTGCTCCGACTCGGAGTCTTCCTCCTCGGACACTACGTCGAGCTTGTCCACGCTCCGTACAACCCCACGCTGGAAATTATTTCCTCTACGCGCACCTCGTCAACGGCAATCTCGCGCATGACCGCAGCCAAGACCAACTTCTGTTGCGCTGCCCAAGCCTCGAGTCGCACATGAGTGGCAGCGGCTGTTCTCCAGGTCAAGCTCGGTATTTTTGGCTGTGGTCCAGAGACCTCCCGAGCCATCATTTTGCGGTCATCTCGCTCAGCACTGGCGCATATTCTGCTAGAAGATGAATCAACTGCGCGTAATTCACCAAGACTTACGGCTTCTATTGACGGTGACCGAGAGCCAACCGAATCTACGAGACCTCCCTATTGGACGCTCCTTGCTGACTCGGAAGGATCTAACGAGAACTTGACGTTCTCGCCCCTCCTGCTATTCTGCCGTAGCACTAGCTAGTAGCCGATGACTGACCGCTCCCTGCGCTAACTGGGACGGCTTTAACGAGCCCTTGACGTACTCAGGTTTCCGCCACTATGCAACTCCGCGTCGTGTGCGGAAATTGACCAATCAACGCAATCACCTTCAACCGCCGGCCCCACCTTTGGATTACATACCCCCCTTTGATTTTATTCTCTAGGGCTTCCTGTACTCGTCATATCCAAGCATATCCAAGCGACTACGACTTCGCGCAATACCAATTGTCATATCCGTCATCTTTCAATCTAGCGCTAAACTTTGGTTGACGTTCGTGAAGCGAATGGATGCAGTCCATCCATCTCCACGTTTCTCGTATAGTCACAATCATACAACGAATATATCCTGGAGTTCGTTTCTCTCAGTACCCGCGCAGCCAGTGCCAGTTTCCCAAAGGCCATAGTCGGAATTGCAGCGATGATGTGTATTTCGTCGATTCGGAGCCGTTATTGTTCCTTACCGCACATCCCAGTTCGTCAAAAGCAATCCCGACGCCGCCTTGGATCTCGCCGCGCATGCGAGTGTCGTTACGAAATGTATCGTGCATCGTGCATCTGCCATAAACCCCCACCGATTGCTCGCTATCGCTCGGCTCCGCGACCTCAAAGGCGGCACTTGCTGCCTTGCGATCCTTCCCTTGCATTCCCCGAGCTGGATCCGACTGACGAGGTGGTGATTTGACAAGTACATACTCCCTAGAAGCCTGCCTCCACCCGTCCAAATCGTAGGAAAGAGCTCGCCGCGCCGCGCACCTCTCGGACAGAAAGCATTCAGTGTAGTCTACCGCGAGCTTGCTGATACGCTAGTATGTGATGGCTCGTGCTAAGCGGCGTCCCAGGCGGTCGGGCGGTAATCTGACAGGCTCGAGCCCAACTCCAGCCCGCGACCCGCACGTATGACATGCAAAAAGCCCAGGGAGCGAACAGCGGCAGCATTCTCCATGCTTCCTGGACCCTCGAACGGCGCAGTCCTAGCCTCAGATACATTTTGACAGCCCCGCCATCCGCTGGATTGTGCCCTATATCCATGGTCATAGGCAGTCACGTTCTCCCGCCCTGACGCGATAAAAGGGAGACGAGTTGCATCCCTACCACCAACCATCGAGTCCCCCAACTTGACGTTATCCCATTCCCATCCTCGCCATGCAGTTCCGCACTCTCATCTCTCTCGTCATCGCCGGTGCGGCTACCCTCGTTACCGCTGCGCCTGCACCCCACGGCGCCGGCATCAGCATCAGCATCCACCAAGACGAAGGAGCGCCTGCCACCCCAGTGATCTTCACTGACGCCTTGGGCAATAGACGGTGCTGCGTCTATGGAAAGTGCTGGGAAGTACGACGCTTCCACCCCCTACCACGCCTTTCCCATAACTTACGTGTAACACCCGTGCCAGTGCTAATCGTCCTAGTACAATGTTCGGACATACCCCGTTGCCACTCGGCAACGGCTATTCGGACCACCGCATTCCAGGAGAACTTGACCAAGAAAAGGCGGAAAACCCATAAAAAATGTACTATCATCTCTGTGGTGCTTTGGACAGGCGGCTTAAATGTCCGCTTTTCCCGAATACCGACTCATTGAGCTTTGAGTCCCCCCTCCGAAATTATGCATCGTCATACCCGCTTTGTCCTCGTCCTCGTCTCAGACACGCCCCGGGCCTCTCTGACCAGCGTACGCGTCCTTGTTAAGACGCAATTAACACCACTCGACTGTCCAACGTCATAGACAGTAAAGCCCAATGAAGCGAACCGATATTGGCCATGGACAGAACCAAAACCTCAAGTAGCAATCTGTAAATGTTTTTCATCCGTTTCCGTTTGTCGTGCCCAGAGCCATACACGGAAACAAAATGCTGGAGCCTTAGATTGAAGATATGGAAGAGACAACGACTTGATATTGAGACGAAGATATAAGGACAAGGGAGAAACCTAAGCCTAGAAATCAATGATCACTTTGATAGCCTTGTACTCAGCCGCAGCCCCAAAGGTCGAGTACGCGTTCAGCATCTCCGCAAAGCCGAACGTGTGCGTGATGAGCGCGTCTGTTTTGATTTTCCCGGAACTCATAAGCTTCAAGAGCATGCCCGTGGAGACGGTGTCGACAAGGCTCGTGGTAATCGCTGCTCAAAACGTGCGTGAGCCCGAAGTACCTGGGCGAGTCATACGCGAAGACACCGACTGATATTTTTGTCCCACAATTTGTCGAGATGGAGATCAACCTTGCACCCGTGGACGCCGAGATTCACGATGGTGCCCCCCACAGCAACAAGGGCCTGGCAGAGCTCGAATGTCCCAGGGACGCCGGCTGCTTCGATGACGGTGTCTACCCCGCGCCCGCCGGTCAGCGCCATCACTTCTTCCGCGGCGCTCGGGCCAAAAGTAATGCAATGCGTCACGCCGAGACTCGCGGCGATTTTCAAGCGGTTCGGGTCGCGCGTGATCATAATGATGCTGGAGGGAGAGTAGAGCTGTGCGGTGAGCACGATACCGAGGCCGATTGGGCCCCCGCCAACGATTGCTACGCTACTCCCAGGTTTGACGCGCCCGCTCTACGGAGTCGAAAAAAAAAGGGGGGGGGGAAATCAGATAAAATACAGATCATGCACACGGAGGAAGAAACTCACCAGCACCCCACACTCGAAGCCGGTCGGGAGAACATCGCTGCACATCGCCTGCGCCGCTTCGGAGGCGCCGCTGATCAGATGGTGGAGGCTCCCATCGGCATGGGGGACGCGCACGTACTCCGCCTGCGTCCCATCGATAGTGTGGCCCAGGATCCAACCGCCGTTGACGCAGTGCGACGGCAGGCTCTTGCGGCAGAACTCGCACGACATGCAGGATGTGATGCAAGACACGATGACGCGGTCGCCGGGCTTGAACGTCGTGACACTGGCGCCAATGGAGTGCACCACTCCGGTGCCTTCGTGCCCGAGAATGCGCCCCGGGGAACATGTCGGGACGTCGCCCTTGAGGATGTGGAGGTCGGTGCCTGTATGAATGCGATTTATTTCAGATCGCTGGACACAGAAGGGACAAAAAAGATCTTACCGCAGATGGTGCCTTTTACCATCTTCACCACGGCGTCGGTGGGCGCGAGGATTTGTGGGCGGGGACGCTCCTCAAGGATGGGTTGTCCCTTTCCCGCATATACAAGAGCTCTCATCGTCGCCATCGTACGCGTGTAGGAGTTGGGGGAGGTTTTTAAGACCTAGCGACACGGAAGGTGGATGTTCACTGCATTTATAGCGAGTGGGGAGCCTCATAGCCGCATTCTGAGCGGCGTCCCGGGCGGTAATTTGACAAGTGCTCCCTAGAACCCTGCCCGCCACTCGTACGACTCGCAGGAAGGAGCTCTCCGCGCCGCGGGCTTCCAACTATCCCGCCATCTCTCGGCCGCGAGGAGGTGCATTCTCGGCCGTACCTCGTCAATAAATGATGCAGCCCTCACTTCCGATGCGATTAATCTTTGCCAACACCGCGATCGTGCCCTACGTAAAGCTAAAGCGAGACTGCGCGAGGGAGGCCCGGTCGAGGGGGACGACGGCGAGTGCTCACGGCTAGAGGTCGCTTGTAGGTTGTCTGTCAAGATAATTTGATTCCGAGTCCCGAGTCCGCAGCGAGCTAAGGGCACAAACAATTCAAAAACTTGGTATGTAACAGAGTTGTATCCTCTCCAGAGTGGCGGACGAGAGACCTGAAGCTCGCGCTCAGAGCCCGCCGTATTATTTAAGCTTGCTTCCTCATCCGAGTCGACGCGTGCGGGCGGCGAAGAGGACTCTGCGCCCAGCGGAAAGCTGTCGACCTCCGAGTAGGAGCACGTCGGATTTGGGTTCACGCGTGGAGTGCTGCTGGGCACGCGCGCTACCTTGGGCGGACTCGGCAGGGGGCCGCGGCGCAGAAGCCCTCACATGAAGAAGTCGTGTCGGCGTACCCGGATTCAAGGATGGAAGCAAGATGGAAGGTGAATTGAGTCCGAAACGCGTCACAGTACACGAGGTGTAGGATGGGAAGACATTCTGAAGTGTGCGGTTGGTTCACGAAGCCATGTTTTCGGAGACGACCAGATAGGCGACGAGCGCGTCGGCGGGCTTGAATGGAGGGACTCAAGAGGGGCAAGAGACGCGGGTTCGTGCAATTTTTAACGGTAGCAAGTGATTCCCGGGCTAGTTGGACGTATTCCAAATGAGAGGTGCCGACACTCATGAATTACCCTGAAAGGATATGCGCATGAGAAAAATGGCACGCGGTGGCTGTGTCGCGGTGCTGAGCTACTGCTGAGCTTTACCCACACCGTCGAGCAACGCGCAACAGCCTCACGAAAATGTCAACAAGATAACCAATACATGAACCACGCGCGAAAGCCCTGCAATTCGGCGCCGCGATGCCTTTGTGTTGGGATGAAAAACCTCGCGGATCGACGGTCAACCACTGGCATCTGCGGTGCTTGCAAGCCCGGGCCCCCATTGTCCTCCACACTCCAGCTAGCCGAATGTCTGATCTTTGGCTTCTCTTCCCATCCTCTCAACACGCTTTCGGTGTCTATCAAGCAAATTGTATGAACAACAGCAATAGTAGGCGCGCAACGGCGCCAATGTTCTACAGCTTTTGCATGCAGCCTGCGAACGCACTGCCAAGAGCTCTTCGTCTCCCCCTCCCACTGTGCTGCCAACGATGCCCTCCAAGTTCAAGCCCCAAGCCCTCTCCCAATCCTTAGTCAATGCGGAAGACCTCCGTAAATTCTGCGCGACGACGCCGGGCATGAACGCGTATCAGCCCATTGCTGCCTCCGCGCTCGAAGTGTGCACTGCTGCGGCCTCGGTGCGTAATCCTTATCTTGCCCTCGTGCTCGACGCTCATTGGAGACAAGGTCAAGACGCGTAAAACGGACAAGCTCGCAGCCTACATTGTGGACCGGACGGCTCTGTTGATCAATGGCATGGTACATGTGCCAAGTTCTCCAGAGCTACTTCAGTCTTTAGAGGGATTCGAGCAGTACGCGCTAGATTTCCATTTTCTTCGTTCAGCTAATCTCGATTGTAGGAAACTGGACGCGATTCGCCGGCACATCGAACAAATGCCCGTCCAATCTGGAAAGAAGACGAAGCTACTTCTAGGCTACAAGCTCAAAAGAGAGACCAGTCGTCTCAAGGCCGAGTTGGAGAGCCATTTGTGCGAACTCGTATGTCCGAGTGTCTTTCTGTGTCGAGCCATACCGACGGGATCTCCGCCAGCTGGCCATGGGCAGCACTTTTGCTCCGTCGCCTAGGGCCTCACGCGGTGATTCTATCCTGGAGCTCGTTTCCCTCACCACCCGCGCAGCGGGAGCAATCTGCGAGGCACCTGTCCTCAACTTCCTGAAGCCCGTAGTCGGAGTTACAGCACTAATCTGTGACACGGCGAAGGTATCTTGCCCAGCTTCCACTTGTTTTCAGTCACTTACTCAGCCTGCCAGTGCGTCAAAAGCAACCACGACGCCGCCGCCGATCTCGCCAAGCGTGCGAGCGCCGTCACGAAATGCATCGTAGACCGTATGTCTGCCATGGGCTCCCCGTCCGCAGCCGACAACAAGGACGCGCTCGAGGCTCTGAAGCTGTGCGTTCTTCCATTTTCGGCAAAATCAATCAACTTGATATTCTTGTGTAGCGCCCTCGAAGACATCCAGGCGTACCTCGCCTTCCTCGGGAAACCCCGCCGGCGCCTTGCGCCCTGGGTCTTCGCCAACCAGGAGAAGGATCGCTTCGTCCAGCTTGATAGCACGTTGGACAAGGCGCTGGCGATGTTCTCGGTGTGTCCTTCCCCGGTGCTCCGTGCACCTTGCCCTCAACTCATCATTTGTAGGCTACGGAAATCCTCAGCACGGCCGCGGGCGTGCGCTCGAATAGCGCCCAGATCGGAGTCCTCGTCTCGACCGTGCAGCTTTTGCACAGCGATGTGCATCGCACGTTAGCGGTTAGTATCTTCCGCTGAAATCCGAACGCTGAATCTTGAAGTCGCGTTGTCAGATAATCCAGAGCCATCCAGCGAAGGTCTCTGAAGCGGCGTTGGCCCCCAGGAGCCACGAGGGACAGCCTGGGCAGGCCGAGAATAGAATAACACCTTTCCGTCCATATTTGGTTTCTTCCACAGCTCACTTTTTTTTTTTAGCTTGATTTCTTGGTGACAGTCATGTCATATTTCAACCATCAGCCAAATTTGCATCTGGCATGCCGCGACAATCATCATTGTCAGTGGGAGCAGTGCTTGCGCGACCGCCAAGGCGGAAACAGTATGGCTTGCTTTTTGAGGCCTTGAACGGTCCCAAATTGGAGTTTGAGGATGAGCGCGGGGGAGTGAAGAAGTACAAAGATATCTTGGCAAAAAACAATTGGGCGGAGGAGGAGGATTGCCTGCACGGTCCCAAATCGAAACAGCAGGAAGCCGTACTATATGGCGTATGGCGTAATGGTATACAAATTGATGCGATGCGATGCGATGGATCATGTTATTGTCTCATCTACATTCCTCGTTCCATGTAATAGCTATAGCAGCGCATTCATGTGAATCTATTCTTTATTTAATTGCCACGAATCGGCCGCTCCTACCGACGACTAAGTACACTATACTATATATATCATCTTTTCTCTCCGGCGCGGCGTCTGCCCATCGGCCAGTCAGAAGTAGCGGGCACCACGACGGCGGGGAGGTGGGCTGGGAGGGACAATGGCCATGGCCATTGGCACAGCTCATTAACACTGTCGGTTGTGTACTGGGATGGTAAACGGAAGCATGGATTTGATTCCGAGTCCACACGCGCTACGGTACAGGATAGAACAGTAGGTCCCATATTGGGACTCAAGCGACGAGGTCGAAGCAGCGTACATATTTACATACTCCGAGCCAACCTGAGGCTGCGAAGTGGAGACCCGGGCGCGCAATGAGACCGGCGTGGGACTCGGGTTTGGGCGTGGATTGATCTCGGAGTGGTGGAGGGTATTGCGAGCGCGTGCGGCGCGCCGCGGCATAGCTCGTAGGGCGCAGGGACGGCGCGGGGATGAAAGATGAAAAGATCAATGGTTCCGAGGCACGAGGGACTACGGGTGCACGAGAAGGCAAATGCTCGACGCCAGAGCTCGCCGCATCAAGCTTGCTCGCTTGTTCACCGTGGGCGTCGAAGCAGGACCCAGGCTTGAGACCAGCCTCGAATCCCAGTAGGAACGGGTCGGATTCGGGTGTAGGCGTGGATCGCCGCTGGGCAAACACGCCGCGGCGGGCGGACTCGGGGGAGGGTCTTCCAGTTGCGGCGCGGAAAGCGTGTGGGTGCCGTGACGGACGCAACGTAGGGGTGGGCGGGATTGGACTCGGAGGAAGTTTCGTCGTGCGCGGATGTCAGGGTGGAAGCCTCAAGATGTCGAGATGAATTGATTCCGAGCCCGCAAATGAGCTGGTCCACGGGGTAGATGCAGGTGGGTGCGCGAACGACCGTCGCAGGATGAGAAGGCAGGAGCTTAACGACAGAGCCTGCCGCAGTAACCTTGCTCGCTTCCGTGCGGGGTCGAAGTGGACCCAGCCTCGAATTCGAGTACAAAGGTAGGAACGCGTCGGATTGGGGTTTAGGTGTGGATTACAACTGGACATGCGCTCAGGACGGACTCGGCAGAGGGTCTTGCGCCTCGTTGGACGATGACTGAGGGTGGGTGGGCTCAGCAGTGTGCTGTCTGTCGTTGTCGTGCACAAGCATGCCATGATGAAAGAAAGGGTGGATTGATTCGAGCCGCGAGGGCTGCGGGTACACGGATGTGGGCATGTGCGACGTGGGACGATAGGACGAGGCGCGAGACGTGAGTAGAGAACGTACTGTAAGATGCACGACAGAGCCCGCCGCAGTAAGCTTGCTTGCTCGCTCATCGACGCGTTCGCGGGCGTCGAAGTGGGACCAGGCCAGCCTCAAGTAGATCCGAGTCGGAAGGCGTCGGATTCATCGGTTTTGGGTGTGGGTTGCCACTCGGCACGCGCGCCGCGTCGGGCGTGGTGGAGGGTCTTGAAGTTGAGGGATTCCATCGCAAGCGCGGGCTTGGAGGAGCAGTGTCTGGTTGTCGTGCCGCGGATTCGCGGCATCGACGACGCGTCCGCGTTGGAGACACGGATGACGGTGGCTGTGTTACAGCCAGCTTTCCGAGCCACACACTTTCACATCCTCCTCCTGAGTCCTCCTCCTCCGTCGCCCAAGTCTCACGACGATGCCAACAAATCTCGAATAACTGCTCTCAAGACCTCAAGGCATGAACCGCGCGCGAAATCCCTGCAATCCGGCCCCGCGATTCCTTGTGTTGAGATAATAAAAACTCGCGGACAGGGTCGAGCGCTCCAGCTCGTAGCAACACGCCTTATCTTTGGCGGCTTCTCCCATTCTCTCAATGCTCTTTCGGTGTCTATCAAGCAAATTGTATGAACAACAGCAATAAGTAGTAGGCGCGCAACAGCGCCAATGTTCTACAGCTTTTGCATCCAATTTGCGAGCCGTGCACTGCCTAGAACTCTTCGTCTCTCCCTTCCCACTCTATGCTACCAACGATGCCCTCAAAGTTCAAGCCCCAAGCCCTCTCCCAATCCTTAGCCAACGCCGAGGACCTCCGTAAATTCTGCGCGACGACGCCGAGCATGAATGTGTATCAGCCCATTGCTGCCTCCGCGCTCGAAGTGTGCACTGCAGCGGCCTCGGTGCGTTTTTTTGTGCTCTTTCCAGCGCGCTCGTCGCTCATCGGAGACAAGGTCAAGACGCGTAAAACGGACAAGCTCGCGGCCTACATTGTGGACCGAACTGCGGTATTGATCAATGGAATGGTTAATGTGCCAAGTTCTCCAGAGCTACTTCAGTCTTTGGAGGGATTCGAGCAGTACACACTTGATGTTTCTTTTCTTCGTCTAGCTAATCTCGACTCCAGGAAACTGGACGCGATTCGCCGGCACATCGAACAAATGCCCGGCCATTCTGGGAAGAGGGCGAAGCTACTTCTGGACTACAAGCTCAAAAGAGAGACCAATCGTCTCAAGGCCGAGTTGGAGAGCCATTTGTGCGAACTTGTATGTCCTGGTGTCTCTCTGTGTCGAGCCATACCGACGGGATCTCCTCCAGCTGGCCATGGGCAACACTTTTTCTCCGTCGCCTAGGGTCTCCCGCAGCGATTCTATCCTGGAGCTCGTTTCCCTCGCCACCCGTGCAGCGGGAGCAATCTGCGAGGCGCCTGTCCTCAACTTCCTGAAGCCCGTAGTCGGAGTTACAGCACTGATCTGCGATACGGCGAAGGTATCTTGCTAACTTCCACTTCTTTTCACTACTCACCAAGCCTGCCAGTGCGTCAAAAGCAACCACGACGCCGCCGCCGATCTCGCCAAGCGTGCGAGCGCCGTCACGAAGTGTATCGTAGACCGCCTGTCTGCCATGGACTCCCCGTCCGCAGCCGCCAACAAGGACGCGCTCGAGGCTCTGAAGCTGTGTGTTCCTCCATTTTTCATTGGAATCAATCGGCTTATCTTCCGGTATAGCGCCCTCGAAGACATTCAGGCGTACCTCGCCTTCCTCGGAAGACCCCGCCGGCGCCTTGCGCCCTGGGTTCTCGCCAGCCAGGAGAAAGATCGCTTCGTGCAGCTTGATAGCGCGCTGGACAAGGCGCTCGCGATGTTCTCGGTGTGTCCTTCCCCGTACTCCGTGGACCTTACCCTCAACTCATCATTTGTAGGCTGCGGAAATTGTCGGCACGGCCGCGGGCGTGCGCTCGAATAGCGCCCAGATCGGAGTCCTCGTCTCGACCGTGCAGCGTTTGGAGTTCGCGGTTAGTATCTCCCGCTGAAATCCGAACGCTGATCTTAAGCTTGAAGTCGCGTTGTCAGATAATCCAAACAATCCAGCGAAAGTTTCTGAAGTGGCGTTGGCCCCTAGGAGCCACGAGGGACAGCCTGCGCAGGCCGAGAATAGAATAACACCTTTCCTTCCATATTCGGTTTCTTCCACAGCTCACCTTTTTTTTTTTAGTTTAGATGCGCCAGCGCCCACAATACGCGCACTTTTTTTTTGGCTTGACAGGATGACATAAACTCCCAAAAATGGTATAAAAATTTGATGCGATACGCGATGGATCATGTTACTGTCTCATCTATCCTCCGGATGTAATAGCTATAGCAGCGCATTCGTGCGAATGTAGTCTTTATTTAAATACATCGACGCAGATCCACCGCCGCTCCTACCGACGCCTAAGTACTCTGCCAGTCTGCTATATTATCTTTTCTCCTGCGTCGGTCAGTCAGAAACAGCGGGGACCGCGATGACGGGGAGGTGGGCTGGGAGGAAGGAACAATGGCCGTGGGGCGCAGCTCATTAACAATAATATTGCTGGTCTGTCAGGACTGAAAGTCGGGCTCTGTCCAGGGTTGAAAGTCAGGCTCAGTTAGGACGTTTCATGGCAGGCTCGGTTAGGGCTTTCGATCCCGGCTAAGTTAGGACTTGGTTTGGCGCGTAAACATATTTTGGAACACCATTCGGCGGTCGGGTTCAATGGAGATGCTTCGGATATTGTATGTAGTGTCAATGTACGTATTTTCGTCTGTCTTTGCTCCAATGTACAACTCTAGAATATACTCGCATCCCCCGGCCGCACACCCTCGCTCTGGCATATACCCCTGTAGACGTTTCGCGCGCTCACGACGCAGCCCTCGAGCAGCGGGATGCCCACATGTGCGTACGACCCACACAGCCAGATGCCCGGGCGCGCATCCGACTCGCGCCGCCCCGCGCCCTGCAACTCGCCCAGCGCGCTCTTCGCCTCCGCGGCGGACTGCCACCACGCGCGCCGCGTCTCGCGGCACAGCCCCTTGAGCGCGCGCTTGGCATCCATCGTGAGCACCGCGCGCTCGAGCGCCGCGGCGCTGAGGACGCGGTCGGCGTGCACGTCCGCGATCGGGTTCGTTGTCTGGAACACGGGCGGGGGCGCGGCGCGCGCGTCGTTGAGCGCGGGCGGCGGGGAGAGGATCTGCGTCGTCATGGTGTGCGCCCGCGAGACGCGCCGCGGAGACCGCGGCGGCGAGGCCGCGCGCCCGCTGCGCGCGGCGGTAACGAAGTTCAGGTCGCGGCGGTCGCGCGGGTCGGCGGGGAGCAAGCCGCTCGAGGAGTCGGTGTGGTTTATCACTATGCTTTGGACGTAATGGAACGCCTCCAGGCAGGTCTTTTGGGCCACGACGGCGCGTCGAGCGGGCGAGTCTGGTGGGAGGGAGGAAGCGTACGAAGACAGCAGGGGAGCAGCCCGCGTCGCTTGTGTTGCGAAGACGAGGTGGTGGAACCCGTGGTGCATCGTGGTCCCGGTTTGTGTCGCGCATTCGATCGACGCGAGCCGCGGGTCGCTGGGGTCGGGGTGGAGGCCGACTATCGGCGACGATAGGTGGATGTGCTTTACGTTCAAAGTCAAGCGGTGCACAGCGTCGCGCACGCCGTGGACAACGACGTAGTGGTGTGTGCCAAATTTGAGCCAGATATAATCTACGCGTTATAAGAATCGTCCCTGGAGAAGCTTGAACTAGTTCACCGAGCAGCTCCTCGACTGGGTGCGCATTGATTGCCTCCTCGGGCGCAGTGCAGAGGGCAGAAAACATCGGGATGAGGACATCCTGGGTAAATGCTTTCCACGTTGCATCGAAGTGAAAGGCTCTCGCAACGAAATTGCGCGGAACGGTCTCTGCAGCCCATTCTGCAAATGTCAAGGCATTCAGCCGCTGGGGGCGTATGGCTGGGACCGCAAAGAGCATTAATCGCATGCAGCATACATATAATTGCACTGTCGAGATAATGAAGACCCCCAGTGCAAAAAGGCGCGTGATGGCATGGTGGCCCTTGCGGGAGATATGCAGATCCTGCATCCAAGCAGGCATCCCGAGGCCATTGCGGCCGGACGCGCCATTGTAAATGAGAGTTGTCCGGAGCCGCTGGGCTTTCTCTGCGTGTGAGAGGAGGGAAAACGAGTACGTGAAATCCGCCTGGCGAAACGCGACACCGAGTTTTGTGTATAGCGCGATAAGATGGGGATAGTAGCCTAGGTAGTTGTCTGAATGCGGCTGCCCAAGGTGTGTGAAGCTGGAAAATATTCACCTCCTTGAAAGCTCCGCATTGGCACGTCGATTCTCCACTCTTGGTCGCCAGTGTTCCCGATGGAAATAGAGGACGAGTCCATGCCAAGAGCTGCGGTCTGGCAGATGTGAGCTCGAGACGTTGAACAGAAGTATAAGTAAATGTAGCGCACCTTTTCGAAAAGATGGACCTCAAAGTCGACATCGTCCGGGTGCGACGAGGCCAGAAGATGAGCAGCAGTAAGGCCCGCAAGGCCACTGCCAATGACGGCGAGCTTGACCGTCCTGGTCATGGGAAGAAGGGCGTCCAGCTGGCACTTCCTTCTCGAATTCACCACTCGCGCCACGCAATAGGGTGTTTCGTAAGTAAGATATAAGCTCAACCCGGTGCCGAACTAGATCCCCGACTAGGAACCATTTGGTACGAGACGCACAGCTAGGGAGAGAATTCGGAGAGGCCCAGCTGGAACCGAGTTGATGTCATCGTGGTTCTTGGTGCTAGAAGTGATTTCTGACCGAAGGTTTTTGCAGCACCCACAAACACTAGCAGTGTGGTTGTTGTGGGCTGGATTCTGGATGACCGCGGCAGGAAATTTCAGGTCCCGCGTACATAATCAACGCGATGCCAGAGCTTATGTCTGCTTCAAGTGGTCTTGCCGCACAACAATCGAACTTGATGGAAAAGCGAATCGTCGAGCTCGAGTTCTATCGTTGCCAGAAGGAATTGAGATGAAGTGAAAATATCCAGCAACAGTTAAGGTCGCGAGAGCTTAGCAACTTGAAGGATGACGTTCAAGCTTCAAGTTGAAGTTGCTCATCAGTGTATACGGCACGAGATGGGGAACGGCGAACGAGGCTCGCAAACGACAGTGGCTGTGTTGCCTCTCCCCTGATCGGGTGCGCTTTTAGTCTCCCTCTTGGTCTCCCTTGACGGACTCCCTCGCTCGTTCTTCGTTCTGAACTGTGTTTCAACTTTCCACGCTCATTTCAATTCTGCTCAAAATCGCTTAGCAAAGCTTGAACCACTGTTTCGCAAACGGCTACTCTCAGCTTCGTATCCTCTGTTTCCTTTCACCCGACTTGATACTATCTCCAGCTAGCAACATGCTTTATTTTTGGCTTCTCCTACCACTCTCTTACCACGGTTTCGGCGATGTCTATCAAGTGAACTCCAAGATGAACAGCAGCAAAACAGCAGCTTCAGTAGGCGCGCAACGGCGCCAATGTTCTACAGCTCTTGCACCCAGCCTGGGAGCCATGCACTGCCAAGAACTCCTTGTCTCTCCCCCTCCCGACTCACGCTGGAACTATGGTCAAGCCCCAAGCCCTCTCCCAATCAATGGCCAATGCGGACGACCTCCGTAGATTCTGCGCGACGACGCCGGGCATGAACATGTATCAGCCCATTGCTGCCTCCGCGCTCGAAGTGTGCACTGCTGCCGCCTCGGTGCGTTTTCGTCTCTTGGCTTCGTGCTCGATGCTCATCGGAGACAAGGCCAAGACGCGTGAAACGGATAAGCTCGCGACCTACGTCGTGGACCGAACGGCGTTGTTGGTCAACAAGATGGGGACTATGTCAATATCTTCAGAGATTCTTCAGTCTCTAGAGGGATTCGAGCAGTAAGCCCTTGATTTTCTTCTTCTTCGTCTAGGTAATCTCGATTAATCTCTAGGAAACTGGACGCGATTCGCCGGCACATCGAACAAATGCCCGTCCAATCTGGAAAGAAGGCGAAGCTACTTCTAGGCTACAAGTTCAAGCAGGAGACCAGCCGTCTAAAGAAGGAATTAGAGAACCATCTATACGATCTTGTATGCTTTTCTCCTTTTTGTGGCGAGTCATTCTGATGATATTACCCCCAGCTGGCGATGAGCAACACACTTTCTCCAGGCTTATCGCGCCGCGAATGCGTTCTGGAACTCGTTTCCCTGAGTACCCGCGCAGCCGGTGCCATCTGTGAAGCACCCATCCTCAACTTCCTGAAGCCCGTAGTCGGAATTACAGCACTAATTTGCGATACGGCGAAGGTATCTTGCCCAACTTCCACTTGTTTTTCGTTACTTACCGAGCCTGCCAGTGCGTCAAAAGCAATCGCGACGCCGCCGCCGATCTCGCCAAGCGTGCGAGCGCCGTTACGAAATGTATCGTAGACCGTATGTCTGCCATGGACTCCCCATCCGCAGCCGACAACGAGGACGCAGTCGAGGCTCTGAAGCTGTGGGTTCTTCCATTTTTGGCAGAATCAAACTTAATTTTTCGGTGTAGCGCCCTCGAAGACATTCAGGCGTACCTCGCCTTCCTCGGGAAGCCCCGCCGGCGCCTTGCGCCCTGGGTCTTCGCCAACCAGGAGAAGGATCGCTTCGTCCAGCTTAATAGCGCGCTCGACAAGGCGCTGGCGATGTTCTCGGTGTGTCCTTCCCCGTGCTCCGTGGACCTTACCCTCGACTAATCGTTTGTAGGCTGCGGAAATTGTCAGCACGGCCGCGGAGGTGCGCTCGACTAGCGCCCAAATCGGCGTCCTCGTTTCTACCGTGCAGCTTTTGCGCGGCGATGTGAATCGCACTTTAACGGTTAGTATCTTCCACTGAAATCTGAAGCTGATCTTAAGCTTGAAGTCGCGTTTTAAGATAATCCAAAGCCATCCAGCGAAATTCTCTGAAGCGGCGTTGGCCCCTAGGAGCCCCGAGGGACAGCCTGCGCAGGCCGAAAATAGAATAACACCTTTCCTTCCATATTTGGTTTCTTCCACAGCTCACCTTTTTTTTTTAGGTTGAAATGAGGATCGGAGATCTTGTTTATCTCCTCCCGGCCAAATTTGGGCGTATGGCGTAATGGTATACAAATTTAATGCGATGCGATGTGATGGATCATGTCATTGTCTCATCTATCCTCGTTGGATGTAATAGCAGCGCCGTGCGAATCTAGTCTATTTAAATACATCGACGCGGATCCACCCGCCGCTCCTGCCGACGCCTGAGTACGCTGTGCTATATTATCTTTTCTCTGCGGCGCGTCGTCTGGCCAGGGGCACAGCTCATTAACAATAATATTGACGGTTGTGCACAGGGGTGATAAATCGAAAGCATGGATTTGATTCGGAGTCCACATGCGCTATGGTACAAGATCGGTATGTACAGGTACATAGAGCAGGAGATCCCGTATCGGGACTCTTAATCGAAGCAGCGCACATACTTGCATATTCGCCCCTCAACCCGTGGGGCTTCGAAGCGGAGACCCGGCCGCGCAACGAGACCGGCGTCGGACTCGCGTTTGGGTGTGGATTGGTGTCAAAGTGTTGGAGGGTGCTGCGGAGCGCGCGCGGGTGTCGCGGCAGAGCAGTGTCGCGAACGTCGTAGGGGATGCCAAGATGAAAAAATGAAGGGACGAATTGATTTCGACTCGGAGGCGCGACGGGCTACACGAGAAGGTAAGAGCTTCACAGCATCGACAAAGTTTGCCGCGTTAAGCTTGCGTGCCGCAGCGTTCGTGCGGGGGTCGAAGTGGAGGCCCGCCTCGACCTCCGAGTAGGAACGCGTCGGATTCGCGATCGGGTTTAGGCGTGGCTTGCCGCTGGGCAAGCGCGCGGACTCGGCGGAGGGTCTCGGAGTTCGAGGAAGTGAGATTCCGAGGGGGTGTGGGTGTGTGGACGGACTTGGAGGTAACGGAGTGGCGGTCGTGCGCGGGGATGGTTCAAGATGTCAAGATGAATTTGATTCCGAGGCACGACGAGCGACGGGTACACGAGGTGCATGTACTCCGGAGAGGTGGATGCGCGAACGACCGTCGAGCGCAGGACAGGACAGGAAAGGCTCGAACAGAGGGCTCACCGCATCAACCCAGGCTAGAGACCCCCGCGAATGCGAGTTGCCGTATTCGAGGCTGCTTCCTTGCTGATCGCGTGCCGTAGCGTCCGCGCGGGTGCCGGAGTGGAGACCAGCCCTCAAATAGCGCTTCGAATCCGAGCAGGAACGCGTCGGATTCGGGTTTGGGTGTGGATTGCGCGCGCAGCGACGGGCGGACTCGGCGGAGGGTCTAGACGTGCGGCGCGGACCGCGACGGACGCGACGGAGGGAGGGCAGGCTTGTAGAAAGTAGCCTCGTTATCATACGCGGAGTCAAGGAAGGGACGAATTGATCCCGCGGTCGGATACACGAGCACTGCAAGCTTGACGACAGAGCTCGCCGAATAAAGCTGCGAAGTGGAGACGCATCACGGGCGTCGCAGTGGGCCAGGCTTAGGCTTAGGCGATTACAGACCAGCGTCACCAACTAAACTCGAATCTCGGACGGCGTCGGATTTCATTCACGATTCGGTTTTGGGTGTGGGGTGCTGGCCGGGTGGGCAGGCGCGCGGGATGGACTCGGAGGGTTTTGACGGGCCGTGCGGCGCAGAAGCCATGTCGGTGTTAAAGGAGCAGCGTCGTTGTCGTGTGCGGAGGCAAGGATGTGGACAAAGGGTCGAATTGATTCCGACCACGGGTACAATCCACACCGTCGTGCAACCGTGACGCGCTCGAGGCTCTGAAGCTGGATGGTCTACACGGACTGCGGGGATCGACAAGGAGCATCGCTCTCACTGGCACGTGCTCTCATCTCTTTTCTCGTCCGACTCTCGTTGAGTCTCATCCCCCAGCCTCTAGGCTCGACGACTCCCTGTCATGTCCCTTATTGTGTCTCATATGGCTATAGTGTTCCTGCCCTAGTCTTGTCCCCCCGTGCAGTCATCCCCCGTCTCTTTTTTCTGAACGATCAAGGACAGGCCAAATCGGTGTCCTTGTCTCTGCCGTCACGATGCAGCGCTTGGACAGCGTTGTCAATCGTACGTTGACGGTGCGTGCTATCTTTCCGCTCAAAGTAAACCATAATGAAATAGCCAGATAATTCACCGAACTGCAAAACTGCGGGAGGCGGCGTTGTAGTACGAGAACCGGTTCAACCTTCCATTTTGGGGTTTCTTTCACAGCTCACTTTTTTTTTCTAGACCTGACCAGCAGCGTGTATATTCAAGTTGTATGGGAATGACTTGGAATGACATTCCATTATACAACAAGTTCACACCCCTCGCACATTTCTAACATACACCACTGTCGCGGCAACCACAGCTAGAAGGGGACCCACTACTTTCGTGGCCCATGCCCATGAGGCAGCGCGACGCGTCGTGGCGATGCGCTTGTGAAACTGCTCCGTATCGTTGACCCTGGGGAAGGGTGTCGCCGGAATCTCCTTGTCCAGAAAATTAGTAAGCGGTGCCCAGCCATCTTTAACCTCGAACTCGAGCAGTCTTTCCTTCGGAACTAGGCGTCGGACCTCGTCGTAATGCGACGTAAAGCATGCCTTGGCGATGTCCTCTGTGACGTGCTTGGTCCCGAAGTGGGCCTCGAATATAAGCTGCAGGAGGTGCTCGCGTTTGCCGGAGTATTCAGGATCCAGCCAGCGATTCAGGCGGATTTGGAGCGTAGGCTTTCGTGCTGCTGCTATAGTTGCCTCGTACGACTTCCACCAGCTCTCCAGGCTTCGGTTTGTGAGCACCACTTTCGCCTCAGGGTATGCCGCTATCAGCTCTGCGGCGAACAAGATGTGTGGCGCATCCGTCACGGCCTGTGCATGATGCACATGAGCCTCGATTTCGTTGATGGATTTTTTCACCCACCTGGCAATCCCCCAGGAGCTGATCCCACTGTTCGCGCCCAAACGGCGTGCCCTGCCCGTAAAATTTCGCCTGAATTGCCGCGATCCACATATCCATCACTGCAGGACTAGAGTAAAGTACCACCGTGCGCCCATGGTTGGTCCGCACGTATCCCAGCGTCTCAAGCGCGATCTTCAAGGCTAAATTAAGGCATCTTGTGAGTACGCTTCACAAGCCGCGCGCTGGGAGACTCACATGCGGTCCCCGTGCGTCCGAAACCTAGCGCAAGCACCTGCATGGGCACCGTCCGCTTTTCGAAGGGCTTGATTTCGCTGTGGGGGGCCATCTTGGGGGTGATTCTGAGCGAACTGTGTGTATCGTGCTAAAGGCCACACAGGACACGTATGCTATTCGCGAGCGAGGGGCTGCGAAGGGGTCGGAAGAATCATGATGTTGATAATACCGGCTTCGTCTATCGAAGGCTACGTCTAGCTCCGACGATCATTCTGGCCAGTGCGAAAGGATATACTCATTCACAAAAAGAGATAAGTGTTATGTGCCATAGCTTTTATTTATTTTTCGTAGATGGCAGCACAAGAAGCTCACATCCACACGCTTCCGACATACACCAGCATCGCGACAACGACAACAGGCAGCCAGGGTCCAACGGATTTTATAACCCACGCCCAAAAGACGGTGCTACGGTTTGCGGCAATGTTCTGGAACTGCTGGGCATCGTTAACCCTCGGGAATGCTGTCGCCGGCATTTCCTTTCCCAGAAATTTAGTCAGCGGTGCCCAGCCATCTTTCACCTCGAACTCGAGCAGTCTGTCCTTTGGAACTAAGCGCCGGACCTCGTCGTAATGAGCCACAAAGCGGGCCTTGGCGATATCCTCTGTGACATGTTTGGTCTTGAAGAGGGCCGTGAATATGAGCTGGAAGAGGTGCAGGCTGTTGCCTGAGTATTCAGGAGCCAGCCAGTGGCACAGACGGACTTGGAACGAAGGCTTAAGTGCCTCCGCTATAGTTGCCTCGTACGACTTCCACCAGCTCTCCAGGCTTCGGTTCGTGAGCACCACCTTTGCCTCGGGGTACGCTGCGATCAGCTCCGCCGCGAACAGAATGTGCGGTGCATCTGTTATCGCCTATGCATAATGCGCATCAGCCTCGATTTCGTGGATATCACTGTAAATTTTTTTGCATTCACCTGGCAATCCCCCAGCAGTTGATCCCACTGCTCTTGCCCAAACGGCGTGCCCTCCCCGTGGAACTTCGCCCTGATTGCTGCTATCCACATATCGATCACCGCAGGACTGGAGGAGTGCACCGCGAGCCCGTGATTGGTCCGCACATATCCCAGCGTCTCAAGTGCAATCTTCAATGCTAAATAATAATACCATTCGGTGAGCGCGCCAGAGCAAGGTGTGGTCGACTCACAGCCAGTTCCCGTGCGCGGGAATCCTAGGGCAAGGACCTGCATCGGGACCGTGCGCTGGGTAGGTGGCTCGACGGTTTTGCTGGGGGAGGGCATTTTTGGAATTACGAGCTAACCCGCGTCTGTGAGGAGTGCTAAATAGTCAATGTACGTAATTTTATTTGCAGGCGCCGCCGAGGCCTGCACGTCTTACTAACTTTACAGCCGAGTTAGTAGTAGCCTGACGAAGTAGCTCCGCGCGAAAGCGGCGAGGCGAAATCGTCGTGCCTAGGTTGATCGACATTGGCCCCTCTTAGATTTGTGGTCTACGGCAAGGGCGAAATTCGAATAGAGCAGAACTGCAGGTCGTACCGCGTATCACTGCCACAAAGCGTTGGCAACGGGAATTCAGACCTATCAACTAGAGCTAGATTGGAGCTAGAGGCTACTAAGTTGTTGGTATCCGTCTATAGAGCGCAGTGGCGGCTCACCTCGGTACCAAATCATGCTCCATGGACATTGGACTCCGAGTCGGACGCGATGAGAATACAATAGTAATCGAGCTACACAGCAGTTTCTCCTCGGCATCTGCGCCAGTGTGCTGCTGCATGAGCGAATCCAGACCGAGCCCAGAGCGAGTCAGATGCGGAGTTCAGGCCCACATCTCTCTCTTTATAAGATTAAGCTGTCTGAGGCCTTTTGAAACTCCGCTCGGGTATCCCCGACGCTTCCGTTCAACTGATTCACATTTCTACGTAGTTCTTACGTGTCCCTGGCGTTATTCTGAGGCCTCCACGTCGCGTCTCGACAGCTTATAAAGCGCCGCCACCATCTTACGTCGTCCATCCAATCCCTCATTATTTCTGATATCATGTACAACCAACCCAAGCAGACGGCTTACAGGGAAATAAATTTACAGCCCAAGATTCCGACCACGAGTCGAGGCTCAGAGTCTTGCTCAGAGTGGCGTTGAAATATGACAGTAGATCAAAGGCAGCCCGATAGAGAGCTCACACAAATACTAGCACAATACGAGGGTCCTCTTCAACCGCTCCTTCAATCCAGTGTGAGCGTCAATACAGGCAACACGCAATCTTCTCGTGTTCAGACCACCAAGCATAATTTCCCTTGCACCCGTTAGCCGCCAGCGCTAAATTTTCAAATATTCTTCAAGACCCCGGGGCTCGAAGTCAATGGTGCGTGCTTACGCTGGGACGCAGCTTCTTGGCCGTAGCGACAATGTACAGAGGTGTCCTTCCGGCCCATTTGCGTCGGTCCCCAGTCTCGAGGACGCTCTTCGTGTTGTTGAGCCAGCGGAACAGCCCCGCGGGCAGCTCAGGTGTCCGGGTGCCACGGAGCTCGGCTGCTGCTCTTAGAGAGTAGGGTATTCAACAAAAAACATAATTAGAAAGAATTTGAATATATCTTTTATTTCGGGAAATAGTGGTTGAGTCAAGGGGTGGCCGGGGCGCGAAGCGCCCCGGACGCCTCTTGTACATGTAATACTTAGTATCGAAGTCTCAAGGAAGTCCGCAACAGATATGACGGACCCCTGCTTCTGCCATAGATTTAGCGGAGTCGTATCTCCAACTTGAAGGGGAAGTTACAGCTTAAGACGAGCACCAAGCGAGTAAAGAGCTTGAGCAAGAGAGTAAGCTTCAGAAGAACGAGCATCGGAGCAGAAAACGGGTCATGTTCGATGTCACTGAAGCGAAATGTGATTTCAATAGACTTCATTATACGACAAGCTTACACTCTCCGGACAATTCCAACATACACCAGAATCGCAGCCGCGGCCACCGCCAACAGGGCTCCCACAAATTTTGAAGCCCACGCTAACGTGATGGCGCGGCGCGTTGCAATGAGCTTTTGGAACTGCTCTGTATCATTTACCCTCGGGAACGGCGTTGCTGGCACCTCCTTGCCCAAAAACCCTGCCAACGGAGCCCATCCCTCTTTGACACTGAATTCAAGCAGTCTGTCCTTGGGAACCAAGGACCTCACTTCGTCGTAATATACAGTAAAGCGTGCCTTGGCGATGTCCTCTGTGATGTGTTCGGTCCTGAAGAAGGCTGTGGTAGTGAGTCGCCCGAGGTACTGCCTTTTGCCGTAGACGGGATCCAGCCATTCGCGCAGGCGTCCAAGAAGCGTAGGCCTTCTTGCTTCCACTATGGTTGCCTCGAACGACTTCCACCAGCTGTCCGGGCTTCGGGTTGTCAGCACCACCTTGGCTTCAGGGTACGCCGCGATGAGGTCCTCCGCGAACAGGGTGTGCGGCCAGTCTGTTACAGCCTGTGTATGATGAGCCTCGTCCTCAAAGCATCCACATTGACACAGCACATTTCTGAACCCACCTGATAATCCCCTAGCAGCCGATCCCACTCCGCTCGCCCGTACAGTGTTCCTTTCCCGTGAAATTTCGCCTTGGTCGCCTCGATCCACATATCGTGCACTGAAGGACTGGCGGCTCCCACCGTGCGCCCATGGCTTGTTTCCACGTATCCGAGCGTCTCGAGCGCGATCTTCAACGCTAAAGGATGGCATCCTGTGAGCACGCGCTTCATAAGCTGCGGGGGGCTCACATGCAGTTCCCGTGCGTGAGAAACCCAGCCCAAGTACCTGCATTGGTACCTTACGCTCGGTAGGATGCGGTTCAATACCTGGATTCTGAAGCGGTATTTGTGAGGCGATTGGGGCATAACATCCCATATTTATGGCACCCACGACACATTAGCCGCAACCGAGCAGAAGAATTGGTATCACCCGAATTGAACAGCTTTAAATCCGCTACTTGAGCATCGGCAGCCTAATTGATGCTTTTGAATCTGGCGCATAAAAGTTTCTCGTGCTATTAAACGACCACAAGTTAGTGATAATTCTAAAAGACAAACGCCCAAAGGCAGGGTCCTCAGGCAGGGGGTACCGAGTCTGCGGTCTGGAGTACGAGATCGGGATTGGCGGGCAGGGAGCTCATCCTGGCCGTCCTGCGACGATGGTGTTGGCCTAGGTCACCGCGCGAGAAGGAGGGGAAGATATTTCAGATAGTTTCACGAAGCCAATGATGTTTTTTGCAATTCCTGCGTGAGATGAGACGACAGATGGGTGACAAGCGTGTCGGCGGGCCTGAATGGAAGACTCAAGAGGGGAGAAAGACGGGCCCTTGAACGGCAGCACGAGGTGCGGGACGTGCCCGCTTTCGAACGCGAATGCAGAGGGCGGTGGCTGTGCTTGGATCTGGCGATAAACCAAAGCGTGAACCGGGCCTTGAAAGGACCAAGGCAAGACTAAGGACCTGTTCCAATCTCTTCCACTTCAACATGGATGAACACGTTCATATCTCAATTACTGTCCTGTCTAACGCCCTCAAACACGTGGCTGCTCTCGAATAAGTATAGCACAGTTATGGCCTTACTGCCAGCACCGGTGGCCTCCGAATCCACTGCTCTCATCCGAGTCAAGAATGCTTGTCTGCAGCGGGACCATAATGATTCCGAGGATATTCTTCCTCAGACTGTGATGCACAGTGGACCAGGGCTGAGCATGCTTCAATTGGCGACCTATGGCGGCAAAGCATTCGAGTCGATTGCGAATTCCTGCTTCGCCGGACCGAAGAATCCCAAGCTGTGGATTGATAATTTTTTCGGAAGCGACGGCAAAAGACAAACGGTGTTGGACAACTTGCACCATCATAACTGGAAACATCCAACCACCCCAGCGATCCAGAAACAAAACAAGGGACTGAGGAATCATTGTCATAAGCTGCTCAGCTATGCCCGTCCACAGTGCGTATCCGGCTCTGAGATGTTGCACGGTACTAAATGACCCTCTCAGATCTCATACGGTGGACACTCAGCTCGTCACCTTCAAGATGCTTGTCGCGATAATCCCTCGGTACCCTGGCATCAGGGTTCTGTTCCATGACCACAAGGACTTCCGGGGCACCTCACTGGATGGCCTTTGGAATCGGAACCAGGACTGTGGCAAAGAATGGACATTTTATCGCGACTTTGCTGTTTTTTGCATAACCGACTCGGGTCCGTTGACCGTTCTGGTCGAAGGCAAACTGCCGAGCAAGCTTGGTCGTCTGGAATTGGTGGGCGGTAATCTGAACAAGGTCCCAACTGAAGCCTTGCTTGCGGATTGTAGGCGAGTACTGGATTTCGCGTTCTTCGGTATTGCATGTCTATTAACTTTACGAAGATCAGGGCCCGAATTCGATCCTCCCAGGCTCTGCGCCATTCAATATCTAGCAGGGATTTTAGAGCTGCGGAGCTTCTGGCTACAGTGTAAAGCCAATCCAACACGATTTTACGACGTCCTCTGCGACATATACGAAACAATTCTTCAACTAATCCAGGACACAGAAGTAGATGTGGCGGACGAAGATTGCCTTTTGATTCCTTGGCTACCTGCTGCCCGAAACGCGCTGGACGTCCTTGCTTGCACTGCGTTAGACGGGTTGCTTGTACTGCGGATTCAAGGACGGAAAGGCTGAATTTGATACTCGAAGGGTCTTGAGGGATTGTCCGTGTGCGCGAGACTGGGTACGAGGGAAGATTGATTGGTGGGCTTGGAAACAACAGGGCTCAGCTCATTGTCGGTCGATGTCACCGCGCGAGAAGGAGGGGAAGACATTTCTGATAGTTTCACGAAGCCATGTTTTTCTGCGCGAGATGAGACGACATGGGCAACGAGCGTGTCGGCGGGCTTGAATGGAAGACTCAAGAGGGGAGAAAGACGGGCCCTTCGCGCAACTTGACCGGCAGGAGGTACCCGCTTTCGCGAATCGAACGCGAGTTTGCGGAGGGCGGTGGCTGTGTCGCAGTGCTCGATAAAACCAAACACACTGGCATCAAGATTCAACCGCGACCTTGAAGGGACCAAGGACCTGTTCCAGTCGCTTCCACTTCAACATGGATGAACACTTTCGTATCTCAATTATCCTGTCTCACGCCCTCAAACAACACGTGGCTGCTGTCGAATAAGTATAGCACAGCTATAGCACTGAGTGTTAACAGCACCTTACTGTCAACACCGATGGCCTCCGAATCCACCGCTCTCCTCCGAGTCGACAATGCTTGTTCGCAGCGGGAGCATAATGCTTGCGAGGATATTCTTCCTATGACTGTGATGTACAGTGGACCAGGGCTGACCATGCTTCAACTGGCGACCTATGGCGGCAAAGCATTCGAGTCGATTGCGAATTCCTGCTTCGCCGGACCGAAGAATCCCAAGTTATGGATTGATAATTTTTTCGGAAGCGACGGCGAAAGACAAACGGCGTTGGACAATTTGCACCATCATAACTGGAAACATCCAACCACCCCAGCGATCCAGAAACAAAACAAGGAACTGAGGAATTACTGTCATAAGCTGCTCAGATATGCCCGTCCACAGTGCGCATCTGGCTCTGAGATGTTGTACGGTACTAAATGACCCTCTCAGATCTCATACGGTGGACACTCAGCTCGTCACCTTCAAGATGCTTGTCGCGATAATCCCTCGATATCCTGGCGTCAGGGTTCTGTTCCATGACCACAAGGACTTCCGGGGCACCTCACTGAATGACCTTTGGAAGCGGGACCAGGACTGTGGCAAAGAATGGATATTTTATCGCGACTTGGCTGTTTTTTGCATAACCGACTCGGGTCCGGTGACTGTTCTGGTCGAAGGCAAACTGCCGAGCAAGCTTGGCCGTCTGGAATTGGTCGGGGGTAATTTAAGCAAGGTCCCAACTGAAGCCTTGCTTGCGGATTGTAGGCGAGTACTGGATTTCGCGTTCTTCGGTATTGCATGTCTATTAACTTTACGAAGATCAGGGCCCGAATTCGATCCTCCCAGGCTCTGCGCCATTCGATATCTTGCCGGGATTTTAGAGCTGCGGAGCTTCTGGCTACAGTGCAAAGCCAATCCAACACGATTTTACGACGTCCTCTGCGACATATACGATACAATTCTTCAACTAATCCAGGACACAGAAGTAGATGTGGCGGACGAAGATTGCCTTGTGATTCCTTGGCTACCTGCTGCCCGAAACGCACTGGACGTCCTTGCTTGCACTGCGTTAGACGGGTTGCTTGCGCTAGATAGTTTCAAGTGTCTCGATTGTCTCCCACGTTGTCCACCTCAATTGCCAAACATTGTGGTCTTTTTCATGAGGTGGTCATTGTCTTACTTTCGCACGCCCTCTTTGACTGTTGTCTATCTCAGGGACCAGAAGACGCCAAAGCGTTTTCCGAAAGCCTCCGCTCCTGCTTCGTCCGTCAACTTCATCTTGCAATATCCTGCACCTCGGAACACTGAAGACGAACAGGGTACATAAACAGTTATAACGACAGATCGGAATGTCATCTAATCTTCAGCTCTAGAAGTCAATCGTGCTCCATCGCCTCACCCTGAGGCGCCCGCTTCGGTGACGGAGACCCTGCTCCCGTCCGACTTCATCCAGAACGCAGCCATCGGGCTGGACGAAGACGCCGCTCCCGCTCCTCCAGTCAACTCCATATCAGAACATGCTCTATCCCAGGAAGCTGAAAGTGATATTACCATATAGCCAATGACGGGATGTCAGCTAACCTCCAGCTATAGATGTTTCGTCACATCACGACGAGGCACCCACGTCGGCCACGAAGTGGTACTACCGCGACCCAAAAAATGCTATTCATGGTCAGTCCCATTCGTAGGAAGCGGCGTGTTTTGTCTAACAGATTTATTTTTTCTTTCTTTCAGGGCCCTGGATGGCATCTTTAATGCAAGCATGGTATAAAGATGGGCTGCTCCCTCCGAATCTGCCGGTGCGGAGAGAGGAGGATGCAGATTATGTGCTGTTGAAGGATCTCCGACTGCAGAGCGTTGACCCCGCCCATCCGTTCCGTACGCCGCCACCACCCGCCCAGCCCTCTGCCCCCGAACCGACGTTCCCAGAGACGGAGAAGAACCTGTTCCCGTCGGACTTGACCAGGAACGGACCAAACATGATGAGAAGGACTCAGGCGGAGAATGAAGAATGGCTCGACGCTGAAATTGATGGTTCGCAAGGGGGCATGGAGCAGCTTGCCAACGCAGCTCTTAGCCAGCCGCCTGAATCGAGCGGCTTTTGGATACCGCAAGTAACTTCCGATGGCCAGGTGAGTCTCGGAATAGACTCTCATGCCTTCAGTTGCTCATGTTTACATTAGATATACTACGTGAATACGAAAACCGGCCAGCGCGCTCGCGATTTACCAAACGAAGACGACGAGGACACTCCAGGCAAGGATCTCGCTGGCTTTGCCGCCTCGCAGTCCAGCCCTCGTTCGGGTACCAGCGGTTTGTCCAATGGTCTGCCGCAGGGTTCGAGAGAGATGACCAGCACAGCTGGCTTCGGCTTGCTCCGTCGAACTGGCACCCCTGAACCTTGGGTCAAGAAACTCGCCGACGACGGGATGTCCTACTACTATTACAACGAATCAGACGGGTCTGTCCAGTGGACACGCCCCGGGCCTACCCAAACCGCGGATCGCAGTCTGCCAAGTTCGACAACTCGACCCACTATTAATAATAATTCGACTCCACCCCCCGGAATTCCTCCTCCTCCTCGGACTGCCCCAAAAGTCTCGCGCTTAAGCACATATTCGGATGACTCGGATATCAGTGGGCGGAATGGCGGGGCAAGTCATCGAGAGGGCGACAAAGACATTTCCATTGAGGACGACACTGCCGAAGAGGGTACATAAACAACCATAGTGTCAATGATACCAACTAATTTTCAGTAACAGAAATCAATCGTGCTCCATCGCCTCACGCTGAGGCGCCCGCTTTGGCGGCGGAGAACCAGCTCTCGTCGGACTCTATCCTGAGCGGGCTGGGCGAGTTCAAGGGGCCGTTGCGCGGGGACGGGGACATGAACTTTGAGCGGAATCAGTCGGCGAGCTCCAGCTCCGTCTACTATACAGCCCGCAGTTCATCGCCCACCAAGCCGTTCGGTTCCGGTCGGTTTTCCGTTGGTGGGGCCGACATGAAGACCTCGGACCCACCGGTCAGGGTGAAGGTCTACTTCCAAGACGACATATTCGTCATACTGGTCCCGCGGATGACAGAGTACGACGAGCTGGTCGCAAAGGTCCAGCGCAAGATGCTTCTCTGCGGCCCGCGGCGCGACGACGGGCCCCTGCGCATCAAATACAGGGACGAAGACGGTGATATGGTGTCGCTGGGCTCCACCGAGGACGTGCAAATGGCTTTCGAGCAGTACCGTCCTGGCGGATGCGTTACGCTCCACGCAACATGACCGATTTCCAGCCGATGAGAAGGAGCTGTCGATGTCGACTCACTGGTGCACGAATTCATTCCGTACTAAGTAGCACTTCCGAATTGTGAATCTCCGTAACGCCCTCCATTTGTCATTTCTTCTTATTCGACCGCCGGAATACAATACACCTACTAGTACAATTCAAATCTTCACCCTCCATTCTCAGTTACGCTTTAAAACCTGCAGAAATATCCCTTACGCCGTCTTTCTTTGACCCCGTAGCAAATTGGAATATATGTCGCCATCCCTTCTCGCTCCCTCCAGACAGCTGCCCAACCAACCACGCGTACGACATGATGGACAACGCTTGCAATATTAATTTATAATTTCAAGACGCGCCAAAGACGCGAAGTACGCTTTCGACGTCCTGGATGTGTACTCTAAACGCCAGATTTTTAAACCAGCGGAGTATGTCTATAATCCATTGGAGTAATATCCTCGTTTCCTCGTACTTGACTTTGAAGGTTCTGCGACCCTGATTTCGCGGTGCCTCAAAATCCCAACCTGTATTTTTATTTTATTTTGTACGTGACGTTGCGGGAGGCACAGGACGGTTACTCAGGTGTTCAAGGGATTGGAAAATGACAGTATCCGTACCTGACGCGGTGTATGTAGTACGGGCCCCGGCTACCTACCATATCCAGTCCAAATCCCCATCTACGCATCGTCGACTCATGCGCCTTCCCACATTCAGCATCTCACTCAAGTCCAAAAGGACGCCACCTCTTTCGCTTACTCCACACCACCAAAAATAGGGACGAAAACCAACAATTCTTTCATCCCACCAACTACTACCAACTACTACTCAAAACTCCCCCCTCCCCCCTACAAACCGCACTCCAACGCTACGCTACAAATACATCAATCAATCAATCGTTCTGTTCTCCTTTCTTCACTTCACAAGCGTTCGTTCGTTCGTTCATAAGGAGTGTGGTGTATGTGTGTATGCGCGCCCCCCGCGCGCCTCCCCCGCCCATAAAGGCAGAGAAAGAGGCACGCGGCGGACGGCGCAAGTCTAATATGCGAGAGGCGGAGATAGTGGGTAGAAGGGGGAGGTGGGTGGGGGTATGATGCATGCGTGCGTGTTGTACAATGCTCGAGCTGGCGCGGTCGTCAGTACACAAGTAGGGAGGACGAAAGGGAGGGAGGACGCACCAATCAATATAAGACACAATGACTGCACAAAAGAAAAAAGAAAAAGAAAAAGAAAAAAGATGTACGTATAAGAAACAAGCGCTTGCTGCTCGCCCCTTGCTTGCTTAGGGACGAGCGGCGCAGGTACGTACGTACGAGGAACGAGTACGTGCAGACGCAGAAGCGAGTACGTGCAGACGCAGAAGCGAGTACGTGCAAAAGCAAAAGCGGCAAGAAGCGGGGCAAAGAAAAGAAAGAAAGAAGAAAATGTATACTATACGCAACCATATCACAAGAATTGTATACGATAATCGGAAAAAGGCAGGCAAAAAAAAGGAAGAAATAACGAAAACAAGTTGCAATGTGCGATTGATGCGATGCTGGGATATGCTGTGCGTGCGGGGCGTAGTATACACATGCTGGTGACGGTCGGTCGTGCGGTCGTCAGGGGCGGGCGGGCGGGCGGTCGGTCGGTCATTGGGCGGCGGGCGGGCGGGGGGCGGTACGCGCGTAGTACGGCGCGCGCGGGGAGAGGGGAAAGGTGGAGGAAGAGCCGGGTGTCGAGGGTGCGACGAGCGTCGCGCGAAGGGCCACGACGAACGCTTCTTGACTCCACCTCCACCCAATAAATAAACCCGCCCACACCACCCGCCCACTACCCTACCCGCCCTTGACCACGGCCATACAAATACACCGCCGTCGTCGGCGACGAGCGGAAAGAAAGAGTTGAATCTGTGCGTCGGCGGGCGGCGGCGATGACGTCATCATCGTACGGAAGGCGGTCTTGAAAACGCCGACCACCGCCCAGTGGAAACCAAGAAGACCGAGCGAGCGAAGAGAGGAGGGGGTGATAATAAGAGTGTAGTATAAATTATGTTTGCCGGCAAAGTCGTCGCCGGATAACGAGTTGTCGGATACGGATAAGGAGTCGAGTTGTCGGATAAAGAGTCGAGTTGTCGAGGAGGATAAGGTGGGAAAGCAGTAGCAGCGCGGGTCGCTTCAGTGGATGGGTGGGTGGGGTGTTTTGGCGCGCTGCGGCTGCGGGGGGGATTTTGAGGCTGCGAGGATGTCGTTAGCATAGGTGTTAAAGGCGACGAGAGAAAGGAAAGGGAAGAGGACGAGAAGAAGGCGGAGGACGAGGAGGCGGGCAGGGTCGGGGGAAACCGGACAATGGAGGCGCAACCGAGACAAAAGCGGGAACTGGGGAATGTAGCGGAAGCGAGACAATGAAAATGGAGAGCGAGGACGTGTGATGCGTGACCCAAAGAGGCAAGTGGAACGATTGGCGACACGCATCGCCCCCCCCAAAAAAAAAAAACGAAAAAAAAACGGAAAACCCACCTCTACCAATACGTGTACAAATCACTATACCGATACAGAAAAGAGATCAAAGGGAGAATAAGGGCCCAAAAAACAGTACAGAGCGGCAACGGCTGTTGAGTTGTGGTGGTGCCGTTGCCATCGTATGCGGGGCACGTGTGAGTTGGTGGTGCCGTACGAGTCGTTGGGTGTTATGCAAGCAAGGAGCGGGGGGCGAGGTAGAATCGGAGGCGGCAGACGTGAAAAGGGGATAATCGGAGTCGGGAGTTGGGGGATTTTGCGCGGGTGTCCAGAACGAGTGTGCAGGGTGCCGGTGTGGGGGTCGACCAAAAAAGGATATCAGAATGCAGAAATAATGATAAATAAACTGCGTGGCGATAAATATCAATAAATTAGGAGGGGGAGGGGAGACGGACTCAGGCAAAGAGCGGGGGCGGGAGCTCTTCGGGGCTCGGCGAGTTCTGGAACATCGAGCTCGCGAAGAGGGCCTGCGCCTCGGCGCGCAGGCGCTCCGACGAGCGCGCGCGGCCCGGTGCGGGGGGCACGGGGGCTGCCTCCGCGGGGAAGAGCAGCGGGAGGAGCACGCCCTCGGAGAGGTGCTTCGCGCGCGCGGGGCGGCGCTTGGGGCTCGTGTTGGCGCCGGTCGCGGTGGTGACGGGGAAGGGGAAGAAGGCGGCGGGGGCGGCGAGGGGCGCGGTGCGCGGGGGCTCGGGGAGGCGGCGGCGCGGGGGCGTGCGCGGCTCGGCGGGGAGGGTAAGGGCGGGGCGCTCGCGCTTGGTGCTGGGCGGGGTGCGCGGGCGGGCCGAGGCCGCGGCCGCTGCCGGGGTCGGGGTGCCGGGGCGGGAGGCGCCGGCGTCGGTCATGTCGTCGCAGATGGGGAAGGCGTCCGAGTCGAGCGTCGCAGAGCGCTGGGGCAGCGGCAGCCTGCGGCGGGGCATGTGGGAGAGCACGGGGTCGGAGGACGAGAGGGCGCCGGCGCTGGGGTTGGGCGCTAATTTGGGGCGCACGGGGATGGGTTGCTGCTGGCGCGGCTGCTTTGGCGGGGCGGGGCTGGGGTTGGGGCTGGCCTTGAAGGGGTCCGGCGACGGCTGGCGGCGGCGGGACGGGGCGGCCTGCGAAGCGCTGCGCTGCTGCGGCTGCTGCTGCTGCTTCTTGCCCTGCTGCTGACGCCCCCGGATCTCTGCCGCCGCCTTGAGTGGTGTGGTGGCCTCTGCGGGTGCCGGTCGGGGCGAGCGGGTCGCTGCCTGTGCATGGCGGGGCTTGGGGGACGGCTTGGGGTCCGGGCGGTGCTGCTTGGGCCGGGAGAGCGACAGCAACCCCGGTGTTCTTGTGGGCTGCACGACGACGGGAGCCGGCGGGGCCGAGGGGTGCCTGCGGTGGGTGTGGACGAACGGCGACTGTGCGAGGGACATGGAGAAGTGCGGCTGTTTCTGTACGAGCATCATGGCTCTGCTGGGTGCGGTGGTGAAGAGGGCGAGAAGGAGGAGCTTGTGTGGCCCTGTTTGCACGCCAGAGTCGGGGGGATACGGCCCCAGTCACGGGACTCAATGCCTTATCGACGCCAGGGGCAATCAACTCCACATCAAACGGCGATCACAGCCGCCGCCAACCCGATGGCAACACCGCCTGCTCTTCCATTCCCTGCGTCATCCCACGCTGAACTATCCACCGCCTCAAATCACTGTATCCACTGCAGCTGTTGCCATTGTTCTGCCCCGTTCAAAGTCCCCCACCCAACCCTGAGCAAGCACCCCCATCGAGTCTAACCTGGGCCAGTAGTCTACGCACGCTAATTAATCTCACCGCCTCGCCTCTGCGCCCGCTTCGGGTGCCTTGGGAAGTTCCACTGCCTTCTTCTCTCCCCCACCCCAAACACACCCCCAAAATCGGCCTTCGGTCGGCGGAGACCTCTATCACTGTTCCCCGACCGTCCGGCGTTATCTATCACTTTCTTCTTGTTCTTTCCCCACCCCACGTCTTCTTCTCAGATCCTTGTTCTGTGCTTCCATTCCGGACCGAGCCTGCCTGCATGTCTGCCTGGATGCGGCTAGCCCGTCTCCACAGGCCCCAGGTCCGCTTAGATGAACGCAGCGGCACGCGACGAGCACGCCTAATGTGGCAGGCTCGCTCGTCGAGCTCGAGCTGTCTGTCGTTGCGCCTCATAGTCGTTGCCCGTACTAGCCGCAGAATCAATTGACTTCTTGACATCCGTCCGCGCGCGACCGACATGTCCAACCCTATTGTTTCGCGTTGCGTTGTTCCTCCAATCCCTACGACGCCACTCGCGACCTTCTTCCTTCCTTCCTCCTTCTTCCTCCTTCCTTCCTCTCCAAACCCACCCTTCCTCCCGATACCGCACGCACGCACGCACCCAGATTCCGCCCCGCACGGAATCCCATTAATATCCTTCCCTCGATCCCTCATTAATATCCCTCTCCCTCCCCTCTCCCTCGATCCTCCGAGCCTGCGTCCGAAGTCCAAAGTCCGAAGTCCGAAGTGCCTTCTGAGCGCGCATAATCCCCACCCAAGCCCCACACCCAAGACACCCACACCCAAGACACCCACAACCCGCACGCAAACCCACACCCACACCCAAACCCGACGCCTCGACGCCTCTAGGTCCCACCCTGTCGACGAGGAAGCCACGCACGCTTGATCCGGTGCGCTCTCTTCTCGCCCTTGGGATCAAGTTCTTCTCGCCTTGGAATCAAGCCATCCTCCGTTGCATCCCTGCGCACGACCCAAGGACACCAACGCGCTCCGCCCGCCACACCCGCCGCCGAGTCCGCCCGCCGCTGACCGTGTGCCCATTAAGCCCACACCCAAACCCGAACCCGAACCCGACGCGTTCTTATTCTGACTCGAATTCGAAGCGCTAGGTATGCTATTCGAGGCTCGCCTGGGTCCGCTTCGACGCCCGCAACGAGCAGGCTCGATCCGGTCCGGTGCGTTCCCCTTTACCCTCCCGTCCTGTGCTCGCGCGTCCACCTCTGCCAAGTACATACCCCTCGTGTGCTACACCCAGAGGCTCGTCGCGGCTCGGAATCAAATCTTGACATCCTGCGCACGACGACGACACTGCTGAGCCCACCCTCCGCGACACCCAAGCCGCAAGTCCCTCCGCCGAGTCCGTGGGCGCGTGCCCCTTGAACCCACACCCACACCCGAATCCGGCGCTCCAGCGATGCTCTCTAACAGCCTGGCCCACTTCGACGCGTCGACGAGGAAGTGCGGTGCGTTCTATATGTACATCTCCCTTTGCCCTCTCGTCCTGCGCTCGCGCGTCCACCTCTGCTGCGTACATACATACACCTCGTGTACGCTTGGAATCAATCCATCCTTCCCTCCTTGAATCCGCACACGACGACGACATGGTCTCTTCTACATACGCAGACTCCGCGGACTCCTCGAGCCCCGAGACCCTCCACCGAGTCCGCCCGACACGGCGCGCGTGCCCAGCGGCAAGCCACACCTAACCCCAACCCGTCGCGTTCCTTCTCGGAGTCGAGGCCGGCCTGGGTCCCACGTCGACGCCCGCAGTGAGCAAGCAAACTTACCGCGGCGAGCTTCAAGCTCCGACCTTCAGGCTTCACGCGTCTTCACGCGTCTTCACGACGCCGCTGTTGCGTTGTCCCTCTCGTCGCGAGTTGGAATATCAATATCAAGCCGCCACCGTGACGCAGACTCGGCGTTAGCAGCCTACTCCGAGTCCATGCTATGTGCGGTGGCGGCGGCGGCGGCGCGCATCGGGCGTCCGCCGCATCGCACCGACGACGCCACCGGTGATATCGGTCATATTCTATTTCATTTCATTCCCTTAGTATGTAGTTATAAAAAGCCGCAATAAACTTGAATTATTACTCCAGCACCTCAGACGTCTTGTGCAACGGCTGAGCGCTGAGCTGTGTGCTATTATCGACAAATTATCGAGCGATCCCATCGTCCCACCGTGACGGGCCGCTCTGCTGTCATTGGCAAGTCCCTCCTCCGAGTCGACCCGCCGCTGAGCGCTGAGCGCGTGCCCAAGCCACGCCTAACCCGACTCGAATCTTGCGCTTCAACGCTCGTCACTAATACTGAGTCCGACGCTGGTCTCATTGCGCGCCTGGCTCTCTCCACTTCGCAGCCCCACGGGATGAGGGTCGACTCGGCGTATGTAAGTAAGTATGTACGCGGCTTCGACCTCGTCGCTTAAAAACCTGAGTCCCAATATGGGATCCGCTGCTCTACCTGTACATACCGATCCTGTACCGTAGCTCGCGTCGCCTCCAAATCAAATTCATACTTTCGCTTAATTATAACATCCCTGTGCACAACCAGCAATATTATTGTTAATGAGCTGCGCCAATGGCCATTGTTCCTCCTAGCCCACCTCCCCGCCGTCGTGGTGCCCGCTGTTTCTGACTGACCGATGGGCAGACGGCGCGCCGCAGAGAAAAGATAATATCATATAGTATAGAGAGAGTATTTAGGCGTCGGTAGGAGCGGCGGTGAACGCAGAGCACATTTTCGGATCAGAGGGAAATTGCGAGGAGTAGCGTGCCGATGAAGAATCGAGGAAAGATTTGAAGAAAAGCTGTTTTCATTATTTAATATTTCAACTGGCCCGTCGAGCTTTGCTTTAGCTACCTGAGGGCACGTGTACGCGGACGAGAACAAGACAGAGGCGTGATTACGAATGTGAACATGTGGGCGGGTCAATATCGCATCACATTACAGTACGAGTCCTAAATTTATTTAGGAATCGTTTTAGTCATTTTCTCCCGCTTAACGAAAAAGTCGTTTTTTGTGATTAACTGTGTATCATGGGAATGTGATTGCATCACTTGATCGCTTTTGCTGGGCCTCTCTTTTAAACTTTGTAGGTCTGGGCCATCATTTCTCCGATATCGGCCTTTCACTCGGGCTCTCTGTAAATTTTGTAGGTGCCATCATTTCTCCGACGTCGGGCTTTCACTGGGGCCTCTCGCTGTAAATTGGGTAGCTTGGGTCTCTGATATTGGGCTTTCGCTGGCCTCTCGCTGAAAATGTGAAAATACTAGTAAGTTGTTCCAGCTCTTCTTAAAAAAGGTGGGCGGCAAGTGGATGGGGGCGGGGGGCGGGGGACGTGGCAGCTCATGTCGGCAAATATTATAAAACTGTTCCGCACTGCACGGCGAGCCGCGAGCAATCGCGACAAAATTCATGTCTTAAGACGCTGCGCACAGCGGACTTGGTGAGCTCGAGAACCCACCGAACGCGAGCCGTTGTCCGAGCCGTTGTCCGAGCGGTGAGCGGTGTACTGCACTGATTTGGCAGCTCTGGCCAGCACAAGTGGGCGCAGAACCCACAGGCCTACTCCGCGTGCTCCGTGCCCGCGCCCGCCCCGTCCCGTGCACGCCGCTCGGGGGTTTCAGCTCGGGCCCGCCCCGTACCCCGCCTCACGCGCTTGCACACACCGGTACTTCAGCGCTCAAACAAGGCACGGCGCGCTCCCTACCCCAAGCCGTGCACGCACATCCCGCGTACTCGCGTGGCGTCCTGCGCGCACGGCATGTGGCGGTTCGCGTGCCCGGGCCCGTACTCTGTGCGTCGGGCGCAAAACGACATGAGCATCGAAGCAGGAAAAAAAAAGAGGAGCGGGACGACACACCTCCAAGCCGCATCGCAAACACCCCTCCTCCTTCTCCGCGCGACTTGCGCACTCTTCCGCCCGACTCGGGGCCAATTTCCGTGACGGACGTGCGCGCGGACGTCGTCCGTGTGTCGAAGGCGCCTGCGGTTAGCGCGAAGTGCAAGGGGCAAGAGGGAGGAGGGAGAGGAGAGAGGAAGACGGGGAAGAGAAGAAGGAAGGCGGACGCACCTTCAGCCCCTCACAAAAGCCACTTTGGCAGCGCCCGCGTGGCTCGTGAGGCTGTCCTACTGCATGCTGAGCAGGGGGTCGAACGGGAAGGCCTTGAGTACAAAATCAAAATAAGTAGAAGGAGGAGGGAGGGAGGCCGTACGCAGCGGGAACCGCAAACTCAATCGCATGCCCCAGCATGTACGACACGGAGGTGGCGCGCTCGAGGAGCGCACGGGCGTACGCTGCGACGGTCTGCCCGGAGGGAGGTATGGGGGCAACCCGGAAGGAGAGACGGGCACGCAGCGCAGAGCGGGCTCCACACGCTGCTTGAACGCGCGTCCGCGCTCTTGCTGTGCGTGGGTCTTGGATTGCGTGCTCTTGCTGCGCACAGCCAACCTCGCGCCACAGCGAATCAACGTCAGCAGCGAATGAAAAAGACAGGAGGGAGGACTGTGCACCCTGCGTCCCACCCGGCGTCCCAGCGCGGGCACACAGAGTAGGGCGGCTGCGCGCAGACGAGGTGGCTAGGGGAGGGGCGGCGGCGGCGGCTCGCAGGTGTCACTGGATCCCACGGCCCTTGCACGAATACGCGCAAGAGCGCACGCAGCCCGGCGAGCCGTGCAAGCACAGCAACCCGTGAATCCGTGGGTCTCTTTGCTCGCGCACCTTGGTCAGAAGCCGTGCGGCTGCATAGGTGCGGGGGCGACGCGCGCTGTTGCGGGAGGGCTTGGGAGCGCCTGGGAGCGCCCCCACACCCTCGCGCCCGGGGTGATCTGCTGTGATGTAGGTTATGCCGCCGCCGTCGTCATTGTAGGCGAAATCGGAGTGGGCAGGACGCGGGCAGGCGTGGATGTCAATATGGATCTCCTTCTGTGGGCTTTGGTTGAGAAAAGAAGGCAAAATTAAATAATAGGAGGCGCGGTCGACACACCTGGTACCCTCCTCCCTCGCCCGGGGGACCCACTTGAAGACACAGCCCTCTTCGTCGTGGATCCAAGCGCAAAGGTGCGCGTTCGTGGTCTTCGGGGAGAGGCAAGAGAGAGAGCGGGACGGAGCGGGCGAGAGGCTTGTTTGGCCGTGCTTTGCGGGCCACCCAAACCCAAACCTCCCTCAACAAACGCGTCGCGTCACGCGTCCAGGAGGAGCAGAGCTGGGTTAACCCTCCCCGTCACATCGTGTTCCCCCCCGGGGAGTTGGAGGCCCCCTGCATTATATAATCCCTATTCTGGAGTGACAGATGTATAGACAAAACACTGAGAAGTACCCAGGAGGAAATTCACTCCAGGGATTTGGTGATATTTCCTGGAGGGAATGCTCTGGATGTAACATTCTGGAGTAAATACACTGCATGAATAAATGCAGTATCCCTGGAGGGTAATACCTGTAGGACATTTGCTTCAGCCCTCTTGCTGAAGCAAACATTGTCCAGAGGTATTGGCTACTATCCACTCCAGTGAACAGCATGGAGGACTTACCATCCAGTGAATGTCCTGGAGGGGGTCTCTGGACGGAAAACCCTGGAGTGGTTGGTGTGAAAAGGAGTTCATGGAGTGCTTTATTAATAAAGCTGAATGGAATTCACCTTGCCAATTTCACTGGACGAAATTCCTTCCAATTAATCCACTGGAGTGACTTTCAGCTATAAAGCTGGAGGGAAAACCCTGGACTGATGTCCGTGCAGGAAGTACATGGAGGGATTTAATAATAATTTGCTGGAGGGAATTCCCTGCAAGGGATTCCGCGATTAATTCCACGATCACTGCCCCGCGAGATTCCCTATATCACAGTTCCTCTCCCGGATCGACTTGGTCCTAAAGGCCCGTTCCATCGGAAATGACAAAGTTTCAATTTGGGACCGCGCAGGTAATCCTCCTCCTCCGCTGCACTGCCTCACGCTGTGGCTTCGAATTTTTTTCTCGCTTTGCTCACGGTTTGTGCAAGGAAATTGGCAGTTGCAATTGGATATACACGGAACTTCCTTCTCAGAGTTGAACCTTTTCAATTTCCCTGCCGTTCGACTTGTTTTCTTGCTTGTTTTTATTACGGCTTACATATCGCGTACGACATTCCGAGTTCGCTCATCCTAGGTTTTGTATTAGGCGCCGCAGATATGCAACTGTTATTGACTGTTGTAATAACATGGGAGAATGGGCTTAAGAGATTCAAGTTCGTGGAGGGTTTCCCTGGAGGAATTTTTCACCAAGTACCTCCAGGGATTCCCTACTGATTCTGAAGGGATTTTTCTATGACTCCCTGGAGAGTTTTCCCTGGAGGGATTTTTCGACAAGTACCTGCAGTGATTTACGTCCAGGGAATTTTCTACAACTTCCTGCAGGGCTTTTCTTGGAGGGATTTACGTGGAGGGATTTCCTTGGAGGACCTTCATGGAGGGGCTGAGAGTACGTGATATTGGCAAATTCCCTGGAAGAACTCCTCTGGAGATAAAACCATGCAGTAAATTTTCTTCTGGTCAGGTATAAATGGTGAGAACTCCGAAAAGAAGGTAGGAAGAGAGGTTCATAGATAGATAGGTCAAATGCTCTCTTAGGGACATATGCTAAAAGATGACTGGAGGGAATTCCCTGCAGGGACTTCCGCAATCAATTCCGCGATCACTGCCATCATCCGCAGAACCCCATATCAGGAGCTATTTGCGATCCGGGACTCGTACCGCCATGCATCGCAATGGCCCTTAAAGCCACGTTGTGTTACTACACTACAGCTACAGCTCCTCAACTTGAACTAAAAAAAAAAACAGGTGAGCTGTGGATGAAGCCGAATATGGAAGGAAAGGTGTTATTATATTTTCGGCCTGCCCAGGCTGTCCCTCGGGGCTCCTAGGGGCCAACGCCGCTTCAGAGACTTTCGCTGGACGCGTTCGGATTATCTGAAAACGCGACTTCAAGCTTAAGATCAGCTTCAGATTTCAGTGGAAAATACTAACCGCTAACGTGCGATGCACATCGCTGTGCAAATGCTGCACAGTAGAGACGAGGACTCCGATTTGGGCGCTATTCGAGCGCACACCCGCGGCCGTGCTGAGGATTTCCGTAGCCTACAAACAATTAGTCGAGGGTAAGGTCCACGGAGCACCGGGGATGGACATACCGAGAACATCGCGAGCGCCTTGTCCAACGCGCTATCAAGCTGGACGAAGCGATCCTTCTCCCGGTTGGCGAAGACCCAGGGCGCAAGGCGCCGGCGGGGTCTTCCGAGAAAGGCGAGGTACGCCTGAATGTCTTCGAGGGCGCTACACCGAAAAATTAAGTTTGATTTTTGCCAAAAATGGAAAAACCCACAGCTTCAGAGCCTCGAGCGCGTCCTCGTTGTCGGCGGCGGACGGAGAGCCCATGGCAGACGCACGGTCTACGATACATTTCGTGACGGCGCTCGCACGCTTGGCGAGATCGGCGGCGGCGTCGTGATTGCTTTTGACGCACTGGCAGGTTTGGTGAGTAGCGAAAAACAAGTGCAAGTTGGGCAAGATACCTTCGCCGTGTCACATATCATCGCAGCAACGCCTACTACGGGCTTCAAAAAGTTGAGGACAGGCGCCTCGCAGATTGCTCCTGCTGCGCGGGTACTCAGGGAAACGAGTTCCAGAACGCATTCCCGGCGCGATAAGCCTGGAGAAAGTGTGTTGCTGATCGCCAGCTGGAGGTAATATCATCAGAATGGCTCGACACAAAAGGAGACGGGCATACAAGATCGTATAGATGGTTCTCTAATTCCTTCTTTAGACGGCTGGTCTCCTGCTTGAACTTGTAGCCTAGAAGTAGCTTCGCCTTCTTTCCAGATTGGGCGGGCATTCGTTTGATGTGCCGGCGAATCGCGTCCAGTTTCCTGCAGTCGAGATTAGCTAGACGAAGAAAAGGAAAATCAAGCGCGTACTGCTCGAATCCCTCCAAAGACTGAAGTAGCTCTGGAGAACTTGGCACATTAACCATTCCATTGATCAATACCGCAGTTCGGTCTACAATGTAGGCTGCCAGTTTGTCCGTTTTACGCGTCTTGACCTTGTCCCCGATGAGTGTCGAGCGCGCTGGAAAGAGCACAAAAAAACGCACCGAGGCCGCAGCAGTGCACACCTCGAGCGCGGAGGCAGCAATGGGCTGATACACGTTCATGCTCAGCGTCATCGCGCAGAATTTACGGATGTCCTCCGCATTGACCATCGATTGGGAGAGGGCTTGAGGCTCGAACTTTGAGGGCATCGTTGGCAGCACAGTGGGAGGGGGAGACGAAGAGTTCTAGGCAGTGCACGGTGCGCAGGCTGCATGCAAAAGCTGTCGAACATTGGCCGCCGTTGCGCGCCTACTATTGCTTTTTGTTCATACAATGTGCTTGATGACATTGAAAGGGTGTGAGAGCTCTGAGAAGGGAGAAGCTGAGATCAGGCATGTTACTGGCGATCCATGGTCCCGCGCAGTTTATAGGGTTTTATTTATCCCACAAAGTTGCAACACATAAGGGAATCGTGGTGCGCCGAAGTGCAGGCTTTAGCGCGCTTCATACCGTTGGTTATCGCGAGATTTGTTGACATTGTGAGAGGCTGTTGCGCGTTGCGCGACGCGGCGACGGTGTGGGTGAAGCTGAGCACTGGGACACAGCCACCGCCAGCCTTTAAGCGCTTTGCCATCCGCGTTCCAAACCAACCCGTAGGCCTTTCACTTGGAATACACCAACTAGCCCGGGACTCCCTTCTACCGTTCAAATTGCACGAACTCGTCTCTCGCCCCTCTCGAGTCCCTCCATTCAAGCCCGCCGACGCGCTCGTCGCCTATCTGGCGTCTCCGCAAACACGGCTTCGTGAACCAACCCCACACTCCAGAAATGTCTTCCCATCCTCCCCCCCCCCCCGTCCTCTAGCTATACTCTCGCGCCGTGGAAAAACTCCAGCTCTTCAAGCAGCCCGCGTAGTGACCTGGGCCAGTACCATCTCGTCGCAGGACGGCACTGACCGTGGGCCAGACAGGCTCCCTGCCACGTCCCGAGGAGCGCACAGCCGCTCGCCGCGGCATACTGAGAAGGTTCTCAAGCTCTCCGGACCTCTGGGCAAAGAGGCGGAGGTGCACACACTCGTAATGGTGAACAGGTTCGTGTCGCTCTCTTTTGTCTGCATGTGCTGACTTCTTTTGCAGTGGCGGCGTCTGAATAGAGCCTATACGAGGACGATGGCGGCGGCAGTTCTCATGACTTGGTATAAAAATGCGAGCATTGCAAAGCGCATGCATGTAGCGGTAATTGTTCGGAATGCCTGCGTAGTAAAGCTTGTACGCAGTCTCGTCTCAATTCTTCCCCCGCCATCCTTTATTGCCTGATTATTTTCCATCCTAACGATACGGTCATTCTATGATGGCTCTCAACGCGACGTGCATGAACGAAACTGCCGGCGCTCTGGGGAGCCGTGAGAATTCCAGGCACATCGTGACGCGACGTCCACTGGCAGTAGTGGCTAAAGTTTTTCGACGATGGTCTCATAGAGTGGGAAATTTTCATCAAGTGCGACATAAATTCACCAACATTTTTAGTTGGACAGTACGAAAGTAACGAGATGTGGCATGGTCATTTCAGGGAAGTCATGCATAGACAATCCTGTTCTGTTATTCATTGCGAAACTCGGCTCTGTCCTTGCCATGCTCAAAGTGCAAACCACAAGTATAACAAGAAATATACAGCCCGTAATAGGAGCGATAGAAGCGACAAGTCCGCAAAGTAGAAAGTCGAGCACAGAGCTGAAGAGCACGTCGTGCTGATTAACGGCACAACCCAATGCAAACGGGGTGATTTGAACTCTTTTTTTTCGTGCTCCGTCGAATTCAGGAATCAATCCGCAGAACCGCCCGAACCCTTTATGACTGTCCTGGACTTGCTTCTATTGATAGGGAATTCGAGTCGAATGTTTTCATACATTCGCCGCAGTAAGAGTTCGGACTTGGCCGCGAGCAGTGTGATATGTGAAGTTGTAGATTCGCCGCGGGAGGAGTTGAGACTAGTGGTATGTGATGGCTCGAGTACTCGGCTCAGTCGTACGCACACAGTGGAGATGGGCTATCAAGGGTAAGTTCAGTCCAGAATCGAAGCCGGTGGGTTCCGAAAATACACAATCGTCGTCCGAAAAGAGACGGGCGAACATTCGCTGAATCTGCTAGCAGACGGCCGAAAGGTTAGTCCAAGGTTGCTTTCTTACTGGCCTCAGAAAGAGTAATCCAATCCATCCACGGGGCCCCGGGGGTTGACCTTGCCGCGCCGAGAGCACCAACGTGCGTGGTTTTGCACCTGAGGCCTCGCCTTATTCATGTCTGGCGTTATCTTTAAGGATTTATGGCGGCATTGGCCATCATGTAATTGGGAGAGGGATTGGACTTGCCGTTAAGAGCATAATTTCCATGTGCGTACACGACTTTCAAGCTCTGACTGAACGTAAGCTGTTTCGTCTTGAGATGTTCATGCAAGTTGCAGCCAAACCGCGTTCAGACTCCGACTCGGAATCAGAGAAGCCGAAGACCAGGGATGTTGCTGCCTGGAGCATGCCAGTGGAGAGGGCTTTGCGAAAAAAGAGGCTGGTCCGTGAGTGTTTAAGCACCGAGGGCGCGTGTTCCTTGACATCATCGCGAGGCTAGTTTTTTTTTTGGTTTTTGGTCAAGGACATCGACACAGCCACCACTGGCTCGGGGCAAGCAGGGACAAACTTTGCAACGCCAGAATCCGGATATAGTAATGCTTGGCATTCTTCCTTCCACATTTTGTATTCGGTTGACTCCCATAAAACTGGACTTGATACCTGACATTGAATAAACGAGGGAAGTACTGGCTGCTCCTCCTCCTCGAAATACTTCGATCGCTGCCACGAGATGTCCGGATGAATATACTCGGAGTATGTGAACGCGCCTGTACTAGGGTCTCGCGCTAGCTCGAAGAAGTTTAACCCAGCACGGACGATCGCGGGCGACGCCGCGCAGGGCGCAGAGTGCAGAGCGCCTTACGGCGGCCTTGATGCGCGCGGTGAGCGCTGCTCGATGGGGTTCCCACACCGCGGACTCTCATGGCGTGTGTCCACCGCCGCGGCTGGAAGTAGCACGAGGATGCGGAGGGCGGGCAGGTCCTGGAGGGCGTTTAGCACGGCTAGGAAGTGCGGGCTACAGAATACACGCATGACCGCACTCGGGACGTCCGCCGAGTTGACGCTCATCTCGAGGCGGCCGAGTGCGCAGAGCTGCGCGATCGCGCCCGCGGTGTGCGCGCCGGAGCTCCAGCGGCCCTCGAAGGCGGCTGGGCAGGCGAGCGCGACGAACGTGTCTGCGCGGCGCGCGGCCTCGATCTCCCCAGACGGGCCGCACAGGGCAAGACGCTCGAGGCCCACGTAGGAGGTGGGGTACGTGAGCAGCGCGGGAGTGGCGGCTGCGGAGAGGTCTGAGGTGTATGTGCGCGGCGCAGAGGAAGATCCATAACTCGGACCAGTCGCCGCCGCCGCTCAGGTGCAGGGAAGAGAGCGCGCGGCTCTGGGACGCGATGCGCGAGACCTGCACCGCAGGGGAGCAGGTGCATCATGGTATGGGGCACTGATTTTTATTTCCGGGAGCTCCAGGCCGTCCAAAGCGCAGCCGCATTTTCTAATACGAGCTCGAGGGCATCGAGCCGAGCCAGTGAGCCCAAGAATTCGGCGATGGTCTTCCGGGGCTGTGGAGGCGGGGCTGGAGTGGCATCGACCGCAGGTGGCCGTCTTCTATGCCTTGGATGCCTCAAGTTGGGCGGGGTCTGTAGATCTGACTGATGACCCATCTGTCTGACTGCGTCAGTCTCGCTGCATCAGCGGAACCAAGTGGTGTACCTGACGGTCCGGATATTTCTTAGGGACTGCAACGCTAAGCCAAAAAGTTCGTGCAGCCGCGCATCTAATACATTGTCATTAGCCTCCTCAACACCGATGCGCGAGTCATCCGTGATGGTTAATGCCGACGCAAACCGCGACCATCCACTTTCACTCAGCGCGAGGACCTCGAGGAGGCCCCGACGCGGGGTTTGGGCATTCAGGTGAATAGAAGAGAAGAAAACCGGGTTGACTGCAGCTCAGAGGTGTCTGCATACAGCGCGAAGGTTCGTATGGTCGGAGTGTGTGAGCTGGGCTCATGGTTAGCGCTAACAATTAGCGGAGGGTGCATTGTGGTGACGAGAACCTGTTTCGCGATGTACTGCAGGAGCTCCACCGGTAAACCAAGCATAGGAAAGCAAGTATTAGTGGAAGGGACCTGAATACAGATCAATATTGATGTCGGATCATCCCGCTTAGGCGCTTCGACGCTCGCCACTAATAGCGCTGCCTGGCCACACTTCGAAGGCCGCGATGAGCACGCCTAATGTTAGCAGTACGTTCTCTACGCCCGTCTCGCGCCTAGTCGTACATGCCCACATCCGTGCACCGTAAATGCGTTTCGCAATCAATTACACCCTCTTTCATCTCGCTTCCATCGTTGAATCCGCGCATGACAGCAACACTACTGAGCCCACCCTCGTCAAGACCCTCCGCCGAGTCCGCCCGCCGCCGAGCTGAGCGCGTGCCTATCGGCAATCCACGCCTGAAACCGAATCCGACGCGTTCCTACTGGGATTCGAAGCTGGTCTCAAGCCTGGGCCCCACTTCGACACCCGCGATGAGCAAGCAGGCAAGCGCAATGTGTGACTAAGTTAGAGCTTGCAGTGCGCTTACAAGTACCATTGTCAATGTCAATGCCATTCCTCTGTACCCGAAGCTCGCCGCGGTTTGCGGGCTCGGAATCAAATCATCCATTCAGCTTGACATCCCCGCGCCGTCCCTGCGCACGACCGCCGCCGACAACCGCACTGCGGAGCCCGCCCTCCATTCCGTCGCGGACACCCACACACGGGATGGCAGTCCTTCGAGTCCGCCCGCGTGTCCAGCGCCAATCCACGCCTAAACCCGATGAATCCGACGCCTTCCGAGACTCGAGGCTGGTATCAAGTAGCCTGCCGGGTCCCACTTCGACGGCCGCGCGGATGCGTCGATGCTGAATGCGGCGAGCTCAATGCTGGAGCTCTTCTCGAGATTACATACCTGTAGCTCTTTTGCGCGGAATCAAATCATCTTCGAGTTGACATCTTGACACCCCCGCGCCGTCCCTGCGCCCTACGACGTGCACGACACTGCTCTGTCGCGACACCCGCGCGCGCTCCGCGGCGCGCCGCACGGGCTCGCAATACCCTCCACCACTCTAACATCATCCACGCCTACGCCCAAACCCGAGTCCGCCGCCGATCTCATTGCGCGCCTGGGTCACCTCCCCTTCGAAGCCCCATGGGACGAGGGTCGACTCGGAGTATATCAGTAAATATGTACGCTGCTTGGACCTCGTCGCGTAAGATCTAGAGTCCCAATATGGGATCCGCTGCTCTACTTGTACATGTCTGTACATACCGATCCTGTACCGTAGTGTGGCCTCCGAATCAAATCCTTACCTTCGTTTAACATCCCTATGCACAACCAGCAATATTAATGAGCTGCGCCAATGGCCATTGTTCCTTCCTCCCAGCCCACCTCCAAAAGATAAAGCACAGAGTACTTAGGCGCCGGGACGAGCGGCGGGCGAATCTGCGTCGATGTATTTAAATACAGACTAGACACGGGTGCGATACTATTACATCCAACGAGGAACACAACTTGGACTCGCAGGACATATTTTCGGAGGACTATCAGAGGGAAATTGCGAAGAGTAGCGTGCCGATGAAGAACCGAGGAAAGATTTGAAGAAAAGGGTTTTCATTATTTCAACTGGCCCGTCGAGGAGCTTTGCTTTAGCTACCTGAGGGCACATGTACGCGGAGGCGGTAACCGAGAATGTAAACAAGACAATGACACGATCCATCGCATCGCATTATGTAAAATTATATACCATTACACTATACACCCGGGGAGGAGGAGGAGGAGGAGTGTATTACTGCCGAGGGGAACCTTGAACTATAAAAAAAAAAAAGTGAGCTGTGGATGAAACCGAATATGGAAGGAAAGGTGTTATTCTATTTTCAGCCCACGCAGGCTGTCCCTCGTGGCTCCTAGGGGCCAACGCCGCTTCAGAGACTTTCGCTGGATGGGTTCGGATTATCTTAAAACGTGACTTCAAGATCAGCGTTCGGATTTCAGCGAAGATAGTACTAACCGCTAGAGTGCTATGCACATCGCTGTGCAAATGCTGCACGGTAGAGACGAGGACTCCGATTTGGGCGCTATTCGAGCGCACGCCCGCGCCCGTGCTGAGGATTTCCGTAGCCTACAAACGATTAGTCGAGGGTAAGGACCACGGAGCACGGGGAAGGACACACCGAGAACATCGCCAGCGCCTTGTCCAACGCGCTATCAAGCTGGACGAAGCGATCCTTCTCCTGGTTGGCGAAAACCCAGGGCGCAAGGCGCCGGCGGGGCTTCCCGAGAAAGGCGAGGTACGCCTGAATGTCTTCGAGGGCGCTATACCGGAAAATAAGCCGATTAATTCCAATAAAAAAATGGAAGAACCCACAGCTTTAGAGCCTCGAGCGCGTCCTTGTTGTCGGCTGCGGACGGGGAGTCCATGGCAGACATACGATCTACGATACATTTCGTGACGGTACTCGCACGCTTCGCGAGATCGACGGCGGCGTCGTTGTTGCTTTTGACGCACTGGCAGGCTTGGTGAGTAGCGAAAAACAAGTGGAAGCTGGGCAAGATACCTTCGCCGTGTCACATATCAACGCTGTAATTCCGACTACGGGCTTCAAAAAGTTGAGGACAGGCGCCTCGCAGATTGCTCCCGCTGCACGGGTGGTGAGGGAAACGAGCTCCAGGATAGACTCGCTACGTGAGGCCCTAGGCGACGGAGAACAAGCTGTTGCCCATGGCCAGCTGGAGGAGATTCGGTCGGGTATGGCTCGGCACAAAGAGACAGCAGGACGTACAAGTTCGCACAAATGGCTTTCCAACTCGGCCTTGAGACGATTGGTCTCTCTTTTGAACTTGTAGCCTAGAAGTAGCTTCGCCTTCTTTCCAGATTGGACGGGCATTTGTTCGATGTGCCGGCGAATCGCGTCCAGTTTCCTAGAGTCGAGATTAGCTAGACGAAGAAAAGGAAAATCAAGCGCGTACTCCTCGAATCCCTCTAGAGACTGAAGGACCTCTGGAGAACTTGGCACATGAACCATTCCATTGATTCCATTGATCAACAGAGCCGTCCGGTCCACAATGTAGGCCGCAAGCTTGTCGGTTTTCCGCGTCTTAATCTTCTCGCTGATCAGTGTCGAACACGAAGCCAAGAGACGAAAACGTACCGAGTCCGCAGCAGTGCACACTTCGAGCGCGGAGGCAGCAATAGGCTGATACACGTTCATGCTCGGTGTCGTCGCGCAGAATTTACGGAGGTCCTTCGCATTGGCCATTGATTGGGAGAGGGCTTGGGGCTCGAACTTTGAGGGCATCGTAGGCAGCACAGAGTGGGAGAGAAGAGACGAAGAGTTTTGGGCAGTGCATGGCTCCCAGGCTGGGTGCAAGAGCTGTAGAACATTGGTGCCGTTGCGCGCCTACTATTGCTGCTGTTCAATTCACTTGATAGACACCAAAACCGTGGTCAGAGAATGAATATTAGGCATTTTGCTGGTCGACCATGTTCGCGAGCTCTGTATCCCAGCACATATAAGCCACCGCGGCGCCGAATTGCAGGGATTTCGCGCGCGGTTCATGCGTTGGTTATCCCAAGATATGTTCAAGATTCGTGAGGCTGTTGCGCGCATCGCGCCGAGCTTCGATCTGATGTCGGCAGGCCAGGCGGTTAATTTTATCTGAGAAATGGAAACGGAATGCAGCGTCGGGAGGGACAGGAATTTAGATTAGTGTCAATGGCGTCTTAACTGGGTGCGTATACATGTACATGCCGTGCGTATGATCAGAAAGGCCCGGGGCGTGTCTGGGACGAGGACAAGGACAAGGCCGGTGTGCGGATGGACGTATAAATAATTTTGGAGGGAACTCGGAATGGGACTCGAGGAGTGACTCAGTGTTCGGGAAAAGCGGACATTTAAGCACCACGTAGATGATAGTACATTTTCTTTATGGATTTTCTTCGTCCTCGCCTGGTTCAAATATGTAGCCGTTGCTGAGTGCCGATGGGGTATGTTGAAATAGTGTGGCGCATGTAAGTTGTGCGAAAGACATGGTAGGGGTTGGGAGTATCGTACTTCCTAGCAGTGGTTCATTGTATAGCTGCAGCACCGCCTATAGGGCGTCAGTGAAGACCACTGGCGTGGCAGGCGCTCCTTCGTCCTGGTGGATGCTGATGCTGATGCCGGCGCCGTGGGCAGGAGCAGCGGCGACGAGGGTAGCTGCGGCGACGATGGCGAGAGAGATGAGAGCGCGGAACTGCATGGCGAGAACTAGCTAAGCTTCAAGTTGGGGGACTCGGCGGTTGGTGGTAGGGACGCAAATCGTCTCCCTTTTATCGCAGGCAGGGCGGGAGAAGGTGTCTGCCTCTGGCGTAGTATGGCCGTGGATAGAGGGCACGATCGCGGTGTCGGCAATATTAATCGCATCCGAAGTGAGAGCTGCACCATTCATTGACGAGGTACGGCCGAGAATGCACCTCTTCGCGGCCGAGAGATGAGATAGTTGGATGCCCGCGGTGCGGAGAGCGTTCCCCTGCCATTTGTATGGGTACCGCACGAGGTTCTAGGGAGCATTCGTCGTATTTTCACCTGGGGACGCCGCTCAGAGCAGCCATCACGCCCAAGCGTACGCCCAGCGAGACGTTTCGCGCTCGGGTACGCGAAATGGCGGTGGGCATTAACCTGGATGTCCGTGGCGCGGAGCTTTTCTCCTATGATTAGCACAAGTAGAGGCCCAGGGCAGGCTTCTAGGGAGTACTTGTCGAGTTGAACCCTTGCCAGTCGAACGGGAAATCAAGGGCGTCGCCGCGCAGAAATTGCGGAGGTCCTCGGCGTTGGGTACGGATTGGGAGTGGCCTTGGGTCTTGACCCTTGAGGGTGTAGTCCCAGCGCGAGTTGGGAGGGAGAGACGAAGAGTTCTTGGCATCGCAGGCTGGATGCAAAAGCTGTAGAATGGACCAGCAGAGCGGTTGGAGAATTGAGGATTTTTATTTATCCTCACACGTTGAAGCAACTTGCGCGGGGCTCATGCTTTGAGATGTGTTGAGTAGATTCTCGCAAGATGGGTTGACCCTGCTGTGAGCCTTGCGCGAGACCGTCGGGCAGTGAATGAAGGTGGTGGCGGAGACCCCAGCATGGCTGACCGGATCGCGTAGCTCATCGCGAATCATTTCACCCTTCCATCCGCCTTCCATCCTTGAATCCGCGCGACTACACTACTCCTCCGGGTCCAAACCCGCTCACCTCCCTTCCGTCGCGGACACCCACGCGTACGCGCGTTCCGCGCCGTGCATCAAACCCTCCGCCACTGCACTCCACCTAAAACCCACACCTAGGTCCCACTTCGACGCCCACGCGTCAATGAGCAAGCACGCTTAATCCGGTGAGTTCTGTGCATCTCTTCGAGCCTTTCTCTTCTCGTCCTTTGGAATCAAGTCATCCGTGCTTTCATCCTTGCATTCGCGCAGGACGACATTGTTCCTCCAACCCCGCCTACGGTCCGTCGCGACACCCACGCCCTACGTCAAGACACTCCGAGCCCGCCGCCACACCCTCCCTCGCGGACGCCCGCGCGTCGCCACCTGCTGCTGAGCGCTTGCCCATTGAACCCACACCGAAAACCGAAGCCGGCGCTTCGAGGCTGGTGTGCAATAGCCTAAGCCTGGCCCACTTCGACCCCCGCGATGAGCAAGCAAGTTTAATCCGGCGAGCTCACTGCTGAAGTTACAGTGACTACTCGAGTCTCGAACCTCATCCTGGGCTCGACGGTCGTTCGAGCATCCACCTCTGCTACATGCACCTCGTGTACCCGTAGCTCGTTTGCGGACTTGGAATCAATTCAGCCGTCCATCGCGACATCCTTGCATCCGCGCATGACAGCGCCATGTTCTCTTCTACGCAGACTCCACGAACTCTCCGAGCTCCGAGACCACGCTGGGCGCGTGCCCGAGCCACGCCTAAAACCGAATCCCGCGCGTTCCTACTTGGATTCGAAGAACTACTCGAGGCTGGGTCTCCACTTCGACGCCCTGCGACACGCGGTCAGCAAGCAAGCACTGCGACACGCAAGCAAGCTTGAATACATACGGCGACTCGGACTCGCGGTGGTCGCTAGCGACGTGGAGGCCCGCGCGGACGCGACGAGCAAGCTCATGAGCGACGCCGACACTTCCTCCGCGTCCAACCCCGCCTACCCTCCGTCGCGTCCCGTCGCGACACCCACGCGCGCTCCGAGTCCGCGCCCCCGCCAACCAAGCCGCGAGACCCTCCGCCGAGTCTGCCCGACGCGGCGCGCGTGCCCCCACTGGCAAGCCACGCCTACCGCGAATCCTTGTCGGAGGTCGAGGCTAGCCGCTCCGAGTCGTCTCGTTATCTGCGCGTCTCCACTCCGAAGCCGCGGCGACCAAGCTTCACTCGGTGGGCTCTATGCTCGAGCTTGCAGCGCATCCTCAAGCCGCCGGCCGACTTGTCGATCTTTCTGCATGCTATTTCTCTGCAGCTCGTGCGGAATGATCTATGTCTTGACGCCCTCACTGTTAGCACTACACGGCATTCCTGTATACTACTCCGTAGCTCGCGGAATCGATAATATCCATCTTTTTATCTTTTCCCCGGCGCACAACGAACTACAAGCAAAGTCCGTCCGCCTGCGTCGCAAACCATTCTAAGCTTTGCCGCCCTTCACTGATGTGTGCCGAGCCGGTCTCCCGAGCTCTGATCTGATTTCGGCAGGCAAGGCCGGCCGACCTCCTCGACCGCCGCGGCGCCGCGCGCTGTGCCGAGCTGTGCCGACGGACCCGGATTGCTTCCAAGCCGCAGGCACGCATGAACGTTGAACAAGCAGATATGCTTGAGGCGTTCAACTACCTCGGCTCGTACTTCCCGCGCCTCACAGATGCCCATTCCTCCGGTATCAATCACATCCCATCGTATCTGAGTCGTGTCTTCCGACTCGGCTCAGCCAACACGAATTCAACTCATCTTCGCGGACACGGGACTCCGAGTGCGCGCCCAATCCACGCCTACAACCGAATCATGCAATGTAAACCGCGAAATATACAGCGATCAAGAGAGCAGCGGGAACCAGCAGCCTGGCTGCCGCCCTGCGGAAAACCTGGTGGACCCAAATCAACGAGCTGTCGAAGCGCTTTGGTGTCGTTGAGGCGCGGGAAATCCGTGACCGGGACTTCAGGCTGGGGAGCGTTCCAAGCCGTTGGGATGGCGTATTTCGAGTCGGATGCCGCGTATCGAAAGGCAACCAGGGCCCGCTGTACCCGCCGAAGAACGCACCGAACCACGCGCGCACGCCGTAATGCGTTATTAATGGAGTGGGCTCCCTCTCCTCGCATCGAAACGAGAATATTATAATTATCCATTGGACGCATTGCGTTTGAATCGTTCTACTATTCACGGTCTTTCCCTGCGAACTCCACGCGCGCGCCAAATTTGGAAACACAAGTTCCTCTGTCAAGATTATTTATTTGAGAAGAACATGAATACACAGCTGAAGATCAAGGCAGTAGTAGTATACAACACAGCGAGGTCCAATCAATTACCTATCATATGCTACACTCGCGCCCAACAAAGCCATCCTCGGCCAGGTCGCCGGCGGTCTTCTTCTTATGCTATGTGGTAGCTTCCTGGCCTGAAGCAAGATGATCCTGCCGCGAGTCCGAGACATCTGTGGAGTCCACGGTGTCGAGCTTGGCACGCGACGCGGAGTGCGGTCCCATGCTGTTAACTCTGGTTCCGAGTGTCCGCTGTCTGTACACGCATCGCTGCTCCAGCTGCGCGTCCGCCTCAATGAATTCTACGACTGCATCATCCTCGGCGCCGGGCTGGAGCCACAAGGCGAAGACACCCAAAGCTTTCGCCTGCTGTAGAATCTCGAGCGTAACCTGCACATGCACATGGAAGGTCAGTTGGTGTAATGTCATATGAGTATGCCTACTTCGGGTGGGACCACAATGCTAACACTTGTGTGTGTTGGGTCAAGTAACTCGGATAATGTCTTCATGCATTTGATCCCCTGGATCTCGGAGGCCTTGAGATTAATCGGAACCACATCTTTGTGGTGCTCGAGCAGCCATTTCAATATCTGGACAATAGTCAGCATACGGCACCATGTCTGAATGAACGGTACTAACCTTGAATCCATTTTTGGTGGGATTAGTGGATGCGCCGACAACTGCGAATTTCGGTGCCGACAAGAAATACTCCTTTTTCTGTTCGAGGGTGGTGGGTTTGGCAGATCCGGCATTGATGGCGGTACTGGGAGCAGTCGTTTGGCGGGGAAGATTGCTCGACGTCGACAGTGAATCAGGTTTGGAGCGGATCGTCCGATTTATTTCTGTAACTGAAGATTAGATGCCATTCCGCTCTGTCGTTATGGGTGTACCATTATCACTTTCATCTTCCTGGGGTAGAGCATGTTCTGATATGGACTTGACTGGAGGAGCGGGAGCGGCGTCTTCGTCCAGCCCGATGACTGTGCTCTGGATGGAGTCGGACGGGAGCAGGTTCTCCGTCGCCGAAGCGGGCGCTTCAGGGTGAGGCGATGGAGCACGATTGACTTCTGTAGCTGAAGATTAGCTGGTAATATAATGCCATTGTCGTGGCGGTTGTACCATCTTCACTTTCAGTGTTCTGAGGTGGATGATGTTGCAAAATGGAGTGGACTGAAGCAGCGGGCGCGGAGGCTTTTGTAAAACACTTCTGCGCTTGATCCCTGAGATATACAATAGTCAAAGACGGTATGCGAGGGCTAGGTGATAACTACCTCATGAAAAAAACCACAATGTTTGGCAATTGAGGTGGACAACGTGGGAGACAATCGAGAAACTTGAGACTATCCAGCACAAGTAACCCGTCTAACGCAGTGCAAGCAAGGACGTCCAGCGCACTTTGGGCAGCAGGTAGCCAAGGAATCAAAAGGCAATCCTCATCCGCTACATCTACTTCTGTGTCCTGGATTAGTTGAAGAATTGTGTCGTATATGTTGCAGAGGACGTCGTAAAACCGTGTTGGATTGGCTTTGCACTGCAGCCAGAAGCTCCGCAGCTCCAAAATTCCGGCAAGATAGCGAATGGCGCAGAGCCTGGGAGGATCGAATTCGGGCCCTGATCTTCGTAAAAGTCAATAAACATGCAAGACCTAAGAACGCGAAATCCAGGACTCGCCTACAATCCGCAAGCAAGGCTTCAGTTGGGACCGTGCTTAAATTACCCCCCACCAATTCCAGACGGCCAAGCTTGCTCGGCAGTTTGCCTTCGACCAGAACGGTCAACGGACCCGAGTCGGTTATGCAAAAAACAGCAAAGTCACGATAAAATATCCACTCTGTACCACAATCCTGGTCCCGCTTCCAAAGGTCATTCAGCGAGGCGCCCCGAGGTCCTTGTGGTCATGGAACAGAACCCTGATGCCAGGATACCGAGGGATTATCGCGACAAGCATCTTGAAGGTGACGAGCTGAGTGTCCACCGTATGAGATCTGGGAGGGTCATTTAGTACCGTACAACATCTCAGAGGCAGATGCGCACTGTGGACGAGCATAGCTGAGCAGCTTATGACAACGATTCCTCAATTCCTTGTGGTGTTTCTGGATTGCCGGGGTGGTCGGAAGTTTCCGGTTATGATGGTGCAAGTTGTCCAGCGCCGCTTGTCTTTCTCCATCATTTCCGAAAAAATTATCAATCCACAACTTGGGATTCTTGGGCCCGCTGAAGCAATAATTCGCAATCGACTGGAATGCCTTGCCGCCATAGGTCGCCAATTGAAGCATGCTCAGTCCTGGGCCGCTGTACATTACTGTCAGGGTGTTTCTTCGATGTAATGGAACAATTGAGTCGCTCGGCTCGGGTTCCGGACGACTATCCTCGACACGGATGAGAGCAGTGGACTCGGACGCCATCGGTGCTGGACTGCGCTGGAAGGAAGCGTTTCCTACAGCAATCCACGTGTTGGAGATAGAACGACCTTAAAGACTCCTCGTGTACCCGTCGGGCCGTTCTCCCAACAGAGACTCAAAATTCCAAATGTCATCTTGCCGGTATATTTTGAACTCTGATATCGGCGGAATTGAGGTCCGTTTATGCTTCTACCTCCAAATCCTCTTCCTTTGTAAGGTCTAAGAAATCGACAATTCCTTATACTACGCCGTCTTTCTGCGCGCTCAGGGTCACTCGAGGAAGTTTTTGGAGCCCTGTACACTCTCGAGCTCATGGTCACTAATACTGCTATGACGCCGGTGACTGGCTTGATCCTTGGGCTGAAATCGATTCCCGAAATTAGCTTCCAGGATTAGCTCCCTCCATAGATCGCGTGCGTTCCTCTTCTCTTCTGCTCTGCTGTCGTCGTAACACCCGCATTCTGTGCAGAGGAAGCGAAGGTCACGACCGCCGAGTCCGCGAGTCCCCGCGACTGGTTGGGCTCCCGCGTGGCCAAGGTCAGCACCGTTTCCGTTTATCCAGAAACCTAGAGTTTATCGGCTTTTGCAGATGCAGATGAGGAATGAATTCGGTAACTTCGGCGACATCCAAGCTTGTAGAAACAGTGCTTGTAACCAGTGGGCAAGAATGAGAATAGAACACATTGAAGAAGAACGTCGACGCGTGCTTAGTGGCATTCTGCCAGCGTGGGCGAGAAAGCGACGAAATGTGGCATCAAGAGTTGAACATTCGCGATGGAAATCGGTGTCAATGGCATCTTACCTTAACTCGATGCACAAGGTGTAGAAAACTGATGCCGCTGCGCGCCTATCCAGTGCTGCTGTTCATTTAACCCACTGCCTGAGGAGCAGCCGCACCAGGTTCAAGGAGTGTTACGAGGAACCACACCAGGCATGCGGTTAATAGCTGGAGCAGTGGTTGGAGAATTGAGGTTGCAAAGAGTCCAAGGTTCTTTTATATCCCAACATGTTGAAGCATTTTGCGCGGGTTCATGCTTTGGGATGTGTTGACGAGATTCTCGCAAGATGGGTTGACCTTGCTGTGAGCCTTGCGCGAGACCGTGCAGTGGATCAAGCCCTCGGCATCACCGAACATGATCCTCGACCGGATCATCGCTTTCCTCACCCCACGTCTTCTCAGAGATTCTTGTGGGCTTGGTCGTTGAGCGCTGAGCTTCTGCCCTCTCGCCCGCCTCAGGCTTCATCCCTTTTTGTACCGTAGCTCGAGGCGTGGGTCAAGCTTGATGTGTCGAGCTCTCTTCTGGAGCTTTGAGGGTACGCCTGCGCTCTCGGCGCCTCCCTCCGACTCGTCAAGATATCCACACCTGAAAACCGACCCGCATCCCGCGTCCCGAGGCTTGTGCGCGTGGGTCTCCAGGACGCGTGCATTATATGCAACGAGGCGCGGTCGTTCGTCGCGCTTGGAGGTCTATGGCCCCGCGCTCTCGACGCCCCGACTCCGAGCCGTGTCCACCGGCAATCCACACCTAAAACTGAATCCGACGCTTCGAGGCTCGTCGCCTATAATATCCCACATCGAAGCCGAGCTTAATCTGGTGCGCTCTCTCTTCGCGCCTTGGGTTCTGTACTCGAGTCTTGCGCCCTCTCGAGCCGTTCCACGTCGTGCATACCCACATCCGTGTATAGTACCGCGTTTCGCAATCAATTCAGCCGTCCATCCTGACATGCATATGCGTGCGCACAACAACGACAGCAACACTGCTAAGCCCACCCACCCTCCGCCGCGTCCGTCGCGACACCCACGCGTGTTCCGAGTCCACGCCTCCCACCAACCAAGCCGCAAGATCCTTCACCGAGTCCCGAATCCGAGCGTGGCCAGGTCTTCACCTAAATCCGAATTCAACGCGTTCTTTATCGGAGGTCGAGGCTGGTCGTTCGTCTCATTATTTGCGCGTCTCCGCTCCGAAGCCCGCGGTGACCAAGCTTTACTCCTTGCTTTACTCGGTGGGCTCTGTGCTCGAGCTTGCAGTGCATTCTCAAGCCGCCGGCCGACTTGTCAATGTTTCTGCATGTCATTTCTCTGTAGCTCGTGCGGAATGATGCCCTCACTACCCGCCCTTCCTCGCGGAATCCATATTATCCATCTTTTTATCTTCTCTCAACGAACTGCAAGCAAAGTCCGCCCTCCCTTCGTCGCAAACCATTCTAAGGGTGCCGCCTGGCTTGCCGCCTTCCACTGATGTGTGCCGAGCCGGTCTCGCCTCTCCCGAGCTCCGATCTGATTTCGGCAGGCCAGGCCGGCCGACCTCCTCGACCGCCGCGGCGCCGCCCGTGTCTGCACGCTGTGCCGAGTTGTGCCGCTGGACCCAGATTGCTTCCAAGCCACAAGCACGCATGCGATGATGAACGTTGAACAAGCAGATATGCTTGAACTATCTCGTCTCGCGCCTCACAGTCATTTTTTACACACCTATTCTTCCGGTATCAATCGTATGCTATCGTCTTCCGACTCGGCTCAGCCAACACGAATCAGCTCAACATCAACTCATCTTCGCGGACACGGGATTCCGAGCGCACGCCCAATCCACCCCTACAACCAAATCATGTAACGTAAACCGCGAAACATACTGCAATCAAAAGAGCAGCGGGAACAAGCAGCCTGGCTGCCGCCCTGCGGAAAACCTGGTGGACCCAAATATCAACGAGCTGTCGAAGCGCTTTGGTGTCGTTAAGGCGCGGGAAATCCGTGTCCGGAACTTCATGGCCCAGAAATGCGCACAGTCGGTCCCACCCTTCCCCCACTTCATATTCCAGCAGCCTCTCCTTCGGAACGATCCTCCTGATTTTCTCGTAATGGGCGACGAACCGCGCCTTGGACTCCTCCTCCTCGGCGCCAGCCGCAGATCCCAGCATGATCCGCGGCGTCAGACTGGAGAATTCCACCCCTTTGCCCAGATCCTCCGGGTCGAGCCAGCCCGCGAACATCAGTTTCTTGGAGCGGTAGAGGAATTGTAGGGATTCCTGGTACGATTTCCACCATTTTGCCGGATCGCGGTTGGTCAGAATGACTTTGGCGTCGGGATACGCAGCAATGAGCTCCTCCGCGAACAGAAGGCACGGCCCATCAGCAACGGCGGCCTATCCGCGCGTCTGTCGGTCCCATCGCACGGGGGACTTGCAAAGGCTTACCTGACAGTGGCCAAGGAGCTCATCAAATTCCTCCCGCCCGACTGGCTTCCCCTTTCCAACGAACTTTGCATTTACCACGTTCACCCACATATCTCTCTCCACAGGATTGTAGATAGGTGAGCCCCCATGGTGCGTTTTGTGGTATCCGAGCGTCTCCAATGCGACCTGCATTGCTGGCGATGGCCAGGTATCATCAGCCAGCACCACGCACAGGCATTAGGTCGGATAATACCCACACTTGGTGCCAGTGCGGAAGAAGCCAAGTACCAGGACTTTCATCGGGACAGTACGCGATGCGCCGCGGCGGTCTGTCTGGGGAGCATTCGGGGCCATTGGGATGGCGTATTTCGAGTCGGATGCCGCGAGCAGCAAGATATCGAAAGGCAAGCAGGGCCCGCTTTGTACCCGCCGAAGAACGTACCGAACCACGCGCGCACGCCGTAATGCGTTATTAATGGAGTGGGCTCCCTCTCCTCGTCTTGCGCATTGAAATGAAGCTATATTATAATTATCCATTGGACGCATTGCGTTTGAATCGTTCTAATATTCACTGTTACACGGTCCCTCCCTGCGAACTCCACGCAACCGTGACGTCCGCGCGCCAAATTTGGAAACATAAGTTCCTCGATCAAGATTAATATTTGAAACGCGATGCCCGCTGTTTCCGACAGACCTATGGGCAGACACGCCGGAGAGAAAAGATAACATAGCACAGCGTACTTGGGCATCCGGGGTATGTTTATTTATTTACTGGGTTAAGTAAGCAGTAAAAGTAACCCGGTCTGGGTCTTACAGTGGTTGGAGCCAAACCGTCACAAAGGAAGTGCCAAGGCAAGGGTCTCGGTCAAAGTGACCCGGTGAGTTCAAATGGTTTACAAACCGTTAGTACAAAGTTTAAACGGTTTCCCTGAGGACTTTCCAGCGGGAATTTTCGGAAACCTGACAATGGAAGTAATATTTCTGAAGCCTTTAGAATTTCAGACAACACTGGATTAATGGGGAGGTACTGACCGTGCAGCGCTCAACTGGCAGGACCATCGGGAGCATTCTGAAATGGAAAAAAAAAAGTTCTTGGGTGTATTCATGCGGGACCTCTTTGTCACTCACAATCTAAGAATTTTCCAAACTGATACTCTGTTGCACCCTTTGATTTCATTACCGCCATACCACCCTCCGCGGACTGCAGCTACTCTTCAACTCACCTCTGAGTCAGGTAGCATCCGAGCATTGCACCGTACCAGTAGAAAGGATGCGCGATTTCTAACCACAACAGTAAAGCCCAATGAAACGAACCGATATTGGACAGAACCAAAACCTCAAGTAGCCGGAAAATTACCGTGTATAAACTGTTTTAAAATGTTTTTCAACCGTTTCCGTTTGTTGCCCAGTGCCATACACGGAAACAAAATGCTGGAGCCTTAGGTTGAAGATATGGAAGAGACAACAATTTGATGTTGAGACGAGGATATAAGGACAAGGGAGAAACCTAAGCCTCGAAATCAATGATCACTTTGATAGCCTTGTGCTCAGCCGCAGCCCCAAAAGTCGAGTACGCGTTCAACATCTCCGCAAAGCCGAACGTGTGCGTGACGAGCGCGTCTGTTTTGATTTTCCCGGAACTCATAAGCTTCAAGAGCATGCCCGTGGAGACGGTGTCGACAAGGCTCGTGGTAATCGCTGCTCAAAACGTGCGTGAGCCCGAAATACCTGGGCAGGTCATACGCGAAGACACCGACTGATATTTTTGTGCCATAATTTGTCGAGATGGAGATCGACCTTGCACCCGTGGACGCCGAGATTCGCGATGGTGCCCCCCACGGCAACAATGGCCTGGCAGAGGTCGAATGTCCCAGGGACGCCGGCTGCTTCGATGACGGTGTCTACCCCGCGCCCGCCGGTCAGCGCCATCACTTCTTCCGCGGCGTTCGGGCCAAAAGTAATGCAATGCGTCACGCCGAGACTCGCGGCGATTTTCAAGCGGTTCGGGTCACGCGTGATCATGATGAGGCTGGAGGGAGAGTAGAGCTGTGCGGTGAGCACGATACCGAGGCCGATTGGGCCCCCGCCAACGATTGCTACACTACTCCCAGGTTTGACGCGCCCGCTCTACGGAGTGGAAAAAAAAGGGGGGGAAAAATCAGACAAAATACAGATCGCGCACACGGAGGAAGAAACCCACCAGCACCCCACACTCGAAGCCGGTCGGGAGAACATCGCTGCACATCGCCTGAGCCACTTCGGAGGCGCCGCTGATCAGATGGTGGAGGCTCCCATCGGCATGGGGGATGCGCACGTACTCCGCCTGCGTCCCATCGATAGTGTGGCCCAGAATCCAACCGCCGTTGACGCAGTGCGACGGCAGGCCCTTGCGGCAGAACTCGCACGACATGCAGGATGTGATGCAAGACACAATGACGCGGTCGCCGGGCTTGAACGTCGTGACGCTGGCGCCGATGGAGTGCACCACGCCGGTGCCTTCGTGCCCGAGAATGCGCCCCGGGGAACATGTCGCGACGTCGCCCTTGAGGATGTGGAGGTCGGTGCCTGTATGAATGCGATTTATTTCAGATCGCTGGACACAGAAGGGACAAAAATATCTTGCCGCAGATGGTGCCTTTTACCATCTTCACCACGGCGTCGGTAGGCGCGAGGATTTGTGGGCGGGGACGCTCCTCAAGGATGGGCTGTCCCTTTCCCGCATATACAAGAGCTCTCATCGTCGCCATCGTACGCGTGTAAGAGTTGGGGGAGGTTTTTAAGACCTAGAGACACGGGAGGTGGATGTTCACTGCATTTATAGCGAGTGGGGAGCCTCATAGCCGCCTTTATCGTGTATTCCCCCCGTCGCATGTCAAATAAACGTACCGAACATCTGCCGTTGTGGGCCACAAATCCTGACAGCGCGCAAGGCAAGTTATCGGCTGCGGGCACACCGTGGACGTCGGGGTCACAGTCGGCTAAGAGCCGAAGAAGAACTTGTTGCAAGGTAAGAAACATCCCTCAAACGAATTCCTCGGCGTTGTGTCCAAAGATGGAGGCAATTCAATTGACAAAAAGGGAGGGTCAGCCCCAGGCACGAAGATGATACGAGAACCAGAAAGCGGGCAAAAGATTTACCAGCGCGAACAAGGCCTCTTTATATGTTGAGATTCAGGAGGGCGTGACCCGCCGGATTGAGGGCAATATAATTGCAACAACGCCGCAGGTGGTGCATAGGATGCTGGAGGGAGACGTCGCGCTTCTCTCAGAAACGGTGAATCTAATCCAGATCAGGCCTCCAAGAATTTTGCTGACCTGAGATGACGGCCCACAAATGGATGTGGGACTGGAAAGCACAGAAGGACGCTGGCGCGTAGAAGTAGGATTGAGACCCGAAACAGGCGCGGGGATGACAAACCGGGTGCGCATGGACGTTCGATCAAAACCACATGTGGTGGCGCCGGATGCGATGCATAGACTCGGCGTACGTGGGCTACGTGGGTGCGCAGAGAAATAGACGCATTGAGCTGAGCCGGAATACAGCGACGAGATGGATAATTTGCAGGGGGAGATTTGGGGAAGATTGTATGAAGTACGGGTATCGACGGAGCCAGAAACACCAGCCGATTGGAAACGGACGACACGGCCAAGAAAATGGAAAGCACCAGAAAGACCTTCATCCAGGAAACACTCGAGCCAGCGTCGGCCTCAGAGTCAGAGTCCACGCACATCTGTGCTAACAAGCTGGCGCTCTTACCTCACCGCACGAATTCTAGCACGCAGTTCAGGCGCAGTGCGTGGCTTTGTGTGTCTTGCTCTTGCTCCTGCTCTTGGTCGCCCTGCGCTGTTGTGCTGTGGTTGCCATGCCGACATCGACATCGATCAGGCCTAGGCCACTCCAAAACTCGAAAGTGGTCATGTCCCGGTCGCGCTCGCTCTCGAGGCCTACTGTACGCGCTGGGCTCAGAGTTCACATGTACCCCGACGCGTCGACGAGGAAGCAAGCAGGCTTACTGCGGCAGGCTGCCTGGGTCGAGCGTTAGGTTCTCGGGTATCGGGCCTCGTCCTGCGCTCGACGCTCGTTCACGCATCCACCCCTCTGCTCCATACACCTGTATAGTACGTTTGCAGGCTCGGAATCAATCCACCCTGTCCTGCCATGCTGGCGCACGATGCACGACCCAAGCCCACTCTCCGTCGCGTCCGTCACAGACAGCCACACATGCTCCGCGCCGCACAAGACCGTCCGAGTCCGCCCGCCGCCGAGCGCCGCGCGCGTGCACGGCGGCAATCCACGCCTAAAACCCGAATCCGGCGCTTCAAGCTGGTCTCAAGCCTGGGTCTCCACTTCAAAGGCCGCGACGGGCATGCCGAATACTTACAGTACGTTCTCTAACGCTTACTGTACGTTCTCTACTCGCGTCTCGCGCCTCGAGCCTCGACGCCCGTACCCTGCATCGTGTACCCGTACTTAGCTCGCCGCGCCTCGGAGTCAAATTCATCTTTTACACCATGACCTGTTTGCGCAGGACGCCGAGTCCAACCCCGCTCATCTCCCTTCTTTCGCGTCCGTCGCGGACACCCACGCGCGTTCCGAGTCCGCCCGCCGCCGCTGAGCGCCGCGCGCGTGCCCATCGGCAATCCACGCCTAAACCCGAATCCGGCGCGCTCCTACTCGGAGGATGAGGCGGGTCCGAGTCAAGCCTTCGACGCCCGCGATGAGCCAGCAAGCAGACTTAATGCGGCGAGTCCTCTCTTCGCGCTTTTGCCTTGTCGTGTACGCGTAGCCCGTCGCGGCTCGGGATCATTGATTGTTTTTTACATCTTGACATCCCCGCGCTGTCCCTGCGCCACACGACGTTCATGATGCTGCTCTGCCGCGACACCCACGAGCGCGCTGCACGGGCTCCCAATACCCTCCACCACTCTGAGACCAATCCACACTTAAATTTGAGTCCGACATTAGTGTAATTGCGTGGTTCCACATCGCCTGGGTTCAGCGTTTATCCTCGTCCTAACCATCAACCAGCGTCTTGCTGTTCAGCCGCCGTTTGGTTTAATTTTTACCGATTCCGAGCCATTTTGTCTCTCTCCAGAGTACTGATCAGTCTTAGTGCGCGCTGCACGTATCTTTCCTGTCCCATGTCTCCACTTCGAAGCGTCACGGGTTGAAGGGTGACTTGGAGTAAGTATGTAACTATATTCGGCCTCGTCGCGTAAGAGTCCCAATATGGGATCTGCTACTCTACCTGTACATACCGATCCTGCACCGTACTAGCGCGTGTGGACTCCGAAACAAATCCATGCTTCCATCTAACATCCCTATGCACAACCGGCAATATTAATGAGCTGCGCCCCATGGCCATTGTTCCTTCCTCCCAGCCCACCTCCAAAAGATAATATAGCACAGAGTACTTAGGCGTCGGGAAGAGCGGCGGTGGATCCGCGTCAATGTACTTAAATGTGTTACTATTACATCCAATGAGGAACGATACAACTCCGAACTCGCAGGACACATTTTCGGAGGACTACTATCAGAGGGAAATTGCGAAGAGTAGCGTGCCGATGAAAAACCGATGGAAGGATGTGTTTCATTATTTCAACTGGCCCGTCGAGGAGCTTAATGTACATGTACGCGGAGACGGTGACCGAGAATGTAAACAAGATAGATCAGATAATGACATGATCCATCGCATCATGTCATTTAAAAATTATATACCATCACGCCATAACCCAGATCTGGCCCGGGGAGATCATAACACCTGAGGTTGGCCTTGAACTAAAAAAAAAAAAGTGAGCTGTGGAAGAAACCAAATATGGAAGGAAAGGTGTTATTCTATTTTCGGCCTGCGCAGGCTGTCCCTCGTGGCTCTCAGGGGCCAACGCCGCATCAGAGACTTTCGCTGGATGGGTTCGGATTATCTGAAAACGCGACTTCAAGCTTAAGATCAGCTTCAGATTTCAGCGAGATACTAACCGCTAACGTGCGATGCATATCGCTGTGCAAAAGCTGCATGGTAGAGACAAGGACTCCGATCTGGGCGCTATTCCTGAGGATTTCCGTAGCCTACAAATGATTAGTCGAGGGTAAGGTCCACAGAGCACCGGGGAAGGACATACCGAGAACATCGCGAGCGCCTTGTCCAGCGCGCTATCAAGCTGGACGAAGCGATCCTTCTCCTGGTTGGCGAACACCCAGGGCGCAAGGCGCCGGCGGGGTTTCCCGAGGAAGGCGAGGTACGCCTGAATGTCTTCGAGGGCGCTACACCGAAAATTAAGTTTGATTTTGCCAAAAATGGAAGAACCCACAGCTTCAGAGCCTCGAGCGCGTCCTTGTTGTCGGCTGCGGACGGGGAATCCATGGCAGACGCACGGTCTACGATACACTTCGTGACGGCGCTCGCACGCTTCGCGAGATCGGCGGCGGCGTCGTGGTTGCTTTCGACGCACTGGCAGGCTTGGTGAGTAGCGAAAAACAAGTGGAAGCTGGGCAAGATACCTTCGCCGTGTCACATATCAACGCTGTAATGCCCACTACGGGCTTCAAAAAGTTGAGGACAGGCGCCTCGCAGATTGCCCCCGCTGCGCGGGTACTCAGAGAAACGAGCTCCAGAATAGAATCGCTGCGTGAGGCCCTAGACGACGGAGAACAAGTGTTGCGCATGGCCAGCTGGAGGAGATCCGGTCGGTATGGCTCGGCACAAAGAGACAGCAGGACGTACAAGTTCGCACAAATGGCTCTCCAACTCGGCCTTGAGACGATTGGTCTCTCTTTTGAACTTGTAGCCTAGAAGTAGCTTCGCCTTCTTTCCAGATTGGACGGGCATTTGTTCGATGTGCCGGCGAATCGCGTCCAGTTTCCTAGAATCGAGATTAGCTGGACGAAGAAAATGGAAATCTAGCGCATACTGCTTGAATCCCTCCAAAGACTGAAGTAGCTCTGGAGAACTTGGCACATTAACCATTCCATTGATCAATACCGCAGTTCGGTCCACAATGAAGGCCGCGAGCTTGTCGGTTTTCCGCGTCTTAATCTTCTCGCTGATCAGTGTCGAACACGAAGCCAAGAGACGAAAACGCACCGAGTCCGCAGCAGTGCACACTTCGACGGCAGATGCAGTAATGGGTTGATACACGTTCATGCCCGGCGTCGTCGCGCAGAATTTACGGAGGTCCTCCGCATTGGCCATTGATTGGGACTTTGAGGGCATCGTTGGCAGCACAGTGGGAGGGGGAGACGAAGAGTTCTAGGCAAGGCTGGATGCAAGAGCTGTGAGCATTGGCGCCATTGCGCGCCTACAGTACTATTGCTGTTGTTCATACAATTTGCTTGATAGACACCGAAAGCTGTTAAGAGAATGATAGAAGCCAAAAATCAGGCATGTTAGTCCCGGGACTTGGTCGACCGTCGGTCCGCGACCCAACACATAAGGAATCGTCGCCAAATTGCAGGGCTTTCGCGCGCGCTCGTTGGTTGATAGTAGACCGCGACCGTGACACAGCCACTGCCGTGCTTTCATCATCCCATAACCGCGAGCCATGAATGTCGGACAGCAACGTATGCACCCAACTACTAGTAGCCCGGGCCACTCCAAAACTCGGCGGCCGTCGTTATTCGGGCTCGCTCTCGAGGCCTCCGCGGGTCCAGCAACAGCAGGGCAACAGCAGTGCAGCTATTTGAAGTCCCCCAAACCCAAGCGTTCTTCGCGAGCTCGATGTCCAGAATTCGCCGGCCCAATGCATCTCTTCTCTTCTCCCTCCTTCACGCCTCCCCAGTCGCCTTACCACCTTCTCCACCACATTCTTCCCTCCCCTTCTTGCCTCTCCATTTCCTTCCCTTCCCTCCCTCTTTGCTCGGCCGTGCCCCATCGTCGCCTCGCCGCCCCTCCTTCGTCCCGCCTGCCGATCCCTTCTCTCCGCCTTTGTCTTCCCTAGCTCCTCCGCCCCAAACTAGTGCCCGCACCTAGCGCAAGTAATTTCGCTGCTGTCGCTGTCGACTCCCGCGGGCCCAGCAGCGCTGTCCGCACCCAAGCCCTGCACTCAAGCCAAGGGCAACCCTAATATCGCTCGCAGAGCAAGCAGCAGCAGCAGCGCAGCTCTTCACAGGCCGTCCCGTCCTGCCGCCGCCAGCCGCGCTGACTTCGTCTCATGCCGCCGGTACGACGTGACTGACGCCCTCAACGACTCGGCGTGTTCCTCCCGCTGCTCTTCCCTCCCGTCCCGGCTGCAGAGCTCCCCGCGCTGCGAGCTCGATGTTCCCGAACTCGTCGAGCCTAGAAGAGCTCCTTGCCTTTCCTTTCCTTGTCTTCCCTTCTCGTCCCTCCGGTCCTCCGCCTCCCTCACCGCCTCTGCCTTTTGCCTTTGCCTCTCCGCCTTCGGCCTTCACTCTTCCCTTCTCCCTATCCTACCTTCTCGTTGCCTGGTGTCGTTATTGCTCGTCCCCTTACCTCTTTGCATATCCCTTCCTTTCCCCATCCACGCTCCAGCCTTTCGCTTCCCTACGGTCTCGCTGCCTTCCCCTCCGCCTTCCTTCTTCCTCCTTCTCTCCTCCTGTGCTACACGACATGCTAACAACCTCCCCTGCCGCCTCACCAAAAACCCCCCACAGTCGCAAGACGCAAAACGCCCCTCTCACAGGCGAACGACTCAAGCGAAACGCACTGCTGCTCGGGCTGCGACTTTTCTGTATCCGACAACATAATTTATAATACACTCTTATCATCCCCTCCCTCCTTCCTCCCTCATCCGGTTTTCTTGGTTTGGGATTCGGGCGATTGACACCGCTTCTCGACAGGCAGCGGTCCGCCACCTCATTGGCGATTCCTCCACTTCGTCTTCTCGCCCTTCCTCCTCTTTCTTATCCACTCCCTCTTCTCGCTTTCCACTTCCTCCGTCCACTCCGCTTTGAGCTGCTTACGCCCAGAGGAGGAGAGCGTTCAGCGTCCCCGGGCCCTTCCCTTCCGTGCTTCCCCTTCCTCCTTTTGCTGTCGGCTGCTTTGGAGGAGAGCTTTCGTATTTCGTATTTCGTCGACTTCCCCCGCATCTTCCGGTCCTCCTGTTTCGTCTTTTTCTCGTGTTGCAGTCCCGTGATAGCCTACCTTTTCTCGAGTCGGGCATACAACCACGGCGCCGAGTGTGAAGTTATGCAGAGGAATGTTATGCAGAGACATGGGGGGTCAGCAGTTGGTATGGTGGAGATGAGAAACTGCTTTTTTATTTTTTATTCTTGCACAAGTTGCGAGTGATGTTCTGGGCCGCGGTCCCAACACAGCCACCGCCCATTTTCAATATCTACATCCACCGAAACCCGCATTGTATTCCAACTCGGAGTGGACACTGGTCACATCGCGCGTTTCCACGTCAAGTTTGAAGCCCCCCACGAGCTAGCTTAGATTTTAAAACAATATCCGGCGAGCTCAGCTGTCTTCCGAGCCCAAGTCGAGCTTCAAGCAAATTTCTCAAGTACATCGATATCTATCCTTTGCAATTGCTAGCCCTCGTCCTCTTCCATCGGCGCCCTTTACTGGGTAAATCTCGATGCGAGACAACCGCCTTCGCCTCGGAGTTGGATCTTCAATCTAATATATGCGTCCACGCGGGGCCATTCTATCCGATGCCTGACTGTCATGTTGACAAGCTCGGAGCACTAATCTCGCCGCCTTCCACATCGCAAACTGGTCAATGGCGGCCTCGTTGCTTTCGTATGCGCTAGAACGTTAACCCAGCAGACATGGCCGTAGTCTCAGCGGCCTTCGGACGTGCAATGCTCAAGTACTTCGAATTCATGTGAATCGCGACCTGTCAAATAGCATTTCAACCGTCTGACTCGCTCATTCCGCTGGATGCTCGCCGCCGGCCGAAGATCAAAACCAAGCCCTTCGACGTTAGGTAACTCTGGCAGATTTTGACGTTTTTTTTTTAGCTGGCTGGTGGAACAGTGTAAATGGAATGGAAGCTCTCCCGCATTTTTGGAAGCGAAGAAGCGCAGAGATAAGTTGATCCCCCCACGGGAGGAAGCTTGCCCTTGGTTTCACAGCACTCCTTGCCATGAACTGCCGTTTCCTCAAGCTCTGCCTCGCTGCAGCTACGGCGGGTATCGCTCTCGCAGGCCCCGCCCTGCCCCGCCGCGGTCCTCCGAAGCACGATACGTCTGTCCTTATCCTTGGCGGGGGCGTCGCGGGCATCATCGCCGCGCGCACGCTGCATGAGAAGGGCATCGACCGCTTCCTCATCGTCGAGGCGCGCGACGAGCTCGGCGGGCGCATGCGCAGCACACAGTTTGGCACGGGTGACCAGCGCTCGACTGTCGAGCTCGGCGCGAACTGGATCCAGGGCACGCAGGAGGGCAACGGGCCTGCGAACCCGATCTTAACGCTCGCGGAAAAACATAACCTCCAAACCGCCGAGAGTGACTTCTATGAATCTGTCGGTGCGTTCTCTGGCGCGATATGTGTTTGTATGGCCGCTGATTCGGACGCAGCGACGTACGGCGAGACTGGTCAAGTGGACTATCTGCCAGTCCTTAACACGGCGATCGACGCATATACCAACTTAACTGTCGGTGGTGGTACGTCAGCATTAGCTCGGTGCGAGTGTCGATGTTTATATTACAGCCAGGCGGAAGGGTAGCGTTAAACCAGGTGGACACGACGTGCCGGACGGGCTACTCACTTGTCGGAGCGAAACCGAAGACCCCGCAGGAGATGGTCACAGAATACTATTTGGTACGTGGAATCTGGGTTATGAATTGGGTTCCTGTGTCTGAATTTGAATTTGCTTCGCCGCTCAGTTTGTAAGTATCTTTGTAGGATAATGTATCAGTACCGCTAAACTATCTATAGGATTGGGAGTATGCACAGACGCCTGAGCAGACGTCCTGGATTGCCTCGTCCTGGGTACGTGCTTCCTCATTCCCTGGTGCTGTCAGCGCCCTCATCTCCGTATTCTAGGCGAACAACTTCACGTACGATGTCGACCAAGGTGGCTTCTCTGACGGTAACTTGTTCTCCATCGACCAGCGTGGCTTCAAGCACCTCATTCAAGCCGAGGCGCAAACGTTCCTCAAACCGGGCCAGACCCTGCTGAACGCGACCGTGCGCACGATAGCGCACTCGAACGACGGCGTTGTAGTAACGCTCGTCAATGGCACCAAGATTAGTGCCGACTACGCCATTACGACCTTCAGCCTCGGCGTCCTGCAGAACAATGATGTCGTATTCGAGCCAGCGCTGCCGATGTGGAAGCAGGAGGCAATCCAGAGCATGTCAATGGTGTGTCTCTGTCTGTTGATGCTCAACGGCCTAAGCTCACTAGCACCTAGGCGACATACACGAAGATATTCCTGCAATTCAAGGACAATTTCTGGTTTGACACTCAGGTGAGCTGCTCTCTCTATCTTCGCTGCGACTCTGTGATCTGACTAGATACTAGTTTGCTTTGTACGCTGACAAAGTGCGCGGCCGGTATCCCGTCTGGCAGGGCCTTGATCTCAAAGGTTTCCTCCCAGGCAGTGGTATAATATTTGCTACCGTGACGGTAGGCATGCGTTCCCACCTCGTATACAGCCCTCACGGACTCTTTGCAGGGCGACTACTCCGAGCGCATCGAAGCGCTCTCCGACGCGGAAATCCAAGCTGAGCTGCTCGAGGTTCTGAGCAAGATGTTCCCCGACATCGACATCCCCACGCCAACGGCGTTTCTCTTCCCCCGCTGGTTCTCCGACCCGCTCTATCGCGGCAGTTATTCTAACTGGCCCTCCAGCTTTGTGAGCCCGCACCACACCAACCTCCGCGCAAACGTCGGCAAGCGGCTGTGGTTCTCCGGCGAGGCAATGAGCCAAAAGTATTTCGGTGAGTGGCCGGGGATTTGCGGAATGTTGTCCATTATGCTTACGGGGTTGAATAGGTTTCCTGCACGGCGCGTACTTCGAAGGGATGGATGCTGGGGAGCGAGTGGCGAGGTGTGTCCATGGGGACAAGACCTGCAAAAGCTTGCCGTTCACGGAGATTGTTACGAACGCCAGTCCTTACATTGTATGACTAAGGTTATGGAGGCCTGATGAGCGGCTTAATCATATTCAGAATGGTAGGAGAAGCCAAAAGTTACTATGTATGGAGCACCATGGACGGTTTGCTAGAAAGCAGTTGCAAGAACGGTGGGTCCACGATTGTTTCAAACTCCAACGCGTAATGGATTAGTGCCGTAGGCTTACACGCGCGGTTTCTGTGTTGGTATTATCGTGAGATTCATTGGCACTAGCGGAGGCCGTTGTGAACGTTGGTTAAGGTTCGCTATACAGCCACTGACACTTTCGACAATTGACCGCGACTTGACTGCGACGCGTAGGCCCGGCGGGATAAATCAAGATTATCCAACCGGTCTCCCTCCGAAATTCTGGGGGGGGGGGGTTGGATAGCAAGCATGAGAGCCCGCTCGCGCTGCCCACCATGCTTCCGGCCGTGGAGATAATTGAGGGTCTTATTTAACGTGCTTGATTCAAACGAGACTTGCAATTTGAGGAGAGATCGAACAGTGAGCGCAAGGAGGCGCAATGAATGTCGACTGGTAATTGGTTTGAGCTCTACTCACGAGTCGATTGAGAAGACCGTTATGAGCTCGAGGCGATATGGTTTTCCCCCACCGATGAAAGTGCCACCAGAAGAGACAAGCGGTGTCGTCGCGGACCAAAGAATCAACGAGTATGCGTAGTTCCAAACATGGCTGGCCGCTGGGTGATGGAGGAGGAATGGCAGCTTGTTCAACTGTGTTTCCGACTGATTTCGGCACGCATCTTTCCTCTGCAGCTGCGCCCATGCTCCAAGAGAATCTGTATTCGAATCAGCGCATCTCTCCCTCCGCAGGCTCTTCCATGTAGAATCTGAATCGCCAGAATACGGCCAAGAAAACTGTACGCGGAGAAAACCGAGCGGGTGGTGACGAAGGGTACGAACGATGTACACATGTAGAGGTGAGCCACCACACATATTCAATAAACCAATTTCTTGAAGTCTCGCAGTCCAATCCGCCTCAGGCCTCGATTCCTACCGTCTTTCTAATGGCGCTCTTCTCCCGTTCCAGGAACTCCTTGAAGGTCGCCAGTCGAAACCCGTACGCGGCCAACTTGGTCGGATCCGCGACGTACTTCACAGCGGACCTGTAGATCTGCGTCTCAAGAGTGGGCAGCGTGGTTCTTGCCTCCGCAGTCTCCTCCTCTGTGCGGTACTTCACCTTCACCTCCGCGCCCACCGCCTCCGACAAGTTCGCCGCGATCTCTTCGAATGTCAGGCGCTCGTTCACCAGATCCAGCTCCGCCCCCGCAAACCGCGCGGGGTCCAGCAGCGCCGCCGCTGCGAACTGCCCCACGTCCGCCGCGTCGAAATGATCCATGCGGAAGTCGCGCGCGCAGCTCACGGTCAGCACGCGCGCGGACATGTACTCCGGGAAGTGGTACGCCGGCCCCGGCGCGATGTAGTTGTGCATGAGCCACCCCGGGCGCAGGATCGTGCACGCGAACCCTGACGCGCGGACCACGCGCTCGACGCCCGCCTTGCTGTTGTAGTACAGCTCGAGGAACGGGAACTGCGGCTTGAGTGTGTCCCACTCAGCACACTGGTCGATGGTGGAGACTATGAAGGACGTGGAGACGACGAAGGAGGTGACGGTGCCCGCGGCGCGCGCGGCGGCTACAAAGGTCTCCGCGTCAGGCGCCTCGCCGTCGGGGTTGGTGAATTTCGGGAAGGTGTTTAGGAAGACGCCAGTGACGCCCTGCATCGCTGCCGTGATGGCTGGGACATCGTCGAAGCCGCCCTTGAAGAGAGTCGCACCCATGGATTCGAGGGCGAGCGACGCCGTGGAGGTGGGGTCCCGCACGAGGGCGTGGACCTTGGCGCCTTGGGCGAGCAGAAGGCGCGCCGTGGAAGTGCCTTGGCGGCCTGTTGCACTAGTTACAAGAAAGGTGGTCATTGTGGACTGGAATGCTGAAAGATTGCGAAAGAATGGTGATATATAAATTGTTTCTAGTGTGGGTTTTTATACCCGTTGCCCGACTAACTTAAACCCATCCTCCACTTTATTCGACGTTTGGCTTAAATCCCGTAGACAACGGGCTTTTCTTAGTCAACTGGTTCCGTAGACTCGCCTTTGCTTGGTTGGATGTTGAGGTAGGTAGGTAGGTAGCATTACACGGCACGGTCCCGCTTAGGAACGCCGGTTTCAGGAAGTATCCCGGAGTACTACAGGCAGTTTATGTACTCCTTCGTCCCTGACCCTAAAATATCCCCCAAGCCGAGCTCACGCACCCAGTCTCCCGTCGCGTTGTAGAACCCAGGTGATACAGTAAGGCAAAAAGAAAGAAAGAAAAGAAGACATAGAAACCTCAGACCTATGTAGCCAATCGAAACACGGGAGTTGCGTAGAACACTTCAAGGACTTCATGAGCAAATTTAGCCACTAGAGCTATAGTTGAACGTTCATAAACCATGGATTTGAAGAACTCAATTAAATCCAGTTCATCCATGAGACGGCGCAAGTTCGGAGCGGTGGCAAATAAATTCTCCAGAAACTCTGTTCTCAAGGACATAACCTTCGCTGAGGCGTCGCAAGCTAACAGGGCATGTTCTGGAGTTTCAACCTCCGTTTTGCAGAACCGGCAGACACGTCGGGAACGGTCGTCCTCTCGTAGGTGCTCATGATCTCTGTAGCGCAGTACTTCAACGGCAAGCAGGTGAGTGGACAACATCAGAGAAGTCAGAGCCTCTCGGTGCTTTTGAGTCCTCACCATGGATAGGTAGTGCCGTAGTCGTAGCGTTTGCGGTATCGGAGCCTTGTCTTTCTGTGGTTCACGACGTCCCTGAATCAAGTATAGCTTGTCGGACGAGTCCACTTCACCCTGAATCCATTGCAGCATGTGACCATCGATCATTTTTGCGTATTCCAGCACGGATTTTGCTGTAGCGTTCGCTAGATCGGGAGCAGGGCATGTGAATGGAAGCTTGGTAGCAGCAGTAATAAGGTCCTTGGCCCATGATTTTTTGCCGGCGGCCGCAAGTTTAATTGAACTGTTAACAGCGGCACGAGCAAAATGGGTCGGAAGGAGAGTTAGAAGATACTGCAGGTATCCAAGCGCCAGGATAAATCGTCGTACTCGGAGAGGTACAATGCCCGTTTCTGTATAGAGCGGGATAAGCATCGAGCGTCCATGGAGATTCAACATTTGACGGATGAATGAGACTTGTACTTCGCAGAGCTGTTTCACGTGAACATCTTCGCAATCGGGCGAGATTTCGCAACCGTGGGTAAGATGGCAGTCCACGCGTGCCATGTAAAGCAATTTCAGTTCTCTGGGAGTGAGTCTGCCCGTTTTGTCCTCGATTGCCATGATACGGTGCGCGCAATATCTCGCGGTGCCTGCTTTAGCTTTATAATGGTCTTCGAAAATGTTCTGGGTATCAGAGCGCAGGTGTACCCCTACATATTTCTCCTCATCCGTAATCTTGAGCACCTCATTTCCGAGCTTGAAGATGGGCAGGGGATCAGGCAGACGACCAAAGATTAAGATCATAGTTTTCAACATATTGATCAGAATGAAGTTGACGGCACACCATTCCTGGAGAGTATTTAGCTTGGCGCGTAGGCCTCTTGCAGACATCGAGATCAACAGGACATCGTCCGCTTGAGCCATCATTGCCATTCGCACATTCTCCATTACCACATCATCGAGGTCGGGCAGCATTACGAGGTCGGCCATGAATAGATTCCAAAGAACCGGGGAGGCTGGGTCTCCAGTCAGAAGCCCGATGAGTGCCTTGAGTTCCCCAGAGCTGGCATCACCGTGTTTAACATAATATCCCATGGACATGTATGTCTTACGCAGCCAGTCTGAGACCGGTCCGGCCATTCCCATCCTCGCAAGTTTAAGCCAGAGAGTGCAGTGATCCGTTGAAGGAAATGCGTTCGTCGCATCGATGGCGGCGACGTACACAGTCTTTCCCTGAGCGCGCGCCCAGTCCCGAATGCATCGGAGGACGAAGGGATTATTATTGGTCCGATATTTTTCGCGGAAGCCATTTTGCCAGTCTGGGATCAAGCCTCGAGCAGCCGCCCATTGTGTAATCCGTCGATGGATCAACAGGGTGAGCACTTTCAGGAAGCAGCTCTCCAGTGCAATTATGCGATAGCTGTCCGGGATCTCGCCCGGTTTACCCTTCTTTAGAAGTCCGATGATTGCGGTCCTCAGCCAAATAGACGGACTGTCATTCCTTCGCACGCATTCATTGCAGAGGAGAACCAAATCTTCGTTCGGAATTTCCATGATATCTGCATACGTCATCGTCGCCAGAGGAACTGTCCAGTGAGTGTTTCAGCAGATGGTCTTTAACCCAAGCTCCGTCGTCTTCGAACCATGCAGCGGAGAAGAACCCCTCGGGCGTGGGGTCCTCGGTATTCTCCGGGATGAGGGCGCCCAGGGTCTGATTAATTTTGTGCTGAATTTCGTCAAAGGCCGTAGGCATAACTAGCGGGGGGTTTAAACGCTTTTCGAAGACCTCTCGAAGGCTTTCGGCGGTAACAGCGATTGGCGCTGGTTTTGGGTCAGCCAGCCGCTTCACTTCCTTCCAGAACACGCCACTTGATGGTGCGTTAAAGAGCTTGTCTCGATTCGCATCTCTGATTGCTCCTAGCTTGTCACGCCCACGATGCTTCTCGGGATAGGGCTTCCTGGCTGGTTTCGCGGTCGAGCCTGATGCCCTATCGTCGGGGATGTCGGCTGTGACTTTCTCCACATCAATCGGGGGACCTCTCCTATCGCTGTACTTGGGGAGGTTGCCGTAGACAGGGGGAGAGTTCACCCGAGGGAGCTGTGTTCCCTTCACGGCCAGTTCCTTGGAGCCCGTGAGGTGCCCGCTGGCCAACGATGTTTTCTTGATGTGCAGGAAGTGAACCGGAGCAATCCTCTCTTTAATAAGAGTACTCAGGATTTTCAACAGGTCACCATTGGGGCATCTCCATCCACGTGCGTCATTTTTGAACGAGTAAAACTTGGCAGACCGGATTGCATATTCCGAACGGGTAGAAATTTCAAGGGATTCATCCGCCGGGGCAAGCTGGAGGGCAGATATTACTGCGGTAAGCTCAGCTCGTGCATTATTTTGTGTACCCCATACGCGAACGGCTCTGTTGCGTTTCGCATCTTGGCCCCAATATATTCCCGCACCCGCAGTAGCCGATAACTTACCGGAGTTTTTACAGGTACCATGAACGGTCACCTTCACTCGGCTGGTTTCGATCCGAACTGGCCCGAAAAGAGCGAGGCACTTCTTCTCCTCATCTTTTGCAGCTTCGAGGGTGGATACCAAGAGACGGTCCAATTCCGTGTCCCGTGGAAAATCCACTTCAATTTTACGTCTCTTGGCACGGCGGGCATCTAGATTCTCTTTGAGATTAATTTGAACATTTATCTCCGTGGACAGAGGTGCATGATCGAATTTTTCGACACGGTCACCTACACGAAACCACTCGACAGACTCAAAGAGCGGTCGCGAGCACAGCATATAATCAATTACGGTCTCCCTCGATCCTTGGAAGGACGTGAAGTTACCGCTTTCAGGACCAAACCGTGCAGTTCCACTTACAAACATGATGTTGTAGTCCTTGCACATGCGAGCTAGCCAACGGCCGCGGGTCGACTCCTTCTCATCTTTTGATGCACGTTCGGGGTCTAGTGGAGAAGCTTTAGAAGACGCCGTGCGCGCGTTTAGATCACCCATTACGATAATCAGGAAGGCTGCCATATACGCGAGCGCCAGAGAGTTTTCGAGAGCTTTGCACGGGTCGGATTCCAGGTGCCCAGCCCATGTTGTAGACTCTGGTAAAATGTACATATTATAAATTAGGATATTTCCAATCTGGATCACCATAAAGTCGGGGCCCGAGAAGTCGTCCCGTACTTTGAATGGAATCTGCATTGATATGACAGCGGCGACACCTCCCCATGATTGATCAAAGGAAGCTTTGGGTCGGCGTGTGCGGGACACGATAGTATAGCCAGGCGGCAGATCAACGGTATCATGTTGTTGCGGCCGTAGGTGAGTCTCTTGGAATAAATTAATATCATACAGCTCAAGCTCTGATCTGAATTGCGGGCAGCTCATTTTTAAAGGAAAGGCACCGTGTATATTCCAGCTTTTAATAGTCAACGACTGCTGAGTATCTATACGGCGGGTAGAAAGAAGAGGGGAGGGCAATGGTACCAAACTAGGTACGTTTTGGGCGTCGGATACGACGCGAGAAGAATAAGTACGGGGTCCATTTTTTTGTATATTAGCGAGCGAGGGGGGGAGTGAGCTGCCCTCAGGCATTTGGGCGCGCGACAACGGACGACCACCTGCCAGAGCGCTGGGCCATCCAGGTGTCAATGAACCACCCGGCGGAGCCGGCGGTGTCGAACCCACAGATGATGTGCTCGGCATCGGGCCCGCGGCGCGTGAAGAAGGAGCGCATGTTGGGGCGGGACACCATCCCCTCCGCAATGATGGTGCGGGCCTCGGCGTTGACATTCGACTTCCATTTGACGGGGCCGAAGATGATCTCGCGGGCAGGGTCGGTGGTGCGGCGAGCAGGGGCAACCGGCGCGTCGGGGACGGCAGCGGGGGCAGTGGAGGCGGCAGCTTGAGAATGTTCGTTTCACTATTGTAATGGTACGCAGTCAACGGACCCGTTGACCAATTTGGATTGCGTATTCAAGTCAAGCCTCGGTTTACACGACTCTTCTGAAATTCTATCGTGAACAACGGCATTCCGCAACTCCCGCCCTGTGGACTCAAGTTTCGCTGTGGAAAATACCTCACTTAGGCTGCGGCGCATATTTCAAAACAAGTCAACCACTCCCCGCTTGGAAGATATCATCGCGACGACCTTCGACTCGAGGGTGAAGAGATCTCCACCCCGCGTCACAGCAAACTCAGCGCTCGCGCCGGCGGAACGAACTCCCAGCAGCTCCTCAATATTCGACGACGCCATGGCCAGCGCAGCCTCCTTCGAAATGGAGCCCCCAGATTCCAGCGCCACCTGGGAATCTATCAGACACATGAAGCAATAAGTCCCAGGAACGCACCCAAGCCATGTCGAAGCGCAGGTTGCGCGCGGCCCAAGCGCTCATCGAGGCTTCGCCTTCGACCCCCTGCGGGCCCAACCCGACCGTGACGTTGTGCGCCGCGAGCCACGCGGCGGAGCTCTGGGCCGTCAGCGGCGGGCCAGCAAGACTGTCAGATATAAGTATGATCACAGCGCGGAATAACATTGAAAGGAACGCACATTCTCCGCTGCTCCCAGTTGTACGGGAAGGACCGCGGGGGTGTTAAGATGACACCGACGCTGGCCGCTGCAAGCTCCGGCGCGAGGAGGTGCGCTTCTGTGGCGCCCACGAGGGTCATCTTCATGGCGGTTCCACGCTGGGTCTCGACCTCCCGTTTCAGCACGAGCAGACTCGCGATGATGTCCGCGCTATGGACGTTGATGACGAGGGGGATGGAACCCTTTGGACAATTCATTAGCCGACGTACAAGGGACCGGGGAAGGGGGACACACATCGCTGGTCTGTTCGAAGCCAAACTCCTTCTCGCTTTTGGGCGGCTCGAGCAGGAGCCTGCGAAGCGTGGCGATCTGGGTGCTGACCGAGCTCGCAAATAGCGGGCTGATCGAGATGTGGACGGCCGCGACGTCCTGTATCACCGCGCCTTTCTCGAGTTTGTGGCGCGCGCCAAGCGAGAAAGACACGCTGAGACCGTGGAAGATGCCGCCGGCGGGTGCAGTGATGGCGCTGGCGACCCCATCCCGATACGCCAGCCTGTTATTACCCTTAGCATCGCCCACCCAATAATAATCGACTCGACGTACAGTGCATCCCGCGTGCCGAACTGCAGCCCATCCGCAGCGCGCATCAAGACGTGTTCCCCGAGTATGGTGGGAAGCTCCATGTCCAAGGGATCGAACACAGGGCCGTCCGTGGTCGACTTCTCCATCGCGATCTCCTGGAGCCCAATCAGCGAACCGGCGGAGACGAGTGCAGGGGCGATGCTCCCGCCCTCGAGATCGACTGTAAGCGCGCCGTCGGCCACCGCTGGGGCGAATGTGGCGTCAGACCCGGTCCACACGATGGCGCCACCCGCGACGAGAACGTTCCCCGGTGCCTCGCGCGCACGCGCACCCGCCGTCCAGAGGCTCGAGACGTTCCGGAAAAGCACGGCCTCGGTAGTGCGTGTCGCGGGCTCGAGCGGCGGTACCCCCTCGTATTTAATCGCGTCCATCCTTTCCTGATCAAAATTCGGAGGCTTGGGTGCATGTTGGTGGGAGGCGGATTTCTTTGATATGTGCGGGTTGCTGAGCTGCGGGATACCGTCGATGAATACTTGGATGGGGGTCGCGCCGAGGGCAAGGGGGTGCGAGTCCCACAGGACGAGGTCAGCGTCATAGCCTGAACACGGACACTTAAATCATCCTTGAGATACATTGGGAAGTGATGCGTACCTGCTTTAATGAATCCAACGCGGTGGTCGAGGCCCAGAACCTCCGCGGGTGTCGCGATGACGGAGGCGAGCGCGAGGGCAGCACTCAGCCCGTGGTAGTGCGCCATCTGCGCCTCGTGCATCAGATAGCGAGACACGACGCCGGGGTGGTCGCTCTGGTTCAAACCGCGGTAAATAGAAGGTTAGCTGGGGACAGGGCACCACGTACCTTCATGACAACTTTGAGCTCGTTGTCCGCCAGGATACGGGCAGCGAACTCAGAGTGGCGGTAGGCTTCGCGTTTGTACCTAGGTGTGACGAGGGGTTAGTCGGGGCGCGTCGTAAAGATGGTGACCGAACCTGGCGAAGGAGGCGAATATCGCGGACGCAGGCGGCTTCCCTGTATAATAATTAGCTTACGAAACTCGATAAGACAGTCAAAATGGACCATAGCCGCGCTTCAGCACCTCTGGGACGAGATAGGATTCTGCGGAGTATTTCAGCGGTAAACATCCTCATTCGGCGAATAAACGAACCATGTGCATGATGGAAGGCAGCCACTGGGAATTGGAACTCATTCGACATGCGTATGAACCCGTCGATATCGACGGCCTCGTAGCAATGCGTCTGAACCTACTCAAAACATAAGGAAAGACTCCAGCGATCCTATTGACACGGCACCTTGACTTTCCCGCGAAGCACATCGACGAGCGCCTCTAACGCCAGGTCCGACGGAAATTCGCCGAGGCCGGTCCAACGTCCGGCCTGCGCCTGCGCGCAGTACTGGTCTTGCGCAATCTTAATTTTGCGGGCATCATCATATCTATCCGGTTTTCAGTGAAGAGAAAGAAAGGAGTAAAACAGGCATGTTACGCTTTTCGGACGCTCCATACGGTGTCCATGCGCGTTCCGTCATAGACGCGCGCTGAGCAAGTAGATTGAGGTAAATAATACGGGCACTGAAGTTGAGTACGTACCAGGATTTTCACCTGCAAGGGAATGGTTAACGATGTACACAAACGCTTGAAGGTGCCCTTTCTACATACCACAGGCATGTCTATTGAAAGGAATTAGAATTACGACAAAAGATGGAAGAATTAACACACTTCATGTGTCTCCAGCGAGGAGGAACGTCGTAATCGACGTCGGAGCCATTCAGCCCGAACGGGGGCTCCAGCAGAAGTGCGGACGAAGACCGCTCCTTCGTCGGCCGGAGCTTAATGACGAAGCCTTGGCCGCCTATAACGCCATGTCAGGAATGGGTCCACAGCTGGCCTTTAGACGCACCCATCGCGTCAGCCGAGCCCGGAAGGATCAGACTCGTAGTGACTCCGCCTGCGACAGCAAGCGCGTATCCGTCGTCGTGTGTGTTAATGCCATCGAGCGCACGCAGCCAGGGCAGGACGAGGCCCTTAAAAGAGTTGGAGTCAGCCGCGCCCTTGAGGCCGAGGGCAGACATGACGCCGAGGTGGGAGTGCATGTCGACGATCCTATGTAGGGTTTTGTCAAACTCGTTGGGAACTGAAATGAGGTGCACACGGACCCTGGAGTAACCCATGCGCCTTGGGCATCGATCGTGTCGTGCCCAACTGAGTCCAATAGGGATTGCTCGACGACACCAACGGCCACAATGATACCCCCGTCCATGAAGATGTCGCCCTTGAGCACCTCGAGCCCGTCGACACGTCCGGTCCATATCGTGGCATTCTTGACAAGCACTGCGCGTGTCCCAGGCTGGAATCTGTCCGACTTGGTACGGAGATTGAACGAAGGTGGGGGCGCAGGCTTGACATCGAGGGCGCGGCACCGGGCGAGCGTCGTTTCGGCGTGTAGAGGGAGTGTGGTCAGCTGCTCAGACTGTGGCCGGAAGAAGACATGGAAAACGAGGAAATTGGAGGCGAAAAGGAAAGCCAACAAGGGGAGTAACCGCGTGCGGCGGGCCCTGGGTGCAGGGATTGGCGCGGACACGGGTGTTTTGGGGTCCATGGCCGTTCAATGTCCAGTTTTGCGTCTTTTAAGTTATGCGATCGAGGCACTGAAATGATCGCAGTAATCGCAGCAGTACAATCCGCATGGATAAGAGAACTGATGGAAATAGATACGTGATATGAGAGCCGCAGGCATTGGAGAGGTATGCAGAGCAGTAGCTTACAACGAGCCCGTGTAACCGCCGCTCAGCAAGTCCTTGCCCCGGGAATGCAGCTTCAAAGCTCAATCGATCGCTCGGGCTATTGCGACGGAAGAACGTGCTCCTGGAGGCCGCCGCACGCCAGTGACAACCCCAAGATGTACATACTTTGAAGTTTGCGGAATCCGGACGGAAACCAACTGGCAAACTTGACACAGGCGACGCAGCCGGGCCGATTAGAATTTCGGCCCGAGAATCCACTGCACGGCATCGTGATTTACGCGTTATTGTGGCTTGGTGTGGCGTGTATGCGCGTTTGTTGATCAACAAACGGTCTATAAAGAGCACTCATCCCGCGAACCAACTCTTCCCGTAACCGCCACCATCGCCACTTATCCTCGCCCTCCAGGCTACTAGGACCACCACCACCACCACCTCTACCCCCTCAACACTACTATGTCTGGAAAAGTTAGCGGCAAATCCAAGTCCGGCAAGGCAGCGGGCAGCGGCGGCGACTCCAAGTCCCAGTCGCGCTCTTCGAAAGCCGGCCTGCAGTTCCCGGTCGGTCGTATCCACCGTCTGCTCAAGAAGGGCAACTACGCTCAGCGTGTCGGTGCCGGTGCACCTGGTTAGTTCGAGTTTGATCTTCACGCTCTCAACTTCTGACGCGTCTTCCCTTCAGTCTACCTCGCCGCCGTCCTCGAATACCTCGCTGCCGAGATCCTCGAACTCGCTGGCAACGCCGCCCGTGACAACAAGAAGCACCGTATCGTGCCCCGTCACCTGCAACTCGCCATCCGGAACGACGAAGAGCTGGGCAAGGTACGTTGATATATCTATCCCATCCACATCACGCTTATGCCACCACAGCTCCTCGGCTCCGTCGTCATTTCCCAGGGTGGTGTTGTACCCCACATCGACCCTTCGCTCCTGCCTACTGGCACGAAGAGTGAGTCCTCTGTCTCACATATCCCCTCTCTTTCCTCTGACTCGTTTCTGCCTAGAGGGCAAGGGCGAAAAGTCGCAAGGTTCGTTGGTCCGTCATCTTCCGCCAACTTGGGCTAATTTCTCGTTTTCGCGCAGAAATGTAGGCCATGTCCTTCATTCAGCCGTTTTCTCCTCCCTCTCCCTTATCTTTGTACCGGATGTACTACCATCTTTATATTATTATCCTTTCGAACCCCCCAACTCGAGTGTCTTCCATTCTCGTGCTCAGCAACCCAACAGATGGGTCGGAATGGTTAGGCGCGTTCGATGCTTACAGGCTCTTCGCTGGGTTTGAAGTTGCGAGTCATCCTCAAGTCATTTTGACCGTCTCCCTTACGCCTCGTTGCTATTATTCGGCGCATTTTACTTGAAGGATCGACAGTCCTCCAAAGCCGAGCCAACCGAAGTTGCCGCCTGGAGAGTCACGGTGGAAAAAAACGGTTATCAGGGCGTCTATTTCTCTTCTATAAGTACAATTCGTGGCAATGTGACTTTACACGCGGGATTCTCTGCCTCATGCTCTGCTTCTGAGCAAGCTGAGGAGCAAATTACTGCGCGTCCTCGAACGTCCAGCAGATGCTTGAGAGTCTACTTGGGGATGGCGGGTTGATGTGTGGCGGCTGGCCAACGTTCGGGTTAGGGTCACTACAAGGTCACCACGACTTTTTGTTCTTTTTCGCCCACAAGCGCCCACAGAAGGAGAACAAGACATGCTTATCTTGTACATAACTCGGATGTATATAACAGCGCGTCTGTCCACCAAGACACTGCCTTCTTTCTCCTCCTCCCCCTTCACTCCAAATCTTACCCATGGCTAATGGGATCCGACGACCGCCGCTTGCCAGCCGCCGAGAAATGAATTTTGGAAGGTAGAATTGTCCTTGCAATTTACGCGGTTGCCTTACGGAAATCTCTTTTTGAACGAGCAGAACTTATCCGTGCGTTCCGCCCTAACACATTCTTGTGGCGATTTATCCATCGTCAACATGTAGCCGCTCGCCGCGCCAGTTTGCTCAGTTGGAAGATACAGACGGCTTCCGTGGTGCAACGCCATGGCAGCCTAATTATTACCCGCCAGGCACGTATGTGCCTCAGTACCCTCCTGGCTACGGACCGCCAGCATCGCCCTGGACGAACTACCATAGTCAAAGTGGACTCCCGCCGCTGCCCCTTGATCCATACCCGCCCGGCACGTATGTACCTCAGTGGGCTCCTCCACCATGGTCTTGGACAAACTACAATAGCGGATTCCCGCCGCCGCCGAGTCCAGGATACGGACTCTCACAGTTGGAAGATACAGATCGGCTACCTCGCCCGTTAGATATACTCCCATGGGCTGGCCAAGGTCCATTCGGACAACCGCAACCCATGCTGCCCTCGCCCTGGGGGGACGGGCTCCCTCCTCTGCTGCCTGCTGGCTTTGGCACTCCCCCACAGACTCCGCTCGGCTTGCCAATGGTGAACTACGGAGGGCCCATTACTCCAATGCCAATGCCCGGGCCTTCTCCTTTCGCCATAAATTCCGAGTCCCCGTTCCTCCCCCCTACTGGCATTCCACCCTGGATGACTCCTGGAACCCCAGGGCCGGACATACAACCTATCTTATTCGCGAAGAAATATCCGTACGAGAATGAAAATCTGGCTCCACGACCCTCTGATTGGCGCCGCGATTATCTGCCCCCACGGCGTTTTAGATTTGGTTCGCGATTGCGGATTGGAGGAGCAGGTAAGTAGCCCTTTTTTTTTCTGTTTTGCTTCACGCCTGACGTCGATGGATCCTAGATATCAAAGTTAATCTCGAACACTGTCATCTAAGTCCCTTGCTCTTGATGCCCAACTCCAAGATGCCTACTATGTCTTTCGACTTGCGTTCGGACCATCCCTTCGATCCCCTGAATCTCGAGCTACTTACCACTGCGGGGCGTCCATTCAACTCAACCGACCTATCCCAACTTGCGACGACGCGCCCGGTGCACAGATTGCGTTTCTATCACCCTCGACTACCGTGGTACATCGATGTCCGCGCCTCGCAGCCCAACGGAGTCCTGGTCGGTGACGTCTTGCATCAAATACACGAAAAACTACAGCGGGCTATTTTACCGCGCGATTTTTCCAACACAGTTCTAGATGCGACCGACCGCGAGTTGATTACGGATGCATACAGAGCTCGATGCGATGATCGCGTGGATATTATGCAGCAGGGTGTTCGTCGAGTGGACTTCATGGGTTCAGACGTTATCTTGCAAGGCTTTATGGAGGGCAAGAACGGAATGTGGCTGATGAAAACCACCCGATTTAACCCCAACATGGACGGTTAGATTCGTTGGGAAGACCTTTGATTGAGTGTATATGTGCATGTAATTTATTAATGTGCCAAGGGGCAATCTATTTGGTTGACTGGAATGCAGCCAAACAACAATTTCGAGACCTTCCTATGGCCACATTAACCAGGACATCCACGCAGCCCCAGAAGCAAGCGTTAGATCCGATTTTGACCTCGACGGTCCCCTCACCTTTTCCACGAGAGCTTTTACATGGGGAGAATTCCCAGCCAGAAACCCGCATTGAAGCGCCTGAGGCGGAAGCTGGACCATCTCGTCCGGCGTTGACGGCCTCCGAGTCCAATTCAACTATGGTTCTGGTGCGTGCCTCACTCCGAGCACCTCACTCTGGGCTAAACCTCATTCAGCTACTGCCGTCAATCGCCTATGTCGAAAGGACATGTCTCATGACGTTAAACAACCTGCTCTCGGGTCCCACAAAGTGGAATCCCATCGTTCCAGATCGAAGGCACTCAATGCCCTCGAGTCCGACGACTTCTGCCGACCCGCAGACCGAATACCAGTCCTCGTCTGCGCTCCAGACCCTTGTGTCTAATCTCCGCAATCGAGACCCCCCTGACGAAATGGTCGAGATCGCAGGGAGCACGGATGGTGCCCTGATTAACGAGCTCCGGACTAGAGTCGACCAAATGTCGCACACCCTCGAACCCTCGGATGCCCATCTTGCAGAGTCAATAGTCTCACTATTGTCCCATTTCAATAGGCTTCACTCTACGGACCAGGGTGTCCACCAATCGGCATCGGAGGATCCTCATTACGAGCCGCTCTACCCCCCCGGAGACCTGTTTAACACACTCAAACGTCAATTAAGTGATCTACAGGTTGAGCGGCAGTCCTCTCAACAAGAACCCCTTCCCCCAAACACGCCGCCTGTTGTCGCAGTGGAGAAGGCTCTTCTGTGGTCCAAGATCGATGAAGAGCTTGAGACGGTGGTAGCCATGTGCAAAGAGCGTGCGGAACGCATCGAACACCTCCCTCCGCAATATGACGCTGCCGATTACCAGGTCGAAACCCCGCCACAGTACGATTCCGGGTCCATTCGCTCTAGTTACGATGACTCCAAGTCCAAACACAATACGCCGCATTCCCCTACACTTGGTGGGAATGAGAAGATGCGATTGGATCTGGAAGCCGTGACAATGGCCATTGACAGGCTCTATCTCGTCGCGCCGCAACTACACAACCAGCGGGTAGAACTCAAGTCCTCGAAGTTGGCTCAGATGGAGAAGGCGAGGAGGCAGGGTTCTTCCGTCTCACGCGGCAAGCAGAAAGAGAACGATACACGGGATTTAGAAAACATCCTGGAACTTATCGGGAAAGCTTCTGAGCGCACGTTAAAGAACCAATCAGTCATTTTGGACGGTGGGATGAAGACGAGATTGGAAAGGGCTCGGCAACGGGATGTCGCAAAGGTGCGTCTTTGGCAGCTGTCGCCTATACTTCGTACTTATTCGATATAGCGCGAGGCTTTCGTTGAGCATCTTGCTGACTATTCGGACGCGGGAAGATTCCACGGTCAAGATGCTGTTTTACAGCCCACAAGGACGAAGAATCCGGAGGCCATGCTGACTCTGCCCGAGTTCATTCGGGAAGCCTTACCGGATGGTGTCCGGGTCGAGGACCCCAAAGCCATGCTCACCCTGCCTGAATTTGTCAAGGAGACACCGCCCCCACATGTTCTCAGCCCATCTTCTGCCCCAGCATCGGCGATTCGCAAGAAACCCATCCGCCATCGAAGCATGTCCGCTCCATCGCTGTCGTGGCTTCGAAGTTCCGCTTCACGTTCTGCTCTGAGATCCGAGATTACCAACTCCATTTCTGCACCTTCCGTTCCCGAATCCGAAGGTGAGCGAAACTGCCTATTTCCTTGCTCGTCCTAACAATATTCGTAGTCGCATTTTCTGTGGCGTATATAGCGGAGCACCACGAGAATCTTCAGCACATCCTCGTTTTTCTCACCGTGAAGGGAGCTACCCCGGGCGTGGATCTCGAAGCTGAAGTACTACCAGCGGGCGGCGACGCAGATTCCACCGCAGGCGGAGACTATCTCGTTGTGAAGAGCGGCCCGCACACCTCTTTACCTCTTTGCCTTCCCGGTCGCACCACCCCGGGAAAGAAGCAAATACGAGTACAAAGCGGGCACTACGAGATCAAGTTGTCTACTTTGCCCAGTAACGCTCCTTCCGAGACCACCTCTGCCCCCCTTCTCGACGCCACTCAACTATCTACCGTCAACCCCACCAGTTTCATATGTGCATCATGCTCGTTGCCTCTGGTCCAGTCGTCGAAAATTCTGGCGTACAAGGATCTCCCCTCAGACCACTGGGAGGAACTTGTCGACGCGTGGATGTGCCACACCGACCAGAAGCTGAACGAGCATGTCATGAAGCACGGAAGGGGTGGCTTCTGGCCTGAACCTGGGCAAGCGCTTGTCGGAGGGAGTTATATCTTGTTCGAGGAGAATTCCATGGTGAAGAACCATCTCTGTCCTGCGGACGAGACCAAGGTGTGTGTGCCATCCTTTCATCCTCCTTTCTCTTGTATCAGTTTCGGGCCAATAAGAAGACCGGCGTTGGGCTCCTACCAGCGGTCGTTCGTTCCGCTATTTGACCATCTACTCGAAATGGACTAGACCCCCGAAGCCCCTGTTGGTTTCGTGTGTGGTCAGTTCATCTAGGGTAGATTGTGTCGGTACGGGGTGGCGATTCCTCCGGTTGATACAAAGTGTCCAAGATCAATGGCACGCAGCCTTTATGGTTGCCGCCAGTTGCTCTTCATAACAACTCTCGTGTTATCGAGGTCCACGTCTCGGGAGCTACTTTAGAGAACACAATTCATTTCTTCTTACCTTTGTTATATTCGTTCCGGTGTCTGACATCTTATATAGCGCGGAGAGGACTGGAGATTGGTTCGTTGTCTGTGCGGTGCCGTCGTTGGGCGTTGCCAGGAGCATCGGACGGGGCCCGAGGACGTCCGCTCGAACGTGTTCCGGATGCTCAAGTACGCTATCCGACCGGTCAGCTCCTCCACCGAGTTCGTCCAAAATCTATCCTTCGTGACGATGTTCTGACGCAAATATCTCTAGGCCGTCGAGGCTTCCTTTGTCTGCGTTCATCGTGGAGGATATGAGCGAGTTTGTGGAAGCCCACGCATCTTATCGATTCATCATACTCGATGAGGAAGATGAGCGCGCGCGGATCCTCGTACGTGCTTTGACGCGTTCCCTCATGTTCCCGCTCACACTGCTGTGCAGGTTTGGTTGTTTAAACCCAATATGCGGCTTGCATACACAACGCAGACACACTACTCTCTGCCCCGAAGCGCATCCGTCCGCACAGCGAAGGTGCTGTACAAACTGCTGGGCCCCTCTGAGGCAACCGCGGACTTGAAAAGGTATGCTCTACATATTGGGTCGCGCTTCGTTCCTCTGCTCACTAGCGATCAGTATCTTGGAGACGTACCCCGGCTTTCCGCAGGCGGAGTATCTTTTCTACCCAATGGACATATGTCGCCGCTTAGCGGGACTGCTCAAAGAGAGCAACGGGTCTTACCCCGAGGGCATGCGTATGATGACCGGACTAGAGGTTGGCTGGCTGCGCCGCGCCTGATCATAGAGCCTCTTGAAATGCATTTCTCGTTGGCGGACACTAATTAATAATCATTATTTGGACTACCATCTTGTACTGACCCATCTACCGTCGTATATACATTGGTCTTAAGATTTCACGGAGCCGAAGGATCCTACTTAAGCTCGAGATGTAATGGTAACGACCAGGGCATCCCCGACGTCCTCTGACATGAGACCCTTGGCATCGGTATCATTTTCTACTGTCCACTCATATGCTTCCAGCAGCAGTGCGTCTGTCAAAGGGACGAAGTGCGATGCCAGGACGCGGATGATGTTGGCCACCCTTGATATTGCGATGCGGGTTGAGTCGTCGATGTACTGGCGGCGGTCAGCGAAGGCTGAAGAACAATGTGATTCCAACTCACATCGTTGCGATTCGAATAGACGGCTTCGGCGTCGAAACCTTCCTCCCCCTCCTGCTCGCTCTCCTTGACGTGCTTGCTCACCCATATGTAGCCGTTCAGTCCAAGGATGAGATCGACGCCGCAGGGGAGCGTGATAAAGTGCGATTTAAGCCGGCGGACGAGGATGGGCGGGATGGTTACGAGCTGACCGTTTCGCAGCTGGGGCAATCATCAGGAGGCATCTCTGGCGGTTTGGAGTTGAGGATACGATACCTTGCCGTATTTGAGGGAACGCGTATGCAGCGACATGGCGCCGTCTGCGAAGAAAGCCTGCACTTCTGCGACCAGGAGATCTCCCTCCTCGAAGAAATTACGCATTTGCAGCTCGTCGCTTTCTAGTTTTCGGCGCTGAGGTGCGTCAGGCGGATGACGGTGGGGAAATTTAAATGACTGACTTGCACACCGCCTGGTAGATTTACTGAGGACAGCATGAGGACTGCGTCTTGCCGGGAATTTGCATCTACCTTCCACCGACGCGGCTGCACCTGCGCAAACATATTAGTTCGATATTCAGGCGCCCATTAATCTTCAAAGGCACCTCTGTTATTCTGCCGACAACCAAATCACCGACTTCGGGGTTATACCTGGGCGTCGACATGAGCTGTCGGAGTAGCAATATAACCCTCACACGTACTTTGTCCGAATCGCACGAACAGTAACGAGCTTGTTGACGCGCTCAATAGTCCCCGCGACAGACGCGACGACCTCCTCGTTTTCGATATACGTGCCATGGCCGCTGTTCCAACTGGGGTTGAGAACCGTCGATCCGAAGACGGGGTGCAAAGTATCCACACCGCATGTAGGCCTGAGACGAGGTGATGGTCTCTCCAGGCCAGGTTATCTTGGATCCTCCGACTTCAAAATCGTCATCGTCGAGGTCCATGTCTTCATCATCGTGTGGGAATTGCCTGGCGGAGTCGGGGGCTCGGTCAGGCTGCGCTGGGAAAGACGCGAAAGAAATCATCGGGAGGACGGTTTTGAAACTCCGCTGATACGATCACGTGAAGACGCGACTTCGGAATCCCGGCTCCAAAAATCCAACCCCCATTTTGCCTTTCGTCCGCTGTCGGCCGAGCTTATTAAGCTCACCAACTTCCGCAACATATTTTCTGCCCAATTTCTTCCAGTTTAGAGAAAAATGCTTATCCTGTACAGTCCATGCCAGTGGTTTCTTAACACAGCGGAGAGCACGGAGCACGACTTTGCTTGATGCCAAGCTCCCGAAATGTTCGTCGGTTCCATTGCGCCGAAGTCACATCAAGTCACATGCCAGCAAATACGAGCACACGGCGCATGAGGCCGCGCCGACGGAAGTTGGATAACACAAATAAGCGCCCTCACCCTTTGCGTTACCCCACTCCGCTTCCTGGTTCGAGTTTTCGCTACACGATTCTCACGACACACCGCACTCTACGCTGGCCAACTGCGACCCCCATCAGCACAGTTTTTGCCAACCACGACCCTAACACGACCCGCACGATCTGGCCGAACGTTATATTACGCGTTTCTTCCATACAAAACACCAGTGAATATCTGGACTAGAGGTTAGCAGCTGTATTGGTTGTTTTGGTAGCTGTCTGACTCGCTTGGTTCAGATGTCGCCTAGCATTTCAGAAATCGAGCACGAGGGGCCGAAGCCGCGGCCTTCTCGACGGGAGACCATTCTGAGTCTGGTCGAAATGCTTCTGCAACATCCCGGAAGTGGTGATCTGCGTGCGTCCTTCATATTCGCATCGTTTACTTCAAATGTCTCATGTATTGCCATTACAACCAGACCCAAATCAGCAACCTAGTTTTGAAGACGACAAAGACGTCCGTGAGTGCAGCCTTCTGCTCCGTTTCCTGTCCTGGTCTCAGGGTATTCTAGCAAGCGTTGATGAACACAGACAAACGGTGGGGGCCGAGACATTCCACCGATTTAACAGGTCCGCGGTTGTTTGCTTGCAATCTATTTATTTCGTCTTACGTGTGTAGACGGATCGACAATCTGGATAAACAAGTGAGTCTCAATTCTGTATATTTGCTTCCAGCTAATCGCACTCCAGCTCCGGAACTTTGCCAACGCAACCCGCCAGCTCGGGAGCTCGGTCGCAATTTTATCGTCTGCTTTCCACCTTAGGGAGCGAATTGCGCAGATACTTTTTCTATACCGTGAAAATGCCGCCGATCTCTTTCCACGAAAAATTTCGCATGCAACCCGAGAAAACATTGTGGACGCCAAGATCAAGAGTGGGCGGCGCCGAACAAAGGCCCCGAAGGTGGCGGGTTATAGCGCGCCGCCTCATGTTACTCGGCCCGCGATTGATGAAGGTCTCGACTTGGTACGCAAGTCTAATATGACCGTCTTAATTGGCTTTGATGAGCCCCAGGAAAAATTCCCTGAACAATTCGAGGCACTTGCCGAAAACATAGTAACTTTTGGTCGTTGTTTAAACGAGTTCCCGGAATTCACGGATGAGGCTATCAACGCTTCCATCAGTTCCTTCGAGGGCGATCTGAAAGTGGGTCGATAGGCTAGGTCAGGTACAATATTTGACTGTTCCACAAGTATTGGGCGTCGTGCTTGCAAGTGTATCAAGGTAACCTCATCACTCCGTTACAACCCCAAATCTCATGACATCGATTTTAGGCCAATTCCGTTACCCCGCTGTTCAGAGATATGTTCACGATCTCACAGCAGAAATGGGCGGTAAGTCCTGCTCCGCATTCTCAATGTGCGGTCTAACGAGAAATGGTAGAACACATTGATAGTATCACCTCGACTTTGGTCATGTTCGTCGAAATCGGTCAGTTGTTCTTCCGCTGCCCTCTATTGCTATGCTCAACAATGAAACAGGCGTTCCTACTATCAGATTTGGGCAAAAGCACAAGACGGACAATCTGGTGGGTAGATCAATTGTCCTTACATTCTTGTCCGCTAATTACCTTTGTTCAGTGAGCAGTGACCTGCATTTTCGCTGTGTTGTTTACGCCTTTTGACTTTAGGCTCAACCTCTCGACTGTGGCGACCTTTTTCTCAGCTGTCACTGCGACAACCCTTCAGTTCTCTTTCAATCTCCTGGGGACAGCCCTCAGAGACGCAGTCAACTGCTTCTGGTTTGCTTCTCTCGTTTTCAGCATCGCGGCAGCGGTCAATAGCTTGTTAGGACTCACCTGGAAGCAAGCGATGTAGTAGGTCATGGTTTGGCGCGCCGCTCTCCTCTGCTTATCTTCTTTATAGCCGTTCCCCAGGACATCGTGTGCCGTGGTGGGTGCTCATCTGGATCAAACGATCGCCCTTGGTCTTCCTCGTCATGTCCGTCGCCTGTTTCTCTATTGGCCTCTGCCTCTTCGCCTATGCATCCAACCAGGTGAGTCCCATCGATTCTCATCGGCAGTCTCACTCACACTCGCTGCTAGGCTCTTGTCACGTCCATAATCACCTCCGTCTTCACCGTCTTCACGTCCTTCGGTCTCGCAGCGGTGTCGGCGTGGTTTGCCTCTGAGCGTTATGTTTTCCTTCGCCATCGCGGAAGAAAATGGCTCTCGGATGTGCTCCTGGATTCCAAAGAGCAATTCATGGCGCTGCCCGGGATAAAGCGAATCCGAAAAGTCTTCCGCGGCATAAAGCGGCGCTTCCGCATAGCCAAGAGAGCCGTGGCTCGCGTCACCTCTAAAACCGTCAATTTGCTCTCTGCGAGCAGCAGCGACTCCGAGAAGAGCGAGGACTTGGAGGCGAACATCCTCCCTGTTTCGAACGGCCACTCCCGCGAAACTTCTGCAATGGCGAGTGTCGCTCAATTCCCAACGATTTCCGAAGATGGGGCTACCTCCCCGGCTCTTTCGGCCCAGGAGGCCTCAGGCTCTGCGACGAACAGCCCAATGGTATCAGGAGCCGCGAACGAGGGTGCTACGCCGACGACGCCCGGTCCTACAAGGGGCAAGCTGCTCTGGAAGAGCGCGCTGCAGACGGTGAAGATGCGCACCGTGGCGGCGTCGCCGTTCGGGGCGCGCACGCCTCACCGCCAGCGGACGACCTCGTCAACCCTTACGACGACGTACGGCGAGCGGAAGCGGACGATTATGGACGAGCCGATCCCGGCCCTCGTGGTCCGCTCGCGCGTCGCGACGCTCAAGCCGAAACTCAGCACGCTCGTGGCCACGGAGGGATTGGACGCGCACCAGGCGCTCGTGCGGCATCTGCAGTTCTCGCCTGATGGGAAGTTCTTGGCGACGTCGAGGTGAGGCACCGTGCGGTCTCTTGTTTCAGCGCAGTGTTGATGCGTTTGCTGTAGCTGGGACCGCACGTCGATCATATGGCGCATTGAGAAGGTGAGAGCGAGCGTTTATCTGGTACGCATGATTGACACCTCCACGACAGCCTTCGCTCTTGCTACATCGAGTGCTTGCCCATCCACAAGGATTCGTCGGCCAAGTCGCCTGGTGAGCTGTGGCGGTCCCACTGACCGGCCGTCGTCTGATCCTCATATGCAGGTCCGACACGGGCAACATATTACTGACCAAGCTGAACAGAGGCATGAAGGTCTGGACGGAGGTGGGTTAGAGGACAACGACATTTATTCTTCGTGTCATTTAGCCCCACGCATTTCTGATTCTCCTTCCCTCACTTCCGCGACCGCACAGGATGGAGTCTGTCAAAAGACGATTGACCGCCAAACGAATGTCGAGTCGATCACGTGGTTCCCTGGCAGTCAAGGTGTGTCGCCTTGTTCTTTGACTCTGAAATGAGCAAGTAGGTCTTGACGCGCGGCGCAGCGTTCTTGTCCGTTGAGGGGAGCACCGTAACCAAGCTGGTAAGATACAAACCACAGAGGACCACGTTCTTCCTTACTGATGCCGTCTTAGGACCTTCGCGGCAATGTACGTGCAGGCGCGTCGACTCTTGTCGATTACTCATCCTTTTTTTTCAGATATTAGACCAGTACAACTTTGGGCGGATGAAGCTGCATGACGTAGCAGTTACCCCCGATGGCACGCGACTCCTCGGCGTCGGGCCGCTGCTAGAGTCCCCGACGGGCCTGCAGCCCAGCAAGTCCCCGGCCGAGAAACGCCTTGCAGGTGTGCATCTCGCGTCGCTAGTGCCGTCCTTGCTGATCGCTTCCCGTAGTCTATAACACGGAACTCAAGCAAATCGAGCAGTGCGTCCCTCTCTGAATCTTGCCACATGTGGGATCTTGACCACAGACGCAGTCAAACGCCGGTGCTGAACGACGTACGCGATGTCACGTTGGCGCGGAACACGCGCCAGGGCCTCATTGCGCTTGTCAGCTACGAGAACAAGGTATGCTGCCTATCCTTTGTCGCTTACGACTATAGATTGACTGGCGGATGTACAGGCGCCGCCTCAGCTATGGAAGATGGAGCTACTGAAGGACCGGGAGAACGCCGCGCTTCTCGTTGCCAAGCTCACGCTGAGGTACGTTGTGCCCGCGTCCATCTCATCGTATGTTTAGTTGAATAACGACTGCAGGCATACATACATGCCGAAGCACGCGGTCGAGTTCGCGGGGCCCAGCTACTTTGGCGGAAAGAACGACGAGCTAGTCCTCTGCGCTGGGAAAGGTGCGTTTTATGTAGTTTATGGTTACCGACTGACGCTGACTGGCCGCAGCGGGGGACATCCACATCTGGGACCAGGAGAGCGGGACGCTGCTGCGGCACATCCGAGCGCAGGCGCAGCAGTCGGGCGATCTGACGTGCATTGCGTGGAACCACGCTGCGGAGGACCCGTTCATGTTTGCAACCGGGAGCCACGACGGCGCGGTGCGTATCTGGACGAAGCCTGCCAATGGTGCGGAGACGCACGAGGACCCTGGCGGCGGCGGCGACGGCGAGGACGCCGTGCGCTCCACGTCGCCGTTCGAGATGGAGATTGAGCGCACGGACAGCCCGCTGACGCAGGCCGAGTTTGAGGCGGTGGATGCGTTGCGGCTGCGCGAGTCGACGTCTGCGAGCGAGGTGTCAGTCGGGACGTTGCCGAGGGAGCGCATGGTTGCGTTTGCGGGACAGGAGGGGTCGGACGAAGATTGAGGTGTAAGCTTGTTTGGAAGTTGTACGTCGAGCGGATGGATCTCATGTTTTTATCGACGTATGTATTATGCACGGAAACAAGTCATGGATGGAATAAATAGGATACCGGCCTTAACGTTAAAATGTGCGGGAGGGTTGGGAAAGAAAACACCATATCCACTTCGCACGGATGAGCGCAAGGACCCTTAAGCATAGGACTAGTATATAAAGCGGAAGAACTGTACGCAGACGTCGACGGCTCCGGCGCGCACTAGTACTGTGTGGAGAACGCCGCGCCGGCAATGACACCAACGCCGTCGAGGCTGGATGGACACTGGCAGGAGCCTCGCGATCAGTGAGCGCAGGGGTCGATGCCGAACAGGAGCGTATCCCGTTTTCGCAGTGTGCTTGCAGACCATGATGTTGTCGAGGTCGAGGCCGCTAAGCTGGGTGTAAGTTATAAGAGCTACAAGATGGTCCTACTGCCATTGAGTGTCCTGATAATGGGCGCCTCGACCTAGCTCGACCTCGACTTGCAGAAGTCTTCCTTCGCTGAACGTCCATCGGGAGAGGTTTGTCGTAACTCGTTGCCAAGCGTTGAGAAAACATCAGGGTAGCTGTCCGGGACATATGGGACTTGAATTTGAAGTTGAAGAGCGCACTAGATTCCATTCATGATGTACAGGCGCAGCAGGGTATCGTAAATAAAAAAGAGAAAATATCCTTAAAATATAGATAGGAGACCCAAACCAAAATAAAACAAAATATAAGGTGCACGCAGATAGTATAACCTGAACTCGGCGGTCGGAATGCGGGCAAGGACGACGTACTTCGACGACCAAGCGGGGTCAGCACTGCGGAATTGAGCGTCAAAAAAGAACTGAAAGAACTGAGGGAGGAATCACGAACACATCGAGAGCGAGACACCATGAGAGAAGCGAGCTGGCCGGTGGCGATGAAGATATGTCAGGCGTCCCCGACAGTCGTCCCATCCCGGCACCAGCGTCCCTCGTAGATCCCTCGTGATCTTTGCTATCGACGCTGCTTTGTCCGCTTCTTCTGGCCATCGACACCGTCGTCCGTCGCACGCGAGCCGATTCTCAACCGAATCGATCAGGGAGATGAAGAAAGGGGGGGATCTAGGCCGGCAATGATATGCCTGCTGGCGGCGGGGAGCTATGGGCACGCGAGATGAGCAGGAGATGACGAGAATGTATAGGCAGGACTCACGATGTGGAGGAAATCCCGAGCAAGTGCCGGAATAACTATCATAAGGAAGAGAAGCCAGATCGTGATGCGGGGGCGGGGTATCGTCAAACTAGCTAGTATGTGTGGCCGTGTATTGAGTTCAGTCTTCCCGGGAATGGACTGGGATGCGAAGCCCTTTGCCCTGAGGGTATAGAGAAGAAGGGCGCAGAGGATGACGGCGTAGGCCATGGCAGCGTTGTACGGAAAAGAGGGCAGGCCGTTGGGAAGGATACATTTGGTTGGCGGTGGAGCAATGAATACGGACGTTGGAGTACCGGGAATGATGATCTTCGGCGGGGACCAGCCAGAGATATCGATGGTGACTTCAACTTGGGCGCTAACACAGAACCCCCGGATACAACCAACCAGGGCCTTGGGCGTATATCGAAACATAGACGGCGGCATTCTCTTGTGTAGGTAAGGGACCAAGCCTCCACTTTGCATCTCTCGTAGATCGCGGAAGGTCGAGCTGAGAGGGGCAAAAAGTTGTACAAGAAGCCCTAAAAGAATTGCTATCCAGACAAGGGAGATCCATATATTGGTCTGATGAGACTTTGTCGCTGAGCTTGAGTATATGTTCGGCCGAAGTAACATTCTGTGACGACAGCGCAATGCGAGATATACGAGGCAGGCCGATATGACGGCAGTGAAACCTATAAATGCAACGTAGGGAAAGACGACCAAGCCGTTCGAAAGGACACATTTGGTGGAGGGGACGATGTATGGAGACGTTGGCGTCGGACTGAGATTATTCTTGAAGCCAGAAACGGCGACTGTGACCTTGGCTTGCGCCCCAATGCACAACCTGCCGAAGCAGCAAGAGAACCTCTTAGAGGTGAAGGAGAGGAGGAAGGAGGAAAGGAGCTTGAAGACCTGGAACATGTTGTGGTACGGGTGTGAGATGTAAATGGGTGTCAGCCGCAGAAACTGAAGCATGCCTAAACAACTTCTTCGCATCGTCCGAGCCAAGGTCCGAGCCGCTTCATATTACTCGTCGCAAGTGGCTTTGAAACCCACTGGCAGCCTGTGAATCCGCACATCGCCGTCCTCTGACTCAGGAACTTCGTTTTGATACTACCCCATCGGTGCTAACATATTATTTCTGGATTCCTTATAAGATGGACAGGGATTTACTGAGCGGCGGTTCAACTTACACGGGTTCATTCACTGCTTGAGTGAATTTCGCACGTCGCGAAACTGGTCAGTGTACGGCCATGGACCCCAAAGCGCCTATGTTTGCGACAATCCCTGCACCCAGGTCCCGCCGCACGCGGTTTCTCCCCTTGCTGGCTTTCCTGTTCGCCTCCAATTTCCTCGCCTTTTATTTCTTCTCCCAGCCGCAGCAGCTAGCCCCACTTCCTCTGCACGTCGAAACGACGCTTTCTCGGTGCCGCGCCCTCAATTTGAAACCCGCGCCCCTACCCTCATTTAACCTGCGTACCAAGTCAGACAGATTCCAGCCTGGGACACGCGCGGTGCTCGTCAAGAATGTTACGATATGGACTGGACGCGTCGACGGGCTCGAGGTGCTCGAGGGCGACATCTTCATGCACGGGGGCATCATCGTAGCAGCCGGTGTCATCGAGAAATCCCTACTGAACGCCGGTGGCCACGACACGGTCGATGCCCAAGGCGCATGGGTGACTCCAGGGTCCGTCTGTGCTATCCCAGTTGCCAACGCGTAGCTTAACGCGCCGCAGGATCATCGACCTGCATTCCCACCTGGCCGTGTTCTCTGCCCCCGCCCTCGATGGCGCAGAGGACAGCAACTCTTTCAAGGGGATCGTCCAGCCCTGGCTGCGCGCGCTCGACGGAATGAACACCCACGACGACGCGTTCGCGCTCAGCGTTGCAGGCGGAGTCACCACGAGTCTGATCCTCCCGGGCTCGACCAACGCGATAGGTACTGACCTCTGCAGTCTAGCCAGATGCTCATACTTACTAGACTGGTGACCTGTCTGTCTATGGGACACAAGTGTCGATAGACAGACTGGTCGATCTGGTCTTAAATTGTGAAGTCAAGCGGCGGCACCGCCACAACGCGTCATATATCAAGTGCAAGTCACGTTTGATGCCCCATCAGTGCCAAACACGACGCTCCGATCGCGGTCGCGTCTCTCTCTTCCGCCTTCAGCGTCCTCTTTTCTGCCTTCACCGTCCCTCGCACGCGGTGCGCTTAGATTCAGAATTGCTTACTCAGGCAACTACACCCAATTTCCCCCTTCCTCCCGTCTTCCGTCTCAAACTGAGACTCCATCTTGCTGCGGCCGGCACGCCCGTCCCACTGAGATTTCGTCGGGACGTCCGAGACAATACCATAAGTAATGGCACTGGTCGATGCCTTTAACATTGAGGCCCTGCAATTCAATATGCGGTGCCGCTTCCGTCCGGGTCAGCGAAATTTGAATACACATCCTCGAGGTACTCTCGAGACATATCGGCATGATAGTGCTGAACAATTGCGAGATTTTGCAGCTCCTTGGGCAACAGTGAGTCGATGTGCTGCTGCGGCCGTTTCGGCTTTGTTTCCGTGAAAAATAACCAGTTGTGTAACCCATGGGCGGGTGCCAGGAAGTCTGGCATCGATAGTGCAAGGCTTTGAGAAGGGAAGGGATAGGATAACTTGCGTAGTCCGGAGGTATATAGTAATTGATGTCGTTCATGGCTTCAAGAGTGAACAGTGAAGACGGAAAAGAGGACGCGAGAGACGCGACCGCAATCGGAGGGTCGTGTTTGGCACTGATGGGGCATCAAACGTGACTTGCACTTGATCTATGACGCGTTGTGGCGGTGCCGCCGCTTGACTTCACAATTTAAGACCAGATCGACCGGTCTGTCTACCGACACTTGTGTCCCGTAGACAGATCGGTTACCGGTCTACATACTTACCAGACATTACATTTCAGGCGGCCAGGGCTTTGTCATTAAGCTCCGGTCGACGAGCAAGCGGTCTTCGTATGCACTTCTGTTGGAGCCCCCGTTCGGGCTGAATGGCTCCGACGTTGATTACGACGTTCCTCCTCGCTGGAGACACATGAAGTGTGTTAATTCTTCCGTCTTTTTGTCGTAATTCTAATCTCTTTCAATAGACATGCCTGTGGTGTGTAGAATCCATTTGTTTGAGCACTTTTAGATCACCAATAATTGCCTTCAGGTCAAAATCCTGGTACATACATTCAACTTGATTGCCTCCCCCCTTAATTCGTTTACCTGCTCAGCGATCTTCCATGATGGGACGCGCATGGACACCGTATGGAGCGCCCGAAAAGCGTGATACAACCATTTCACTCCTTTCTTTCTCTTCGCTGAAAGCGGGATAGATACGACGAGGCCCGCAAACTCAAGATTGCACAAGACCAGTATTGCGCGCAGGCTCAGGCCGGACGCTGGACCGGCCTTGGCGAATTTCCGTCAGACCTGGCATTGGAGGCGCTGGTCGATGTGCTTCGGGGCAAAGTCAAGGTCGCGTTCTGTCAGTAGTATTACCGGAGATTCCTTATGTTTTGAGTAGGTTCAGACGCATTGCTACGAGGCCGTCGATATCGACGCGTTCATACGCATGTCGAACGAATTTCAGTTCCCGGTGGCTGCATTCCATCATGCGCATGGTTCGTTTATTCATTGAACGAGGATATTTACCGCTGAAGTACTCTGCAGAGGCGTACCTCGTCCCGGAGGTGTTGAAGCGCGGTTACGGTCCATTCCGACTGTCTTAGTGAGCTTCATAGACTAATTGGCCCTTGTACAGGGCACCCGCCTGCATCCGCTATATTCGCCTCCTTCGCCAGGTTCGCTCACCGTCTTTACGACGCGCGCCGACTAACTCCTCGTCACATCTAGGTATAAGCGCGAGGCGTATCGCCATTCCGAGTTCGCTGCCCGTATCCTTGCAGACCATAAGCTTAAAGTTGTCATGAAGGTACATGCTGCCCCAACTAACTTGTATCTACCGCGGTGAAACAGAGCGATCACCCCGACATCGTCTCGCGCTATTTGATACACGAGGCGCAGATGGCGCACTACCGAGGACTGAGCGCTGCCCTCGCGCTCGCCTCCGTCACCGCGACGCCCGCGGAGGTTCTGGGCCTCGATCACCGCGTTGGATTCATCAAGGCTGGTATGTCTCCCAAGGTTTACCCGAAGAATGAGTCTGATGTCATGTTCAGGCTACGATGCTGACCTCGTCCTATGGGACTCGCACCCACTTGCCCTCGGAGCGACCCCCGTCCAGGTCTTCATCGACGGCATCCCGCAACTCAGCAACCCGCACATATCAAAGAAACCCGCCTCCCACCAACATGCACCCAATACTCCGAATTTTGATCAGGAAAGGATGGACGCGATCAAATACGAGGGCCTGCCGCCGCTTGAACCGGCGATGCGCACTACCGAGGCCGTGCTCTTCCGGAACGTGTCGAGCTTCTGGACGGCGGGTGCGCATGCGCGCGAGGCGCCGGGGAACGTGCTCGTCGTGAGCGGCGCCATCGTGTGGACGGGGTCTGACACTACACTCGCCTCATCGGTGGCCGACGGCGCGCTTACAATCGGTCTCGAGGGCGGGAGCCTCGCCCCCGCGCTCGTCTCGACCGGCTCACTGATTGGGCTCCAGGAGATCGCGCTGGAGGAGTCGACCACGGACGGCCCTGTGTTCGATCCATTGCACGTGGAGCTTCCCACCATACTCGGGGAACACGTCTTGATGCGCGCTGCGGATGGGCTGCAGTTTGGGACGCGGGATGCGCTGTGTGCCAGGTCCATTGTTATCGGGAGGGCGATGCTAAGGGTATTAATAGGCTTGCGTATCGGGGTGGGGTCGGCAGCGCCATCACCGCGCCCGGCGGGTCCGGCGTCTTCCGCGGTCTCAGTGTGTCTTTTTCGCTCGGCGCGCGCCACAAACTCGAGAAAGGCGCGGTTATACAGGACGTCGTGGCCGTCCACATCTCAATCAGCCCGCGATTTCCGAGCTCGGTGAGCACCCAGATCGCCACGCTCCGCAGGCTCCTGCTCGAGCCACCCAAAAGCGAGAAGCAATTCAGCTTTAAACAGGCTGCAGATGCGCGTCTTTCTTCCCCTTCCAGTGTACGCAGGCTAATGATTCATCTGTAGGGTACCATTCCGCTCGTCATCACCGTCAACAGTGCGGACATCATCGCGAGCCTGCTCATGCTGAAGCGGGAGGTCGAGATGCAGCGTAGAACTGCCATGAAGATGACCCTCCTCGGCGCCACAGAAGCACACCTCCTAGCCCCGGAGCTCGCGGCGGCCAACGTCGGTGTCATCTTGACACCCCCGCGGTCCTTCCCGTACAGCTGGGAACAACGGAGAATGTGTGTTTCTGTCGGATCACCCGACTTTGATCTCATTATACCTGACAGTCTTGCCGGCCCACCGCTCACAGCACAGAGCTCGGCCGCGTGGCTCGCGGCGCACAACGTCACGGTCGGGTTGGGCCCGCAGGGTCTCGCGGGCGATGCCTCGATGAGCGCTTGGGCCGTGCGCAACCTGCGCTTCGACATGGCGTGGGTGCGTCCATCTACCCTATTGCTCTGCACATCGTTTCTCATAGTTGCTCAGGTGGCGCTCGAATCTGGGGGCTCCATTTCGAAAGAGGCTGCGCTAGCCATGGCGTCGTCGAATATCGAGGAACTGTTGGGAGTTCGGTCCGCAGGTGCTGAGTTTGCTGTGACGCGAGGCGGAGATCTCTTCACTTTCGAATCAAAAATTGTCGCGATGATATCTTCTACGCGGGGGGTGGTCGACTTGTTTTGACATGCCGGGGCATGCCAAGGACGAAACGACAAGTACACCGGAGCCTCTGTAAAGTGGTACCGTTTTTGAAGACTCCTCAGATAATTCTCTGGTCGCTACGTCACATATCAGATCAGGTAGCTGCTCGAAATCTGCAAAATGCAGTAGCGGAGGCTACGTATTCCATACCCAGGAGCATCAAGGGATGGTGTGTCGACCGACTTCTCCTGTCGAGCCCGCGCCTTCGCGCTCAACTCTGGCTTCCACGCAACGGCTTCGTGCAGATGTATCGAGCCCTCCATTACGGTTCACAGGTGTCTTAAACATCACTCCAAAGACATTCTTTTGCACGCGTCGGCGAATCTTGAGTTTAGGGAACTGATCCAACTGTGGTAAGGCGAAGAGGACGGCGGGATGACGATTGGCAAAACTCGAGTAGCGGCAAGCGAGAGATGCAAGCAGATTGATAGCCACGGTATCGCGAAATTCAAAACGGTCGGTGTGCGGTTGGAGTCACTCGGAGAAGCAGGCGGGTAGAGGTACAGAATTAAGAGATAAATACAGCACAAGTACAACGAAGAGGGAAAAAATCTATTTTGTGGTCGTTGCAGACGAGAACTTCGTGACGGACTTGGTCTGAAGGGATCGTGAGCTGGAGGAAAGGGCAGGAAAGGGAGGAACGTACACCCTCGCTGATCGCGTGCTTGGCCAGCTCACCAGGCAGGATTAACCGTACGGATGTCTGGATCTCGCGGGAAGAAATGGTGGATTTCTTGGAGTATTGTGCGAGCTCTGGATTCGAGTCAGAAACGAGAATTGCGCAACAGGGAAAGACTGCGCACTGGATGCCTCGGACGCGATCCGCTCGAAGATGTCGTTGACAAAGCTGTTCAGGATGGCCATGGCCTTGTTCGAGATACCGGTGTCGGGGTGGACCTGCTTAAGGACTGAAGGAATGAAAGGTTAGTGAAGAAAACAAACGGGCAAGTGGCAGAGGACGCGCCCTTGTAGATGTACGAAGAGTAGGTCTCCTTGCGCGTCTTCTTGCGCTTCTTCTTCTCGCCGTCTGCGGGTGCAGCCGCCTTGGACGTCTTCTTGCCCGCCTTCTTCTCGGTGGTCTTGGACGGCGCCTTCGAGGCAGTGGCAGGTGCCTTGGAGGCGGTAGACGCGGGGGCCTTGCCGGCGGTGGATGCGGGTTTGGGAGCCATCGAGTATAAGTGACGGAGTGGGTGGCAGGTGGCGAGGTAGCTGGTGGGCAAAAGTTGAAGTGCACAAGCGAAACGGGCGCGTGCTTATATAGTGACGCGTGACGTTGTCCTTGTTTGCGCGAATCAACCAAGTCGCGTGAGACGCGTCTTTGTTGACACCCAAACAGTATAAATACAGGCCAACCGCCCCAAACTCACAACTCTCTTCCGTTCCACCACCACCACCACCCTCGACCACCCACACCTCGCACACTACATACAATGTCTGGCAAAGTCAGCGGCAAATCCAAGTCCGGAAAGGCGGCGGGCAGCGGCGGTGACTCCAAGTCCCAGTCGCGTTCTTCCAAAGCCGGCCTGCAGTTCCCGGTCGGTCGTATCCACCGTCTGCTCAAGAAGGGCAACTACGCTCAGCGTGTCGGTGCCGGTGCACCTGGTCAGTTCGAGTTGACATCCACGCTCTCAACTCTTCTGACGCGTTTCCTTTTCTTCAGTCTACCTCGCCGCCGTCCTCGAATACCTTGCTGCCGAGATCCTCGAGCTCGCCGGCAATGCCGCCCGTGACAACAAGAAGCACCGTATCGTGCCTCGTCACCTGCAACTCGCCATCCGGAACGACGAAGAGCTGGGCAAGGTACGTCGACATATTTGCATCTTGAGCATCGCGCTCATGCCACTGCAGCTCCTCGGCTCCGTCGTCATCTCCCAGGGTGGTGTCGTACCTCACATCGACCCTTCGCTGCTGCCTACTGGCACGAAGAGTTCGTCCTCTTCTTTCCTCCGTCGTTTCTGTCCTGACTCGTCTCTTTCCAGAGGGCAAGGGTGCCGTTCCGGAATAGACTGCTTGCATCTCCGTACCTATTGGCCTTATAGTTATTTCTTCTTTTCATCTTGTCCCGCATCCACGTGTAAAATTTACTTCCTTCATTATGATTCACGTGTAGTATGTGTACCAATTACATCGCATCTGTCTCGCTCTCTTTTGTGCAATGGCTCTCTGAGTGTCTCTTATCGACAGCTCTGTTCAACCCTACCACCACTTTTCACCTCTTGCGACTTGGATTTCCGTCGATTCCTCGACCTTCCGACATTCCTTATCGCCCCGCTCTTCTGACTCTGAGTCGACTGTCGAATGTATGGCCGTCGGAATCACTTGGATGGACCGTTTCGAGCCTCTAACGGACCCGGAAAATGAACCTCGTAGTGGTGTCCATGGTCGTCGAGTCTAAGCTTCAAGCTTCAAGGCTCGAGGAGATTGTGAGCTTTAAGACTCGAGGAGAGAGCGTTGGCAAGATCCCACCGCGCGGGCTGACTCAGAATCCGACGTGCTCGGTACCGGACTCGCTCATGGACGCTCAGAGTCTACAAAGATAGCAGCAACTGTATCGAGCACTCAGACCATTCCACTACAAACTCATATGCAATTGCAGTGGACAAGAAGAGCTACAAGAAGCTACAAGTACATTATTCTAACTCGCACCTAGGCCTACCTAGGCTCAAGCGTACACTTTCTCGTTGAAACCCGGCAAGATCGTCGCAGTGGCATGGTCCTTCTGGAGTGAGCCTGCTTTCGTGCGCTGCCACTTCTGCTTTGCAAAGGTCCATTCTAACATCGATCTGATTCAGCAGCAAGTCCTCGATAGAAAAGCGGCGCATCGCACCTTCCATAGTCGGAACCGGGTTCCCGCTCGTCTCAAACTCGTTCTCGATGTATCCCGCGCGCTTGAGCACCGGGGAGTCCTGGATCGTTGCAAGCTTGACGTCGTTGTGGGGTCTGCCCGTAAGGTATGAATATAACCGCTGGTATGCGCTGAGGACAGACACTGACCGCGAGAAGTAGAGGAGGCCCAGACGGTCAACGTGTTGCTGGTCCTTCGGCGGGACCGTGACGCTAAGGCGATGTCCGAGTCAGACTCCCATAGCGGCGACTGTGATGAGATACCGACCGGTGCACCGTGCTCTTCACATACCCCGCCGTCAGGAATTGCAGCGCATCGCACGCGTTGACGGTCAGCGTCGCGTCCTGCGGCTTCACCCACTTCCACTCATTCGTCGACGGGTACCGGATCTGCAGCGCCGCGACAGGCTGGCGGAACAGCAGCGTGAAGCTGCCGAGATCTAAATCCACCACACCGTCAGCCAGCGCGTTCGGGGAGAATGGCGAGACATGTACCGGTATGTCCGCCGGTCCAGTTCTGCAACTTGGCGTTGATCTCGGGCGGGTACTTCTCGTAGCGCATGTAGCGAAGGTGGTCCTGCGGTGCTTTCGGGTCAATGGGCGGCTGAAGACGATCGATGATAGACTGACTTCGCTCTTGACTGGATACTGGTGAATCTTCGTGAAATAGTCGTCCGGGAGTTCAAGCGCAATGGCCAGCAAGACGAATAGAGGATCAAGGACCTCCGTGTGTAGAGCCTGTGCGACTATATCAATATCTGTGCGCATCCTGTGTCGAGGATACCTACGCGAGCGAATTCCTCGACTTCCTCGAGTCTCTCCGTAATCACAGCAGGGTGATTGTGTCGGAAATCGCCGTTGAACTCTACCAGCAGGTGAGAAGCAGAAACAGCTTTATAACGATTCGCTTACTCGGCATGTTATAGATCTCTATTTTGTCCTTAATCTTGCCTTCCGGGTCGATGCTGTTTTCGCTATTAGCCTTATTAAATGGTGCGACGAGGGGTACGCACGTCCGACGGCCAGCAGGGACGTATCCGTTGAATTGCCCCTCATCTACTCGCGTCAGTATGCGACCGCCGCCACGCCAAAGTCACATAAACCAACCTAGGCCTTGCGGGACGTACTTCAGCTTCTCCTCGAGCGGCAGCTCGTAGAACTGCTTCCCGAGCGCGAACTGCCTGTTCACACGCTCCTGCGAGATACCGAAGTTCTTGACGTAGAAGAAGCCCTTCTCGCGCACGGCGGAAATGAGGATGTCGGCCTGCTGTTTCTTACCCTCCGGCGTGTTGAGCTGGCTCAGATCGACCGTGACGAGCTCTGCCCAGTCCAGTTGCTCCTACCATGCAGACTTAAGTAACCGCAAGTCAGCCTTCCTGGCGTGGACTTGCCTTGGTTTCGGGCACATGGTTGAAGGTTCCGAGCTCAGGGACGGCGACGGGCATAGCGGGTAGTATATTCTAACTTCACCGACATACTACATTCGAGGCGTTTATATATGTTGGTGAAGACTGATTGCGCGAAGGCTGACTAAAATGGTGGGGGAATAAGGATAATGGGCTAATGTGTCTTCTGAATGGCGCAATCCAGCTATCTCGAGCAGCGTTCCCCATGGCGTCTTAGAATAACAGAATTACGCTCAAGAAATATTTGTTATCGGTCCGGTGACCGCACTGTAAAAAGAAAGTGTGCCCAACCGCCCCACGAATCCCATTCAACTCGTCTGACAGTGATACGAATCAAAGTCCACGCCTCTAACGACCTCGGACCATTCGTCGAGGTGTTCCGTCATTATTTTGCATTTTGCCCGAACATCGCGGTCCGCATCCTTGCCGAGGAGCAAGTACCCGGGCCAGGGTTTGCCTTTAGCAGCCCCTTCGCCTCTAACGACGTCGACGACGGCCTCCATCGCCTTGTCCGGGTCTCCCACCTGTGTACCGTCCCTGGCAGCGTAGAAGTCCATACTTTCACGCCGTGCTCCGTCGTACGCCTCGATTGGGTTGCTGATATTGTAGTTGTCCGCAGTGCGTACCATGCTCGTCCGAAAGGCGCTGGGCTGAACGAGCAGAACGCGGATGTTGAACGGAGCGAGCTCGAGGGTGAGCGTCTCGGTCAATGCGTGGACAGCGGCTTTGGAGCTCCCGTAAGGTCCTGCAAACGCGGTGAGAATTCCATTGACCCGTACGACGCATTCATGTACCCAAGCCCTGTAGTTTTATCAGAGGAACGTCGCGCCTGGCAAAAATTCGAGATTAACAATGAGGTCGGTTGCCCATGCGGATCTGCTTCCGATCACGACGATCGTGGCCTCATTTTGAGCGCGAAGGTATGGCAAGCAAGCCGACGTAACATCCATTAAACCGAATACGTTGACCTCGTATTGCTTGCGGAGAAGGGCTGACCTAGTTTAAAATCTGTTAGTGAATCAAAGAGAAATCCAGTGCAAGCTCTCACCCGCCTTCTTCCAGTATTCCCAGGTAGCACGAACCTGCGTTATTCACTAACACGTCTAGTCTACCCCATGCAGCAACGGCATCCGCTACCCTGCACCTATAAGCGGTCTTCAATACTCATGCTCGCGGTCCGCACAAGAAAGGCAAGTACTTAATGAGTTCTTCACCGGAGGTAACGTCTAATTGAAAGAGTCGGAGGTTGTCGCTGGTTCCTTCCAAATTCTGTATGGGGTCTAGAGACCTGGAAGTCGCAATAACACGATCGCCTCTTGCAAGCACAGAAGATATCAAACTGCGGCCAAAACCAGACGAGGCCCCTTGAGTGAAACGAACAGGTTAGATACAAACTGACGAGCTAACGAAGGCTCTGACCTGTAATGAGCCAGACCCTGGAAGCCATCGCAAGTTGGTAGGCGTGCAGGCATGATCATATTTAGGTAGCGTGGCTTGAATCATCTCACGGGGCGAAAGCCTAGTCAAGTGTTGGTCAAGTGGTACTGGCGCGTGTTGTAGCCGGGCCGTGGCTCCATATTCAGACGATTGGCTCTTTAAAACCTCTATAATTCATAGTTTGTCAAACCATACATCTGCTATGTCACGGACGCTGCCGCCTTTCTTGGCTCTCCAAGACTGATGTTGCGCGAAAAACAGCCCGAGTCCCACTATGCGACCCTCCTCCTCCATAAAGGTAGCAGCCATGGTCCCGGCGACAACTTCGAAAGGACTGTGGTCGGCACCATAGCCATCGACATAGAGGTTTACCAGCTCCGCAGTGAATTCATATCCGGAAACGTGGGAAAGTCGCAGATGGGAGCCCCAAAATCGAGGCCAGGCACTGAAGAGGTCCGTGGGATGGAGGGACTTCCCTGCGGCCGACATGACTGTAGTGAAATCTTGGATGACGGCGAGACATTGCGGGGAAGTATGCGACAGGGGGCTGCAGAGCGTGAAATTGCCGTAACCAGGATCGTTATATGTGCCCGTGAATTCGGAGGACATGAGTGGCGGCGGGAGGATGTCGAGCAAGGTCGGAACCTTGTGGACCGCTTCATTCACGACTCCATGACTGATTTTGGATAGCCCAAGAACATGGTCGGCGACCGTGTTGGCGATATTGCCAATGACTTCCGAATTCGATGCTGTGTTGGCAAGAACGACGAGACCAAAGTGGTCATTGGGGAAAAAATGAACCCTAGTATCTACGCCTGGGGCGCCACCGGCGTGTCCGACACGCTCAAGGGAGGATAAGATACATGGGATGCCAAAAAAGAGAATGCATACCTCATGACCGCGATACGAGAGGCGGCCCCAGCCAAGTCCATATGCAGAGATGGATACCACTCCGTTGCCTTTGCTGCTGCCCACATGGATGCCGGAGGTCGCGAGGTCGAAGGTGGCTCGGGGGATGATTGTGACATTGGTCTGAGCATCGACTCCGCTATTCAGAAGAACCTTGATCCACCGTGTCTACAAACTGGTCGTAAGCGACATGTAGACCCGAAATGCAAGGGTCGCCTCACCATGTCTTCTACAGTTGACATAACAGCTCCAGCCCCGGCAATTAGGTCCGCCACATGTTCTGGCATAAATAATGGAATTCTGCGCCGGGACGCGGTGAAGTACTGGGTGAATTTGCCCGTCTCAAAGGCGCGGTCCGGATGGAGTGTCGAGGACGTCATTCCGAGCGGTGACAGAATGCGCTTCTCTACAAAGTCGCGATACGACATCCCCGAGTATTTGGAGATGACATGAGCACCAGTGATGAACATCTGTCGATTGTGAAAGGCTGTTCGTGTGATGGAGATAGATTTTATACCTGGTTATTGTACTCGTTAACTTGACGCAACTCATATGCTGCACGAAGATGCCGCATTCGGACAACCACATCGCGCGGAGAGTCGTCAGGACCATAAGAAAGATCGTGACTGGATAGGGAAACGATGAATAGGGTATACGGACAGGAAATAAGAAACCTGACCCACCTAGGAAGGCCCGTCATATGAGTAAGCAAGTCCTTGAGATCAGCTTTCTCCGTCGTCCACTGGTCTTCGACCATCCACTCTTCCGGTAGAAGGTCGTGCAGTTTGGTGTTCCAGTTAAATTCCGCCACAGTGTCCGGAAGAGATGACTGGTTCTTTCCGTCCGCAAAGTCTTGCATAAGAATACCCAACGACGCAGATAAAAAGGCCTTTGAGCATGAACCGATATAGAAGATCGTCTACGGTTCTCGTTTGGATAGATTAGAGAGCAAGAGAGGGTGAAGCGTACCTTAGGTGTTACTGCATCCCCAGTTTCTGTGCGGTTGCCCCACGCCCCAAATTCCACTTCGCCGGTAGGCAGGACGATGCCCAACGACAGCCCGGCGACATTGCTAGTTTGCAATTGGCCTTCGATATAAGAGGAAAGCTCCTCAGTAACGACCTTTTCCTGGTGATTATAGGTCTTTGACTTGGGTTCGAGGGATGGCACTGGCATGGTGAAACCAACAGCTTGAAGTGGCATAGACTCGAACCAGTCTTGCGTGAGATCAAAGACAGCTACCGTATTATATTGGTCGACTGTCATCAATCCGTGAATAACGACTGGTTCGAGTCTAGAAGTGGCATATGAGCGCTGTGCAAGCGTTGTGGCACTCCAATTCTCCAATTCTCTCGGTTCGACTTGAAGTTGGCCGCAAATAATTTCTCTGATTCTACAGTCACCCGAATGGGATATATCAAGCAACGCACCAGAAATATTGACCTTTGGGATCCGAGTCTAATCAGCCAAACGTTTGAACGTTGTGGAACGGCGACTGCATTCTAAAGTCTCTGAGCCAACCATTCTCGCGTCCAACGCTCTTATTTTGGTCCCCTGTCTCGGTTTCAGGCCTATCTAAATCTCACACCGTAGCGACCTCGTTCATCTGCCTCTTGTTCTTGCATCTGCCCACGATGGTCTGTCTATGCACTGCAGACCTGGAAGTCGCAATAACACGATCGCCTCTTGCAAGCACAGAAGATATCAAACTGCGGCCAAAACCAGACGAGGCCCCTTGAGTGAAACGAACAGGTTAGATACAAACTGACGAGCTAACGAAGGCTCTGACCTGTAATGAGCCAGACCCTGGAAGCCATCGCAAGTTAGTAGGCGTGCAGGCACGATTATATTAGGTAGCGTGGCTTGAACCATCTCACGGGGCGAAAGCCTAGTCAAATGTTGGTCAAGTGGTACTGGCGCGTGTTGTAGCCGGGCCGTGGCTCCGATTGGCTCTTTAAAATCTCTATAATTCATAATTTTTCAAACCATACATCTGCTATGTCACGGACGCTGCCGCCTTTCTTGGCTCTCCAAGACTGATGTTGCGCGAAAAACAGCCCGAGTCCCACTATGCGACCCTCCTCCTCCATAAAGGTAGCAGCCATGGTCCCGACGACATTCTTGAAAGGACTGTGGTCAGCGCCATAGCCATCGACATAGAGACTCGCCAGCTCTGCAGTGTATTCATATCCGGAAACGTGGGAAAGTCGCAGATGGGAGCCCCAAAATCGAGGCCAGGCACTGAAGAGGTCTGTGGGACAGAGGGGCTTCCCTGCGGCCGACATGACTGTAGTGAAATCTTGGATGACGGCGAGACATTGCGGGGAAGTATGGGACAGGGGGCTGCAGAGCGTGAAATTGCCGTAACCAGGATTGATATACGTGCCCGTGAATTCGGAGGACATGAGTGGCGGCGGGAGGATGTCGAGCAGGGTCGAAACCTCGGGAACCGCTTCATTCACTACTGGAGGACTGATTTTGGGTAGCCCAAGAACATGGTCGGCGACCGTATTCGCGATATCGCCAATGACTTCCGTATACGATGCTGTGTTGGCAAGAACGACGAGACCAAAGTGGTCATTGGGGGAAAAATGAACCCTAGTATCTACGCCTGGGGCGCCACCGGCGTGTCCGACACGCTCAAGGGAGGATAAGATACATGGGATGCCAAAAAAGAGAATGCATACCTCATGACCGCGATACGAGAGGCGGCCCCAGCCAAGTCCATATGCAGAGATGGATACCACTCCGTTGCCTTTGCTGCTGCCCACATAGGATGCCGGAGGTCGCGAGGTCGAAGGTGGCTCGGGGGATGATTGTGACATTGGTCTGAGCATCGACTCCGCTATTCAGAAGAACCTTGATCCACCGTGTCTAAAACTTGTCGTAAGCGACATGTACACCTGAAATGCAAGGTTCGCCTCACCATGTCCTCTACGGTCGACATAACAGCTCCAGCCCCGGCAATCAGGTCCGCCACGTGTTCTGGCATAAATAATGGAATTCTGCGCCTGGACGTCGTGAAGTATTGGGTAAATTTGCCCGTTTCAAAGGCGCGGTCCGGATGGAGTGTGGAGGACGTCATTCTGAGCGGTGACAGAATGCGCTTCTCTGCAAAGTCGCGATACGACATCCCCGAGTATTTGGAGATGACATGAGCACCAGTGATGAACATCTGTCAAAATTGTGAAAAGTCTGTTCGTGTGGGTGGAGGTATATTTTATACCTGGTTATTGTACTCGTTAACTTGACGCAACTCATATGCTGCACGAAGATGTCGCATTCGGACAACCACATCGCGCGCAGAGTCGTCAGGACCATAAGAAAGATCGTGACTTGATAGGGAAACGATGAATGGGGCACGGACAGGAAATAAGAAACCTGACCCACCTAGGAAGGCCCGTCATATGAGTAAGCAAGTCCTTGAGATCAGCTTTCTCCGTCGTCCACTAGTCTTCGACCATCCACTCTTCCGGTAGAAGGTCGTGCAATTTGGTGTTCCAGTTAAATTCCGCCACGGTCTCCGGAAGAGATGACTGGTTCTTTCCGTCCGCAAAGTCTTGCATAAGAATACCCAGCGACGCAGATAAAAAGGCCTTTGAGCATGAACCGATATGGAAGATCGTCTACGGTTCTCGTTTGAATAGATTCGGGAGCAAAAGAGGATAAAACGTACCTCGGGTGTTACTGCATCCCCAGTTTCTGTGCGGTTGCCCCACGCCCCAAATTCCACTTCGCCGGTAGGCAGGACGATGCCCAACGACAGCCCGGCGACATTGTTAGTGTGCATCTGGCCTTGGATATAAGAGGAAAGCTCCTCAGTAATGACCTTTTCCTGGCGATTATTGATGCTGAGAGGGACTTGGGAGGCACATCGCCCAAGAGTGGCGGTTAAAATGAGCGGAGTAAAAATGAACCGCATCATGGCGGGCAGCTAGGAACAAGCTGGGCGGTTTAAAGGCACACCAAGCGACGCAATCATCAGTTGTTGAATGGTGTTGAATGCGTGATGTTTGTGCGCAAGCGGTCAGAGTTAACTGAACGCCAACATATCAACTTGAAAGAAAGATATCAGGGCCACTGCACTCGAGGGCCGAGTTGAACGATGACCGTTGAGGCCTCGTTGAGGCCTTTGACTCGAGTTCGACGGAATGGTGAAAAGCAAAAGCTTAAAGTGGCAGTGCTGGGACGGGAATTTCCGCGCGCGCCCTCATGGTTGGGCAACCATATCCTCCTCTTGTGCAAGCGCTGGGCCACTCCAGCCCTCCAGCCCTCTCAGTTCACTTCTGTTGACCGCAAATAATTTCTCTAGTTCGACAGTCACCCGAATGAGATATCAGGCACGCCCCAGAAATATTGTCCTTGGGCAAATCAGCCAAACATTATGGAACGTCGGCCAACCAGGCCCCATCCAACGTTCTTATTTATTAGTCTCCTGTCTTGATTCCAGGCCTATTTAAATCACAAAATACCGACCCCTTTCATTTGCCTCTTCTGCCCACGATGGCCTGTCTGTGCACTCAGCCACTGCTCCGCGGCAAACTCCCCGCCAGGCCAATACTACACTGCGCCGAATCGACCACCTCTACGGTTGGGACGAGAGTTGAATATCAACATCCTCGCTACTCTCCGGTGGGCCAGGTGCACGAGATGCGAGCACTTCAAATGAGGCTCGTCATTATCGACACCACGTTTCTAATGTGCGAAGATCGACGATCTGTTACGGCGTCCACCGGAGGGTACTCTTCGGGAATGGCTTCGATGGTGGACACCACAATACCGCGATTGACTTAGCTGTGTTCTACTTTGGAAAAGCGAGCACAAGCGGCGAAACTCTGCCATGCGAATGTCTTCTCGAACGAACGAGCCGAAGCATTGGCTAACATCTATCTCAGGAGCGCACATCTCCTGTCCATCTAGCTCAAGGGGCTACTCCCCGTCAAAACGTCAATTGGAGCGCCGTTGTGGTCCAGACGCACGAGGTATCTTATCGCTGCCTCGCTCCCTTCGGCCTCAGGTCTCATTCGGTCTCTTGCGCGACCCACCCATCTCTGGTGGCACGAATGAAGGCGAACCGCCCCCAAACGACTGCAGATCTTGCTTCGGACTGGAGCGCCGAGCGCGAGCGGCACACACCTCCGACCAAGAACAGGCTTTCCCAAAAGTGAGACATTTTTTATGTGCAGTCTCCTCCGACCTAGTGCCGGATCGATCCTACGCGACCCTGAGGATGGAGATCCTTTCGGCTCCATAATGATGTGTTTAATTAGCGCACCATGCCGCCGTCCTCAGGCGCGGCTGCTTCGCTGCACCTCCTTGATCGCTAGATGGTCGGCGTGTTTCGGATGTAATTTTTGGAACCCTACCCTCTTCGCGAGGGCTTTGGCTCTTCGTGGCGGCTTTTGAGACTGTATCTGCGGTGAGTTTTTAGTTTCATGTTGGTTTCATACCTCATCTAATTAAATAAAAGTGTGATTCATTACAGCAGATATCTGTACAAGTGCTGGTATGTGTACTGATAGCATTTGCAGAGCAGCGAACGATTAAAAATTAAATTGACCCTTCACGACGGTTATGACCATGGAGGAGCTTGTCAGCCCGACCATTTTGGAGGTTTGCAACCATTTCTTCGGGTGAAGGGAAGTTGAAGATGGACTTGGTTACTGGAAGGCTCGCCAGCGATTTGATAGGAAGGTCCTGTAGAAATAATTTCCCGTCCGGGCCCACGACAGACTGTCCCTGCTTCCGGCATGCCACTGCCGTGTCAATTGTGTAAGGAATTGCATCCTTAACGAACACTTGCTTTCCCGCTGCAGGACCAACCAATGGTTGGACGCAAACATCTTGACCGTCCTCCCATGTCTGCAAATCTGATAAACACCGGCATGGCGCAGAAATTTCTAGCCTACCAAAACCTCTGCCGGGATCCACGCGTCCTTGTGCGGGACATTACCGATCTTCCCTGGCCAGTCAACACGAGTATAAATGCAATTCTTAAGAAGAAAGGGATGTTAAAATTTTGGCCCAGAATGGTGGAATGACACCTACGGCTCTGATCCGCACCTTCATGCACACCTCAACAGAGGCGCATGGTACGTGTTCGCTGTCGGGGCCGTCCTCGGCGCAGATCTCCCCCATAAATTGAATGTAGTTTCTCAGAGTTTCTTGTCCAGATAATTGGGAGATGACCCGCACAACATAGGCGGCGCCGAAATTTCCAGCCTGCGTACATAAGAGGTCAGAAACTTCATGCTGCTGTTTGCAAAGCAGGGAGATGACTAACAAAAGAGCGCATCGGGATATGGAACATTACTTGCCCCCATTGCCACTCTGTCCAGTGCGAACGCTTCTCATCGGTGAATTTGAACCGGCGAACGCGTACCCTGTCACCAATCTGCGAACATCACGGTCAGAAGGGGCGGGTTCTCGATGGTGCGGTCAGAGGGTGTTACCATGAAGGTCCGGTAATCGTTTGCATCCAGGTGATATGCTCTTGAACCCGGCGGCGGCAGAGTCCGCGTGCCGAATAGCGAGGTGTGGGTGAATAATCCCGAGGCTAAGCGACCAGCGTGGGCGTCCAGGACGGCGCGTTCGGCCGCTTGAATGCGACGGCGACGAATGGTCTGCGCGCTTTCCCATCGTGGGTGTATTGGGCGAGGCTTGCTTTCACGAATCGGACGGACCGCAGTGGGAATTTGGTGGTACGGCGGAGGAGGTGGCTTGCGCGGCAGGGTCTCCAGCAGTACGACAGAGTTGCGCCGCTGAGACTCTAGTGTGGTGATAGCCATGCACAGAGGGTGAGCTCCCGGAGATCGCAAGTATGTAGAGAGTCGGGAACGAAAGATGCGACCCAAAATAATTATAATCGTTGTTTTATCCCAGAATAAGAGCAGCGGCCACACGCGTGACGCTTCCCCAAATGTCCGTGTGTGGGCGCGTCGGTACAACTGAAAGTACAAGGACAAACTACCCATCAAACGGAGAATTCTGATTTGAGATCACTGGCCGTCCGGAAATTCGCGAACGACTCCCATGGTCGCTTAGTAGATCACTTAAACGCACCCAATCTACCCAATCAAGGAGCCGAAGAAGATCGCCGAGTGATAAGTAAACAACGCGGGTGTGGACCCACAAATCTCGTTTTGGGAACTTAGTTTGTGTCGGCAATATTTGTGCAGATATCGTCGTTATGCGGGGCCTGGGGCGCTAGACCGAAAGGGGGACACTATCCCAAGCTATGCAGCCAGACATGCGAAAGATGTGTGCGAGGGTGGTTGTATAGACCAAGTTGTAGAAGCAAAAGGAAACCAAAGAAGATCGATATAGTTCGGCGATAACCGAACAGCTAAGGTAACGTAAGTATGCACAGAGCACGAACATCGAACAATAGAGGCATTCGGGCCCAGGGATGCAGCAGCCCAAAATTCTGTGGGCGCAATGGAAACGTAAACAGTTCATGCCTTCGCCACAGCATCATTCCAGCACCCCAGGCTAGGCTGCCGTGGGGCAGGGGCGCGTCCATCGATGGTTCCATGTGTACACCAAGAAGGTCGCATCACTTCCGACGTCGTAATATTGCGGACCTACAGCATCAGCAGGGGCTCCGACATCCTGCTAGCGGTCGTTATGCGCTGGAGGCATGTCGGTCCCGGGATCTCCATTGACACACGGTGCGGCCTAGAGGCGCAATCAAGGCGCGTTTATCGGGTCTTGAGGGGATTGTCGTTGGTAAGGCGCGGTTCGTCCGAAAAGTGGTCGTGTCACGGTGTAATTTGTCTAAGCAAGTACGAGCTCTTCAGTGCATCTCCATAGATCAGTGGGTATGAAAGGAATCTGGTTGCCGAATCGAAGAGCTTCTCCCGTGAGGCAATTATCGAGCTCCGGACTGAGTTAGAGCTCTGATCCAGAACGACTTAGCCATGGAGCAAAAGAAACCCATGCTTGGCTATGTGCGGTCAGGGGCTTGAGAACGGGGGTATAGGCAAGACGATTTACAGTATAGCATCTCCCCAAATGTCTCCCTCCGAGTAAACCATAACCAAGACACAAAAGGTGATTTAAAGCAGCTCAAGAGCAGTTATCTTTCAGAACGAGTTAGGCCGGAGCGGGCTGAGGTAGCAGGAAAGACGCACCCTTCCGCGGCGCAGCTGCCACCAGGCATCCTTCTCCAAGTAGCTGGAAGCTCGCTAGCATTATTAGCCGACACTGCCAGAGATGGACCCTAGAAATCGCAAGGACTTATATCTCGTACAGTACGGTGTCTGCAGCCTTTTACTTGACTGAAGCATCTGCCACGGTCAATTCGAAGGGTCCGTGGCGATACAAGCTCCAGTGATTTGGGGATGTCGGGATTACGACCAATATGCTGCTAACAAGGGCACAAGATTCAGATGACATACTATACATGAGCTCGAATCAATATCGATACATAGATAATTCAGGGCCGGAGATGTGATGGTGTATATAGCACTGCGCTCAATCGTAATCGCCTTGAGACAAGTCAGTGGCCAGCCTTTGGAAAAAGGAAAGAGGACGTACCACCACCACCCTCGTCCGCACCGGCGCCGCCGCCGCCAAGATCGTCGTTGTCGTCGTTCTCGCCGTTGTCAAAGTAGTTCTCGGCATAGTCGTTGTCGTACTCCTCGTCGACGTCGTAGTCGGATTCGGGGGCCTGCGAGCCTGCATCGGAGGCGTCGGAGGGCGTGTCCTGCGATACGTCAGCGGGCGTATAGGGAGAGGGAGGGAGCTCAACGTACCTTTTCTTCGTCGTCATCCGCCATCTCGTCGATATTCATGCGCTTTTTGATCTGCGTGGATTTTACCTCCACTGGTGGGGGTGAGCGCGGCGTCACGCGGAGGGGGAGGGGGGCTCACCTTTGCGCTTTTTCTTGGGGTTGAAGTACCCCTCGAATATGTCAGGCGGAAAGTACGGCGCGAAGAGGTCTTTTTTTTTTAGCGTCGGCTGATTCGCAGCGGAGGGGCGGTACTTGTCGCTGTACCGTGGTAACTCTGCGCCCATTACTATGAGTACTGCACAGTATCGAGTTACACATAGGACGGACCGGTCGACTTGGTGGTCTCGACGACGTAGTACGCGGACTTGCGCATGCGCTGCGCGAAGCCGATTTGGTACGCAGCAATGCGCTTCTCGTCTTCAGTGAGCTCGGTGAGGACCGGAGGAATCATGGGCTGCAAGCATGGCGTTGAGGCGAGCAGGGGGAGATGGATGGGTCATGTATTGCGCACGGGATACATTGCTGTTCCTTCGCGCGACAGGTTCTGGAGGTCGGCGTGTGTAAGACCCATTGGCGGGGCTGCGTATGCGCCCCTTCCGCGTCCCCAGCCGCCGCCACCTCTTCCTCGGCCGCCCATGTCAGACTCAGAGTAGAGAAGCTGAACGCCGGGTCAAAGCAAGTTCAAATCGTGTTGATTTTTTTTTTCGGGGAAAAGGTAGGTCTTCTCTGAGCCTAGCTGGTTGACCGAGGAGCTAAAGCCACCAGTGTGACGCTGAGCTTCAGGACGCGTCGAGTCAAGTGAGCGCCGTTGTCAACACGCCCAAACTCGAAGCTCCCGGGCCGGGCCGGGAGGGGCGCCCTTTTGGAAACGCCTTGGGAAACGCTCACCGGCTGCTCCAACTTGAAATTCGCCCCGCAAGCTAGCTCAAGCCTCGGTTCCCACCGTCCTTCCAATAGCGCTCTTCTCCCATTCACATCCTTCAAGGTCGTATGGCGAGCCCCGTAATGATACTTTCTTGGCCAGAGCTCTTGAAAGAAGTCACAAGTGGAGGAGTTCAGTCCTGGAAGTTCCCTCCGAATTCGATAATAATACGACGGATATCCAATGCGCCAACACATTCCGAAGCGTTGCGACGCGCATATTGTACTATTCTACTTTCGTCCAGTCTGGATACCCGAGTAGGCTCGATTCAGCCTCTATAGTATGCCTGGCGCGATTTCTGAAGATAGTCGTTCAGAATCACGTATACTAATACCCGAGCACGTTCAGACGATTGAATTCGGTAGTACATCCTTGAACAAAATTAAACTGACGAGTCCCCAGCTCTCATGGCTTCACACTCCTTGCCGTCGTTAATATGTCTACTCTATGCTATCTAAAACGCTGTCAAAATCAATGTGATGATACGAGGGGAACGATCGCGCATTGGGGAAGACGAATCTTGCAATTCTCCAGTATTCCTCGCTCGCCAACATCGTCCGCAGGCCGAACACATACGCGCCAACGCAGAATATGCCTGCAAGGCTCGCGATGCAGCGGCGCTGCGGTGGGCGCGCATGGCGCACTACTATCTGTATGAGCTCGCGCGCACCCTCCTGGCACTTGCGAGTACGCGGATTGCGTATCATTGAAGCAGGGTTTCCTAACTCCGCAAAAAAAACTGAGTACATAAGTTAATGAACGACTTAGTGTATGAATAGGCCGATTTCCACCCCAATGACTTCAATTTAGTATGGAATCTCGTTGTGGAAGATGGGGACGACGATATCATCCTCAATGTGCACGTATGGATCGTATTTGACTTTGAGGACGCGCTGCTTGGCCCAGGCCTGCAGCTTGTCGAACTTGCGGCAAGTATGGGCGATGTTCCCCATCACATTGGTGTGGTTCCTCGAGTCGTGCCATTGCCATCTAAGACAAGAGCATCAATAGGGCTCAAATAGAGGGCTTCGTCCAGGAGACTCAGAAATCTTACACAATTACGCTGGTATCGCCAGTACACTGTATAGACTGGCGAATCCAGTCCACGCAGTGGGCTGAGGGCCCAGGGGCACAGGGATGTCAGCTTCGTAACTACGAAAGTCAAGGAGTGGCTTACCGACATGTTCTGTCGCATCCTTCTGCGAGGGAATCCAGTTGTTGGTGGTAGAAATTCGCCAGTCCGGGTAGTAGTCGGGGTCGAGCTAAGAACGAATGTTAGCGGTGAACTCGCGAGTCCAGATCCTACACACCGCCATTCTGATGTTGTTCTACTGCGAATCAGATTACAGTCTGAGTTTCGGGTTGGGAGATGAACCTACCAGACAGTGGAGAGAATGGAACACGTCCAGTCCCGCCATCTTCAGAGCATCGAGCTATTGAGTTGCACTGTCGAGATTAAATGACGGCGTACATAGTGGCCTTCGTCCCCGGGGATCGCATGGGTCTTGTTAGGAAGTTTTCTCGCCTCCTCTTTCGTAATCCGAGAGATACCGACTGGGTTAAACCCTGTGTAAATAGCTTGCAATAGAATAAAGAACTTCATACTTACAGTTGTAGAGGTCGCTCCACATTTCGTCGAGTGCAGGAGACGAAGGGATTTGGAAAGGCGATAAATCACTTTCTAGAAGTTCCTCGAGGTGAGCTTGCACGTTGCGGGAAGGACTGCTTGCTGACCACTAAATCCAACATTAAAGACCCGAACCTCTGGTTCCACGGCACCAAGGGCGGGAGCTTTGGGCGAGGTCAGCAGCATTCTCCGAGTCATAATGGTTGTACCCACAATAAAGAACATGAGAGTTCAGAGGGACAGTGTATGTTGTGTGGGGTGCCCGCATAAAAAGAACGAAGATCAATGCCAGAGTTTCCGCGGCGAGCAGTCCTGCCAGAATCATGTTGGTGTAAGAAAACCTGAACGTCCACGCAGACTTCCGGGGTATGGGGACACCGTCCGGCTCGTCAGAGGGTTCACTCATGAGTGGGTAGTACTCTTGATCCTTCGACATGCTGTGGATTAGGGGGGGATTGGTTGGAACGAGTCTGAAAGTAGGTGCTGTATTTCTGAGCGTTGGATGGCGGAGTTGTAATCGCGCCCTAGTACCGATTTCGCGTGGAGTTCGAAATCAGTTTTCCAGAATCGACGGGAGTAGGCAATTATTGGAGGGTGAGACAGGTATCATTTTTCCTGCAGCTTCGGTCAATTCTCGTCGAAAGCACCATGCTAGCTTCAAGTTCACTGGCGCTCGAACTCGAGAAGCCCGCGTTATTAATCCACCACGTGGATCGCGCCTGCAGAGCATTAACAACTTTCTAGAAATCGACGGCGGAAGAAGTTAAATTCTTGTGGACAGTAAGGCGTTGTCCTACGGCTTCTGCAAGGCTTCTGCTTGAGTCGTTGCTGAGTCGTCAATGGACTGCCAAAGTTCTAGCAGCCCCACGCCTGCAAAACTTAGCGAATACTGATCTTGCATTTGCATAGCGAGATCGGTCACTCGGCCGCTGCTTGTAGAACTGAAAAATCCGTCTACGGGAACGAAGGTTGAAATGCGAAGTGACAGCGAGTCACATATGATGTCACGGTGACTCCGCGACTCGATCATGACGCGATCAGAGACCTTGTGTCATGAGTCATGACCAACATTTGAACCAAGTTCGAACTTTTCAAGTCGAAGTCACTTTAAAGCTTTGGCCTGGCGCCTCTCGGTCCAATGATAGAAAACCCAACCTTAATGGGTCCAATATGGCTGCTGGGCTTGGATAGTAAGGAGTGTGCTATACGATATCACACTGGCAGCATCGCCATCATAACTCGTTACTCGACCTGCTCAGTGAAGGCTGCTTCAATACTGCTTCAACCCCAATTTCTCCGCTCCGTGCCAGGCCCCTGTCAGCTAACTGCTTCTGGATAGCCGTCCTAGCCAGTTCCCGGAGGACTTGAGGTATCTCCCCAATTGTACGTGAGCTTGGGCGAGGAATCTTCCTGGTGTGACTCAATGGATCACAATACACCTAAGGCTCGTTCCTCTTCCAGCTTGCTTCAACGCGTGTCTTTCCCCACACAGCCCAAGAAGCGGCGAAGGTTGTGTAAAAGATGTCCATTGTCCAAAGGTATGCGTGCTCGACTCGAATATTAGATGTGATCGAATGCCGAATAGCAGGACGACCAAAACATGCGGATCCAAGCAAGAAGGAGTCAACACCTCTTCGATGGCGATGAGGAAATTGGTGTGGTACGGGACTTTCCAGACGATCATTTCACAATATTAATTACCCACCTGCATCGGAATGTCCAATGCATCTACAACTTGAGTCTTCTAGATCCGGATAGCACCCCTGAGACTCCATTACAGTTCATAACTTGATGCTCTTTTCCCACTTCGAGATCAGTCCAATTAGAAAGGGTACTCTGCTTCGAGCCGCGCAGCTCCGCGCTCGCCATCGACGCTTGTTCAACCGTTTTGCCTTTGAGGCACGGGCATTCCTAGGGTTCAATACTAGGTATAAAGGACCACCGAGACTAGAACAATATTCAGAGTCCTCCATCTGCCCATTCTATATCATGTTCAACCCCAAGCTCTCTGCTCTTCTTGCCTTGACTCTCGTAGCCATCGCAATTGCTGCTCCTGCCACTCGCACGACTCCGGTTGTGCAAGGAGCCCCTGCCGCCAACACAGTAAGCCCCGCACACCATGTGTAAATTCAGCCTTTGATGTCTGTTCGAAGCTCGATCAGGGATACCAATATGCCGGGGATATCTTTTGGGACAATGATCGCAACGAAGTCCGCGCTGCTGATACGGTGACCTTTGTGGAAAATCAGCCATTGATTTTCGTTTAAAGGTGGATGCGCGCTACGCCGCCTATCAGACCGTTGAGGGTCCAGGTTGGTACACCCCTGCTGCTGATACAGTAAGCCCCAGTACATTTCTGCGAATTCAGCTGGTGATGTCTGTTCGAAGGTCGATCAGGAACACAAAGATATCGGGGAATTCCTTCGGTCCAATGGTCGCAACGAAGTCCGCGCTGCTGATACGGTGAGTCCCCGCACCTTTTCGGAAAATCAGCCATTGAGTTTCGTTTAAAGGTGGATGCGCGCTACGCCGCCTATCAGACCGTTGAGGGTCCAGGTTGGTACACCCCTGCTGCTGATACAGTAAGCCCTGCACATTTTTGTGAATTCAGCTTTTGACGTCTTGAAGGCTTGAGATCGCTCTACTCCACTCGGGGGAGAGATAAATATCAAGCTGGTGAGTCTCTTCCTGCCAATAATATCAGACCACTGAGGATTTCTACTCGAAGCTATCGCCTGAGCCGGATCTAGGGATATTACTGTTGTACTTTCATTGCCGTCCCTTGTGTCCGAATAAAGATTTCCTTGTGCCCTATTCCTGTTGTCATGCTCCGGAAATAAGTAGATGGTCGACCGAAGGCTGCGGATGTTTCGAATTGGGTGCCTGAATGAACTCCTCTCAAGAATCTGAACAGATGATTTGGGATTATCTTATGAAACAGTCCATCATCGCCCGTGCCCACCAGTTCATCCAGAATATGCTTTGGAGCCTTGACAATATCTTCAAGCTGTTACGACGGGGTGGGCAATACCGTGTTTGGCGCTCTCGGGAGGCGCACCGGCGCGGTGTCAAAATCGAGCTCAGTACCAATGTGCAAGCGTAGTGCGAAAAGACAAATGAGCACCCTTTTCAAATATCGCAGGAGAGAAACGAGGGTCTATTTCCTGTTTGAGTTACTTTTAAAATTCCTGATTGCCAGTGGGTTATCCCTTCCTCCCCATATCGATCCTTCTTCAGCGCCCCGTGGTCGTCTTCCAAGAACGACAGGCGTCGCCCGCCCTCTTCCGCTACGAGGAAGTTCCTCCGTCGAATTACCTCGGGCGTCGCGTACAAGTTGCCGGAATTCGCCCAATACGGAAGCTTATTAGACTTTCTAACCGCTCTCTGGGTTTATCCTGTCAGTGTCACTTAACAATCCAGGTGTCGTGCGCAGACCGCTTGAGGGCGACCGACTCTGTAAATGCGTTCATGGCCGCTTCTAGGGTGTGGCGAGCGGGCCATTGCGGGGAGCAGAGGGGGGGTGCAGAGAAGAAACGAACATGTATACAAGCGGTCGAAATCGCGACGTGGCGCTAAGGATGGATAAATACAAGTAATAGTTGAAATCGAGGCGCATCATAGGGAAAGCTATCTTTGTTGGAGAGAAGAAAAAACACAGCAGCGAAAGAAGTACAGTGCGAGGTTTGTGAGCGAGGATTGTCCTTGGCCTCAACAGCAAAGTAAGAACTTGATATCCGACGAGATAAGGCTGTCGAGAGAACTGGCCAAGACATGGCTGTTGACTTCTCGTTCTAGCGTGGACTTGCCCAATGTGTTCAGGTGCTGTAGACATCGAGTCAAGCGTAAAGGGACCGGGAGCGGAGTCTGAAATTTAAAAGGGCGTGATCTGCCACTGATCAACACACAGCCCTCAGCGGTTCTCCTTGTTCCCCTCACCACCACCCACGACACCCACCCAGACCGCAGCTACGACCATGGAGATGTCCCTTGACGATGTACGAGCCTTTTCCTGTCCTTGGTATGCCTTTTCTGACCCTCACAAGATCATCGCTGCCCGCCCCAAAACCGACCGTCGCACAAACTCAAACCGCGGCAAGGCTCGCGCTCAGGTCCTGGGCAACCCCGGCCTCAGCCCCGCCACTCGCGCCCGCGCCAAAGCCACCGTCGCTGCCAAGCCCGCGGCCCCCACCTCCACCCCTGCTGAGAAAATAATCGTCTCCAATCTCCCCCCCGACGTCAACGAGGCCCAAGTCAAGGTAATTGCTATCTCTGCCCTTCTTTTTACCGCGCTGACCATCTTCCAGGAGCTGTTCCACACCACCGTCGGGCCCCTCCGCGAGGTGACGCTCCACTACGACGCCGCGGGGCGCTCCAAGGGCGTCGCCACCGTCCTCTTCTCCAAGAAGGGCGACGGCAACCGCGCGTTTCAACAGTACAACAACCGACTCATCGATGGCAGTTAGTAGCCTTTCACTCACTCGTCTCCCTTCCAATTCGTTCTCGTACCGCCTCCGGTACACCACGTGGAGCCGTCCTCCTTTTTAGGGATCCTCTCGTCGCTCCCTGTCCTGTCTCGCCGGCCCACGATACCCCCTCCCCGGACCCGGACAAGAGCTACGCCTGGATTGGATTCCCTACCACGGCCCCGCTGCGATGAAGCTGTGGCTGCGCACGCACGCACCCAGCACTGCCCCGCCCAATCTGCAGGTCTGATCAGCCTCGCATCGATTGGAGCAGCGGGCCCCGGCTCCGGCCGTGGATGTAACTACAATGACTGAGAGCTGCAGTCGAGACAAGTCGTGGTCGTGTGTCGTGGCATGGCGTTTGTTGGATACTGTCGGTGTGGCGTGGTGCTGCTGGATTTGGTTTGGGTTTTGGCGTGGGCTGCTGGTATCGGGATCCGTCGCACGTAGGCTCATATTACGGACTTGAGGGCGCCTGCCCATAGCGCGCTTCCTCCCCTAACCTTCCAGGACCACGGATACGGGACGGCCACTGGACCCGCAAGGCAAGGCAAGACACGACAGAGACATGGACACAGCGATGAGGGGTGACCGCTTCTTTGCGCCGCTACTGCTCACCGTGCCGTACCCTTCCTTCCCTTCCCTCCTCCTCTTCTCCCCATCCAGTGAACGCCCGACTGATTTGACTCCGCTTCTCCTCCTCCCCTCCCGTCACCTTCACCCGACTACCGACACTCGCGTATTTTAGGACGCCCCATGAAGATCGAGATCGTGATGGACCCCTCGCGCCCCGCGCCCGTGACCCTCGCGTCGCGCGTCGCGCCCGCACCCGCCGCCGCCGCTGCCGCTGCCGCTGCCCCAAGGTTCGTGGACGTCGTCAAATCCCCAACCCCCCCTATGGCCTGCAGGCGCTGACGACTCGTGTACTCAGGACCGCCACGGCCACGCGCGGACGTGGCGCTGGGCGCCGCGGGCGGGGAGGCCGACCCAAGAGCGAGAGGACGCCGAAGACCGCGGCGGACTTGGATGCGGAGATGGAGGTGCGTTTGGGCCATCCCACCTAACCTCAGCACAACAATTGATGGATCGCAGGATTACACCGCGAGCAACGCGCCTGCGGCTGCCTGAGGGTGAGGGTGCAAAAGGACTGTTATTGTTTATGATCATCCGCCTGCTGTAATACGATACATAAGATTTCCGGTTTCTGGCTGCGCGCCCTTTCTCTGTCAGCTCCCTTGCATCTTGGTCGGCCCTGCCCGCGCTTCGCTTGAGCGACTGGTACTACTACATCTTTCCTACCCCCTACTACGGCACCCTTGTCCATGTCTGTCCGGAATGTGTACATTTATATATGCGATCGATACCGTTTGTTGTCTGGTCTGTCTCAAATCGACAATAGGTCTATTATTGTCCTTGCTCCCAACCACCAACCATGATCCCGGCGCCTGCCCCCGCTCTGTACTCTGCGCGCCCGGAATGGGCGGACGTCGTGCCCGTCGCGCAGTACGAGAAGGCGAATCCTCTTGCGCCGATTCTGTATTCGGAGGAGTGTGAGTCGAATCGCAGATTGGAATACAAGACGGTTGCTAAACTGCTGCTGCTGCTAGACAAGGACGCGACGGACTACCTGCGTGCGGTGGTCAAGGCAGGAGAGCAGAGCGCGCGGGCGCTTGAGCTCACGGAGCATGTCATACGGCTGAATCCCGCGCACTACTCGGCATGGCAATACCGCTACGAGACGCTCGTCGCGATGCAGGCCCCGCTCGACGTCGAGCTCGCGCTCATGGACGAGCTTGCGGACAAGTTCCTCAAGACGTACCAGGTCTGGCACCACCGCCGCCTGCTGCTCCTCCTGCGCGCCCGCGACGGTGCGCCCGACGCGGCGGCCGCGGAGCTCGCGTTCATCGCGGCGACCCTCGAGAAAGACGAAAAGAACTACCACACATGGGCGCACCGCCAGTGGCTCCTCGCGTTCTTCAACGACGATGCGCTGTGGGCGGGCGAACTCGACTTCGTCGACAGTATGATGAACCGCGATGTCAGGAATAACTCGGTCTGGCACCACCGCTTCTTTGTGGTGTTTCAGGCGGGCGTGCGCGAGGGCGAGGCGGACCGCGCGCGCGTGGTGCGCAGGGAGCTCATGTGCGTCTTCCTTGTCCCCGAGTGCAAGGTGTAGTAAAAGATGAATGGGTGCGACAGCTACGTGAAGCAGAATTTGTCGCTCGCGCCGAACAACGCGTCTGCGTGGAACTACCTCCGCGGCGTCCTCGAGGTCGCCAAACTCCCGCTCGCGACCGTCGCGCCGTTCGTCGAGCCGTACACCGTCCCGCTGCCCGCCGGCGCGACGGACCTCGTCGACGTGGAGAACCCGCCGCCGGGGCCCGGCGCGGAGCTCCCGTGCGCAGCCGCGGTCGAGTTCCTCGCGGACGTGTACGAGGAGGCGGACGCCGAGAGCACGGACAAGGCCGTCGAGGTCCGTTTTTCCTTCCCCTTCCCCTGCCGCTTGCTTAATGTACGGACGCTGACTGTGGCTGCAGCTGTGGAAATCGCTCGCAGACGAGCACGATACGATACGGAAGAAGTGTGTATTATATACAATGCGCCTCTCTGTCGTACCCGTTACTGACCCGCCTGCCCGCAGGTATTGGGAGTACCGCATCCGCGAGGCGATGCGTAAGTGACCACCACCTACCCGTCGAGTGCAGAAGATGTATTATTTTGTATGTATGTACCAGCGACTAATACAGTGTCCATGTCTATGTTAGTGTGATTATTGTCCGAGCAGTCGCGCGTTCGCCACGCCCGTATTGTTGCTCCCGGAGCTCGTGCTCCCCTGCCAGTCGGCGGAAAGGCAAAGACTCGACAAAAATCGGTGTACACAATGAACGACTTGAAACAAACCGACGACTACACCGTACGAACTAGATATTCCCGGACTCCACCGAGTTCCGTCCCAATGGCTTCAATTTAGTATGGAATCTCGTTCTGGAAGATAGGAACAACGATATCATCTTCAATGTGCACCAAAGGATCGTATTTGACTTTCAGGATGTGGTCCTTGGCCCAGTCCTGCAGTTTGTCGAACTTGCGGCAAGTATGGGCTATGTCCCCCATTACGTTCGTGTTGTTCCTCGAGTCGTGCCATTGCCATCTAAAACAAGACCGTCAATCGGGCGTTGCCCAGGAGAATAAGCAATCTTACACGATTACGCTGGTATCACCAGCACACTGTATGGACTGGCGAATCCAGTCCACGCAGTGGGCTAAGGGCCCACGGACATAGAGCCGTCAGCGTCAAAACTATGGAAATAAAGAAGTGACGCACAAACATGCTGCGTCGCGTCCTTCTGCGAGGGAATCCAATTGTTGGTGGTAGAAATTCGCCAATCCGGATAGTAGTCGGGGTCGAGCTAAAAACAAGTTAGTCGGGAACTCGCGAGCCGAAGTCCTACACACCGCCATTCTGATTTTATTCTGTAGTGAAGTAAATTAGGGCTTTTGGGTTTGATCACAGTGAATCTACCAGACAGTGGAGAGAATGAAACACGTCCAGTTGCGCGATCTTCAGAGCATCGAGCTGTTGAGTCGCCATGCGTCGTCAAGAGCAAACGACGGCGTACATAGTGGCCCTCGTCCCCAGGGATCGCATGGGTCTTGTTTGGAAGTCTAGCTGCCTCCTCTTTCGTAATCCGAGAGATACCGACTGGGTTAAAACCTGTGTTAGTCGCTTTCGGCCGCGGGCACATGGAATAAACACCTTCATACAGTTGTAAAGGTCGGTCCACATTTCGTCGAGCGCAGGAGACGAAGGGATTTGGAAAGGCGACATGTCACCTTCTATAGGTTCGTCGACGTGAGCTTGCGCGTTGCAGGAAGGACCGTCTGCTGACCATGGAATCCAACATTAAAGACCCGAACCTCTCGTTCCACGGCACCAAGGGCGGGAGCTTTGGACGAGGTCAGCAGCATTCTCGGATGAGATGGCTACACCCACAATAAAGAACATGCTGAGAGTTCAGAGGGACGGTACAGGTTGTGTGGGGTGCCCGCGCAAAAAGAACGAAGATAAATGCCAGGGTTTCCGCAGCGAGCAGTACTGCCAGAATCGTGACAGCACGAGAAAACTTTGACGTCCACGCAGGCTTCCGGGGTACGGGGACATCGTCCGGCTCGTCAGAGGATTCACTCATGAGGGGATAGTACTCTTGATCCTTCGACATGCTGTGGATGAGGTTGGGGCGGGGATCGGTTGGAATAAATCTCAAAGTAGGCGCTGTATTTCTGAGCGTTGGATGGCGAGGTGTAATAGCGTCCTAGTGCCGATTTCGCGTGGAGTTCGAAATGAACTCCTGCCAGTTTTCCAGAATCGACGGGAGAAGGCAAGCTGTTGTGGACGGTAGGCGGACTTTCCTTTTACTACAGCTTCTGCTTCCCGTCGAAAGCACCATGCTTCAGGCGGTACGACGTCAATACGACGTACAACTCGGGAAGCCCACGGTATCAATCCACTGCGGGCGTGGATTGCGCGTGGGCCTACAGAGCATTACCATTTTTCACTCCATCGACAGGCAGTGGGGCTTTGCCTTGATTCAATGGAACGAGGAACGAGTCAGATACCAATTCAAGCGTGGGTCCGACTTAGTGGCAATAGAGAGCTCAATAGAGATATCCCAGCTTCTGAGTTCGTTTGATGTTCCCACGAACCAAGGCAGTCACGAACCACCGACCAGGACAAGCTCAAAGAATGCCTACGTGAAGCAGAACCTCTCCCTCGCGAACAGTAATATTCAAGAATGCCTCCGCGTGGAACCACTCCGCGGCATCCTCACAACGTCCAGCTAACGGCGGGCGCGCGATGGACAAGACCGTTCAGGTTTCCCTCGCGCTGCTTCTTTGAGCGATTTCAGACGCCTGACGGCGGCTGCAGCTCTGGAAATCGCTCGCAGACGAGCACGAAACCATAGAAAAGTGACCCATCCGTGCGCAGAAGGCGTATTATTTTGTATGTAGGTACCCGCGACTAATCCAATGTCCATGTTATAGTGTTATTAATATTATTGTCCGAATCCCAAAACGAGCCCAAGCCCAAGCCCCAATACCCCCACAAACACGCGCCCGACGTCCCCCCTTAGCCGTGCGCCACCGTTTTTGCTCCCGGAGCTCGTGCTCCCCAGCTGCCAGTCCGCGCCAGACATGCCGTTGCTCGTCGCGAGCACGCCCGCGTCGACGGTGACCGTGCCCGCAGTGTTGGTGTACGTCGACGTCGAGAATGTCGCCGTCGCGATGTCCGCCTCCGCCGTCAGAAAGACGAGCGCGAAGCCAGGCGCGGGGACGGGCACAAGGCACGTGTTGGCGCCCGTGTTGCACGCGATCGTCTGTACATCTAGCGTCCCCTTGAAGCGCCCGTCGACCTCGTGTATCGTTCCTAGCGTCTACAAAAACGGGAAGAAGAATGAGGATTATTTGGTATCCCGAGATGCAGGGCGCGGGAACGCGGAAGGAACGTACCTGCCCAGCCCAGGTGATGTTGTTTTTCGTCGAAACGGAGTCCGAGAGGAAGTACTTGACCTGCACGGACGCGGGCACGGTCCCGCCCGACACACTGATCGTCGCCGTGTAGTCGCTCGCGCCCGTCGCGTCCGTAATGTAGTTGAACAGCGCCACGCGCGCGAGCGCGCCGTTCTCGTATACAGCGTATTGCCTGCAGATAAATCGACCGTTATCAGCGCTGCGCGTGCGAAATGGGAGTAGGGAGCGCACGGAGTATATATATTTGCGTCGTTGCCGAGGAGGTCGATGATCTGCGAGGTGTTGGTCTTGCCGAAGACCTCGGACGAAATGAGCGCGGAGTAGTACACTGCGCGGTTCGTCCGTCTGCTTGAGTAGCGTGGTGAAAGAAGGACTGAGGGACGTACCTGCTCCGATTGTCCATTCGTAGTATTTGGAGACGTTGGTTGGAGGAGCTACATGCAATTAAAAACCTGAGGGTGGATGCATTGGAGCACCTACCAGTAAAGGGCTACATCGATAGTAAGACACTATCGCATTTAAATAAAAGGCCACGGAAAAACATACATTATAAAATACGTTCTGCCCGCCCACATGCAGCATCGCGCCCGAGAAATTGCTGTACGCCATCTGCAGAAGCGGCTTAGCCTCGACGTCCCCACGAGCACGGAAAAAGCACACACCTGCAGCCCGTAGTCCAGCGCCCAAAGCGCACCCCCGAAGCTGTCGGAGATGCCGGGAAAGCCGCCGCACGAGGCGCTGTTCGTCTCGAACATCAGGAACGGCTTTCCGGCGGCTTGGGCGATCGCCGTCGAGTTTAGATACGGCTGGCAGAGGGCCACGCTCGACGTGTGGTTCAGGAAGTCAGAGAACTCGGTTTGCGGGTCGTGGTAGCTGCCGATTCCTGGCAAGGCTTGAGCGATGAACTTGGCGGGTCCTGCGGGAACGAGAAACGTACCGTAGACCGCAAAACAGTTGTCCGTAGGATAACTAGACATGTGTTAGCGGTCATTAGTAAACAATTGGGCGGAGAAGACTTACTGCTCGACAGAAAGAGCACTCAGACTGTTGGTATATGTCGAGATGAAACCTGTATTCCAGACCATTTCAGGCGTCCAAGTTCCTGAGACACTCGGGCCGATGAGATTGTTTTTAACGGGGACGTTGGCGTTTGTGGCCAGTGCTGCGACAAGCTCGCCAAATTCATCGGCGTACATTTGGGGATCATAGCTTGAATTTCGGTGGGAGTGGCTAGAAGCGAAGCGGAACAGTCAATAAACGGGAAATCATTGAAGATATCTGTTGTTTGACTTACGCCACGTATAAATCCGGTTCGTTGCCGACTTGAACTCCAAGCAGGTTGTCCCCAAGAATGGCCTCGCTATATTCCACTATCTGCAGGCGGAAGTCGGAGGTATCGTTGAAAGGAACGCCTTGAGATTATTTATATTAGACAGGAAGGGAGAAAATAGCCTGATGGACTTGCCGATGTACCACTTGACGTTGACGAGGGAGGAGATGTTTGAGAGCAGATAAAATAGATCCATGGTATAAATAACAGCCGGCGTTTCTGTCTGTTCTAAAATTAAGGCGCAGCAAGGGACAGGCGAGATGTGTACCGACCGGATTATTAGTGTTTGAGCTTTCTTTCGAAATCGCCCTCCCTTCGGGAAGAGTGTCGACGTAATATGCGTATTCCTGGGTGTTTCCTCCAATTCGCACATGGACGGCACCAGCACGCTCTTGAATATTTGCCAATAAGTTGAGCAGCGGAACTTGGACATATGAGCTGTTCGGATGAGTTAGTCAGCTTCATGTAGTACAATAACGTCCAAGGAAACCTACGAGTTTTTGCCGACTGGGAGAACTGTACTTCAGCCGAAATCATGGAAGGCCAAGTGCGAAAAGACGAACATAGCTGGGTGATGACGGACATCTCAACTGAAAACCCATAAAATGTACCCCTGATGGGGATGGAGAGGCCCGTTACGCTCGTGTTGGCGGATGGTACGGTCAAAGTGAAGGCGGTGGCCGGCGCGGGATCGGGAACCTCAGGGGGGCTCAGCACCGTTGTATTATAAGCCGCTGCCACTGTCGCTGTGGCCGACAGCGCGCTAGTTATGCCCATAGGAATTTGTCCGTAAACGGTGACGGACGCGGTGGCGACATCGAGGATCCAGAGAACCCAGAAGGAAAAGAGCAGCATATCAGGAGGAGGAAGGGACACGAGCCCGACAATTTGTAGGGCATCCATATTTTAAGCGGACGCGCAGCAAGTCAAAATAGTTGCGATCCTGCACGATCGGTCACGGTGCCGCCGATACATCGCAGGTTTTGAATTCATCCGCAGCAGAGAGTAACGGCGAACAGCGGCGAGGCAGCGTTGTAAATAGGCCTTGTGTATTCGGAACACAAAATTCGGCAGCGGGCGGTGCGCGGAAATGAGAGAAAAAGAGTTCTTCGTCTATTTTTAGCGCAACGCCGTTGTCCAAGTTTGGCAATCCAAGGTCACCGCCGAATGGTCGGAATCATCATCGCGCCTGAAACATACGTTATTTATGTATGAAATGAGGGGTAGAGTGTGTGGTGGTGGTACATTGCTCTATAGGTATGTAAATAACAATACAGTAGGATGTGAATACAGACGAGGTTGGGAGAAAGTGAAGGGTAAATAGGAAGTATGTACTAACGGCTCACGGGTAACTGAGAATCAGCGCCTTCATTTTGGTTTCCCATATGCATAAAGGCAGGTCCGATCCACCGCAGCAATCCTCCAGCGCCATAGGAATCTGTTCAAGCATACCCCGCAAGATAGGCACGAAGTTCTCCTGGTTGGCGATCGGGGATACGGAGGGTTCATTGTCGGCGAAGAGCAAGGAGCGGCGGAATCGAAGGATCTGCGGTCCTGGTCCTGTTTCCAGCTCCCCCAGGTGGGCAGCAACACCCTTCTCGAAAGCACGGTATGATGCAGAATGCGGAGAGACACAAGACAGGAGAGAATCGAGGGTCGTGTTGTACGCGATTTGAGTGAATGTAGAATAGAAGTGCACGATTGAGCCGGGAGTTCCACAGACGACGGGACAATCTGGGTTGGGGCAGCCTTTCGGATCAACGCCGTTGACCTGGCATTTACCATGGAAGTAGCGAGGGAATATGTTCGTTTCGAGGTCAGAGTAGGAGTTGTTTCGGTATGCCTTCATGATGGGTGCAAGCAGCGAATCGGGCGATAGCTTGGTGGAACCTTGAGTAACGAGCCCGAGTGTGTCGATGATTTCTTGACCCTAGGCACAGAGAGAGTTAGGCTAATAGGAGGAGGTGAATGGGAGCCTTACAATTGTCTCTATAACGCATTTCACGGGCCGCTGGTAGTTGGCGACCAGTGCGTTGGTGATTCCGACTGGACATTCATCCTCACAGGCAGTGGCGCGAACCACAAAAAGGGCCAAAATGGAGATGAGGGAGAGGAGCATTGCTGATCGTGTGAAGTGAGGGAGTTTGCTGCTGGGCGGGCGAGTATCCAAGTCGTATCGCGGTGGATGGTGAAGGTGAAGGACAAGGTTAGACGTAAACAAGGATCAATAACGCGTCACCGCGTTTCCTAATCAATCCCCCAGTTTTTTACTTTTCGCCCCTTGTTTCGCCCCACGACTTTGAGACGCACGTGAGCGGCATGTCGGCGGCGCGCCAACATTTTGAAGCTCCGCTGCCCATTGTTGTAACACCTCTCTCTTCCGTTCCACCACCTCCCGACCCCGAACCCACCGACATACGTCCCAGGCCCGCGCTAAAACCATCACCGCCCTCCCTCTCTCATGCCTGGATACTTGTCGCGCCCCCTTGCCTTGCTGCCGCCACGGCGAACGTTGACGTTGGACTCTTCGGCTGTCATTGGACAGGTGGTGGCATGAGGCTACTGCGATATTTATCTCCAGAGTAAGCTCTTCTCCCAATGCCCTGCCAGCGCCATGTCGGGTTTCTAGAACGTCGGGGTCGCGCTTCCGTCCCGCTCGCCTTTGCCGCCTCGGCGCCGCCTGTCGATCTTCACCCGCCGCGCGACAGCTCCCTTTCCTGCGCCGCGATCGGTCTTCCCCGCGCCGTGATTGTTTCAATTTACATTCTATGCTATTCATACCGCCCGTTTTATCTCCTCAACGCGTCAGGGATCGCGTCGGCGCATCAAACGACGCGTCGAGGCATTTATCAGTACGTTCTGCATGTACTACTTGTGAAATTGTTCTGTAGCACTTATTGTATTGAACCTAATTTTCCTCATTTTGAATCTACTGTGCTGCTGGCCACTTCCTGCTGCTTGACCAAGTGGCACCTCGAGTCTTCTGGCGTCAAGGGACGGAGTTTCAAATGTGCCGGCGGCTAGATCACGTGAAGTCAAAGTCGTGGGGCGAAAAATACGCAACTCAATCCCCCAAGTCAATCCCTCTGCATCAATGTTGTGACTCTTTCAACCCGAAGATTGGTGCCCCCTCCGCCTCCTCCGCGCCCCATCAAGCACGGATGAAAGCCCTCATCCGAGGCACCTGTGATTCAGCCCAGATCACAGCCCACGAACACTCATGAAGGCCAGAAATGGCAGTGTAGTCGAACGACGACCAACCTCGCAGTCCGCGAGAAGGATCGACCAAGATCAGCAGCCGACGTGCTGCGTCGCCGATAGAGCGACGACCTCGCTGCACGCGAAGGACCACGATGGACTCGTGAAGGATCGGATATGATCAGCAGCACGACTCGCTGCGTCGCAGATAGCGACAACCTCGCTGTAAGCGAAGGACCACGAATGAATCGTGAAGGATCGGATATGATCAGCAGCATCTAGCTGCGTCGCAGATAGCGACACACCTCGCATTGTCAGCGCGAGGACCGGGACGACGAGGACGATACACAGCCGCACCCGGCTCTTCCATGCTTGCGTTCGTCGCACGTGTGGGGGAGTACGAGCGGCGCCTTTGTATCGTGCCAACTCTCTTCGGGGCCCATGCTATATGGAAGGCCAAATGGCTTTTGGCGGGCCTCATCACCCTGCGACACACACGGCGGTTGATCACCGTTTCAGAGTCTCACCAGCTTTGAGGCACTTACCTACGTTTGGGGTGGTTCCCCTTTCCTTTCTTTTCGACGCCGCTCTCTTTGATGCGGGGCTTTCGGGGTTCGTTATCATTGCAACGCATCAAGGCTCGGATACAATTTTTGGGCCCTTGAGTTTTCCTCGTGAAAACTTGCCGTGGTGGTGTGCTAGGGTCGGTCGCTATGAGGTGCGTTTTCTTATTTTCATGTACTTTCGAAGGTCTTACCCTGCAGCGTAGATCCAGTCATCCTCTTGTTTGGTGGGAATGTACTGTGTTCAATACGCATGTCTTGCTTTCCGTGAAATCCGACTTTGATTTGCCACTGCACATAATATGTCAAGAGTCTTAAGTTCGCGCGTTGCTTGAATTCAATAGTGGATGACGACGTGAAGACCCTTCCTCGGGACTCCGAGAACAGCTTCTGACGCATCCCAACCCTTTGACGTGGAAGGAAATAGGGTTGTGCGGGAAAAATAAAGGCGTTGAAGACGTTGTGATAGACTGAAACCGACGCGCTGGAGGAAATTCTCTGCTATTAATATTAAGTAAAGTAATTATAGAGCGGTATACTAGCTCGGGCGGTACACCGCCATCTGAGCAGCGGCCCGTGCCATTTGGCCATCGGTGAACCGATCCATGCATGCGTCGTATGTGTTGTCCATGTAGTTGTCTAATTGGCCCCATTAGACTGCAACCCAGGTAGCAATGAAGAGCTTGGACGTACTAATCGGGTCGAGAGTTGCCTTGCCCGGACACGAACTCCGACCAATCGGGCACTGAGAGGCGGCCGACGCTTCTGGGGGAGTGTCGCTCACGTAGTCATCGCCAGAACCTGGGGTGCGTTCAGCGCAGCCGCCCTGGATTACAGGATCAACAACAGTTTGAGTAGGGAAACGCTGGAATGGGTCGGACCTGAAATGTGTGATACAACCCAACCCAGTGACCAACTTCATGCGTGAGCGTCTGTGAGCATTGTCAGACTCGAGCGTGGTGGGAAAGCGGCAAAAGACGTACATGCCCGAGGTTGTAGTGCGTCATCGAGCCTCCGGGTACAGTGGCATACTGGAGGACCTGAAGAAAGGCGGGCGTAAGCATCGCTCTCGCGGCGCAGAGAGCTTTGACATACTACACCATTATCTTTCGGGTTCGCTTTGTACGCGGATGGGAATGTAGCGTAACCCAAGAGGCCCTGGCCTGGCTGGTCCTGACACGAATCTAGGCCGAAAAAAATAAGCAGGCACACAAGTGACAAAGCAGTGCCACATACCCCACAGAGTAGACATTCAAGTCGCGGCGTCCGCCTTTTCGGTGAGCGGTCTTCATGGCTTTCTGCTGTGGCGTGCCGGGGGCAGCATTATTGAACCAGTCGGCGTTGACGACCCGCGTGGTGCTGACGAGTTCCCACATGAACGAGTTGTCATAGTTCATGTTCAGCTCTTCAATCTGATCGGCGATTTAGGAGTCGCTGTTACGTATTGTCAGTGACGATATGCGGTCGGCGGCGCATGCACTCACGGTATATATCCTCCAGATAATGTGTGATCCTCGCTGACAGCAGTCCAGTATACCTACAGCAGATCAGTAGAAGCCCGGAATAAGATAAATGGGACTTTGATCTTGATGGGCCCGTTCCATCCCGACGTAACTGTACTTGACTCGCGTTAAATTCTTGTTCGGCCAACAGTATATCGTCGACGGCGATGTAAGTTCCGCATCGCCTGCCATTCATCTTGAATAAAGCGCAGGAAAGGGGAGGAAATGACACTGACTGTCGCAAAGTATCATTTGTGGTAGTAGACTGAGACATGTCGACTTGATGGGGGTCAAGAGGACTTGCGAAGACAGCGGAGGCAGCACACAGGAGGAGAAGAACGAAGGAAGCGACCGCGCGGAAGCAAAATCCTGCCTTGCGGAGCGTGTCTAAGACATCGGATAGACAGGGCGGAAGCAACAGCAATGTCGCGCGGAGGTTTTAGCTTGAAGAGAATAAAGAATACGAGACAGTGAACTGAGACACGGAGAGAACGAGACAGGATGAGTGGGTGAACGAGACAAGCGACCGTAGAGGTAAAACATCGGAAAGCTGACTCCTGCGTGGCCATTGCCTCCACGCTGAAGCGGTCAAAGAGCAACTTGAGGGTCAAGGCTGTCAGGTTGGAGGCGGGTCACAGTCACGCTTTGGTCACGCCGCTACAAGTTGCATCCCCACCATCAGTATGTTGTCCTACGACGGCAACATTGCCTGACCCTTCTCGAGACATCGCCGAGATCGCTGCCGTCCAAGAAGTCCTCGTATTTCATACCTTCACCGCCGAGACATCTTGGGAACTGGGCAATACTTTGCGCTGCTGTACTCATCAACATTTCTGTCGCAAACAGCAGCCAGCTGCTCTTTCATGCCGTTACGCGGTCGGGCACTCAGCCAGACAATGCCCGATCTTGATAAAACAGGAAGAACTGTAACTGTTCAGCGCCTCCAGTGCGCCCTCATTGGCTGCTGAAGCTCCTTCCATCGTAATTCCCGTTCAATGATATTTCGTTACGACGCTAGTATGCTTGGTGAGACCATCGGCGGCGCCGCGGTGATTGCTCAGATAGTTCTTTCAAAATTTACACTCATTCGTGCGGCATAACTTTTGGCAGCAATGTTACAATGTCAATGTTCAACGCTCAACGCTCAATGTTCAACGCTCAACGCTCAATGTTCAATGCTCAACGTTCAACGGCGGCAAGGTTCTTCTCGGACCTCGTTTTGCCATGTCTGCGTCCGTGACCCTATAAGTACGGGGTGATTGCTACAATCCTAGAAATGCCACGCCAAAACTCAATTGTTGAACCGCGTCCCACCGAGCGTAAAGTGCCCATGCAAGTGCTTGGCCTTGGTTTATCACGCACGGGCACCGCATGTGAGTCGCCCCGCGGCTTGCGAAGCTTGCTCATAAGATTTTATTATGCAGCGCTGAAGATCGCGCTCGAGACACTGGGATACGTAGAGACAAATCATGGGCGTACGGTGGGAAACGCTAGTCCCGCAGTGCAAGATATGTGGATCGAGGCGATCAGAGCGAAATATTATGGGAAGGGGACACCGTACGGGCGAGCGGAGTGGGATCGGCTGCTTGGAGAGTATCCGGTGGGTACACACATATGTTATGTCAGTTTCATGAAGCTTATTACGTACAGGCCATAACAGACTGGCCGCATACTCTATTCGCGGAGGACCTAATCGCGGCGTACCCCGAAGTCAAAGTGGTGTTGACGACCAGAAGCGTGGACAGTTGGTGGAAGTCGTTCGAGGCGACTGTAGTCGAAGCGGAGAGGCCCATGCTTCTAGGACGTTTGCGCGAATGGTTCGATCCTGTCTACGAAAAAAGGCAGTACCTCGGGCGGCTCGCCACCCCGGCCTTGTTCGGTACTGGATTCGAACACATTACAGAGGACATCGCCAAGGCGCGCTTCATAGCACACTACGACGAAATCCGGCGCTTGGTTCCGAAGGACAGGCTGCTTGAATTCAACGTGAAAGAGGGTTGGGTTCCGTTGGCTGGGTTTCTGGGCAAGGAGGTGCCAGTGACGCCCTTCCCCAGGGTAAATGATACGGAGCAGTTCCAAAAGCGCGCCGCAATACGCCGCGGGACGACATTGGCGTGGGCTACGAAATTTGTGGGAGTCTCGCTGGCTCTTGCCGCCGCTGTGATCCTGGTGTATGTTAATGCGCTGAGGGTGTGAGCTTGTTGTATATTGCAATTGTACACCACTGGCATTTAGCACTTATAAATTGAAGTTATAATATTTCTGAGACAGTGCGGAAGCAAAATATAATTCTGAGACGCGCGGAAGCAAAATGCCACCTTGCGGAGCGGGTCTAAGACATCGGATAGACAAGGTCGAAGCAACGGCAGCGTCGCGGAGGTCTTAGCTTGAAGAGATGGCGGAGAAAACGAGACAGTGAATTAAGACATGGAGAGGACGAGACAGGATGAGCGCCGGTAAACGAGACAAGTGGCCTTGAAGGTAAAACATCGGATAAGCTGACTCCTGCGTGGCTCATTGCCTCTACGCTAAAATGGTCAAGGAGCAGCCTGAGGGCCAAGGCTGACTTGGAGGTTGAAGACTGCTTGAAGGCGGGCCCGGGATGCAAACGGGTCACAGTCACGCCGCCCTTTGCTGCCAGTCCTCGGCAACATTGCCTGACCCTTTCGAGAGATCGCTGCCGTCGAAGAAGCCCTCGTATTTCACGCCTCACCGCCGAGACGTCTTGGGAACTGGGCAATGCTTTGCGCTCCCGTCTGCTCGACTTTCCTGATGCTGCTGTAATCAACATTTCTCTCGCAAACAGCAGCCAGCTGCTCTTCATGCCGTTACGCGGTCGGGCACTCAGCCGGACAATGCCCGATCTTGATAAAACAGGAAGAACACACTGTAACTGTTCAGCACCTCCAGCGCGCCCTCGTTGGCTGCTGAAGCTCCTTCCATCGTAATTCCGCGTTTAATGATATTTCGTTACGACGCCAGCATGCTTGGTGAGACCATCGGCGGCGCCGCGGTGATTGCTCGGATAGTTTCAAAATTTCCACTCATTCGTGCGGCATAACTTCTGGCAACAATGTTACAATGTCAATGTTCAACGCTCAACGTATAACGTTCAATGCTCCGCGCTCAACGGCGGCAAGGTTCTTCTCGGTTCTCGTTTTGCAACGTTACGTCCGTGACCCTAGTATAAGTACGGGGCGATTGCTACAATCGATAATGCCATACAATCGCCTAGATGATGAAGTTACTACGTTGTCAGACGACGAAAAGGCGTCATGGGCAATGGATCTACGCTATGTTATCCATCACTTGCCCTTCAACGTGGTGCTTCCTAACCTTTCAACCATCGCACCACAAATGGTTGACACCGTCATCGAGTCTGTCAATGCCGATCTTCGTGCGTACCTACAATGGGCCATCGATGATCCTGACTCTCCGAAACTGTACCTCCTACGGGAACCGGAAAAAGATAGTGCTCCAATACAGAAAACGTTGTGCTTCCGACATTACCTCAATATGGTAAATCCGAAACATCGGAAAGCTCTAACACGTCTCCTGTCGAGCCATTGTCGAGCCCTGGAACGGTTACGATGGGTTGAACTCCGACGCCCGCGTATCGACCGAAATTTGAGAGTCTGCCGCTTCTGCAAAGCCAGGATCAAGTCACCAGAACGCGCACTGCTGGAATGTACAGCAAATGCCGAGCTGGTGGTACTATGCAACGATTTTCTGACACGCAGGAACAATGATATCCGAGGACTCCCCGCGCTGAATTCTATGTCGGCCGAGGAATTCTTCACACTGATGATATCTTTAATTACAGGCACACCATCTCACTTGTCGCGAAGTACGCGCATGGAGTCACTGATATCTTCGAAGCCACTCCGATGCATAGTCCAGCATTACCCTTACATGGATGATACAACCGCAGGTTACTGATTGATTTCTTTTTATCGTTCTGATAGTGAATAGCTCGTCGAGTCGGAGGGTTGGAGTCCAAAACGAAGGCGCGAAAAGCTTGTGCGTGCCGGGAGAATTTTGGGAACACAGTGTTCAGTGTTTGGACCATGCTGTGTATAAAAGTACTACTACTACTACTACTGGTACTACGACTACGCCGACGTCGTATATCCCGTATGCTGTTATCTTTTCATCTTTCTTCTTTGATACTACTTCTATCTGTGATACTCTGTGATACTTATATATATACCTGCCTCGTCACCTACGTCTCCTCAGTCCTTACCCTACGGTGACTGAGGAGTACGTGTCCATTTATTATTCCTTTCACAGTTACTTACCATACCATAGTCATTTGTTTATTAGGTACTTATTTAATACAGAGACTACGGTGACTGAGGATCATTCGTTTATTAGAAGCATGCCAAGCCAAAACTCAAATGTTGAACCGCGTCCCACCGACCGTAAAGTACCAATGCAAGTGCTTGGTCTCGGTTTATCACGCACGGGCACCGCATGTGAGTCGCCCCGCGGCTTGCGAAGCTTGCTCATAAGATTTTATTATGCAGCGCTAAAGATCGCGCTCGAGACACTGGGATACGTGGAGACAAATCATGGGCGCATGGTGGGAAACGCTAGTCCCGCAGTGCAAGATATGTGGATCGAGGCGATCAAAGCGAAATATTATGGGAAAGGAACACCGTACGGGCGAGCGGAGTGGGATCGGCTGCTGGGGGAGTATCCGGTGGGTACACACATATGTTAAGCCAATTCAGTGAAGCTCATCACGCACAGGCCGTAACAGACTGGCCGCACACTCTATTCGCGGAGGACCTGATCGCGGCGTACCCCGAAGCCAAAGTGGTGTTGACGACCAGAAACGTGGACAGTTGGTGGAAGTCGTTCGAGGCGACTATAGTCGAAGGGGTGAAGCTCACGTATCTAGGACGTCTGCAGGAATGGTTCGATCCCGTCTACGGCAAAAAGCAGTACCTCTGGCGGCTCAGCATCCCAGCCGTGTTGGGTACCGGTGCGGGAGTCGAACACATGACAGAGGACAGCGCCAAGGCGCGTTTCATAGCATACTGCGAAGAAATTCGGCGCTTGGTTCCAAAGGACAGGCTGCTTGAATTCAACGTGAAAGAGGGCTGGGTTCCATTGGCCGGGTTTCTGGGCAAGGAGGTGCCGGTGACGCCCTTCCCTAGGGTAAATGATACGGAGCAGTTCCAAAAGCGCGCCGCAACACGCCGCGGCGCGACATTTGCGTGGGCTGCGAAAGTTGTGGGAGCCTCGCTGGCTCTTACCACCGCCGTGATCCTGGTGTATGTTAATGCTTGGAGCGTTTGAGCTTGTTGTACATTGCAATTGTCCGCATCACTTTATCACTCGCACCTTTCTTTTTGAACAGCATCTTTCTTTTTGAATAGGCCGTTACAATGAGTGCTAAGACTCAAGGATTGGCACTTGAGCGCTAGCTTGAGCTCTCAAGTACTGAAGAGTTAAGTATTGAATTGGGCAGGCTAACATCTATCCTCGATGTGCGAGGAATAGGAATCCTCTTCGTCGGTGCCGTCGACCAGTTTGGTAGATTTAATTTGAGCAGTCAGGATTAGATCTAGTAGGAGCGTAAGACTAGTCATCGCTCACTGCTTTTCATCGACACCCGCGCTTTCATTCCGCTCCATACGCTTCCTGCCTTCCGACCAGTAGTGCCTCTCCATCTTCCTCAGCCTCTCCAGCCGCTCCCCCTCTAGATCTGTCCCATTCTCCTTCGCAAGTCCCTTACCGCCGTCGCGCAGCTTGAACCCCATGCGCCGCTTGATCATGCCGACGTACCCCACCTCCCCCACGCCGCGCACGACCCTGTCCATCTGCCGCTCCGCGGGCGTCATGCGAACGAGGACGTGCGCCGGCGGGCCCTTGCGCGCGCGCTTCAGTGTACGGGGAAGGATCTCCCCGCGACGCTCGCGCATCCTCTCGCGCGTCTTGTTCGCGATCTTCTCGCGGCGCGCGGCTCGCAACGTCTCCAACAGCTCAGGCGAGACGGGCGTCTCCGCGCGCGCGACGTCGCGGTCCAGCAGGGCCCTCACCCAGTCCATCGTCTGCTTGATCGGGCGCACTGCAATCCCAATCATAATCAGCGGCTGGGACGGCAGAGGAACAGACTCGAAGGAGAAAGAATACGCACGCCATTCCCGCGCCGCTTCACCGGAGAAGACCCGCTCGAAGTTATCCTTCCCAACGAGGTGTATCGCATGCTCCTCGAACTCCTCCTCCAGCCGCAAATCCTCCATATCCTCGGCGAGCTGCTCCAGGCGCTCGACCCGCCGGACCCTGGTCTTCATCCTCGTCGCTATTATTCTGGATATCGCGAGGGGCTGCGGTTTCATACGCGGCATTGGAGGGTTATACAGGGTTGCTTTGAGGAACGAGCCGGTGAGAATAGGCCGCGAGCGTAGACGGGCTTGCCATGCCTGTGTCGCTCACATGAACGGATGCCATGGAGCGGGGTAAAGATACACACCACTTCTTGGCGCGTTAGTCTTTTCCAGTGCTCTTTCTCCACTTTGGCGGCGATGAGTCGAGAATACCGGTGGAGGATCGCGCGTTGTTTTTCATCCCCTTCGCGCGCCTTTTTGAACGCGTCCAGGTACTAGATAAACCGGAGTCAGCGGGGGCGGCCTTGTCATCTTCAATAGACACCCGACCTTGTATCCCGTCAAAAGCTGCGTCCTCGTCTTATCAGTACCAGTGAGGTGTTGGTGTTTGCGGAAAAGATACTGCACACGCCATCGGATCTGCCCTTGAGCACACGGAATAAGAATCGCAAGGAACACAGTCGATTGGGCAAATACCCACGTTGTCGTCTGGCGCGTACCGCAGGAGATTTCGATAAAGTGCGAGCGTCGGTGTTCGGTGGATGGCAAGCTCATAAAACGGCACTCGGGGGCGAACACGGCGCAGGGGAGAAATTAGACGTCCAAGACTTGCGCGGAATGCCAGAGACGAAGGCTCGAGGGGCGGTACCGCCGCTTTAGATATTGTAGAGGCCATGGAGTACGCCTGCCTCCATACGAGCTGGTAGTGTGCCGAGCAACTGGAAGGAAAAGACGGGAGGAAAGCCAAGTCGACCGGCAATCAAAATTACAAATTTCGTGCAGCATTTACAGACGAATCACGAACGCGAGAACGAAGAACGCGCCTAAACGGTCTAAACGGAACCTCTATAGGAGCAAGTATTCCAGGATAGATCTAGTTTTGGATTGGAAAGGATGATAATATACGGGTAGTATTACAGGCGGTACAGAATGATAATGCAGAGATAGGATGTGAAAAGACCAGAAACACGTAGAGGATTTCTCTAGAGCTCTGCAGAGGGGACAAGTCAGCATGGTGCGAAGAATTGCAAGAAGGAAACAAACCTTGGGATGCTCCGCCCTTGCCCTCTGCAGATGGAAGTTAGTGGAGGTAAACACGCGACGCAAGACAAACGAACTCTTTGTTCCCGTTGGCAGCAGCGAGGGGTCGATGTGGGGCACGACACCACCCTGGGAGATCACGACAGAGCCGAGGAGCTGCATTGGCATGAGCGCGATGCTCGAGAGACGGATAATACGACGGACCTTGCCCAACTCTTCGTCGTTCCGGATAGCGAGTTGCAGGTGACGGGGCACGATACGGTGCTTCTTGTTGTCACGGGCGGCGTTGCCAGCGAGTTCGAGGATCTCAGCAGCGAGGTATTCGAGGACTGCGGCGAGGTAGACTGAAGCAAAGGAAACGCGTTAGAAGAGTCGAGAGCGTGAAGTGTAGATCGACTGACCAGGTGCACCGGCACCGACACGCTGAGCGTAGTTGCCCTTCTTGAGCAGACGGTGGATACGACCGACCGGGAACTGCAGGCCGGCTTTGGAAGAACGCGACTGGGACTTGGAGTCACCGCCGCTGCCCGCCGCCTTTCCGGACTTGGATTTGCCGCTGACTTTGCCAGACATTGTATGTAGTGTGCGAGGTGTGGGTGGTCGAGGGTGGTGGTGGTGGGACGGAAGAGAGTTACGGGTTTGGGGCGGTTGGCCTGTATTTATACTGTTTGGGTGTCAACAAAGACGCGTCTCACGCGACTGTGTTGATTCGCGCAAATAAGGCCAACGTCACGCGTCACTATATAAGCACGCGCCCGTTTCGCTTGTGCACTTCAACTTTCGCCCGCCAACTACCTCGCCACCAGCCACCTACTCCGTCACTTATACTCGATGGCACCCAAACCCGCATCCACCGCCGGCAAGGCCCCCGCGTCTACCGCCTCCAAGGCACCTGCCACTGCCTCGAAGGCGCCGTCCAAGACCACCGAGAAGAAGGCGGGCAAGAAGACGTCCAAGGCGGCTGCACCCGCGGACGGCGAGAAGAAGAAGCGCAAGAAGACGCGCAAGGAGACCTACTCCTCGTACATCTACAAGGGCACGTCGTTTGCCACTTGCGCGTTTGTTTTCTTCACTAACCTTTCATTCCTTCAGTCCTTAAGCAGGTCCACCCTGACACCGGTATCTCGAACAAGGCCATGGCCATCCTGAACAGCTTTGTCAACGACATCTTCGAGCGGATCGCATCCGAGGCATCCAGTACGCAGTCTTTCCCTTTCGCGCAGTTCTCGTTTCTGACTCGACTGCAGAGCTCGCACAATACTCCAAGAAATCCACTATTTCTTCCCGCGAGATCCAGACATCCGTACGGTTAATCCTGCCTGGTGAGCTGGCCAAGCACGCGATCAGCGAGGGTGTACGTTCCTTCCTCTCCCATCTTTTCCTCCAGCTCACGATCCCCTCAGACCAAGTCCGTCACGAAGTTCTCGTCTGCCACCACTACCAAGTGATCCTTCTGCTTCATTTGTTGTACTTGGTCCTGTATTTATCTACATTTTCTAATCTGTAATTCTACACGCATTCCTCTCCCAACGACTCCGCCTGAACTGTTTTCGCGACGTGTTCCATCGCGGCCGTGCTTGTGTTCGTGGCCAAGGATTCGCTTGGATCAATCTCTTATGCCACCAAGTACTCTCACACCGTTGCTCGCCGTTCCTCTTCACAGTTCACGCGACTCCTCGCAGTGTATTCAGCCTGCAAATCGACGATCCGTGCAAGAGAATCCGTTTTCTGATGTAGTCACTGATTTTGTTGCTGCAACTGCTGCGTTTCTGCTTCCGCCCATATAATTCATAGATAAGCCGGTCTTCGTCCAGCAGCTCGACTCTGATTCACTGAATGCTCATGGACCCAAAACGCTGTCCGCGCTAATCCGTTTAACCTCGATGCGTGGCGGTGCCTCCTTCCGAGATCAGCCGAGCCCATCAAATTCCCACGGTTGTAAACTGAGTGTTGAACCATCTCGGGCACGGACTGAATCCACCAAAATCCACGGCATTTCCAAATTGCCAGTCAAAATTGGGGGCATGTTCCAATCATCAGACCGGGCGCAATGCACCAAAGATACACTTACATCCGTATGGCTGATGCGGAGAAGAACTCGAACCTGCTAACTAATTCGGGGATCCTGGGATCGAGATGTTTAATTATCCCAGCAACCAGATGGCGGATCATGGAATGCTTCTGCAGACTTTGTACCCGTACTACAAACATCCCAATAAATAAAAAAAGAGATGTTTAATTATCCGCCTATGTATGAACTGCAAAGCGGTCAGACACATTTTCGGAATTAGAATTCACTTCCCAGTGCTATTAATCTCTTAGAGAAGAACCATAGTGGACCGTGCGCTAACGTCGGATTAGCTTTTTTCCAAGTATCTTGGCTCAACGGCGAACCAGAAACCTAAGGCAGTAAGTGCGCTATCAGAATGTCGCTACAGCCTACCGATTGCTTCCGCTTCATCGTCCCGCAAGGCGCAGAAATGAATCCTCCGAGGAGTTTCAGCAGGCGATCCTGGAACTGGTGAGCGCGTGGGACGAGACACCTGCACCCATCATCAAGAAGCATCGCCTCAAATTGGATTTGGTGTGCATGCCTCCCTTCTGCGCGTACCGTCGTTGCAGAGAGTTTCCCTATGGTACCCGAGCAACTTGGTTCGTATTGCGAGCCTCTCTGGAAGCCGAACCGCGTGCGACGCCGTCATCGCGGACTACGAAAGCAAAGAGCGATTTGAAGTGCGAGTATGTTTCTTGCACTTGTCTAATATTGATCCGACTGCGTTTCGGCGCGACCCGGCGGTCATCGAGCTCAACCGTCTGTGGGACACCCGTGGGCTCGCACCCGTGAATTTCATGGCCTGCGAGGAAGTTAGGACCATAGCGTAGGAGAAGTAATGAGAAATATCTTATGGCGAGTTATGTGTTTGTATGCGCGAACTGGAAAATGGAGTAATTTTTGGTTTGAATGGGAGCTCTAATATGATGTCAGAACTTCAGCTTGGCCGACAGGTGCCTGCGAAACTGGGCTCAGCTGCTACTAGCCTGTTAGGCTCAGAATTAGACTTCCCGCACCTGAATGCTACATTTTATAGCAGGCACCGTGGACCGTGCATTGACATCAGATTCGCTTTTTTCCCCCGAAAGAGGATTGAGGGTGAGTATCCTGGTTCAGGGATGAATTAGAAAACCTCCCCCGTAACTGTCATGCCAGTCCACTGGGTTTGAGAAACCAAATGATCCCTCACCGAGGCATAAAATTATTCAGCCCTGCCAAACTGGCGCAGACGCTCATGTCGTTTCAGAAAGACTGCTCCCGCATCATCATCCTCTACTCGCGCCGTAAAGACGAGTCCGTCGAGGCCTGGTGAAAGCTTGGGACGCGATGCGAAGAGGTAAGCGTTTCACTGTCGTTTCGCCACAAATATGGTTTACGCGAGGATTCAGCGATCCGGAATCCATCAAGTTCACGCGCTTACAGCGCAGAGTGCAGAGGATCTTGTGCGAGGAGATTATGATGAGCACGCCCTCGAGAAAGTAGCCGAAAGCCCAAGTGCCCGATTTGAAATCCAAATTTTTTAATGGGACGGTGGGTTACGACCGAATCAAGTGCAACATGTTACCATCGGTTCTTTTCTTGCGCACACCCAAATTATATCTGGCCTGGGCATTGGCTGCGGAGATAGCGGCTTCTTCGGGTTGCTCTGTGTCCTGGTTCAAATTTGGCACACTGGACCGACAGCTAACGAAGAGAACAAAGCGTAGTCGTCCGCACGATGACTTCAGATTTGCAATTTCTAGAGGCTCTGTGGGAATACCGCCCTCACACGGTCGCCGAATATCATTGTGAAACAGAAGGCAGATATATCGGCGGGCCTTGTCGAAGGGCTGATGTCGTCGCTCAGCGGTGCTTTAGGAATATCCTGAGAATACGGAGTATGATAAGCTCGGGCGTAGGGACGGCGCGGAAGCAAGCACGGCGCTTCGGATGAATTTGGCCCGACGTGTGGCTGTGCGATCCCACGTGCACTCCCATCAGTCCTCTTCCTTGGTTCCCGATTTGGACGTGTCTTCATCCATCCGCCACGATTGTCCCCCCCTCAGCTCTCTCTTCCTGCACCCACGTCGGACCTAGTTAGCTCAATTACACTCTTCAATGCAACCCAAATCGCACAGTTTCGAGAGACCTGGTGCCATGGACCGCCCACATCTCCCAGTCGAGCTCTTGTGCCAGGTTTTATATCTGCTCGATGTCAACGACCTGCTTCGCTGTGGCGCTGTACGTTCATTTCTACCCATTCTTCCCATTCCCATATAAAGTTTTCCGTTTGTCCAGGTCAACAGATTTTTCCGCAGCCTCGTCCGCGAGTCCTCTCGTCTGCAGTTCACTCTCGAGCTCGCAAAACACCGCATGCTATCTCTAATGTCACCTGCCGAGTTTCCGTCCTACTCCTCCCGCCTTAAGCTCATTCGCGACCGGGAGCGCAACTGGCGCTCGCCCCAGAAGTGGGGCCAGCTCCAAAAACTCGCACTCCCCCCGACGGGCACAGTCTACGAGTTCGTTGGCGGGTACTACGCGAACGGACGCGAGGACGAGAACAAGATCACCTCTGGTATCTCATTTTTTGAGCTACCGTCCACAGAACCTACCAGTTCGGACGCTCCGCTCAAGACCTGGACCCACGCGATGGGTGGGATCAAAATCGTCGACTTCACTATGGACCCAGCGCAGGACCTGCTTGTCCTTGTCGCCCTCGCGCCACCGCAGTGCGTTTCTACTCCTATTCTATTAAGACCGATCTAACGTCATGCAGATGTGAGTCTGTGTATCAGCTCCATCTACGCTCTTTCGCCACGAACGAGCCCCATCCGGAGAGCTCGGTGCCCATGGGAGTCCTCGCATGTCTGCCCAAAGTCACGGATCACCACATCCCCCTCGAGACGACCGGCGCCGTGCGTGTCCAGGTGGCGGGCGACCTCGTTGCGCTCCTGGTCAAGGAGGTCCACGATAGCGTCAGCGCCCATCTGCAGATATGGAATTGGCGCCACGGCTCCCATTACTCCGTGCGTTTTATTTCCTTCACCGCTCTTTCATCGCTAACATCATTTCTCAGTGTGCGATGGCGCGCATGGCCGGGATCGAAGACTTCACATTCCTCTCGGATGACACCTTCCTCATCGTTCGGCCGTCCGGGCGTTTCGAGTGCTACACGTTCGAGAACCCCGTAGGCTGTTCTACGGTTCCCACGCTCAAGAGCAGCTACAATCTCCCACCGCTCCAAGACGGCTTCATGTATTGGTTCGTCTCGTCTTTGTTCTAATTCAATCTTTTTTTTACTGAATGACTGCGCGCAGGTACATATGCATGAGCAGCAACCCCGCGCCCGGGTACATTCCGCCTAGGACGGGCGAAGGCAGCCGCGTATACTACCCGCGCCCCGACGAGCGAATCCACGCGTGCTGTCTGTACATCTTCAAGCCCACGGGCCCGGGCGACCACCACGTGCACTCCTTTGTATTCTTCCTCAACGTGAAGATGTTCCTCGACGCGCCCGCGCCGCCCGCCACCCGGCGCGACACCTACCCCATCGCCGGCGTGGGGCCCGCCGCGGACCCCGACGAGCCGCCCGCGCACCCGTTCCAACTCTTTGCGCCGCACCCCTCGTTCTTCGCGCCCGCGAACCTGCAGCAGCCGCCGCTCATGTACCCGCTGCCGCCGCCGCCGCCAACGGCGCCGGCGCGCTCGCGTCAGCAGCACTTGCGCTCGCTACTCGTCGGGAGCGGCGTGCAGACCGTGCCGTGGGACGCGTGGGGCCCGCGCCACACGCGCTGGTTCGACGAGGCACTGAGCACGGACTGGCAGCACGCGCTGTACGGGCTCAAGACGGTTGAGTGCGTCGACCCCGCGGCGCCGCCGCGCGCGGAGGCCGTCCGGCCTGGAGATGTGCTCGACGCGGTAGAGGGCGAGGCGCATGCGGCAGGGGTGGACCCCGCGAGCCTGCCCACCGTGAACGACCTGCTTAATGGGATCGGATTCGACGTCGTCGACGAAGGGGATCAGGAGGCGGGCGAGCCGCGCCACCGCCTCGGCGCCGCGCTGAGGCACCTACGCATCCGCGACTACAACCCGTACGCGTTGTTCGTCGACCCGGAGGAGGGCGGCGAGATGACGGAGAAGGGGAAGGAGAAGGAGAAGGGGTCGGACGTGAGCGAGGGCGGGAACTTAAAGGGGAAGTGGACGCGGCGCATCGTCACTACGCCGTCGACGACGCCGTCGCGCGGGGTGTTCGTCAAGGACATCGTGAGCGCGCTGCCGTACAGCGAGGTCGTGAGCGAGGAGAAGTACAACGTCACGGACGTGATGATGGACGACTGCAGGGTGCTGCTCATGCAGGTACGTCTGACGCATCATACCGTCAATACCTGCTAACTCGTGTTCGTCTCCAGCGCGGCAAAGGCGGGAAGCTCAAGGGGATTGATATCCTCACGATGTAAACATGAAGCACCCGGATCAGAATTATTAAAGGCGTAATACACAACCAAAGTGTACTCTATCACTCACTATGTACTTGCCGGCTGCTCTCTCTATGTATCGCCCAGTAATTATTCTATGTATCAGTCCGTCCAATAAATTATAGACAATAAAGTTACACTCGAATCATATGAGGAGGAGCCATAATGTCCATGCCGTCATGGGCACGACGAACCACACGATGTAGACCGTGAGTGTTAGTGGCATCTCGTAGGGGGGCGCAGAGGGTTTGGGAGGGGGGGCGGGCGCCCACCAGCGGAGCTCGGAGTAGACGAGGGGGAGGAAGACACGGGACGCAGCGCGGAGCTGTTGGCCGTTAGCGCAAGGAGGAAGGGAGGACGAGGTAACATACGATTTGGACGCTCCGCCAGAGGAGGTGGGGGTATTCGTCGAGCGACGGCGCGATGTACCGCGGCTTGCCGTGTAGGCCGGGCATCGCGCGTGTGTGGGTGAAGAGCACCCAGACGGAGTAGAACGCGACGGCGAAGAAGTGATATGCCAGGAGGAGGAGCGAGGGGACGATGCTGTGTGTTGCGTCAGGGATTAATTTCAGAGACCAGAAAATGCCGCGTACGTAGATAAGAGGGAGGCGGGCCCGGAGACGCACGCGCCGCCGCGCTCGAGATACTTGAAGCACCCCGTCCGCAGGACGGTCAGGTCAGCGTCTAGAATAAATGCAACGACGTCAGATGCCGTAAGGGCGTTCCAAGTCTACTCGTACCATCGTCACCACCGAAGAGGTCGTACAGCGCGAAGCTCAGGATGTTGACGGTCGCCGCGACGGACTTGCGTTGCCAGTGCCATTTGCGGAGGACGCGGCTGGTCTGGTCGCAGTCCTTCAAGTCCGGGAGGGCGCCGAGGAGGGACCGCAGGACGACGACGTCCGTCAGAGCGACGGTCATCCCGCCGCCGGTGAGCGGATGCCGCATGTTCCAGGCGTCACCGAGGAGGAAGACGCCTGTGGGAAGCGCGGCGGTTCCCTGCTGCACGGCCGGGAGGAACGAGTTAGGCATCCGCCGCAACTGGTCCTTCGCCAACGCGAGTTCCGCGGAGCAGCGCAGTGGGAGGGGCAGTTGCGGGATGATTTTTGTGCGGATGTGCGACTTGGGCCCGGGATAAGCGCGCCGCAGCGGTTTAGGACAGGTGAGACTCACTTTGAGGTCCGACGGTACGGGGTGCCTGACGTCGACGAGCATACGCGTGTCGTGTTTTGCAATTTGGTACAGCAGTACGGGGCCCGATCCTTTGACGAGGACAACGGTGCCGTGCTCCTGTAGCGGCAGCGGCGCGTCCTCCAAGACCAGCCCAACGAAATGGCTGCGCGTCGACGCCTTCCCGGCCACGCGCCCTATGACGGACGTCCGGAAATTTGAAAAGCAGCCGTCGGCCACGACGACGAGGTCCGCGAAGAAGGTCACCTTGTCGCCGTCCTCGCCAGAGGCGGCGCCGCCTTTCCGGACAGCGTGTACGCCAATTATCCGTTCTTCAAAGTGGCAGCGCACCATATCTGTGACGGTCGCCTCGATAACCTCCACGCCGACAGCTCTGCGCGCGGCGTCGCGGAGATTCATAATGAAGCGCCCGTGGTGGAACGAGCGGCCCTCCCGCGCGCGTGGGTACGGAACGTGGACCGATTGGTCGCCAGAGACTACGCAATAGCCCTGGACGTTTATTGCGTCGATGTTCTCGAGACAGGCCTCGAGCCCGAGCTCTTGCAGTGCGGATACACCGCCTGGCTGGAGTAATTCGCCCACAATACGGTCTGGCTCTGCGAGCGAGCGCTCCAGCAGGGCTATCCGCAGCGGTTTTTCGCGGGGGACGGTGGAAAGGGCGTGCGCGAGGGCACTTCCCGCGACGCCGGCGCCGACAATGAGGACATCGTAGTGGGTGGTCCACATGGAGGGGGGATCAGAGAGCGACAGCGGCTCTGAATAGGTGGGTCCATATGTTTTTGGTGGGACAGGGTGGGACGATGATTTAGGCACAATCTTGGCATCACCGACGGACCAATTTTCCTCACAATCGCAGCTGCGTAGAGCTGTGTAACGGGCCTAACGGCGGAGAGATTGGCAGCTGAAAAAGGCTGAAATGGACTTGTCGCCCTCCGAAACAAGCAGGAGCACACAATTGTCTCGCGGAAGCAAATTATATTTGTCAAGAGTAGGACGAAGGAGAGGACACTCCGACCACTTGCTGGGCAGCACCGCTCTCAACGGAAACACGGGGAAATAATTTAAAAGCGCGAGGACTCGGAGGACTCGGAGAAGAAAAATTCGCGAGGTAGTATTTCAACGTGAGGCACATATTTCAGCGTAACTTGCTGTGCAACCTTTTGGACAAGATACCGGCTGTTTCGTCATGGGACCACGGCGGAGTATACCTTCCTACCTACTCGGGAAGCCTGGGGGATCGTCGGGAACCATGATTGAGTTCAGATGTATGCACACGTTGCTGGGTCTATAATGTCACTAGAGCAGCGATAGCCCGGGAAGTTCCAGCGACCGACTCGTGGAGAAAATAGCCTGCACTAGCGCGGTGATAAAGTGAATCCGGATCCAGGGCGTATGTCCACTGAAGCACAGAACACAATTCGAAGTAGATGAGGGAGATCATGGGGATGCTATGCCATGAGGGCTCCGGGGTATTCGGGCGATAGATGGCTAGTCCTAAGAGGAAATCCTAGATTTGGCCTCAAGCATAACGGACGCGAAATAGTCCTCAATTGGGAGTTGTCTGTTTGGTCTCCGTCCGCTCTCTGCAACGTTGAAACTCGAGGAGTATGAGAATCCATTCACGAGTTGGGGTTGACCAACGGTATCTTGACGCGGAGACTACTGCAGCAGAAGCCGGTCGATGTTGCTTCGACTCGGATGTTGAGAGGAAGACGGCGCGTGACTGTGACTCCCACTTCGTGTGACCGCATTTTCTGCTCAATTGTCTCGGTTCGCGACACGTCCGCGCCATAATAGTTCTACCTTCTGAGGCGGCCTATGCTTTCTTTATTATTTCTTACCTTTCATAGATTATTTTCAAGAATTTATACGCTTTCAGCTGGAAACCAACTGGAAACTAGAAAGTGCTGATAACCGTACAGCCACATTCTGGGGCTGCCATGTCATCCCTGCTTTCGTTGCCCAACGAGGTTCTCTTGGTTGTTTTCTGCCATCTCGAAGATCCCTACCCCCTTTACCCTCTTTCCACTCTATGCCGCCGCCTTCATTTTCTTACTCTCCCGCTATATCTCTCGCGCAGGGGCGTATGGGACGATTCGTGTTGCAATATATCAATCGACGCCGAGCAAGTAGATGCGCTGCCTGCGCTGCAGACGTCCTTGTTTCTCAGCTCAGTGGAAAACCTATGTTGTGTCTTCTCAAATCCATATTCTCAAAATAAGGACCTTGCTAGATTCCACCGTGTGTGCTGTATGCTCACTAGCATAGGAACAGCCAAGCTTCAGTTCGGTGCTCCTTTGTATGGCGATTATGCCGGGACAACACAGGAGACCTATTTCATTCCAATTGTCGACGTTCTGAACAAGGTGCTGGAAAAGTCCTGCACCGCGCTGACGGTCGATGCCGTGCCGCGTGAGCCCCCCGCAGCGACCGCCGGCGGACGGCATTTGAAGATTTCAAAGCGCGCCCGTGGAACTCGTCAAGTTCTGGAAGTAGGCGTCCTGACGAGCAGTATCTCGCTCTCGCCCACCGCCCTCCGCCAGAGAACCCTCTCCACATTCCGTCTCCACTCCGAAATCCTCTGTGCGCCCCACTGCCGCGCGTGGACCCTCGACGTTCTGAACTCATTTCCGCTGACCTCACTTTCCATCGACACTCCCTCCGTCCCCCCCGACGTCCTAGACAAGCTTCTCTCCCAGACGGAGATCCCCACGCTCTCGGAGCTGTCCCTCGTGAACTGCAAAATTGCGCCCGCGCGCTTGCACCACTTCCTCGCGCGCCACCCCAGCGTGACGAGCCTGTACCTCGACACCGTCTTCGTCCCATCCGGCGAGGAGCGCCTGCCCCCCAACTACCTTCCCCGGCTGACCACCCTCTCCGCCGCGGCTCCGCAAATCGGGTACCTCCTCCACGCGATGCCCTACACTGCCGCTCTGCGCACCGTGCGCGTCTGCAGCCACATGACGCATGTCGACCTGGTCCTCACCGACACATCCCTCTGCCCCGTCGCGCCTCGCCTCGCGCCGCCCATCGCGCTTTCCCTCGTCCTCCCCGTGCCCACGAACCTGCCACGCCTCATCCCGGACGTGGACGCGGTCTTCGACGCGGACAGCGCGCTCCACTTCGTCTCCACGCTCGAGTTTGTCTTTGCGGACGGCGAGGGTGCGCCTGCGTTCGCCAACTACGCCGCTATCGCGAAATGGGCGGCGCCGTTCCCTGCGCTGCGGACTGTGGAGCTCGTGGGGTGCAATGTCAGTGCTGACACTGCGCCGATCCTCGCGGCGTTCCAGGCGCGGGCACCGGGTGTTGAGCGGGTGGTGTGCCGTATGATTTGACAGACATGCAATGGAAAGAACCTCTGCCCGAGTCGTAGTTAGAATGTTGGACGTGGATGTTGGTATGGTGCTATCACCAAGAGGCGGGGTGAAGTGATATTCAAAACCATAGCTCTTAGATTTATTTTCTCGTGTTGCCTTCGTAAGTTTTTTCGAATCTGTTGCTGAGTTTTCTGCTGCAATTTATATCTTCGGTGGGACGTAGTATTCTTTCACTCAGTTGAAATCATGTAACTTCCGAAGTCCGGAAAACCCCGATGGTGGCGGTGCGACCACAACAAACTCAAACTCAATTGCAAGTCTGAGTCAGCCTCCTTTGCTTCCCTTGTTTCCAACCACAACGGTGCCACCGAACCCCGCTCGCCACTATGTAAAGCCCTCGTACGAGGCGCATATACCACGGATATTCGTGAAGGCCAGACCGGCAGGACCGTAGACCACAGCCAACCTCGCAGTCAGCGAGAAGGATCGACCATGATCAGCAGCAGATCGCCTGCGTACCACGAAAGTCATTCGTGAAGGATCCACCATGATCAGCAGCACTACCCCGCTGCGTCGCATACTATAGCGGCCCCCCTCGCATACAGCGACGGACACCATTAGGTGCACGCCAGATAGGCGGATGTCCCCTCGCCACGGACATCGATAGACTCTCACGACGGGGCCAGGCGTACGAGAGGTGGCACAGGTCCGCCTGTGCTTCCTTATCGGCGTCTCAACCAGCAGACTGGTGGCGAAATCTTGCTGCTCCGTCGTAGAGGGGATATCAGGAGTTCCGGGACGACACGGACAAAGTCTGAGGTCTTCAACGCTGCCGCACCCGGCCCTGCCGCGCTTGCGCTCGTCGCTGGCGCAGTGGGGTACGAGCGGTGACCTCGTTTTGGGCCGCTGTTGTCCCGGACAGCCATTCGATAAGAATGCAGAATCGTACAAACGATTGCACGACGACATGAAATGTTCCCGAAATGGACTTGTAGAATACGGACAATCCGTTGTTCTTTTGGCGAGGCTTCACCACCCTTGCGACGATTTTGGTCGGTGGTTCCGGCTCAGAGCTTCACCATCTCGGCGCCCCTGTGCGTGTTTCTTCTCGGGTGGTTCCCGGTCCCTCATGGGATGCATGCGCACTCCTGCATGTGCACCCATTCTTCATTCAGCTGTTGCTCTCTTTGGGCCAGACTCTTCGCGAGCTCCGTTACCCACTGCGATGCTCCAGCTTGATAATTTTTGGGCCTTTTCTCCTCGAGAGGACCGTGTTGTGGTGGTGTGGTGTCGTTCAGGTTCGTTCATTTCATTTCATTCTCGTTCCAATACTAACTGCGTTCTATAGGCTAGGCTTTGTCTCAAGGTAGTCCGTCTCATAGTATAGTCTTGTAAGTCTCGAATCGTAACGCTGTAATTACGAAGTTTTGCCAGAAATAATTGCCAGTATGAGTTGGAGGATGGCATAGCTTTCTGATCAAACGCCGGTGAAGCCATAGTCGGGTCTCGCACTCGAGGTATCTTGAGTTGAGGCCAAGCTTGAGGCACAACTTCCGTGATTGATGTGGGCTTTCATGTGGGCTTCTAGAGGAAAGACCAAGTTAATAGATAAACTTAATTGCTATAACGATATGTATTCTAATGTCTATGCTCCGCCATGGCATACAACTTATCCTTGTCTCCAGACTCGTCGACCAACGCCCGCAGCTTGCCCTTCGGGTTTTTGAGCAAAACCTTGGGAGCGTCGAATTCCACCTAAACGTAAATTTAGTGGGAGGCTTATGACGTGAAGAGAGGGCACTCACGATGCGACCCTCATCGAGCACCATCTGTGGACGAGATAAGTTAGAGATCCGTTCGACACGTCACAGAAAAAAGCTCGTCAATAGCTCACGATTTTATCCGAATCAAGGATCGTTTGTAGCCGATGCGCGACCGTTATCACGGTCACATCCGACTTGAGCTCGTTGCGCAAGGACGCCTGAATAACGGTGTCGGTTTTGTAATCTATTGCGGACGTTGCTAAGCACAGGTGTGAGCCGACAGACTACCGTGTAAATGGGTGGGTGGTACCTTCGTCGAGGATAAGCAGCTTGCTGTCCCGCACGATGGCTCGCGCTGGGTAACAGGGAGTGAGTGCTTGCGGCACAGCACTGGCGACGGGCACTTACCCAATGCAAGGATTTGTCTTTGTCCGACACTGAGATTGCTCCCGCCACTCGCGATGACGCTATCAAGCACAAGGCGCCCTTCTTCCATCTCCTCTTGGAGGGAGAAGAGACCAGCAGCGCGCAGCGCGCTGTTTAGAGTCGCGTCGTCGTACTGCTCGAATGGATCCAAATTGTGACGCAAAGTTCCTGAGAGCAGTTCAGGCTGGACGGCATTTCAGCGTCAGAGTACAGCGCCAAAGAATTGCAGTCTTACCATCTGTGGAATTATAGTAATATTGCCGCGAAGCGCATCAAGGTTCACGGAGGCAGTCGGAATTCCATCGTAATGCACGGTTCCTTCAGTGTATATACACCGCAGTAGTGCGAGGGTTAAAGAGCTCTGGAAGCACAGTTAGTTACCGACAGGCACTGAAGTTGCGTTTAAATACCTTGCCGGAACCAGTGCGACCGACTTTGAGGGGCTACTGTCAGCAGTGTAACGGAAGCCGCAGAGGAGACTCACCAATACCAACACGTTCACCTGAATTTATGCGGAATGAGATATCGCGCAAGACCTTGGGGCCATCTGGCGAGTACCGCGCCGACAGCTTCTCGACAATAAGCTCGCCGCTGCTTGGCCAGTGTGCGGGCGGCTTTCCGGCTTCTGTGGGTTTCGTTTCTTGCTCGATGTCGATATATTGCTGGATTCGCTCAAGACTAAGTCCGAGAGGGTTAATATCTTGATTGCTTCGGATTGCGAGTAGACATACCTGTTGCCTATGGAAGACCTTAAGCACGGAGAATCTTATGGGTTAGAATAAAGGCTCACCTTGGATTTGCACTTCGTTCCAAAGGCGAACCTACGAAGATGTAAGATTAAGGATAATTAATGTACGATACCAGCAATGCAATTACCCAAGCCAGGATTCGCATGCTGAATCCAGCTGCAGGGAGATCAGCAAGAAGAATTCGAAAGTTCAGACCGGTTCTCTTACCCGCCATGTTCAAACTGAACCCCACATTATTGGCTCGTGTCTACGTACGCACGTAGGATTAAATACGCAGTGAGAATGGTTAGATGACGTTACCTTCTGGAAATAGACGAGATACGTCGCGAGCAGAGCAGCAAGGATGTTGCCAACTGCAGCGAGTCTAACGCCCACCCAGCGATCCAAATTGGAAAGTGTGCGGGCAGCCCTAGTATATTTATTGATCCGACGGAGGGATTCTTCAATGAATGGGACCTGGGCACCGTAGGCACGGATGGAGGCTATTCAAAAGGAATTCGGATGAGTGACGGTGAGAAGGAGTGTGTGGGAGACGCACTGAGTCCCGCGATAGCGGCACCAAAGCTTTGAGGGCTTTCAGCATGACATTAACGAAAAGATGTGGGTCACTTACTGCCCCAATACAGGAGCTTTGGCATTGCTGCTCTCCCGCTTCACAGAGAGTTGCGCCTGCAAGCAGCGTTAACAGCTGAAGCGGGATGAGAAGAACCAGATAGAGACCTTGATGAAGAGCTGCCCCAAGGCTCCTCCAATGATAGCAGCCAAGACTCCGGGGACCATGAAAAGAGGGGTCAAGAACACGACGGCGGCGAAGGAAGTAACCATAGAGATCGTTACGAATACGAAGCCGGCAAAGACATTCAGGATGGGACCGTCGACTGTGCAAGATGGTAAGTAAATAGTGGACTCCTTCTACAGACTGAAACATGCCCGCTGTGATGTCTGCCGTGAATCGCGCAATGACTCTGGACGCTGGAGTAATATCCAGCCACCTCAAGGTCGTTCCAAGGATTGACTTTATGAGTTTGCGGTGAATGTCTCTTGAAGCCCTCAGCACAGCATATGCAAAGACGATGTCCCCGTATGAGTGTGTTGCGACATCAAACAGGGTGATTAAACAAAATACTCCAAGATAGCTGAAGGAAAAGAGATGATCAGGCACAAAAACACTCCGCTGGTTATATCACTCACTACGAAACGGAAACTGTGCCGGGGGGGCTGATTTCGTATTGCGACGCGAAATAGCCGAGATACCATGTTTCGTAGATCTGGCCCAGCTGCGAAATGGTGACACTGCCAAGGAAAATAACGTAGAATCCAATGCCTCCGAGCCCACGGAGGTACAGATTTACTGAAGCCCGTTGTCAGATCAGTGATGATAATAATTGTCAAGCGACTTACCAGCAGACCATTTTACCTTGCCAAGTTGCAGCTCTTCCGCGAGTATCAATTTACCGTCGGTCTTGGTATCTTTTTTCACTGCAACCGGTTCCTCATCTACAGCTTGCTCCATCACCTGCAGATCCGCGTTCGCCTCGTTGGCGAGTGCGATATCATGCTGGAGGGCTGCTGCGACTGATCCTTGGCTTAATATCCGACCATTCAACCCAATGGATATGGTGAAGTCGGCGATGGGAGCAACGAGGGCCACGTTGTGGGTCTGGCGGTCAAAGCGGCAAATATCAGGCACGTGCTTTCGCGTGAAAAAAATGATGGCGTACGACAAGGATGAGCGTTCTCCCCTTAACAAGATCTCCGCTGAAACATTTCTCTACGATCCACTTGGATGTATGGACGCTGTGTGTGATGTGAGAAGATAATAGGCCAAGTCTCCGCCCCGACGTACTCCAGAGCGGCGAGTACATCATCGAGGAGTAGGACCTCGGTCTTGGAATAGATCGCCCGGGCCAATGTGCAGCGAGCCTTCTGGCCTCCGCTGAGGGTAAGCCCTGCAGTGTGCTGTGAATTGTCTTACCCGGGAATTAGGCTCCATCACGTACCTTTCTCGCCGACTTCGCTCTGGTCTCCAGCCTCGAATAATTCGAGATCGCGCTCGAGAGCGCACTGGTAAAGCACTTTCTTATACCGCTCCTCGTCGTATTCAGAACCAAAGAGGATGTTGGACCGAATTGTCTCGTTCAAAACCCACGATTCCTGGGCGGCGTATGCGACCCCGCCTGCGCGAGGAAGGTTATACCAGGAGCTCGGGGACGACGGAGTGAAGTGCATTTCGCCTAGACATGCATCAGAATCGACGCTTTCCCAACATATGCCTCATTTGACTCACCAAGCAACGCCATAAGCAAGCTGGCCGCGGGGGAGAACATCAGCACTCAAGACGGATTTGCTCGCTCGAAAACGTACGATGTCTTTCCAGAGCCCGTGGGACCAAGCTAGAAAGAATGACTAAGACTAACCTGCCTGTGGAAGTGATGGGAGAAGACATACAACGAGATTGATGCAGCCGCGCTTGAAGAGCAGCTCGTCGTCGATGCGGAGTGCGAACTTATGTTTCGAGGGCGTAGTCGACCCGTCGGAGTCGTTCGACCACGTGAAGCTCGCGTCGCGGAAGCCGATATCGGTGGACGGCTCCGGAGCAAGGAACTCCGCCGTCTCCTCCTTCTCGGTGTACGCGTCCAACAGCTCCGTCTGCAAACAAAGTTACATCCCATCAAAACTCGTGTGGAGACACACGTACGTTGTGCAAGAAGTCGTTAATCCGGTCCATCGACACCTTGGCGTCGATGAACTGGATGATACGGTAGTTGGCCATGTGGAGCTGATTGCGGAGCATATCGAACACAGGCATCGTGCTAAATATGATAGATGGGCGTAATTCCTGCTTCATGAGCACGGTCTGCGACAACCACGGTTAGATCTCATGGACACGATGCACTTGATGAAAGGACCAACACTGAGCAAGAGACGTCAGCGCGTACACGACAATGATGCAGACCACATACAATGATACATAAGTAGCCAGCATGGTCACGATAGGGATGACATTGCTGTGAAGTTATGCACTGTCAGCGATGAAAGACTCAAAATGGGCAGCAGCTTACTTGATGGTATTCGCGACCCACTCGAAGATCTCGCGCTTCCAGATCCAGACGAGCTCCTCCTCCCGTTTTTCGTTCACGCGCGCAAGCATCTTCTCCTCCCACCCGAACAGCTTGATCATCCTCAACACGTTCATCGCTGGGAACACCCTCAGCAAACCACCACAAAGGGGATGGAGACAAGACGCACTTTCGCTGATAGTCCCAATGCGGGCATCGGCCGCCTTGATGCGGCCCTTCTGGATGACCTGCAGGAGCTGCGACGCGAATCCGGAGAGCGGGAACAGGATGATCGTGGTCCCCATCCCGACAAATGCACTGTCAATCCTCCAGTAAGCCTCGCGCAGCTAAGAGGTGCACTCCGATATACCTCCAGCCCAACACGACATACAAGAAAACGATGCAGAACACGATGCTCACGGGCATGTAGAACAGCAGCATCAGGAAGTCCGACATGTTCGTCACGTTGCGCAAGTCCGTCGTGACGAGATTGCTGATTTTCCCGACGTCGACGCTGCTGCTCTCCACGCTGGCGGCGGGGCGCTTGGGGTCCTTGGACGTCGTACTCGGCGTCCCCTGCGCAGTCTCACTGCTGGCGACTGACTGCGTGTCGCTGGGGTTCAGCGTCCCGTCGTTGGAGCCCGAGTCGTCCGACGACGCCTCGTCTTTGTTCACGTCGCCGTCAGGGTTGTGTGCTTTTACGCGGACGCGCAGCGCGTGTTCGAAGATAAGCTCCGTCAACATTCCCTCGACTTGTACGAGGATGCGCATCTGAAAACACCGTTAGCGGCCGGTATTTGATGCAGCACATCCACACACAGAAAGGCGGTAGTAGCTCTGCAGGGAGATGGTCCCCGTCAGCGGCCCCAATGCAAGCCAAATAATCCAGACGAAGGGTCGAATGGAAGAGTCGCCGGGGCCGTTTTCGAGATAGCTAACAAAGACGTAAGACCGCTGCACGAAACACGGATAAAGAGAGAAATCGCACGCAAGCACACGGTTAATGCCGATCGGCGAAGCAAATGAGCATACAACATAGAGGAGCAGCATGAGGATGATCGTGGCGTATTCGCTCCTACAAAATGCGTTAATTTTTCGTTGGTAGGCTGACCCGCGAAAACGTACCGGAAGGTTTTCATGATCCCGAAGAAAACATGCCTCCTACCGGCGCCAGAGAACGTATCGACGTTCTAAGATTTCAATGAGAATGAGACCACATCAGAAGGCGGAGGGCATACCGGGAAGCCCCGTTTCTTCAGGTTCTCAGAGTAATCCGTGTCTGCGAGGGGTGGGAGGAGGTCATACGGAAGATGCGGAAGCTTAAAGGCGAGCAAGATGACGGGGTCGAGGAAACTGAAGAGAATAAGCGATAGCGGCGACGCAGTCTGCTCGGGGTTGGGTGTGGGCATGGGGTTCTATGCGCGGGTCGTAAGTATGGCTGCAGCAAGCGGACTTAGATTTGTAACGCACCATGGGGTCGACGGGGACGTAGGTCCGCGGAGTCACCAGTGGAATAATCGCAGCTGCGAGAGTGAGCGCGATGAGCTTGGGCCGGAGGAGCGGGTCCTCGGCCGCGTCCTGCACGGGCCATGTGTACGTTCCGAACGGAAAGATGTCGCGATAGAAATACACGCCAAAGGCTACGGCCAATATCAGCGAGAGATGTAAAGCGGCGGTGGAACCCGATTTCGTGGTGGCGCCCACTGCGGCGGCTGTTGCGAGCAGCGACGCATAGAGCTAGACAAACATGTCAGGCATGAGAAAAAGCGCGCAGCCGGTGGACACGCACGTAGAACACACAAGGTCCTAGCCTGAACAGTGCTGTTTCGACAACCTCAGTCTTCGCTCCTGAGATGACCAACGACGCGACCGACAGTCCGAGGAGAGTTAAGCAGGCCAGAAGGCGGAGGAGGTTGTGTATGAGAACGATAGGGCCACCATATTGTGCGATGTCCTTCCAGGACTTTTGGACGGTGATTGGTTCGTCGGATGGTGCACGTACACGCCCACGTAAACGCGTCAAAGCATGGAGTAGCAGCAGCAGTGCAGAAATTGATGCTGCGTATAGTGGAAAAACCAAGGTGCTCGTCCAAATCCTACAAGGCTAAGCGTGGTAAATGTGAAAGTGGTCGAAAGCGCGTACGAGTGCTCTAGAACAGGAAGACGGGCGGCATTGATCACAATCTGGATGTCGGGGAGGAAGTCCATCACCGTTCTTCCAAGCACCAGTCAGGTCTTTTCGTTGCTCGGTGAACAGTGTGAAACTCCTTATAAATAGAGGCGTATATGTATGACTCCGTTGGGATCCATGTGAAGATCAGCCATGCGGGCAGCGCGAGCCGCAACTATGTACAACATATCCAGCGATCAAACTTTCTATTCGCGGCTAGACGAGTACCTCTCGGACCGGGAAAATAGTTGGACGAAAATTGAATGAAAGGTGGTTCTACAGCAGAAGAGTAGCTCAAGTCGAGTCTTGTTATAAAAAAGCAGAAAATAATGCGAAGTAGGGAGCAGCTCAATTGGTAAAGCGTAAGATAAGATAAGGTACCTGAACTAATTGATCGGTACCGTACATATATCCAAGGGGAAATTTCGGCTCCGTGCAAACACTCCACTCAGTGGCACTCGGAGTCCATACGAGAGCAGGATGGAACAGAATGAAACAGGTATGAAAGATTGGCCCTCGGAGAGAACATTGAATTTTAATGAGGACACAAGACAGAGGATTGAATGTTTTACCGCAGCGGCCCTTTGAGGAGTGATGATGTGAAATAAGTGGGAAAAGAATAATTGGAGCTCCAGAGTAAAAGATAGCTACACGAGTCACCAGCAGCTGGCGGGTCCGACCTGAAGAGATGTTGTAGTCCACGGGTCCTGGCAGATCCAACGTGACTCCGAAAGTCTATAATAGTACGGCGCAATTTTCGGAGACCCGTATACTATAGAAAGCCCTCGCATTGCACTAGGTCAGCCATTATTCCAGAAGGTGGGCCTCAGAGACGGAGGAGCCAATGGTAACGCAAGATTTGGCGAGACTCGGAGATTGAAAAATCAGCTAGGATCAACCTGGCTAAGTATGCTGGGGCTGGATGCGAAGATACCGATTCCTTCTGTCTTCGTGCTTTTCAAACAGAGATCCTCTTTGCTGGGCGCTGCCGGGATGACTGTTCAACGTCTATCTTCACAGCTGAGATCAATCCGCGAGGCGAGTGTCCCATGCTCCGTCTTCAGGTTTCTGGGAGGAGTTCTGGGTCGGTGGGTAACCACACCCAGGGGAAATGTAGTGCACGAGCTCGCTTCTAACGGGCTCGTCGCTTGGCGGATGCGACTTGAAGCTTGAATGACTCCAAACACTTGATTCCAGATCTTGAAGGTGGCCGATGGTTACAGAGTCATAGGACTCGTAGGAGTCGTTGATTTGGGAGACGACTCAGAACCACATATAGTGTAGACTGGATATCGGTTATGTAGGCAGGGAACGCGAGAGATTAGAAGACTCGAAGCCTGTGCGCATGTACTAGTAGTTCGGACTAGTGTCGTGTTGCTGTCGTGGCGGTAGAGGTCAAACCATAACCCTAAACTACTTCTCACTCCTACTTACCATGCTACCACTAGCGACGATGCTGCGGGCTCTACATGAGCTACCTGTATCAATTCTTCTAACCTCTTTTGCCCTGGCTTCTGCTGCTCTGCCGGCTCAGACAGCGTCCCTCAAGCCCCCGCTCACCCCAGACAACTTCAAATCCACAATTGCAAAGGGTGTCTGGTTCGTCGAGCACTTTTCTCCGTATTGCGGCCACTGCCGCGCCTTTGCGCCGACATGGGAGAAGCTCGTCGCCTACAGCGAAGACTCTGCGGGCGTGCAGCTCGCCCAGGTCGACTGTTCCGTCAACGGAGGTGCGTGGCTCGGCCTCGGCCTCGGATCAGTAATAATCTAATCGCATGCAGACCTCTGCGACGCCAACGGTGTCAAGGGCTACCCACAGATGAACCTCTACCGCGACGGGGAGTTTGTCGAAAAATACAAGGGCAACCGCGACTTTGACCTGGTCACCGAATATCTCGACAGGAACGCGCTGAAACCGAAGGCCCCGACGCCACCGCCACCACCGCCCCCGCCTCCGGCCGCGTCCGCCACTGTCCCACTCAACCCCCGCGGAGAGGTCGCCGTTCTGAACCCCGACAATTTCCACCAAACGCTGGAGCACGGCCCCGCGTTCATCAAGTTTTATGCTCCGTGGTGCGGCCACTGCAAGAAGCTCGCCCCGATCTGGAAACAGCTCGCCAAGATCATGCAGGGCCGGGTCACCATCGCGGAGGTCGATTGCCAGGCCCACGAAAATTTCTGCAAGAAGCAGGACGTCGGCGGTTTCCCGACGCTGATGTACTATCCACCTGGCGGCCCCAAGTCGGAATACACGAGTGGCCGAAAGCTTGAGCAACTCAAGTCTTTCGCGGAGAAGGCAAGCGCATCGTATGTTCCGCCGTTTCGTGTTGTTCTTCATTCTAATCCGCATCTGCAGCGCAACACAGCCGATCCAGCCTGAAGAGGTCGACGCCTACGTCTCCGAAAATCCGGCAATCTACCTCCTCCTGCATCCTGCAGGCGATACGGGTCTGATAGTACGCTTTCTCACCTTACCCGTAGTTCTCCTCTCACTGCCAGCAGACCACTGTTGCGCGTCTCGCGGCCCCGCTCCTCGGCTCGCCCCTCATTTACACCTCTTCCTCGCCGGTCCTCTTCAAGCGTTTCACGATCCCCGACTCCGCCCCCTGGGCCATCGTCGCGCTCAAGGACCGCAACCCGCACGTCGCGGCCGCCATGTACCTCGGCACCCCAACGCTCGACACACACGGCGACCTCTCCGATTGGCTCCTCGCGAACCGCCTCCCGACCGCACTCGAGCTCACGCAAGACACGTTCCAGCTCGTGATGAACGCGGCGCACGCGCCGCTCGTCGTCATCGCTGCCGTGGGATCGGACACGCGCGACAAGGTCGCCGAGCGCTTCCGCGACATCGCGCTTAAATGGCGCGCGCACACCGGCGGCACGGGCATTTTCGGCGGGCGCGCGGTAATCTTCACCTGGATGGACGCAGAGAAGTGGGAGAGCTGGATGAAGAGCATGTACGGGCTGCGGCGGAGCGGCAGGGACGTCGAGGACGTGCGCGTAATTATCGCTGACCACCAGGTATGCGCTCGCTGATTACGTCCTCCGAGATGCTGAGACAAACGCGATACATAGGCGCTGAAATATTACAACACCGACCAATCTGACGCGCCGATCAAACTGACGTCGCCGAGTATCTTTTCCGCCCTCGAGGGCGCCGCGACCGGGGTAATCAGACCCAAGAACTCGGAGAACTTCGTCGAGCGCATGGCCCGTGTACGTGTCCTGCCTCCCTCCCTGTCCCGCCCCCTCATGCTCAACCCAACACAGTATCTAAACGCACGGCTGACTGCGACAGAGGCGTATGTGTTTGATCACCCCTTGTACACGGCGTTCATGCTCGGCGCGGTGCTCGTACTTGCGTATCTGGGCGTGCGGCGCTGCTTCGGGGACGACTCGGCGCACGATAGAGAGTACGGGTACGGAAAGGAGGGGAGGATAGACTAACTGATCTAGGCTGCCGCTGATGTATGATAGTTTATTCTAATAGGGTATGTAGAGGTGCGAGACTATTTAATGTGGCCGCTAACTTTCGGAGTCGTGACATCGTTTGAGGCGCTATCCCGCATCGCTCATTCGCCTTTTACCTCTATTCTATCCTCAGCACGCTTGCCTTTCCTCTGGCTCAGTGGCTACGGGGAAAGATAAGGATCACGAAACGACAATCCTGTGTTTTCTGATCAGAGAAAACAAAAGCAAGAACGTGCCATAAAAAATGGTACGATGTTCAGCATGGGGAAAACACTGCCAGTTATAAACCATATTTCTTACGTCCTCTGTAAAGAAATAGTTCTGCGCTATGCCCCCTACCAAAGAGACTAAACAGGGCTTCAAGCCGCAGACTTTTCCAACCAGGTGGGCGTCTGGCGCTTTCATTTTAGTATTCTTGCTTGCTGCTGGTGCCTGGCTGGACCGAATTAAGGTGAGTACCCTGACTCGATTCGTTCGGTCCCTGACGAAGAAGCGCAGGACCGGTGGTACGTCTTCGACCCCGATCAACTGAACGAGCTCGCGCGCGCCGCCATCGCCGCGGCGCCCGCGCCGAACGACACGGCTAGCATGATTCAGCACATCGTCACGAACCTCACCCACACGTACCCCACCACGCTCGTCAAAATCAACACAGACGCGAACGAGTGGTTGTTCAACAACGCGGGCGGCGCGATGGGCGCGCTGTACATCGTCCACGCCAGCATCACGGAGTACCTCTTCATCTTCGGCACGCCGCTCGGGACTGAGGGCCACACGGGCGTGCACCCCGCGGACGACTACTTCAACATCTTAGTCGGCGAGCAGTGGGCGTTCACGCCGGGGCAACTGGAGATGGAGAGGTACACCCCCGGCATGATGCACTACCTGCCCAGGGGAACTTCGAAGCAGTACAAGATGCACGAGGGGTGCTTTGCGTTTGAGTATGCGAGAGGTATGTCCAATCAGTCACTTCCCTTTCAACGTGCTGAGCACGACCATGCCGCGGCCCGCAGGTTGGATCCCGCTCATGACGCCGTTTGGACTTGCGGATGCTCTGACGTCGACTCTCGATTTTTTTACTGTGTACCGCACTGCTAGAGTGACCCTCAGAGAAATGGGTAGGAACTTGCTCATCGGGAAAATATGATTACGTACTCCTTGGTGTCCGTTTATTCAAGAAGGGTCTTCCCGAAAGCATAGAGAATAAAGAAATTTATTCAGCCGTCAATTTACATGTGAACTTCAGGCACGCTCGTTCTTTTCTTCCACAACTGAATAAATGAGGACATGAATGATAATCACCATTGAATGGCCAACCGTAAAGGCAAGAGGACATGGAATATCGAAGTTCCATCTTTAAACACTTGTCCTTCGGATCCTGCGGAAATATTTTTAGCAGTGCACATCCCACTGTAGGGAAGCTTATCGGTTCAATCATTATTTCTTTCGGACCGTCTAATGGCTTTGGGGATACCTTTATTATATAAATGCTATAAAACCTGGTACTGAAACGATTTTAAAGTCAGTGGCTCACGCAAAGGAGGTGAGGTGATAATTGCTTAAAGCAGTTGCGAAAATGAGTGTTGTGGGCGTATGTTTGGTGCGCTTCGGCCCGAGTCAGCCGATGGCCTGATGAGTCACTTTTGGACGGTTTGACTTGCTTTTGGTCGTTACTCCTGAATTCGCTGAAATTTGCCCGTACCGGGCGCGGCCTGGACACCTGAATCGGCGACAGATGCACACGGCCTCACACGGCCTCACACTACCGTCTTAGGCATTCTCCTCGCGCCGCTGCCGAAAGACCGCGCCCTCTCAATGCATTCTTTTGTCGGAAAAAAGTCAAATCACTTGCAACGGTTTGAATTAGCTTGAGACCTTGAAATGGCTCACAAGAGGTTGCAAGCCACTCAGCCAAGCATTTGAAGCACTCACAAGCCGTTTCAAGGTACTGTATGACTTGCAAGGAGTCCCACGCCGTTGCAAGACACCCGGGACTTGGCAAGTCTTGAGACAATTCAGAGGAGAAGTGGTTATCTACCCTGGATTACTCCGGAACAGCCAACATGTTGACTCAACATAGTCAAACTCTCTCAAATCCTTCGGTTGAGTTTGACCGCGGCGAATCACCGGGTTTATTTCCAGATTGCCGAGAGGTGTGGAGCTGGGTGGAGCGTGAATCCGTTGGTTCGAGCAAGGTACATAACTTGGGTCATGTCCTTCAAAAAATTCCCTGTACATACATGCACAGTTCAATGCTCACTTGAAGCACTATTGTTATTGTAATTCTCCTTAATCTTACTGACTAGCTACATTGTGTACTTCACTGAACTATACAGTAAGAACCCCTTCTCTAAGGGAAGGAAGAAGTTTTATTATTTGCGCCTTGGGACGGGGAATTGCCTTGAGAGAGCCTGGGTGTCTCGGAAGATGTTGCAGATTCTTACCTCCCTGTTGCAAGCCACTTAAAACCATATGACCTTGCAATGTCCTGCGACATGTCCGAGGGCGATGGAAGCTGAACAGGATTTTTCCGACATTCCTGCTCTGACCCGAAATGTAGAGACTTGGATGTATTACCCGATGTCGAAAACATTCAGTCGTACCTAGCTTCCCTCATAATGAAGTATGAGGTTGGACATAAGGCAGATTGAGTGAGATCTAGACACCCATACAGTCATAATAATCTCTCGTAGAGACAAAGAGGAAAACTCTTTCCAGAGATACCCCGCAACGTTCAAGGTCAAGGCCGACAGCATTCTGCACAGTCTCTGCTTCACCCAGACAATGATGAAAGTCACCCTCAGCCCAGACCTCAACTAAATTTTCCGATAAATTGCGTGTTAAAAGCAAGTGTACTTCGCCGAGAAGGGCGGTAACACACTCCTCCTTAATTGCTGAACCTTTAGGTTTGGCTAACCTGGGGAACTTGGGTTTCGATCAATATCCGTTTTTCTAACATGCACAAACAACGAATTCGTCATACAAATTTGGTCATCTCGCGAAACGATATTACTCCTGGTGTTCGACGTGGAACTTTGGATACAAAAAAAAAATGCAATGCCATACCACCACCTTTTTCTTGCCAAATGCCAGGATCATGAGCTACTACCGCTACCAAAATGCTACTTGCTGTTCCTTTGGATGTGTCATATTCGTTTCGTGTTCGTCCGCCCGCATCGGAATATGTTGCGTCCGAAATCAATCAGTTGATTGATTGCCACGTCAGCCGTTGTGTAGTGTATAGTTAGCGGGCAACGAGAGCCTCTCTTGTTTTGAGTGTGTGAAGGAAGTTGGGAGGCGAAGCTGGGCGAGAGCAAGGCGAGAGAGTCGGAGGAAGGACGGTCACGGTGACACCATCAAGTGATGGTATCACCCGGTCCGGAATACCCCGCCGCGGCCAAGGGTACGAAGTCTGAGTCTTCAACTTGAACCTAAAGGTTCAGCGCCCGCCTCGAAGAGGCCCAATCCTCAGTCATTGTGGTTTTGTTGGGTTTGGATAGTAAATTTGAGGCCTTGGATTGGGCGGGTATGTGACACACTGCTTCTGAAGCTTCTATAGTCTCGGGCAGGTGGACTGGAAAGAAACAAATCTTGACTCAAACAATATGACGAGCCAAAAGAGATGACAAATGTTCTTCGACATATCTACACCAAATCGAATCATCGGGCATGACGAGAAGGTCCAAAAGCGAGTCAGCAGCGCTGACACCTCAGCACACCAGTCAGCAGCGCTGACGCCTCAGCACAGCCACAAACTGACCACGGGGGAGCCGGTCCGCAGTATGAAAATCGCCTGATGGCGACCCCCCCAAAGTCAACATACACTAGAACCTGGAACACTAAAGTGTCCAGGCACTCTGTTGCTTCAAGTTCCTTCGACTGCGTCATAATAGAACCCGGAAATTCAGGCTGTGCCGCTTTATTCGCCGTCGAGGATGGGCCCGGGAGAGATGAAACTGGCCCACTCACTCAATAATCAAACCACTCAGCACTGGTGCCACTGGAGTGCGGTGACAGACTTTGGCTTGGAGGTATACCCTCTGTTGGCGGATTATGTTTCAATTCCAGTGCCGTTCTAATTGACATTGTCAAGACCTGCCGATCACTAAGCAAGCTTGGTTGAACATTTCGCCCGACTCGCGATTCTGGAACGTTTAACGGCCCTAGCTATAGACGGGAGCAAAATTCCTAATATTGAATTCCTAGCTCTCGCTTTGAAACAAATCAAATCAATAACTTCTAGAACCCGTGTATCTGGTGAGGGACGAGGTCCGAAAAAAACTTCGCCTAGCAATAATGGTATCGACAGACACAAATAAGTATACGTTGGCTCCTACTCAAAATCCGGGGCAATCTAAAATGCGCTTCTTGCTTCGTTTGCTGCAAAACTTTGAACTCGTTAGCTGGGTTTACACCACCAAATTCTTTGACATCGAAAAAGTGGCCTCTGTGACAGATTTGGACGGGGCCCGGAAATCCTCTAAAGGCCTCCCTGGTTTTCTCTGAGCTCCTTCATCGATCTCCCGATCCTGGGACACGTAGATGCGCATAGGCATTGAATCTGCCTGGGAGGTATGTCCAGGAGTAACCCGCGTTTTGCGAGCATTCAAAGTAACCATAGCACTATTGGAATATCTAGGTAGCGGCGTCAGCTTTAATTTCTTTCTGAACCATTGAAAGCACTCGCAATTTCCCCAGAACGTAGGCGCTAATGGATAATTCAGTCAAATGCAATTTGAGGTTCGAAGGAAGGTGCTAACGCGGGTAAATATTGGAAACTGATCTTGCCAACCGTTGCCGCGCACAAGGCTAGGGTAAGAGCCCCGCACAATGCGATAGCAGAGCCTGTCCCGATGGTATTCATGATCAATTTGGTGAGCAAGCTCTCCGTGTCCGAGACCATGCTTTGATTTTTGGCCTGGGAAAGCTACATGCGACGGGGTTCATACTTGCAGAACGAATAGAAGAACACAAGACGTACAACCCACAGCATGCAACCGGCGACAAGAACGTCCGCCACAAAACTCGCTGCGACCCAAGACTATATTGAGGGATTGATATTAGAAGGCCAACCGGATTGTCTGAGAGGACATACCGAGAATTCGGGATGCAACCTTTCAAGATTCTCTGGGGTCGGGTTGACTTGAAACTAGTAAAGGTTTGACGACTTCAACAACTGCACACAAAATTTAACCCAAGCTATTTTCTTACCACGCCTGAAACTACTATAGCAATGGTGCCTTGGGCGATCGCGAGCTGAAACAGTCATGTTAATGCAATCTCTGGGTGTAATTGAAACGCACATACAAAAATAATCAAGTACACGCAGGCCCGGATGATTGTGTGGCTGGAGAGCGTCCAGATGCGCCTGTGATGGAATAAGTAGAATCGAACACCAAGATTGGATCACAGACCATGCGTAAAAGAGCTGCACTACAGCGGCAACTATGATTACCTGTCAGTGCAGTTTATGAATCGGAATAGAGGACTTCACTGATACCAGCCATGACTGGGACAGTCATGAACGACCACGGAAATTGCAATAGAGCGGAGGGTTGATTCCAGTTGGTGACCAGGTACCACCATGCTTGATGCGTGGTCGTTGCCGTCTGAACCAACTCCAGAAAGAAAATGGTATATACTACGGCTTGTTGGACATCGGATTTTCAGGAATCCCAGACAGAACATACCCAGCACCCGGATGACTTTGATGTCCTGGGGAAAGTTCTGGTTATAATAATCTGGGGTCGGCAATAAGACAACGATGGTGCAAAGGATTTGGCAAAAGAGTCAGACGAACAACATTGAACAATTAGTGTTCCCATGCCAAGCCAGTTGCAGGCGTTTCCAACGAACTGGCATAAAAAATGACATCTAATTGAAGGCGAAAGACGGAACTGAAGCCTACAAGTGGTGCTATGCTGAAATCATTTCACTGTAGGGTCAGCCAAAAATCATCCACAGAGACGAGCGGAACGCACACTGGGGTCGGGTCAATGTTGAGAAAAGACATGATGGAATAATGGATGAGCAAGTACGAGTGCGAGCCGGGTTCGGTGGGATCGGTGCTTGAGTATATATATGAATGTCGTGAGAGCCGCGCCTACCGTTTCGGCACAGTCCGCGATTTGAACGCAATCCTTATTCGACGGCAGGCATTTTCCCGGCGGCGCGTGAACAAAAAGCGTCAAGTGGCAGGCATTCTGTGATCCACAATAGTTCCACAATCTTGCTCAAGCTGATGGAGACGGATACTGCCAGTGAACAGAGGATGCTTCTGCCAGAAAGGTTCGCAGAGCAATGTCTGGACGAGGAACTGCAAATTCGCATGGATACATCAGAAGGCGACGAATCATTTTGGGAAGTTGAACGAGGAAACCCGGTAGCGCGTGGGTTCGTTGCGGAGAGCTGTCAGCTCGATTGCGAGGATCCGGGATCTCTACCAGTATTTCGGACATCCGAGGATCCCGAGTAGGCGTTGGGTAATTTCATCCAACTTGGACCCATTTCGCTTTCGTTTTGCTTGCATGTCATTGCTGTCCAAAAAAATGCCGATGGACTGGGCCCATTTTTTTTTCAGTTTCCCGCCAGTATGCATAGTTCTTTGCCGGTCGCACGTTTTCGCGATGTTTGACTGCCTCTTCCGCGCACACAAGCGCGGAACAAGCAATCACGAAGAAACTGTCCATGCGATAGATTCGAAGCAAACAGCTATGTATTGGCCAATTTATGTAAAGTCCTCGGGAACAATTATTATGCCAGAACATAGAACCTGATGATCATAAATCCCATGTATCATATCTATTGATGTCTAGAAATATAGCAACAAGAAGAGGGCAAGTTGTGGTGATTTTTATGAAACTTAAGCAGCTCCTCTTAAGTTCTGGCCGGTGTAGACCAGCAAGAACTTATAAGTTCTGACCAGAACTTAAGTTCTGGCCGCGTACCGTACTACCCATTGTCGCGTATGTATAGTAATTATATATTGTGGGCCACGAAAAATCAAGTCCTGGCCAAAAACTTAAGTTGTGCGGACAACTTAAGTTCTGGCGCAACTCAAGTTCTGGCTGACATCTTAAGTTGCCCCAGATCTTAAGCTGACGCCCAGATCTTAAGTTGCCGCCCAGAGCTTAAGTTGTGGGGGTCTAAGTTCTGGCGCCGGCGCGTTGGTGAGCGGGCGCGGACGCCGCGGACGAGGTGCGCGTGGATGAGGCACGGGAGGAGATGAGGGGGGCCGTGGACGAGACGAGTCCGGACGACGCTGGTGGGAGCGGACGAGGCGGGCGCGCTACAAGTAATAGAATGAATAAAATTCCTTGTCGACACGGAAAGATATCAGTTGAAGGCGGGACTTCATTGCAGAGGCGTACTTACAGGCGTTGTCGTTGGCGCAGGCTTGCACGAGGCAAGTGGGCGCGCAGGCGTGCACAAGGCGAGTGCGGACATGGGCGCACGCCCGTGGCGAGTGCGGACACGGACGACGCGAGCCCGGGCGGGGGCGGGGGCGTGGACGAGGCGGCTGCGAACGATGCGGGAGCAGACGCGGACGCGATGGCGGACGAGCCGAGCGAGCACGGACGCGAGCGAGGACGTGTGGCGAGCGAAGGGTACAGGCTGGTGGTCAGAGCGAACTAGGGTGCGGATGCGGACGAGGCGGGAGCAGCCGTGGACGTGATGGCGGACGAGGCGAGCGTGGGTGCGAGCGAGTGGCGCGTGAGGACTACCTGGAGTTATCAACAGGATTGCAAATAGGAGGCAGCCAGACGCACGAGGGTGGTGATTCCTGTCTTCTCTCCGAGTCAAACGCGCGTGGCCAATTTGGGTGGCAAAATGTAGCGCTGCGGGCATAGCTTATAGACGTGCGGTTGTTGAAGGAAATTGACTTACGCACGGGGAACACGTCGAAAAGGAAGAGGAGGAGGTAGAGGATCAGGTGCTGCGTGGCCACCCCTCCCGGCTTCTTGTCAGACTCGGAGTATACAAGTCACGGTGGCAACCTCCAGATGGATGATCTTGAATAGAGCATGAGCCGCAAACCACGAGGGAGGATGCCCCTCGCCAAGTGCCCATCTAGTCTGGTCGCGCTGTCGAATTTTGTTCGAGATGGATCGGAGAGGGGAGGAAGTGAGGGAGTGGCACTGAAGGAAGTCGAAAATCACCCAAGTCAAGCCGCACGTGAGTGACATATTGACAGATATTTGGCGGTGTCAATTCGGGTGGCACATCTCCTTCTCTTCTCCTCCACAACCTTTCTGGCCGCGTTCTGGTAGAAGATCGGCACAAGCGCAGTGCTCGTCCTGCACGGCTGTCCCATTGACTGGTGTGTCTCGCCATCTCTCCGAGGAATGCTGACTCAGTGACAACTCCGCCCGAGACTCTGCGCAGCGCGCTTCATCGGCGTCCCATGGTACGTCTCTCACTGTCCCGTGCCACCGTTTCGCTCACCAGCATGCGTACCTAGATCCTCAGTGATCCCCCATTTTCCTCAACAGCAGTGTACGTGTTGTCGTTCGCTCCGAGTTGGGATCGCAGGCTGACGGCGACTTCGCAGCAGTGGCACTCTCGATGCGGCGCTCGGCACGGGCTAGGGCCACATGTGGAAGAAGGCTGAGCCAAAGGTGCGTTGGTTCTCTGCTTCTATTTACTTAATATATGGAACTGAAGCCCGTGTAGAGCTCAAGTTGTGCGGAAACTTGAAGTACTCCTCTGTCAGTAACTTAAGTAGTTGAATCTACTTTTTCTTTTTCTTTTTCTTTTATTTGAGTGATTAACAAGAACTTAAGTTGTTGGCAAACTTAAGTTCTGGCGCTAACTTAAGTTCTGGTGTCAACTTAAGTTTTGGGCAAGTAATAGTATATTGGTTGTAGGCGTGCTATATTGCGCAGTAAGCTACCTGGGCAAAACTTAAGTTCTGGCCAGAACTTATAAGTTGTTGCTGGTCTACACCGCCCAGAACTTAAGAGGAGCTAATAAAGTATCTGGATTTTTGATGCAGTGGAGTGCATCGTCGCCGCCGCCATTCTCCGACTCATCGCGTACCTTCAATTCCAAATCAAGCGCCCCTCAATGATGCGGTCCGTCAGTCGAGAAAATTGACAAATCACCGCCCGAGGTTGGCCCAAGGAATTCCAAAAGAGCTTGTCGGAGTTTATCATGGGGACGGGCATTGATCGATCCGAAGCCGGCAGCTTTGGCTTTATTTGTCCCCCGCCAGAGCGAGATTTTGGATGTTCCATCTCATTCCGCTCTCCACATCGAGTTTAAAGACTAGCTATGGCTGTAAAAAATGCGCAATACATCTACAAGCCTCTGCCCCCGCCATAATATCGTTAATTTACTCAGGAAGATCCTCCCACTCTGCATCATCGCCTGCAGAATACCCATATTCCTCGATCACCGTGTCCTTTGGACTATCGCTATCGCCAATAATCTCAGAAGATGAGGGTTCAATGCTTTTGCTAAGAATTCGTCAGCATTGATCAAGATCTTGAATCATTCAAGCTGCCTACCGTCTTGCAAGTTCCCGCTCCCGCGCCTCCAAAACCAACTTCCTTCGGACTGCGACTGTTTCCATGTCCTTCCAACGGAGTTTCAAGAGGATCCCATCCTTTAAAACATCCCTGTAGACCCGTAATTGAGCCTTGAGAAGCGGAGACGAGAGCACTTTGATCTTATCAACGGAAAATTCGAGCTGGGTTGTTGCCAATCGAAACGCCGCAAGCTTCTTTTTCGCTGCCGCTTTTTCGCGCCGTTTCAGAGCATTCTCAGCCTTCTCGCGCTGAAGCGCTGCCCACGCACGTCGGAATTTTGCCCGTACTCCACTCGCGCCGTCCTTGCGGACCTCCCGCATTACAAATTGTTGCACTGCTGCATCGCACACCTTCTTGATGAAAGCCTCCGTGTTGTTTCGTTCTGTTCGTGTTTGATTTGAGAAAGAATGGGCGGTGCTGTTGGGATGATACCGCATATGGACGCGGTAGGAGCCAAGCATACCCTCGCTGCAGTCATTTGTTGAAGGAATAAAAGAATTGCTCTTTGCTCGGGAGTGAGTAAATCAAAGGTGCCACCCACATGGAACTCCGGAGTGAAATGTATCCAGCCTTCGGCGCAGCCCGAGAACATATGAGAGATGACCAGGAAGATGCTGGGAAGATCGGGGAGGAGCTGGCGAATTATGGGAAGTAGAAGATCGTTCACAAAGGGCTGGCCATCGATGGTAAGCTGATCAAGAGGGGTTGTTGGATCCAAGAGTATGTGGGGATTGTCGGCAATGTGCGTACAAAATTTTGGCAGTTTGCGATGGAGGTCGGTGAGCGACAGCAAGTTGATGGGATTTTCTTTTGTTCCCCGAACCAAAGCCATATATCGCCAAGAAATGCATACTCCATACAGTGCAAGACCGACCAATTGCTCCATAGTTCTCGAGCAGTTCATACCTTTCAGAATGAGATACTCAACATGGTTGGGTTGCCCAGACTTGGTCTTCCCGTCGATGACCTGAATGACAAGTTCCTGGATAATGCCATGGAAACAGACGACCTCGGCGGCAGCATACGTGTAGCATCCATAGCGGGTGTTTGATACATCTGGGAACTTGCCAGGCTCGTCGAGATTGAAGAGCTCAAGTTTGCGCTCCTGCATGAATATGGTGCATCTGTCCTGATACCCGCGCTCCCCATCCTTGTGACGTAGGAGTGCGCCAATCAATTGGAGGAGCTTGATGGCGCCGGAGGAGCTGGATTCGATGGCGTTCTGGAGCGCGGCATCATTCGGATTACCCGAGCTGAGGTTGATTGTTGCACTGTTGGCTTTGTTGGCGAGGAGGACGGGCGGGGGAATATTGTATGTCGCATAAATACTTTCAACCTTCTTGACACCATAGCGGAGAACGTTGAGGTCTTTGTGGGAGCAACAGCCGCCAAATACATGGGTGCAGGCGTTGCTTTGTTGTTCCGGAGTCAGCGAGTTGAATTTGTCTTCTCCGAGTTTGCTTTCGAGGACTTCTTCAACAAGACTTGACCGTTCTGCAGTCGATCTAATTGTAAAAATTTAGGCAGGTCCAAAATACCGGCTTAAGAACCTACAATGCAGCGAGATCTGTTTCCGAGATATTTCCCGCAGCCTGCAGTTCATCGTCGGTGATATTCAGCATGGTAAGAAGAATCCTAGATGTCCCGACATCCGCTTCGCTCATCGCGGAACGGCCTAGGTCGCGAATGACGATGTCCTGTTTGTGTTGAGCAGAGAGGTTGAACTCTTTCTTGCCGTCCGCTGCATGATCTTTGCTTTCACCCAATTTCTTGCGCCAGTAATCATTCTTGTCCATCACCCGTTTTTCTTGAGCAGCAAGCGGACTGCGAGAGTATGTGTCTGCGATCCGGTTCGCTGCTTCCAAGGTGCCTTGGAATTGACGTTGGCCTGTATGGTCGAGAGCTGGCGCTACTTCCACGAACCGAGTGCGATGGGTCCAGGTTGATGTATCAGAGTCGTCGACTCCAGGAGCATATGAGGGGGCAAGGAGGGTGATGTGCCGGGACTCGACAGTGATTCCGCGGTGGGTGGTGCCGTCTGAGCTCTCAACAAAACCTGATGACAATCAGTAGAGCTCAAAACGCCAGCGATGAAGAAGACCTGGTGCTTCCATGATTTCCCTTGCCAACTGTATCTCCCCATATTTTCCCCCCTCGTCGATGGCACGGCCTACAGTTCGACGGCTCATGAATCGACGTCGAATCTTGATACCGAATGCACGCGCGCAGCTCTTGACGACGAACTCCACCTTCCCTGCTGAGCATCCCGCGTAGCTGAGATCGCGAGCCAGTTCCCGCGATGCTGCGGAATAGCTCCCGTGCTCCATCGGGTTCCACGTCTGCAGCTGGCGGTAAGCTTTCCGAATCTCCTGCAACGATGTCTGGGCTCTTTGAGTCTGTTTGCGAGATGCATAGAGGAGTGATCGGGTCTGAGTGAGGGCGGACTGTTTCTCCTTGAGATGGGATTGGAGAGAGATGATTGTTGAGTCTCGAGAAGTGAGAAGCTTGTTAGCGGAAGCGAGGTCGCGCTGGAGCTGAAATATGTGCATAGAGTTCTCGTTCAGAGTATCTTGTAGACTCGACAGAGTAGCGGTATTGCCTTCCTGCTTTGTAGTGCGCTCCCGTTCTAGCCTTTTGATACGTTTGTGTCTTTTGTTGAGTTCTGCGTGAAAAGTTGTTTCGGCTTTGCGCTTGAGGCAATTTAGGCTTGTATTGGCGACGACGAGTGTCCGCTTTTGATGACGAAGATTTTGGTTGTCGAGGGACAGCTGATCATGAGCAACCTGTAGCTGGAGACGATGTGCGGAGAGTGCGGAAACAAGCCCTTCCAATTCGGCGATTCTGGTATCCTTTTCAGTGATCTGTGCCTTCAGCGTCTTTGGGGGGATCGGGGATTTGCTTCTGGAGCCGTCAACCACGATGGGAAGATCTTCTGGAGAGATGTTCTCCTCATCATCGCTAGAAGAGGAAGCACCGTGATTGAGATGGTGTGTCAAGCCCTGACGCCGCTTGGGCCGTGGCATCTCGAAACCAACGGTGGAGTAAGGTAGATATGACTGTAATGCGGCATAAAGTCTCGAAATGAGGGTCCACAGACAAGGTATAAACGATAGGAGCGACGACGCGTCGCGGAGATTGATGTGTCACGGCCGTCACTGGCTGTGACAGTACGCGTTGGACTTGCGAGCGCAAAAAGCCTAAGGCTTTCTCAAATGTCCATGAAACTTTAAACTCTTGGGGAAATTTTCGTGGGTAATTGGACATGCTACAAAAGTACCGTGGCAGATTTCCGAGGATGACGTTCCCTCTGGAGCATTTACCGAATAGTCAACAGAATTGGATGTCTTTTGGGATTTATGCCAGGAATAGAAAATCCGGGACGGTACTTCTATACTTTGACCTATTCTGAACAAAATCGCTGATTCAGATTCATGTCAATGTGCAGTAGTAAAAAGCCTTAGTGTTTGCAAAATTGGAACCAAGCCGTTCAGCGAGCCAAACACGGCCAAAGCTGCCGGCTTCGGATCGATCAATGCCCGTCCCCTTTAAATTAATTTAATTTAAAATTATCATTGTAACTATAAATGAACGTTGACCGATTTCATCTCCGGCGCCCCTATCTCGAGAAAAATCCCGCCGCTTAGATCCGGATCATCCGCTGGTGGGTGGCAGTGCTGGAGTAATTATAACACGTGTACCCAACTCCGGGCCGAACCTGGCCGCTTCTTTCATCTTCTTGCTGAACCAAGTTTCAAGGCTCGACGACAACTTCTCAACCGTAACCTGGGTTTCATCGTGATGGCTTATACAGCACAACATCCTTAGCAATTACTTGCACCAGCTCTAATTCACACAAGTCTTCCCGGCTTCAAGTTGCTGAGTGTTCCGGCATCGGCGGCGTCCCCAGGCCACGAACTCAGTGGTGGATTTTAGCAATTCATTTTAAGATGGACACTCGCCCTAAAATGGCCCAAATTGTCCAACCGACTCAGCTTTGCTTAGCTATTCGTGAACATCGTTGATCCCCGCGAGGACTCCGCGCCCACTCGCGCCCACGAGAGAAAAGCCGCGATGTGTAACAGCGCTCATACTCTCCACCTCATCGCTAGATGCCATCCCGACCCACTCCTCAAGGAGTGAGCTCCTCGACTTTTCATGCTCCGCCTTTCGACCATAATCTATCTATTCCGGAACTATACGAGTACCATGCGCTAAACAGTCCGACCCACCCGGTGTTCATGTATTCCGACGTGGAAGCCGGTACTTCAAAATTCATTACCTATCGCGAGGCATGGCAAGGCATTCGTCAAGCTGCTGCCACCGTCTCCCAGCACCTCTCGAAGTTGACCGTTCAGGATGAGCCGACGAAGCAAGGACCTGTTATCGCTGTGCTTGCGGTAACAGGTATGATATTCACTGTTTTTCATCAGTGTTCTAACGCGGCTTCGCAGACACCCTCAGTTACATTTATCTACTCATTGCCATAATGAGCCTCGGCCTCACCGCATTTCCGATGTCCCCGCGAAACAATGCTGAAGCTACAGCCAATCTACTCAAGAATACGGGCGCATTGAGTATGTTCACCAACACAAATGGTCCCGTCAGCGACCTCGCGAAGGAAGCGGTTGCCCTACTTTCTAAGGACGGGCTGAAACTTGATCTTCTGCCCATGGTTCAGTGCGAAAATTCGACGCAGGTGTTGAATGCTGCAGCTGGAAAAAGGACCCAACAGATCGAAGATAATGATGTCATGCTTATTCTCCATTCTTCAGGTTTAATTTCTCGGGCTTGTCTCGGGCACTCTTCGTCCTCGCACCCACTGACTCTCTTCCCGTCCAGGCACCACGGCTTTCCCCAAGCCCATTCCAATCACGAAGAAAGGTCTCATCAATTTATCGAACATCCCCTGTAAGCTGCCTGCTCGCTATTACCTCTCCCCAGCACTTAGACCCTGGCCCCTTGCAGGTTATGGTGAATTGGATCTCGTCAATAAGCGTGTCGCTGCGCACACAAACCCCACCTTCCGTAAGTCTCATGATAGTTCCCGGTAATTGGATAAATAAGCCTCCGGGTTTGGCTAGACGCCATGGGTTTGGGGACGTATATTGTAAGTTTAATGCTTTTTCTGTGGCTCGTTGTCAACCGTTGGATAGTGGCCTGTGAGAGTTCTCTCGACGAAGACGCATCTTGATATTGATTTCCCAAGCCATCGAGCGGCGCCATATTCGCGCTATACAACCCCCGAAAGCCAACGATTCCGACACCCGCCAACTTTCTCGCTAGTTGGGTTGCAGACAAATGTGACATTGTTTTCTGCGTACCTGTTTTCATCGAGGCGAGTGACTACGATCGTTACCATCTGCACCGTCGTTTGACTGTTCTTACCCAGGCCTGGGCACAAGACACGAATAATATTCCGAGGCTCAAAGCACTCGAGTGCATTGTTAGTCCAGTCAACAAAACTAATAACCCAAGGGATAATTACGCCTCTTAGGTATTCTCTGGAGCCTCAGTTAAAAAGAGCATCGGTGACATGCTCGCGGATTCGGGTGTTGTTATGCATCCTTTCTGGGGAAGGTACGTCACGTCTGGATCAGATTGAGGACACTATCCATAAAATCTCAAACAGTACTGAAGTCGGCCCTGCTACCATGTTCATACCTCGGGACGCACCTCCGGTAGGCGAGTGGGAGTACTTCAAGCTCTCCAACCATATCACGTTTTCCATGAAACCACGAGAACATCTGGATAATGTCTTCGAACCTATCATGATTGTGTGCACGTTCAGCTTAAGCTTTTAACGTCTGGTAATCGCAACCAATGCATCCTTAGCCCACTGAAATCTGCTTCCCGCACATACTGAATACGGTCTACGACAACAAGCCAGCATTCGATGTCGGAGATCTTCTTGAACGCCACCCAACTGACCCTGCGCGCTGGCGGGTTTACGGACGTAGCGACGACCAAATAATGCTGTCCACTGGCGAGAATGTGCGTGATTTGTTCATTGTAAAATCAACTCCTGACCTCTGCAAAAGGTAAATCCCCTCCCAATCGGTATGCCATCGACATAACCTACTAGTCGCGAAGGATTCTGATTAATGATCTGATTGTTTGTAGAGGGCATTATATCGCAGGATAAGCACATAGCTTCAGTTATTATGTTCGGGAGACATCGGCTCCATACTGGACTTCTCGTCGAGCCTACCCCGGATTTTGTTGTAGACGCAGGAGATGCAGAGGAATTGGCCAAATTCAGAGAATCAATATGGTATTAAGCATTTGTTCAAATTTCGCTGTTTGCTAATTATCCGCAGGCCTTCCATAGAAATGGCCAATTCCCGAGCTGCCGTATATGCTCGGATCAGGAAGAATGTGAGTTCATTTATATCCTTCTCCTTACTGTATTGAGTTCGCGAAAACAGATGATTATAACTGCTTCCCCTTCGAAACCATTCGAGTACACTCCCAAGGGCACCCCACGACGTCCCGTGACCCTTCAGCTTTATTCGTCTGAGATTGAAGCACTATACAGTGCCGAGGAGGTGCCCATGGCCGACCGCCAGTTCCCAGACCGGGCGTAAATCGTGCCCATAGAATATTACGAACCGCGGATTCTACGCGGTAGACAACTGCAAGACAAACAGGTACTCCTTGACGAAACAGTGGATGTAATACAAACATCAGTACTTTACATCTACATACAATTGTTGTGGCTTTCAAATTTATGTAATATACATGTTGTCTTTGGTTCTTCAAAGTTGCTCTGGCCGCACTCACTTAGGCGCACTACCCCCACTTCCACCGCCGCCTACAGTCCCGCTCGTTCGCAGACTCGGTGTTCGGCCCACGCGTACGCCGCCGCTGCTGCTCGGGCGTGATCCCGAGCGTGCCGAGTGCGCAGAATTGGTCGACGCGGACGACGCCCGACGGTGACGCTGCATGCGCGCCGGGTCGACGTCGAGGTGGGCGAGGCGCGCAAACAGGGAAAGAACTGCATTTGGGAGTCATGGGTCGGTTAATATAAAGACGAGAGAACGTACTGTCGACGACGGAGACGATGCCGGTGAGGTTGCCCGGGATGCGCGCCGACGAGACGATAGGTGAGGTGGAGCCGCTTGTATCCCGAGTAATAAAGAGACGTTGTGAGTTGGCTGGGTACAGGGCATGTAATAAGTGGGTGTGATTCGGTAGATGCCGATACGCACTAGCGAGGAGCTTCTGAATGGTGAATGAGAGGAGGGAGGTGGGAGAGACAGCATAGACTGCGCGATAGTCAGCGTATGAATTCGAGAAGGAAGGGCGCCGTACCAGGGTATCGATCCACGCCATCCGTAGAGCCGTCGGGTGCTTTGATCAGGGTTACAAACTGGTTGAGCGGGGTGCTCAGGATTTGATTGCTCTGCGATGGAACGACAATACGGCCGATATCGGTGACGCTCACTGCGCTGAGAAGCACGCCTGAGTCGTCGTCGAGAACGGCGACGCTACTGACGCCCTCCTCGCTCATGAGACGCATTGCATCGAGCACCGATGAAGTGCTCGTAGCGGTGACCACCGCGGAGAAGAGGTGAAGGGAGGGGAGGGAGAGCAAGTAGAGGGGCGTCGTAAGGAAGGAGGCGGTAGGTGCGTATGCAGCGAACCAGGCAAGGAGGCGGCGGTCCGAGACAATGCCAAGGAAGGGCCCCGCAGTTGGATCAGACGAGCGTATGAGGACACGGTGCGCCCCGCGAGAAAAAACTTGGAGGAGCGAGATAAGAGATGCAGAGTCGGGCAGCGACTCCAAAGGGTTTTTCTCAGAGAGGTCTGGAAGTAAGGATGTTTTAGAATACGGAAGGGGTAGACACAAAATGACGCACTGCTAACAAGATGAATAGGAACACGGCCTGCACGGGCGGCAGAGACTATTGCATCGACGCGGGGATTCTCGAGCAGGTCTTCACGCAAGAGTGTGTGGCGGGTCGCCGCCAGAGTCAGAAAAGCATTGAGATCTGCGAACTGAAACGGTGGGTGAGCAGTATGAGGAGACGGAGGGATTTGCAAACATCGAATAGTCCAACGTAGGGATCTTCATTGGGCTGCGCAGCCTTTATAGCGAGGCATAGGATCTTCTCAGAAAGAAGGAGCTACAGAGGATTAGCGCCGACTCTACCAGCCACAATCTGGAGGCACACCTCGCAGGCATCTTCAACACTAGTTTCTGCATCGATCTCCACGATGCGGGAGTCGATGAGATCTAGGCGACCGCTCAGTAGATGCCGCAAGAGACTGGGAGCGACGGTGTACCTTTGGCGAGGACGTTCCGCCAGTCTTCGACCCACTGTTGAGCGTTATCGGGCTCGTCAGCGACGACTTGAGGAGGGTCGATGGTGAAGGACATGCGTTTGCTTGCGGCCATGGTGCTCGGTGCGGAGGTCCATGCACGGTCACGTTGGTCGCGCCTCTTAAGCCACGCCAACGCCGAAAAAGGAAGGAGCCACTGAATTTCGTGCCAAGGAGTTCTAGTCTACACCGCACGACTCTCCGTGCACAGTACAGATATCATCATAAATCCACCAGCCGCCATTTCTGGTAGAACGTATGCATGAAACACGCGTCAACTACTCCGCAAGAGGCCCACAGGAACCTTGCGCATCTTCTCTGATTTTTGCGTACTTGGAACGAGGTACCCACTAAGTGCCGCCGCCAGCGCCGCGCGCGGCTCCGCGTCGTCTTTCGGGGCGGGCAGGACCTGCACGATGACCTGAGACTCAATACTGTGGATCTCGACGGTGCGGTTCGGCAGTAGAGCGGCAATATACGGGTAGTCGAGCACGACTGCGCGCGGATGGGCGGGCCACTCGAGCGTCCCGCGCACGGGGTCACCCGCGCCGCTAATGAAGACACCAAGCGTGCTTCCACCCGTCCATGAGAGGATGAGAAACTCGGTCGGATTATCTCCAGTAACGCAGATCCCGGGTGAGCCCGTGAAAGGCTCAACGGCCTGCGAGACTGGCATGAGGGGAGTGAGTTCTGCACTCGCGAGGTCGATGATGCCGTATTGTGTCTTGTCCGCGATACAGAGGTAGAGGCCGCTTCGCCGCGCGAGGACAGCGCCGGTCGGAAGGGGGATTTCCTGTGCCGATGGCTAAGCCACAACAGCGAAATAGGGTTGCAGGAGATACCTTCTGGTAGAATAAACGCTCGCGCAAACTGTACATGGCAATGGTGCTGCGCTTTATAATGCAAAAATCGACGGCCTCTAGAGCAGATATGGGGGTCGAGAGTGACGGAGCTGGGCGCTTGAGGTGGTTTTGGTCGACAGCAAAGGCGACGACATGGCGGATAGGTTTGATGACATTCGCGGGTACGACATCGAGCGCCGGAAGGGTGTAGAAGTGAATCTGGTGGTCCGAGAGCACAAGCGCGCGCGATATGCTGGGCAGAAGGACAATTTCATCGACGGGCTTGTCATTGGGCACGGATTGACGCGAGATTATGCTATATGACTCCAACGTATTGGGGTCATCGGCCTGCAGCGCGAAGCGGATGAGTTCGCCGTTCGTGCAGCCAACATAGATCTCCGAGCCAAGAGCCTGTGCACACCGAGCGTTGCACTGTGCAATGAGCGTTTGCAGCTGGAATGGAGGGACGTCGATGGGTTTGGTTGGCGCAGAGGTCATTACATACCCCAAGGCGAGGACCAGAGAAGCGCGTTCGCGGTTGCTGTAATAAACCTCACTTGGTGGAGGTGATAGATGCACGTGGCCGCGACCAAACATACGCCCACAAGACTCATCTTTGCACCCGCTTTTGGCAATTTCGAGCAAGCCGTCTCTCCTTGTCTCTCCGTGGCATGCTCGAAAATACGTGCCTCTGCTGTTGGACTGGCAGACTGAAAACATCAGGAATAACAGTAGACAAGCGCGCTGCAGCGCCAATCTCTACAGGTTTACAGCTTTCATCCTGGCGATGCCCCCACCTCTCTTTGTTGCCCCATCCCAACCGGCCTTGAAACTATGTACCCAAAGGTCGTTACCCAAGCCCTTCCCAAATCGATGGCGAGTGCGGAGGACCTCCGGGTCCTCCGCACAGTGGACTCTGCGCGACGACACAGAGGATGAACTATCAGCTAATCGACGCATCCGCCGGTCGAAATGTGCTATGCTGCAGCATCTGAGTCTTCCCTGTCCTCTCCCTCTCGCCCTCGAGGCTGATCGGCAACAAGATCAAGACACAAAACCGAGAAGATCGCAGCCAACGTCGTGAACCGGACGATGTTATTGCTCAGTAGTATGATCCACATCCCAATCTCTTCAAATATACTTCAGTATTTGGAGTTTTCGCGGTACGTGTAAGTGTTTGAATTTCTCTATATCTTACTTATCAGGACTTGACCGAACCTCCAGGAAATTGGATACAATTCGCCGGCATACGGAGCAGATGCAAGTAAACGAACCTAATTTTGGGCTACAAGTTCAAACGAGAGACCGTCGTCTCAAGGCGGAATTCGAGAACCAAATCTTGCATGTCTTACTTTTTCATCCCTTTCCACGGTAATTTCTGGAGACACACTGGTCAAGTCTGCGTATGGAGCAAGCGGAACGTGGAGTCCTTTTGCCTTCTTGAGTACGTTGTATTCTTATAATTCCGTAGTCTCTTCGGGCTGAACCTCAAGGACTCATCAAGTGTTCTGGACGCGATCGTGGGCTTCAATGGGACTCTCAGTTTAATACTCGGTAAACGGTCACTCTGATGCTACTCCTTTGGCACAAAGGAGGATTGGAAAACCCATCTCAACGACGTCACCGAGGTCCGTTGCAGCCTGAGTGATGCTGTAGTAGTCGCAACATTCTGAGGCTTCGATTCACTGGCACTGACAGGTGCCCTTCAAGTTGGCCGTCCATTCATTCGAAGCGTCGAAGAGCGGAAATTGAATGCGTTTCCATTGCCTTCTGGAGCACGTCTGTCTGCGATTACGGGTCCTCGGCCTCAACCTGAGAAAACGGGCTTGAGTCATCACCCGATTATGGAGCTCTCCTTTGACGACGTAAATAATGCTGGACCAAAAGACGGTTCAATCCATGCCAGCCTCTTCATGATACCCTTCTGAGACAGAGGAGGATGGAAAACCTCGAGAGGTCGTCGAAGTCCGTGATCAGCTTCTGTGCTCAATTGGGGTTTCAATGTTTAGGCCCCGTTGTATTCGACGCGTCAACGGATTCGCTTCTCGAGTACGTTTGACTGCCACTTTTTGTATGGTTGCCATTGCAATTCAATGGCCTCTTCCGCCTCGTGGATCTAAGTCCAGGACATTAAGCGTTCTAGAACTCTGGCGCAAAGCTTCGACATAATTATGGACCACTGGTATAAATCCTCGGCGAAAAGGACGGTCCAATCCAGGCTCACTCGCACCTGCTGATCCTACTCCTGCTTTCTACTATGCTTTCTACTCGCTTCATTCGTCTTGTCATCGCCTCGATTGCAACCTTGACCGCGGTACAAGGCGCTCCCGGAACCACTGCAGTTAGCAGCGCCGGCGTCAACTCCACTGCTGTTGTGGTGGCCAATCCGGTGAGCGTGTCGAGAAATATTCACTCGCCCTCCTCTTATAAGTCGTCTAGGATCTCGAATCATGCAGCATTACGGCCTGCGCTGACCGCAACCAATATATGGAAAATGCGAGACTCTCGCTTTCGTCGCGTGGTCGTGCATGGCCTTGCCCCGTAGCCAGGTCAACAAGGTCGACGCTGTGCGCATTCCTGCCGGGTGGGCGTGCGTCTTTTTTGAGTGAGTACACCGCCCGCCTGATGAGAGAACGATGAAACTGAGTGCGAAATCAGCGACAAGGGTGGCTGTAGTGTCTCTTAGTATCGCCACACCACCATTCTCTCCCCGGGTTCGCCCGACCTCAAGATGCAGAACTTCAACGACCGCGCGGATTATTTCAAGTGCACTCGTGTTGTTTGCGCGTAAGCGTGAGTTGCCTCGGAACCCATCATATTTTTGCACTCAAGCCTTTGTAGATGCGGATTCTGAATAGCTGCTCAGGCGTCGTCGTCGTTCGCGTTCTTTTGTAGTTTGATGATGTTCAGCAATAAATAAGTTGTGCCTTGAATAACCGCGAAATCCACACCCAAGCGAAAGTATTCCACGAGAACTCGAGAACCGCACGCACGTTCAAGACGAAGTCGATGTGATGAAAGCAAGGAGGTCTGCTCAATGCAACCTTTCCACCTACCGTGATAACGAGCGCTCGCCGAGTCGGATGACGCCGAAATTAGCAGCAGGCTCAGGACATGCTTTGGAAGGTTATAACGTTGGCCTTCAGATCCGCAGTCTTTGGATATTACTGTCGTCCCAAGGTTGGTGCGGACGGACTTCAAGTTGGATCCGTACAAGGTCGAATAAATCTGGGATAGATCCCAAAAAGTGCGGGTCATAGAGGAGACAAAAACCAACACGAGGGGGATACGATGATATATAGAGGACGAGACTTCGACCAGACGTTGACGAGACAATGAGTGTTGGAAGATGACAAAGAGAGTGGCTGTGCTCTCGGGCATCAACCAGTGATGGGATCACCCGGTCTCGTCCGCGTCGCTTGAGTGGTGCAAATCACAACCAAAATCTTCAAATTTCTGTGGAGAATACTATCGATCACCCACCTCTGCAAAAATAATTTAATGGAGGTCGTTCTCAAGCGTGTGGACTCGGCTTCCTTTCAAATTTTGGCAGAGCTCAAGCTAACAATGTAAATAATGTCCTCAAATATTTTTAGCTTTTATTGGAACGTGGGGATGGAGGTATAGATGTGCCGATGATACTTTTAACCTACCTTTGCAAAAAAAAATGGCGGGCGATCACTGTCAACGAATGCGATCAAAATAAGCTCGAAATCGAGCTTTTCATTTTGTCGTGGGCCGAAATGTTGGAAGGATGGGCTACAAACTTGGAGGCATCTTTCAGGATACTGTCTTCATACCCTCCTTTTATTTCGAGCTAATGGGACTTAAATTGGAGTCGGCGGGGCAGATTTTTGCAAAGGTGGGCTGTTTTGCAGAGGTGGGTGATCGATAGTATTCGTGCCGTCACCGTTGGAGTCCATTTACAAGATCGATTTGCACTCACTGCCACCTCAGCTTGAACGAGCGTCGTGAGCGCGATTAATCGGTACGGAGTGGATCGAGACGAGCGCGTTGCGGAATGAGAACGTCGGTCAATCCAGTCTCGCCTTCTCAGCGTACGCTTGCCTACAATGTCCAAATTACAGCCAACTCTTCGAGCTGCACCTCGCTGAAATCGAAAGGTCAGCGCCCCACCGCCGCCACCCCCGGAGATCAGATTTGGAGTGGTCCAATGTTGGTTCGTGAGGTTTTCAAAGCTTGTGCGGTATCTGCATGTACTGTGCGTTTCAATATACGCCTGGGCCCTGGTGACGCAGGGATCCTGTCCCAAAGACCAGGCGGAGCTTGTATGAATTCAGTAGCAAATTTGAGGTAGTTATGTAGTTTCTCATCAGGACGCGTCCCTAATCAGGGATACGGTTACGGTGGCGCGTTCTATTTGCGGCGAATGTATTGTTCTATGCCACCGACGCTTTGGCTCTTTCTCTCGAACATCCATTAACTTGTCTTCATCCAGCATGAACAACAGTGCCGCCTTAATCGACATGGCCGTTGTAGCTGCTGGCCCGACGCGTCTAGCAGCCTACATTGAACAAGTACGCGTCGTTCATTTGTCTGAAGCCACATAGAATGACCAAAACGCGTTAGAAATTCACTCCCGAGGAGATACAACGAGGACAGTATACTATCCAGAACACCGCAAACTGGCTAGACGTCGATGATTTCACGCGCTGGCTCAATCCCCCCACTCCCTTAGCCTATGTTCTCGGCTTTGGCCTCACCCCGTCGCAGATGCGCACGGTGGCACGCACTTTGCTTGAGTCGGAGCCGGAGACGCTTGCGCAGTGTAAAGACGATCACGACTATCATTCCCAACTCGTCGCGTACGCACACGCGAAGAACGAGAAGTGGGCCTTCCTTCAGACAATCGACGATGAATCGAAAGAAGTGCACTACCTCTGGGTACTGTACGTCGTGCTGTCCTGGGATGGTGGACCTCCACAGTGTGTTATGCCAGACGGGACTATCCGGCGCGTCAAAGACGCGTTCAAATTCGATAAAGTCAAGATACTCTGCCAACGGTGGCCACAGGGAGTCACCCGTACGTTGACTCTGTGGACGTGTATCATCTTTTACTCATTGTTAAGCAGCACCTAAATGGTTGGTGTCGTGCTTGCAGAAGACAATCCAAGAATCGAAACTATAAAGAGGCACAGGAGCGCAGGAGGTGGCAAAGCGCATATAATCGGGCTAATGGAAGATCCTTGGACGTTGCTTGCTCGCTTTTGAGAATGTAATTAATAATTAGTGTACATGTCAATGGAGATGCTCAATCCATGCCAACGTATTGAAACTGTTTCTTGAAGTGCCTGGGCAGGATAAGGTTCAAGTTGAGGCTCTCGTTTATTGCAGATTGACGAAGGATGGATGCCGTCGGCCGGAAACGTACATTCGCGTTTAGAAAAATGCTGCTTATCCTACAGACCCTCTATTCGGAGGGCTCATCCGCCGTGCCTGGTTACAAAGCGCCTTGGCCCTTCAAGTATTTCTCGACCGTCTCAACGATGATTTGATGGTCCCACTCTTGTTTGAGGCCGCTGACCACGATGACGCCTACAATACCCTCAACGCCCTTGACCCGCACGGGGAAGCCACCGCCGTGAATTGCGTACTGGCCCGCAGTCTCTCCGAGCATGTATTTCGCCGCGAACTTAGCCTCGTCGCCCTGCATTTTATTGTGCATGTACCACGAGGAGCGGCCCCATCGAAGGACCGTCGTGCGCTTGCGGGAGACCCAGAGGTCATTGTCCGGCTGAGTGCCCGACCGCGTAACGGCATGAAAGAGAAGCTGGCTGCTGTTTGCGAGAGAAATGTTGATTACAGCAGCATCAGGAAAGTCGAGCAGGCGGGAGCGCAAAGCATTGCCCAGTGCCCAAGCTGTCTCGGCGGTGAAGGTGTGAAATACGAGGGCCTCTTCGACGGCGGCGATCTCGGCGATGTCTCGAGAAGGGTCAGGCAATGTTGCCGAGGACGACATGGTGGGATGCAAAGGGCGGCGTGACTGTGACTGATTTGCCTTCAACGTTAACCCTGACCGTCGACTCTCAGGCTTGGCCGTTTCAGCGTTGAGGCATTGAACCACGCAAAAATTAACTTTTCCGATGCTTTACCTTCGAGGTCACTTGTCTCGTCCACCGCTCATCCTGTCTCGTTCACTCCATGTCTCAATTCACTGTCTCGTTTTCTTCCACATCTCAATATTCTGTTCAAGCTAAGAGACCTCCGCGACGTTTTGTTTCCATCCTGTCTATCCGATGTCTTAGACCCGCTCCGCAAGGCAGCATCTTGCTTCTGCACTAATAGCTCCTTTCGCTGGACTAGACAATTTCTCCTTTCTTCTATCCACCATGTTCTACCCTGCTTCCTCCGGTCTCCTTCTCCTCCTGTGTGCTGCTTCCGCTGTCTTCGCAAGTCCTCTTGACCCCCTTCAAGTCGACCGGCCTCTGTCCACTGGCGCAAATGATACTTTGAGACAGTTGTCAGTATCATTTCCTCCCCTTTATTCAAGAAGAATTGCAGGCGATGCGGAACTTATATCTCTGTCGACGATATTCTGTTGGCCGAACAAGAATTTAACGCGAGTCAAGTACAGTTACGTCGGGATGGCCAGGGCCCATGAAGATCAAAGTGCGTTCCCTCTTCCCTTATTCCGAGCTTCGACTGATCTGCTGCAGGTACACTGGACTGTTGTGAGCAAGGATAGCACATTATCTGGAGGGAATATACCGTGAGTGCATGCACCGCCCACCGCATACTGCCACTGCCAAATGTCCCACAGCGACTCTCAAATCGCCGATCAGATTGAGGAGATTGAGGAGCTGAACATGAACTACGACAACTCGTTTATATGGGAACTCGTCAGCACCACGCGGGTAGTCAACGCCGACTGGTATAACAATGCTGCCCCTGGCACGCCATAGTAGAAAGCCATGAAGATCGCTCACCGAAAAGGCGGACGCCGCGACTTGAATGTCTACTCTGTGGGGTATGTGATACTGCTTTGTCACTTGTGCGCCTCCTTATTCTTTTTCGGCCTAGATTCGTGTCAGGACCAGGCCAGGGCCTCTTGGGTTACGCTACATTCCCATCCGCGTACAAAGCGAACCCGAAAGATGGTGGCGTAGTACGTCAAAGCTCTTTGCGCCGCGAGAGTGATGCATGCTCATGCCCGCCTTTCTTCAGGTCCTCCAGTATGCCACTGTCCCTGGAGGGTCGATGACGCACTACAACCTCGAGCATGTACGTCTCGTGCCGCTTTGCCACCACGCTCGAGCCTGACAATGCTCGCAGACGCTTACGCACGAAGTTGGTCACTGGATTGGGTTGTACCACACATTTCAGGTCCGACCCATTCCAGCGTTTCCGTACTCAAACTGTTGCTGATCCTGCAATCCAGGGCGGCTGCTCTGAATGCACCCCAAATTCCGGCGGGGACTACGTGAGCGACACTCCCGCAGAAGCGTCGGCCGCGTCTCAATGCTCGATTGGTCGGAGTTCGTGTCCGGGCAAGGCGACTTTCGACCCGATCAGTACGTCTAAGCTCTTCATTACTACGTGGTTGCAGTCTGATGAAGCCAATTAGACAGCTATGGACTACACATACGACGCGTGCATGGATCAGTTCACCGATGGCACGAGCCGGCTCAGATGGCGGTGTACCGCCCGGACTAGTATACCCCCCCCTCTATGATTACTTACTGTCCATAGCAGAGAATTTCCTGCAGTGCGACGGTGTCAGTCTATCACAACGCCTTCATGTTTCTTTCAGGGCCTGATTTCTTCCTGCGCAACAACCCATACATACTAAGTTTGGAAAAAAAGGGCTAGGCTGCCGTAGTCAACGTTCGAGGAACGGTTGGTTCCCCACCGAGCAACGCGCGACCTTGAGAAGAGGTTCTCTAACTTATTATGCAAATCAAAGTTGGATTGCGTGGAAAGCAAGACAGGCGTATTGAATACGGGACATTCCCACTAAACAAAGAGAGGACGACCGCCAACCGCATCTATGCTGGAGGGAAATAAGGAGTAAGAACTTAGAAAGTATATGGAACAGAAGAAAACACACCTCATAAGCCACCGACAAACACAACCACGACTCGGACAAGTTTTTCACGAGGAAAACTCAAAGGGCCCAAAAATTGTATCTGAGCCTTTATGCGTCGCAATGAGAACGAAGCCCTCAAGGCCCGCACCAAAGAGAGCGGTATCAGAAAGAAAAGAAAGGGGAACCACCCCAGACGTAGGTAAATGCCTCAGAGCTGGTGAGACTCTGAAACGGTGATCAACCGCCGTGTGTGTCGCAGGGTGATGAGACCCGCCAAACGCCATCTGGCCTTCCATGTAACATGGGCCCCGAGAGAGTTGGCACGATACAAAGGCGCCGCTCGTACTCCCCCACACGTGCGACGAACGCAAGCATGGAAGAGCCGGGTGCGGCTGTGCATCGTCCTCGTCGTCCCGGTCCTCGCGCTGACAATGCGAGGTGTGTCGCGATCTGCGACGCAGCTAGATGCTGCTGATCATATCCGATCCTTCACGATTCATTCGTGGTCCTTCGCGTACAGCGAAGTTGTCGCTCTGTGCGACGCAGCGAGTCGTGCTGCTGATCATATCCGATCCTTCACAATTCCATCGTGGTCCTTCGCGTATAGCGAGGTTGTCGCTCTATCCGCGACGCAGCGCGTAGGCTGCTGATCTTGGTCGATCCTTCTCGCGGACTGCCAGGTCGGTCGTCGTTCGACGGCATTGCCATTCTGGCCTTCACGAGTGTTCGTGGGCTGCGATCTGGGCTGAATCACAGGTGCCTCAGATGAGGGCTTTCATCCGCGTGTGCTGGGGCGCGGGGAAGCGGAGGGTGCGCCACTCCCTGGTGAGCGTTCCAGTTGAAAGAGGCTGAGTCACAATGGACTGTGATTCTCTTTTCTTATACAAATCAAGGGCACCGCCACCCACGGCCGCCGTTTCTATCCGGGGTAACTATTCAAACGGAAAAATCTCTAATGTTATCCGTGTGCTTACCGCTAATATTTAAGGAGGAATGCCTGCGCGGTCCCAAATTGAAACAACAGGAGGAAATATTCTGGAGTGTTTACAGGTTCGTTATCAGTAGGATCAAGATTGAGCGGCCCGCTCCCAGTCTTCACTTTCGACCGGATTCAAAACTTTGTGCCTGCCGAAACACAGTTAGCGGGCACAATTGCAGGACTCTTTTTGGGACATACTTGGCTTTGAGATGGCTTTGCACACCGTCCAATTTGAAAACGCGTCTATTAACGAGAGCTGGGCACCTGTTGCAATGATATTGGGGAGCCGGTACGGTGAAAGTAACGGGAGAGCGTGGTATATCGAGATGACGGAATAGGTCTGCTGGTACTTTCGGATTGGCGATCGCATGACTATGTTGACATTTACGGTAAGTGCAGCTGAGATTTTCTTGGTGAACGTACATAGTCTTCACATGATCGGTAACGTCGGTGAATGTGCGACAATCGTCCAAGAATTGCGGGCAATGGTTACAGGACCACGACAGGGTGGAGTCAGGACCTTCGTCGGATTTCACCTTCTGAGCATCGACACTGTTTAATTTTTGCCATAGTGGAGCGGAATGACGCCCAGTCACGAAATGAGATACCTGTAAGGAATGTAAGTAACTCCTTGCATGTGAACCACTCGACTGTACCGCTGAGCGCCACGAGAAGGTGCTATATATCTGTTTGTTGTCGGGGGCATTTCGCCCAGGGCAAGCAATGCATACGAAACGGAGGTCGAGCCTGTCCATTTCAGCGCACGTCGCCTGCTGGTCATTGAGACCTGCCAGGGTAACTAGGGATGCAGCGGCGTCGGACCCGCGCTTAGAGAAGTCGAGGATCGTCTCGATCGAGTTAGTACTTCGACCATTCTGATAGATCGAGTAATCGTAGCGAGTAGCATGACAATGATGGCCTATAGCACCCTCCCATCCAATTAGAACTCTCTGGGAGGTGGGGTTCGCATAGTTGCACGAACTCTGTGCGCACCCAAAGACTGTGGTCGCGAGATCCAGCGATTGGGTGCTTGACACTTCGATAGCGGAGGTTGGTCCGTCCTGGGAATCGGAAGGATCGAGACCTGACGTTCGGCCTTTGTTGATTAACCGAATAAGGTCCATTTTACGATTGGCTGCCCACGAGACAACAAAAGCGGGAAGAGCATCACGGCCTTCCTTGAAATGAGCCATCTCCACATTAACATCGTCCGCGGCATTGAGGACAGCATCAAAGGCAGGAAGCTGAAGGACTTCGTAGAGACCGGGGAGGAGACGCCACTGAGCAGGAAGGAGGGTTTTCTTGTATCCGATGTAGATATTTTTGGCAAGTCGAGTGCGAGCTGCGATAAGATCATCCCGTTCAGCTTTGAGACGTTTGTCTCTGCGGGCTTTTATGAGGGTTTCCAACTCAGGGTATATGTTATTCCAGACTATGCGGGAAGGTCATCGATATCTTCAAGTACCTGAGCCACGACGGCAGTCACTTACTCCGATCTGTGAGCTGGGAGGGTTGGCGCACACTTCCTTGATGCACTATGCACGAAATATCGGTCTCCGTATAGCCGAGTTTCATGAACCTCTCCTTGATTCTACCTCGAAATCAGCTGGGTGATAGTAGCAGGTGACTAGGACTCAATTACGCATTGTATCTTTGGTCGCACTTCAGCTCTTGTTCATTCTCGCGGCAGATAGCCAATTGTCTTGACCAGTCTTTGCAAATCGCGGCGTGCTGGATTGCAGTTAGCTTGGAGAGAACAGTGTCTGCGATACGCATACATCCACGACAGTCGCCACCAAAGCGATCCTCTCTTCTGTGAAATCTTTCAGTTTCTTTCGTGCGCCGATTACACGCATATTGACATCGCGTTCGTGAACGGCTAATATCTGGACCATCTTCTCGATATCAGGTTTCCAGTAAAAGTTGCTCCTAGAAGCATGTCCGTGGGCAAAGCCGCCAACTCCAGGCAGGCTTAGCTTCGAAATGGAAACAAGCAAATACGCTCAACTGTTTGTGTACGGGATGAGGTCGAGTATTGTGTCCTCGAGGTCAGGAAAATGCCTGCGGAAACTGGACGTCACCACAAGACTTGAAGTTTCGGATCAGAAGAGGGTTCGTCTCAAAGAAGATGAAGACATACTTGGCCTGGAGACATCTCGTACATGCTCGGCGGCGCAGGCCAAAGTCTACACGCTGGACGTTTTTTGCACCACAGGACTGCCAGGACCATCAAGTTATGCTGCTCATTGAAGAATCGCAAGGGTGCTTACCTGACACTTGGCTTCACCGTACAACAAGTGGGCCCACCGTTGCTCCGAGAGGTCCGGAGGACAATCTGGTCCGTCTGCATTTTCCCGAGATTTTTTCCATACGTTGTTGGAGGCTTTCGAGAGAAGATGTCCGCGGAAGGCATGATTCGTTCGCGCCAGTGAAATTAAATCTTTCGGGTCTAGTTGGACGAAAATCTATTGGAGATTTGATTAGGATATACGGTCGACACAAAATACCGATTGTTTACCTCAAGCAAGACGTCAAGTACAATGGCCGTCAGATAGCATGTTTTGTTTATCATAGACTTCCGTTTTCTGAGAGTGGTGCTAGATTTCCGAGTCTGCAATTTTTGGCGTTTTACGGGACGCTTTCCTAGAAAGAATGTCGATAGAGAGTTCTTGGGATGGCTGGATAAATGCCTGAAGCACACCATAGTCACTTGCGTCCGATTCCCCTTCACTTTCTTCCTCCTCCGATTCCTCACAGGATTCCTCTTCCTCTAGTTTGTATTTGCCACTCCCTGCTTTTGCTTTGATCTGAGGAGCGTCGGAACGACCTTGGGTCTTAGAAGTGGTGGATTCCTTGACCTTTGGCTGAGAGACCGTCTGCTTTGCCAGTCGCCCGGATTGGCGCCGTGTGGTGCTCATGACTGCAGAAAAAGGGGTGGTGCCGTTTGTGCCGTTTGGGACGGTTCCCTTTTTGGACAACTTCCGCTTTTGTCCAAACAACATCATCCACCTTGGATGTCGCGACCCTCATTGGACCTCACGCCTCAGCAACAGATTGCTTGTTATCAAATTGTCCCTTCAAATTCTGCTCCGACTCGCCGCCATGGTCGGCTCTCGATTCTCGGGCGGGCTAACCCTGAGGCTTGACGTCTTATTACGTTCAGCGCAACCTGCTGCGCTTTGCCTCCGCCCTTCACGTTTGGCGCAATGGAGGCCACTTTCGACAACAAGACCAACATTTTGAATGCCCGGATTCGTGCCGTACACGATAACTCTGTTATCTACACCCTCAAGACGACTTTTGGCTTTCGGGGCAGGAAAGACACAATCTTGTGCGACGAAAACCCCGCACCTGGTGCTGCGACAGTCGTGGGGGCTATTCACTGGCAGGATAAGACCCTCGAGATATGCGGGCACAAAAAGAGCTGTGCAGAACTCAAACGGCGGGCGAGCAGTTTTTTTAACAGGTAAAAGGAATCTGTGGGCCCCTGTCTTCTCGAGTCGCTGAATATTCAGCGAAGAACACGCCACTGGAAATGGTCGGCCGATAGAAAGGAATACGAGATCCTCTATGAGCGGGAGGAATGGAAGGTTCGCCGCGCTGTGTGTTCTCTATGGCACTGCCTTGAGTAGCACGTAGGCGACGCTTGACCACAATATGTGTATCGCCGGCCGTTTCTCAGTCCCGTTCCGCCCACATCTGTTCAGCAAGTCTCAGCCGGCGCTTCTGCACCTTACAAAGACGGCGCTCGTGGAGGATGAAGTCTTTCTAATACTTCTTTTCATTTACTGCGAAGTAAGGCGGCAGGACAAAACTGTAAGCGTTCCCTCCCGTGAAATCTATCTGTTGTTGATCACTTACAATCAATCCCGTGTAGAACAGTTCCGGTGGAGGAGCCGGAGAATGGTAATATCGGTGGTCTATACGTATCACGTAAGTTTCGTGGCTCCCCAGGAACATTTCAGCGTTTTACGATCCTCGAACGAGTTACACTTTATATCTACAGCTACTTGTTCAATACTGGATTGATAGAGAGCAATAATACAATACTATATGAAATGTGCGGTGCGGCTCATGGAAGAATGAATAAAATAAGATAAGAATGCAAAGATCAGTGCACGAAAGGTCCGTCCGTCTGGATCATGAAGTCTGATCGCTCTCCTGTCGCTCTGTCTCTTTTTCCTTGCCTTTCCGCGCCATCGGCGGTGGCCCCATCGCAAGGAGATTCGGCGAGCTGGCGTTAATTGCAGCCTGCTGGCCGAAAGACGCGAGTCGACGCGTTCCTTGGCCTTTCATTGTTGGACTGGTAGGCGTGCCGGGAAGCGAGTTATTCGGCCGAACAGGGGTGCTGGGTGTCGAATGGGACTGAGGTGGGGGATCGGACTGCCCCGCTGATGCCTCAGTGAGCAGGAATTCGACCCAGAGACGGGAGAAAGACTGGATGAAGGTTGAGCATAGCCTGCAACGTAACTAGCAGAAGAACTACCTCGGTCTCGTCGGTCTTTTCTAACTCGGCATTCTTTGGGGCGGAGGACGTGGAGCTACGGCCCCAGAAGGAGGATGGCGGCGCGAGACCAGAGTGGGCGCGTTGCAGTCCAGCTTTTTCTCGCTCAGGATCTGTCCACGAGAGAACGGAGGCAAGGAGTGAGAGCATCTCAAATCGCTTGGGGTCGGCGCGGGGCGTGGTGAGGAAAGACAGAAGGACGTTGGTGACGAGACGCCTATCAACGTTAGTGTCGGTAGAGTTTCGCCGTAGTCGGCGAAGAGCCTCCATCAGGTGTTCATTTATGATTATAGCTAGAATGAAGTTCCGTGAACAAAGGATGCAGGGTTGGTCGAAGCAAACGCACCTTCATGCCGCAGTTTTTCGATGAGCAAGCTCTTGTCTTTGACCTCTTTTTCGAGTTCTGCGGTCCTTGACGTATTCGTCTGGGACTCCTCCAATTGAAGCTGCAAACGGATGAAAACCGATATGCATGTAACATGGGAAAAAGTACCTCAGCAGTCAAGGCCCGATGCTTGTATTCAGCCAGCGACTGGGTAACCTGGGTGAGCTGTGAGTTGTAATCTTTGACCGCTTGCCGCAGCTCGTGATCCTTGGCTGGGATATGTTAGAACGAAAGTGAATGAAAATTAGCGGGCACTCACCACCCTGGAAGTCCTGCAACACGGACTGGAGGTTCTCGGATTTTTCTCGCTCAGACTCCAGTTCTGCAGCGTCCCTCTCCCTAGCTTCCCGCTCGAGCTCCAGATCTCGCCGGTACATTTCCGCGTTGGACTTGGCCTCATCCGCGACAACCTTGTCCTGTAGTGCCATCCGCTCCCATTCATCCTTTTCCATTCTACATCGCTCCAGCTCGGTCTGCGTCTCTCTAAGTTCGCGCTCTCGGACGAGATTCTCTTGCGCGTTCTCCTCGAATGCACGACTACGCATATTGTCAAGCTCACTCGACGCGCGCTCAGCCTCTGCGGAGGTAGATATAAGCTCCTCCTTGAGCATTTCGATAGTCGAATTAAGATCATCGTTTTGGGCCGTTAGCTGTTGCACCAACACTTCCCGTCGGTCCAGCTCTTCCTGGTGCACACATTAGCGAAATTTGAGTGGAGACCATCGCGACTGATATCACGCACCGCATCCTGCTTCAGTTTATTCCCCAGGGTCGTGCGCATTGTCGTCAATTTGGCCAATAGATTGCGATATTGCGCGGCAAGCGTCTCCTTTTCCTCCCTCGTCCGTTCTAGCTCCCGCTGGAGCTTTTCGACGGGGTCAGACGGTACGTCATCGTCATTTTGCCTCCCGTTGACCAGGCCGTGGCCGTTGACGCCGTTGGAATGGACGGGTGGGGAAGATGTGCTACTTCGGTCACTGTCTAAAGACAGCCGCATATCGCTCGTAGTCTGGGATGGCGGTCCAAGTGCTGGTGACAGCGGGCCAGACGGAGAATTCAGTGGGCTCGATGCGCCATTGCTGGACATTTCTGTGCATGCAGGACGTGGCGGAGACTTGGGCGAAAGGGCGGAGTGGGCACGTGATGTCTAGGCCCTGATCGGTGATCCTTCTAAATCGGGACCAGGCAAACTTGAACTTGCTTCACGCCCTCACACGCCTCACACTCTGCGGTTTACGATGAGGACTTGTTTCAGAGACACAAATCCTGAAGCAAACAAAAATCTATTACAGCTCGTTGGCATTACCTACATATTTTTTGACCGGATCTCTGTCACTGGCAACTGTTTTCAACTGCCGCAGCATCGCCGCAACTTCTGGAGGCTTTCTCTTTATGCTCCCTGCCTGGAACAATACACTCGTCCTCCTCTTTCTTCTCCTGGAAAATCAACGTTTCAGGCAGTCCCGATCAATGACTCGGACGTGGCCAGTGGCTCGACGCCCTCACTCCCGAAACCTCGGGGTTGCCTCGGAAGTAAACTGTCCAACATCTTGTGCTGCCTAACTTCGAGTTCTTTCTCGAGTCATATGACCACACTGTCTTCACTTATGGCATTTTAAACAAATTTAAAGCCCAATCCCCGATACTGAGTGGCAGAAGATCCCTCCATCCTGGCATCTATTCGTAATGCTTGACATGCTCAGTACGCTAGGGTCAAGCTTCTCTATATTTCCAGCCCACACGCTTGAAGCGTCCTCATCCCTCATGGTCTCTTCCAAGTCTCATCAGACTCTTTCTGACTCTTTTGAGCGAAGATTTGGTCCCCGGTGCTCGCATTTTGGATGAATCGTCACCATTCATAGGAGCATTGAAACACTAAAGGCAAATCAATTTGGCCGCTAGCTCACTACTCTTAACACCAAAAATTCCTCTTTGGGGCATTGGAGTGAGTCTGTTTATCTGTGTTTATGTTTCGGCCCTTGATAGCCGGGTGCCGGCCTTCCCCAGACTCGGAATCGAACAACATCAACCTGGAACGACATGTCCCTAAGCATTATGAGTCCGCCCGCCGTTTCCGAGGAACTCTTGCTCAGCTTCCCCAAGGATCACGTCCTTCTTCTCACCTTAAATCGGCCGAAATCCCTCAATGCTTTGACGCCGCGGATGGCCGATGACTTGAGGCGTGTCCTGAATTGGTTCGAGGACGAACCAAGCCTGTGGTGCGTTGTAGTAACTGGCGCCGGTCGCGCATTCTGTGCGGGTGCGGACCTTAAAGCGTACGTAGTATCTATCACAGTGCCACGGCTATCCTTACTTGGATTAGGTGGAACCAAGATGAACAGAGCGGCAAGCCAGTGGAAGGAGAGGCAGTAATCAGTAACATCCACGGATTCGCGTCCCTATCTCGCCGGGAGTCAAAGAAGCCGATGATTGCAGCGGTGAACGGCGGCTCGTTTGGTGGCGGCACTGAGATAGTTCTGAATTGCGACTTGGTTGTCGCAAGTAAGGACGCCAGCTTTGGTTTACCCGAAGTAAAACGTGGGGTCATTGCTATACAAGGAGGTTCGATTTCTTTATTCGGTCTCATGCTTGACGTTTATTGTCCTCGCAGGTATACCCCGATTGGTACGAATTGCGGGTCACCAAGTAGGTGTTTTCTGATTCCTCGCAATGGTGGGCATATCTGACTCCTCGCTCGGTCTCTTAGCTTGCATCAGAAATGCTCCTGCTCGGGAAGACAATCAGTGCAGAAGATGCACGGAATCGATTCGGATTGTGAGTTGTATCTTTAATGCACCAACCCAGAACTAACGGCTTGCCCGATCCTATGTATAGTGTAAATGCTGTCGTCGCCCCAGCCGACGTCCTCCCAACCGCCCTTGCGTTTGCGGGCCAAATTGTGGCAAACTCACCAGACGCGGTGCAGAGCACGAAGAAGGGTCTTCTATTAACACAGAGACACAGCAACGAAGAAACGGTTGCGGTTCATGTCCGCAGCCCAGAAACACAGGGGACCTTTCAGGGCGATAATATCAAGGTTTGCTCTGGCGTCTCTCCTGGACCACTCTGCTGAATATTTCATTTAGGAAGGGCTGCGGGCGTTCAATGAGGTTTGCGGCTTTACATGTTGTCTGGCGCAGCACTGATTGTTTTTATCACGGCAGAAACGGAGTCCGATGTGGCAGAACGCAGGCACGAGATCATCGAAACTGTAGAATGGGATGCACGCCTGCTGGGAGCTTGCGGAGTGAGCGCGAGACGAGGGCAACAACTGGATGAAAAATGGTGCAGGATGTATAATTATTCTGATTTCTGAACCGGTCCTGAGTGCCCACCGAAAGTGTCAAGTGCAGTACTTACGCTTGGGTTAACTATTACTAGTAATAGTATTATCGCGAAGCCTTTAAAAACGGTACTGTTTGCCTCAAGCCACCACATCGAAAACGACCATCATGGAGAACTTGCAACTTGCCAGTCAAGGTCCTCTCGACAACTGCCACCTATCGGTCACTGGAGAAAGAATGCCAAATCTTCGGGAAAGCACATCGACAGTTCCCTCGCTGAATGGTAGCCTTCATCGCATCCCGAACCTTGATCGAAGCTGGCTTCACATTGCTGTACTTCGCGGCGACTTGCCCCTCGCCTGCGAAATTCTGCAGCGCCAATCGACTGTAAAGACCGCCTCGGCTTCTCCGCGTTATACGTCGGATGCTCAATTGTCAGGGAATGCGCGATGAAAAGTTCACCGAGCGCAGATTGCCGCTTCTCGGCAAATGCGAGACCGATACGACGCGTAACCCTCGCCACCGTACCCTTCCGAATGAGGCCCGCGCAATGATGCAACGAACAGGGCGGCAGATCTCGAGTCTAATAAATGATGCTGATGTCGTTTATCCGGGTCTGAATCCTCTTCGATGACGGCCGATACCACAAAAATGACTTCATAGACACGGCAACGAGCTGGATAGACATGTACATACGTACAAGCGTGCTTCATGGCAAAGGCAATACACGTATTGTATTTTGACAATAGATTTAAGACGTGCGCACCTGACACAAGACTTGAAGAGAAACTCGTGAGCGGAGGAACAAGGAGGAGATGAAATGAGACTAACCTACACGAGCACGGCACAGGAGAGTCCTCACGAGGAGGACGAAGGGCCCAAAAATTATCGAACTGAAGCATCGTAGTGGTTAACGGAGCTCACGAAAAGCCCGCCCCAAAGAAGCAACAGCTGAATGAAGAATGGGTGCACATGCATCCCGCGAGGGACCGGGAACCACCCGAGAAGAAACACGCACAGGGGCGCGGAGATGGTGAGGCTCTGAGCCGGAACCACCGACTAAAAGTGTCGCAAGGGTGGTGAAGCCTCGCCAAAAGACCGGATTCTACAAGACCATCTCGAGAACATTTCGTGTCGTGCAATCGTTTGTACGATCCTGCATTACTATCGAATGACTGTCCGGGACAACAGCGGCCCAAAACGAGGTCATCGCTCGTACCCCATTGCGCCAGCGCGGCAGGGCCGGGTGCGATAGCGTTGGAGACCTCAGACTCTGTCTGTGTCGTCCCGGAATTCCTGATATCCCCTCTACGACGGAGCAGCAAGATTTCGCCACCTGTCTGCTGGTTGAGACGCCGATAAGGAAGTACAGGCGGACCTGTGCCACCTCTCGTACGCCTGGCCCCGTCGTGAGAGTCTATCGATGTCCATGGCGAGGGGACATCCGCCTGTCTGGCGTGCACCTATATGGTGTCCATCGCGGTATGCGAGGGGTCGCTATGGTACGCGACGCAGCGAGTTAAGCTGCCGATCTGGTCGATCCTTCACGGAGGCCGTCCGTGGTACGCAGCCAGTCTGGCGCTGATCCTACTGGACCCTTCACGAAAGACGTTCGTGGTACGCAGCCAGTCGGGCGCCGATCCTTGTGGACCCTTCACGAATGACTTTCGTGGTACGCAGGCGATCTGCCGCTGATCATGGTCGATCCTTCTCGCTGACTGCGAGGTTGGCCGTAGTCTACGGTCCTGCCGGTCTGGCCTTCACGAGTATCCGTGGTATATGCGCCTCGTATGAGGGCTTTGCATCCCGGGGCAGTGGCGCGCGGGGAACGTAGCGGTTAGAGACAAAGGAGAGTCTGAGTCAAGTCCGAGTCAAAGGGGATTTGCTGTGGTCGCACCGCCACCCAATGCGGTTACCATCGAAAAACTGAGAGCTAGACTGGGCATTGAAAAGTCTCCAGGCATACGAGCATAAGTGTCCCTACTTACTCGAGGCCGAATACTTTAAATTAATCATATCCGCACACCGTTCCGCAATCATCACGGCGGGCGCCTGCAGATGCGTCGACATCATCTCTGGAATGACGCTGCAGTCCGCAATTCGTAGGTTCTCGATCCCGTGCACCCTGAGCTTATCGTCGACGACCCCCGCGTCGCTCTCGGGCGCCATCCGGCACGTACACCCGTAGTGGTACGTCGTCCGCACCGTCTTGCGGATAACGCGTCCAAGTCCGCGTCCGATTCACCGTCCGGCATGTACAGGTCTTTCAGCTCTGTCCCCAACTCACGCATCTTCGCCCCAATGCGCTTCGCGAACCTGATACCCTTGCGCATGACGGCCAAGTCCGCGGGATCGCTGAGGAACGCGAGGTCGCATGCCGGGCGTTGTAGCGGGTCGTCAGAGGCGAGGGTGACCGTCCCGCGGGATTAGTGGGCGCATGAGGCCGACTTCAGGCTGAAGACGCCGGCGTCAATGGGGATAGGAGGGTCGCTGTAGTTAAAGTGAATTGGCATGAGTTCGAGGTCTGGAAGATTGGCGGGCTCCGTATCCTTCCGTGAAATGATGTGCCCCGAATCGTCGATGAGAGCGGAATCCACAAGGATAGATAATTGAGTTACGGGTGAGACTCGGAGGAATAACCCCTGCCCGAAAGCGATGTATCGGAAGAGCTCAATGATGGCTCGTAGGCGACTGGTTTTTATGATATGAAGGGAGTGGTCGGTTGGGACGCTGTACATGATTCCCATAGCCGTATGGTCTTGCTGCGAAAAAGAAATGTTATAAAGGATACTGCAAGAAATAAGGACGAACTAGGTTCTGGCCCACGCCCCGAAGCTCTTTATTGAGCGGTTGTTTGACCTTGTCTTTGGGTCCGATTCCGCTAAATCGAGTTCAAAGATATCTCCCGGTACGCAAGTCGTCGTGTACCTTAGCAGCAGAATCTGGGGAGTTGCAATAGCCCCCGCACAGAGAACGACCTCTTTGTCGCCCTCGTGCGAAACACTTTCGACCCAGGCTCATTGGCCTCGAAAGTAACGCCCCGAACAAGCTGCTGGCCGTTGGCATCGACTTCCAGATCTATAGCAGTTACAGCTGCGCCTGTACAAATGTGCAAATGCGATTTCCTCTCTTCGACGAGTTTTTGAGGTAGAAAAGCGGTGAATGTCGAGCTACGGCGACTTGCTGCATCCATCGTGCAGTCAAGCTTGGCGCAAACCGTGAGAGGGGCTCCGGGATCGTTGATATCTTTGTAGAAGGGCAGGCCGAGTGCTGTACAGGCTTCCGCGCAGCTAGAAAGGGATCAGAGGAAATAATTAAGAGCTATAATACACGCACGATCGCGCCGAAGGAAAGCAAAGCTCGCCCATGTCACGGGCATTCCATTCCCCTGCAATACGAGGTCGAGATTGACCCTCTGCATTCGCACGGGGCTTACCTTGAGTGCCATGATGCTCTGACGCGACAGATAGGTTCACAAATTTCTCTGACCTCTTGAAATAAGGTTCGACTTCAGCATAGCTCCAGCCCCGCCTGCCGTTCTTACTCCAGAGATCGTATTCCGCCGGGGCGCCGCGGGTGTATTGCATGCTATTGATGGACGATCCGCCACCTAGGCCTTTCCCGGTAACCAGAGACAAAGTGCGCGCGTCACCAACAGGGCGGGCGGCAGGCCACTGGTACGCCGCAGATTCGTCGCCCATGAAGTTGGTAGACATCAACGGAACGCGCGCCGCCCATCCTGTACGCGCATCTCCTCGCTCGAGCAGTAGAACCTTGATCTGGGGATTTGTGCTCAAACGGTTGGCCAATACGCACCCTGCAGTGCCGCCTACCAGGGATTTGAGCTGATTTCACGGGGAGGCTTGGAACAAGAAATACCGCCAACGATTATGTAGTCATAAACACCTTTCCTGGTACTCTGATCGAAGCTTGCGACATCACGAGCGGTGAGTGGGTATGGCCTGCTGAACATATTGACGTTGCACTGGCTTGTAGATTCATTGAAGTCGACGGCGTATCCATTCTGGGACGCCGGGGATCATGATGTTGCTTTAAAAGACTTCGAGTAATTCCTTCGCAGAAGGGTCCGCGACTCGGGTTTTTCAGCGGTGACAAGGCCGCTTCATTGCTGTCCGCAGAGTATTCTTGCCGTCGATAGCTTTGTCCAAGACGTAATCTTGAATTCGCATTCACGCAGTATTTCGAACCGACCTAATGTCATTGAAACGTCAAAGAGTCAGCAGAAAATCCTGAACTAAAGATTCAGAAGAATGACCAAGGTCTGACCAGCCTGAAGCTCTAAACCTGGTAAACCAACCACGTTGAAAGGACACTAACATGGACGATTTACGGGGACAAGGGAGTGAATGCATGGGTAATTTCTCACATTTCGTAAAAAGACAACCGTGGGGTTCAATCGTCTGAGCTTAGGAGCCTTGAAGGAGCCTGGAGGACCAATAGATACTGAGAGTTTAATCTGATGGAGAGCCGGACAACGTTCGGGCCGTAGAATCACGTCCGTAACACGCACGTGCAGGCCGTCACACCGCTCCTCTCTTCGCGTCGACCATCTACAGCAGCGTCAACCATGGGCGATTCAGATTCACTCACCTCAACCCGTGTCAACTCTGCCCTCATCCCCCGGTTCTCCGGCAAGAATGTCAGACTGACCTGCCGCCCACTCAAGGCGCGTCTGGCTGTTGAATAACACTCAAGAAAATCGACACTGAGGGCGTCGACACAGTTCATGGGCAGCACCGCGACAGTCACGGCCTGCGACGGCGGCGAAGTCACCGTTACGCTCCTGCCTGTGCGTCTAACCCCCCCCTCACCCCGTTCCTTTCCTTTGGCGCTGCAAACTCACTTCAACTAACGGTGGCCCGCCGCAGGATACGCACATGGCGTCGGACACGTACTACGATGTCATCGGGAGCGTGGTGGCCCCCACCACAATCAAGATGTACCAGTGCATCCCTATGGGTACCAATATCGGTGGGCACTGAACCTCCGAGTCATCGCAAAAATTTTACTAACGCGTTTATGTTCGGGTTTCAGACATGAAGCTCGTCGATGACACCGTAAAGCTCATGCATGACCCGCGATTTTATGCCAAGATGTTCTCTTCCGAGGATTAGGATACCATCGGGCCAATGTATCATCAGACCATGCGTGTTGCTTTCCTTTCCTCTTGTTTTCCTCATTTCTTGCTGTATATTGATTGTATACTCAGTACTCAAATAGTTTGTCAATAGTTTATAGCAATTATACATCCATCGTGGAAGATATGAAACGAATCGAATCGCTCATGGCTGTTAATTCGTTGGCGAAACACGCCAGTGTTAAGAGCAGATAGACTATTGACTATTTACATGATATATGGTGCGACTAGCTGTGAGTTAGTATCGATACATGAACCAGATTCTTCGAGCGATGAGGAGAGGATATGCAATGTGATGCTTGAGAAGTGCTTGAAAAGACGATAGCAGAATGCAATGCGAGGAAGTGAAAAAAACCCCTTTGACCTAGAACCCCAAACCCATCCGCTGACGCTTCTCCACGACCTGCGCCGGGCCCAATTTAAGCAGCTCCGCGCACTCGTCTGCGTGGGCCGTGAGCGCGTGCCCCACGAGCTCACCCCACGGCGCCGCCGCCGCGATCCCGCTGTGCGTCCCCGGCCTACAATGCAATACGCGTCAGTAAGGGGAGCGCAAACGAAAAGATGAAACTGACAAACACATCCGACAGCGCATCCGGTCGCCGACCGTCTCGTACAGCAGGCCGAGGTGGCTGATCCCGAGCTTCCGTGGCGCATCGCCGGTGCTGTTGCCGTTGAGAACGCCGAGCGGGGTGCGCTGCGCGTTTGCGTTGGCCTTGCGGGCCTTCTTGGGCGCAGAATTGGTCATGGGGTTGAGAGACACGCGCGTCTTGACCGCGGGGCGCGCCGAGCCAATGTCCGCGGATTCCGCTTCGTATGCTGCGCGGCTGCGCTTGCGGGGTGAAGGCACGGATGCCGCCCACGGTCCGGGGTGTGGCGGGAGCGACGGGTGAGCTTTGCGCTGGATGGCGGCGGGCGAGGACGAGCGTGGCGGGGACGCGGGAGCTGCACCGAGCATGAATGGGGACAGCATGCGCGGCAGGGCTGGGGAGCGCGCGTGACTGGGCGAAGGCGAGGATGCGGCAGAAGATATTGGCTGGGGCGGGGGAGACGACGGCGGTAGAGGTTGCACTGCCACATGTACAGGCTGCCCTTGAGCGCCATCCGAGATCTCACCCTCTTCGGCGTCTTCACGGCGCCTCGCCTCCAGCTGCCGCACCAAGCGTTCCCGTTCCGCGGCATGCTCCGCCGCCCGCGCGCGGCTCTCGTCCTCCACGCGCTGAACCTCCTCCCGCGCCTCCAAGAGCGCGCTCTCCGCCTCCAAGAGCTGCCGCACGGCGTGCAGGTTATCCGTTCGCAGGTCCTCGTTCATCCTGTTCGCAGCCACGAGTCGCCGGTCCGTCCTGATGCTTGGGTGCTGTGCGCTCTCAGCCTCGAGCCGCCGCTTCTCCTCGTCCAGGCGCTGCATCTCCTTCCGTGCCTCTGCGAGCGCGTCCTCCGCTCCCGCTAGCTGTCGGGCGACACGCGTCTCCAGCTCCCTCATCTCGCCCTCAAGCTGCTGCTTTTCATCCTCCAGCTGCCTCCTCTCGTCCTCGAGCCGCTTGTTGTCCGCTTCAAGTCGTCTCTTCTTTTCAACGAACATCTCCCTCTCCTCCTCCACCGCCGCCCGAACGCGTGCGAGTTCCTCCGCGCCACACCGCGCTCCAGCCGACAACCGCGCGCTGTCCGATCTTAGCTGCGTGTTGTCTGAGCCCAGCCGCGCGTTGTCCGACCTGAGGCGCGCGTCGTCCATTTTCAGCTGTGCGTTCTCTGATCCCAGCCGCGCGCTCTCCAAGCCCCAGTGCGTGTTATTAGCCGCCAACCTCTCCCGTTCCTCATCGCGCTCCCGAAGCAAAGCCGACCGCTCGCCCTCGAGCCCCTCCACCCGTGCCACCAGCTCCCATATCCGCGCCTCCAATCCCGCACGCGCCCGGGAGGCGGTCTCAAGTTCCTTGGAAGCGTCCGTTTTCAAGGCATTGAGGTCCCTCTTCGCGGTCTCGAGGTCGTTCTCCGCGTCCTTGAAGTCCTTGGTAGCGGACTCGAGGACTTTCTTCGGCAAATCCTCGCCCTTTGGGTCTTCCTCGCGCAACATGAACTCCTAAGTCATTTCAATTGGCGCACAGCTCATAGAAGGAGAAGAAGAGCGCCGTGCATACCTCATCGTCCTCCAGCTCGTCCTCGTCCTCCCCCTCCGGCGTGACCCGCGCAAACGTACTTGTCCACGCGCGGGGCTCCGACGACCCCGCGAGCAGTGCACGCAGGCGCGCGTTCTCCGTCTGCACACTCACGAGGGCGACCCACGTCCCGCCCGCTGCAGCGGAGGGCGTCGGTGCAGGGGTACTCCGGAGCCTTTCGATTTCCGCGCGCTGACCCTCGATCTCCCGTTGCTGACCCTCAATCTCCTCGCGCTGCTCGACAAGCGCGCGCTCGCGGTCCGCGCACCCGGCGTGATGGCCCTCGAGGAGCGCGAGTCGCGCCTCGCAGCGGGCAAGGAGGGTATCGCGCTCGTGTTCTTTCGCCGCGCATGCGACGGAGTGGTCGGCGTGCCGGGTCTCGAGCGCGGTACAGTGGGCTTCGAGCGCCAAGTTCTTGGTCTTGAGGGCGGAGTGCTTGTTCTCGAGGTCGGAATACTCGTTCTCGAGCGTTGAATACTTCTCCGTGAGCTTCGTGTGTGAGGTCTCGAGCGTTGCGCATTGGGCCTCGAGCGTCGAATGTGTAGTTTCAAGCGTCGAGTACTTGTCCATGAGCGCCGTACACTCCTTATACTTGTCTGAGAGCGCCGCCCGCGTGTTCTCGAGCGTCGCACATTTGACGACGTAAGCGGCGCACCTGTTCTCGAGCGTCGTACATTTGCTCTCGAGTGTGGTGCGCGTGGTCTCGAGTGTATTGCACTTGTACTCGAGCGTCGTGCATTTGTTCTCGAACGTCATGCACGCCTGGGCGTCGTGCTGAGTGCGGCTCAGCTGGTGCTCCAGCGACGCGATGCGCGCGTCGCGCTCCTCCAGGGCGCGTGTGAGTCCAGAGGCGTGCGCGTCAAGGGCCGAGATGAGCGGTGCAAGGAGCGGAGTTGCGGGATGGGGGCGAGAGAGGTTAGCTTCGTATGGAACTACTTGGCCGCGCTGTGTATGCGGCTCATTCGAGACTGGGGCGCGAGCTCTCTGCGCAGATTGGCCGATGGGCTTTTCCTGCGCGTTTGCGCGCGAGTGTGAGTATGGATACTGTAGCTGTAGTTGCGGTGGTTGCTGGGGATAGGAATTGGGGGCGTTTTGCGGGGGTGGTCGTGATTGGGGCGGCTGTCGCGCATATGGTTGGGAAGAGCAAGGACGTGCCTGGGGATTCGACAAGGACGAGGACGAGAATGGTTGGCGGACAGACGGGTGAGAGGAGCGGGGATCTGGGGTCATGGAAGATTGGGAAGGTATATCTGTGCGGTGGAGGACGGAGGAGGGGATACCAGTAGTCTTTTCCATCTCATCGTGGTCAGAGGCTCAGAGTGAGGGAAGGCTCTTCAACAAGATCAAGGCTCCCACGCTCAGCGCCTAATTAACCGGGACGCGTCGCGTCAACATCAGTCAACATCGCGTCGCAAAACAGAGCCGCGGGGATGAATCGAACGCGACATTATCGTGTAGACGTGGGGACTTTTGGAGAGAGTAAAGGATTTGGCGAGCGCACTTATAGTCGGTGAAAGAACTTGACTCAGCCGATCATCCAAATCATCGTGAGCACAAGTTGCTCAACTTGAACACAGTATTGGATAAGCACAACGAACAAAACAAACGAATAACTAGCATCTAGCGCCACACATCGCCTAATCGCAGTAGTCACCCGTCGTCGAGACCTTGCACCTGTTGGTCCCGCAATGTTTCCCGACTTTCACGTAGCCGCCGTAGGATGGGTTGGTGCTGCACGTGAAGAGGGTGTCGGGGAGGTTCGCGCGCACGCGGGCGGGGATGGCTTGGAAGCCAGCTTGCGCAGTGATCCAATTATAGTGCGCTGCAAGAATGTATCAGTGCGCTGGGAAGAGCCCGAGGAAGTAGAGATTCGTACCGTCAACCTTCGACAGGGATTTCCCACAATACACACGGCCAGCCACGCAGTCGGCGGCACCGACGAATCCAGCGCAAACGAGAACGACGGCAGAGAAGAGGGTGAGTTTCATGATCGAAGAGAGATTTATGAGTGCGGTAAGTGCTGTGGATGCGCTGGTTGACGGGGGTGTCAATGCCCACTCCCCGAAATCGTCCTGGACCTTTATACAAATCCACGGGGGCACGTTTTTCTGGGGATTGTCCACTTGGCGACGGAATCGTGCTGCCTCGAAGTGAGGGTTCTCGCCTCGAAGTTGAGCTCCGATACCTGAACGACATCGTGTCATCAACTTCGTTGAATAGTCCCCGCTTCTTCGCAGGCCTCCCTCAATTTCCGAAGCATGTGAAGTGGAGGGGGAAGGGGAAGAAGCTTACCTTTGCGGCACGAAATATCAGCCGGACGGCCTTGAAAACTCTTCGGGAAGCACAAAAAAGGCGGCGGAATTCCACCTCCGCGCAACCATTGTTTAATCATGTCCGATGAGGTCCAGAGATCGGTGGAATTGAATGGGAGAGCGGCGAACATTGGCGTCGGAAGCATAATTTTTTTTGGGCGGGGTTAATAGAGCCTGCGACAAACGAATCAAAAATTATTAAGCATGTCAACCGTTGTAGCCTCCGACATGCAGGGTGGAAAGGCATCGAAAGATTCTTCGGTGTGCCCGTGTACGCGTCGGAAAGAACAAAAAAAAAGCCGGTGAATTCCAGCTCCGTGCATTAATCGTGTCCGATGAAGGCCAGAGGTCCATAGATCGGCTCAATTGAATGGCAGAGAGGCGAACTGTGGTGTCGGAAGCAAATTGTATTGTAACTTGGAACGAGACTTTTAATTTCCGCTTTAGGAAGCTTGTAGTTCTGAATTAACACGAGTCGTCCGTCTTCTGCGGCTTCCCGCTCACAGCAAACGTGCGAGCCCCCATCTTTAAACTCTCCCCGCGTGTCGGCGAGACCCAGGTAAAGAGATAATTTCGCGACTTTGAAAATTTGCGCAGACCAGGAATCTTGACGTGCTGAAATAAAATAAAAATAATCAACACAATTTCAAAATTAAAATTAATCTCGGCACCAATTAGAACTAAACGCTTTTTAAATTTCACTTCTTGCCCTGATTTTTGGTCGAGTTGCGAACCATGGACTCCGACTGTTGATAGACTGTCCGTCGCCACTGGGAGATCAGAGTCACCGAAGACGCGTTAGAGATTCGGCGGGGTTCCGTTTGGGTCGACCGTGAAGGAAAGGGCTGAAGCGCGCAGCGTGCGGAATGAACGAATTGTTTTCATGGCGGCAGTCTTAGACAACGACTCGGAGTTTCCAGGAATGACGTGCTGGTGAGGGCCAATGCTGGCAGTACGAGTCCTAAGTGCCTTAAATTTTTTGATTTCGGACTTTAAATCCTTGAGCGAGTGTGGTGGCCGGCAAAGGGGCGATCAAAGGGGTGAGTATGCATTGGCAGTGATTGCAGGCTACCTATCTACCAGCCCGAACATCATCCCCTCGTACCTAGTCCTTGCAAGGAAAATACACGCGAATTCGTCATTGCGTAAAATAATGCGTGGTCTCCGGCAGTCCGGACCCAGATACCAGCGGAGATTGGCTCATAGGTACCCTTTTCCAATCAAATACAGGCGACGACAATAAATGAAATTGTACCATAGGAACAAGAGAAGGAAATGGAGCAAAACATAACACATAAGAAAGAGCACAACTCAACGGAGTCATCGGTACCATAGAAAGGGATAAAGTAGCGAAGAAGCAGGTCACAAAGAGGTTGCTACTACTAGAGTAATGATGGCGAGCTGCAGGGGAATTATGAGAGTAAGCCAAAGGGATGAAGAAAGAACGCGCCGGAAACCCAAATAGCTCTAAGGACCTTCATAATGAAGCACATGACGGGCTAACCACTAGTGATCGTCGTGAACCAAGCGAGTACACGGGCCGTAAAGCCTGGAATAAGTGACATGAACGCGGCGAAGCAACATATACGATCCATCCTGTCGCCACGGGCACCATGCAGAACAAAAAAGTGTCTAGTGCGATGCACGAGCTCCATATGAAGCCGAAGGTCAGCCAAAGTGGATAAAGGGTGGTCCGCCCATCCGAAACACAACGAGAAGAGGCCTCGACAAGGTCCCTGAACACGGTAGAAGGAGCCGATGTAAGATCCGGAAGGATGAGCTTGTCGAACGTGGAGAAAAAAAGGGTGAAGGATGAAGCAATCGGGCAAGATGCCAGTGTACGAAGAGTCAAAGACGTGACAGCGATAAACAAAGTGGATAAGTCAGGCACGGCAACCGGCGACACGACGTGAAGGTCGAGATTATGAAGATTAGGAAACACGAAGTAAGACAAGAGCAAGACGACCGTGCGGTCGTCGCACAAGCTGAGGCAAAGGGCGGCCAATGACAAGGAATCGATCGGGAGAGCATGCCCAGCGCCGAACATGTTGTGACACCGAAGCAACCGAAGACCCAATTCGGCCAACAGCGACATAATAAGGGAAAGCCGGGAGCATATCGCAGATGTGGATAGAGCAGAGGGATGGAAGGAAGGAGGCCGAAAAAATCTAAATGAACACCAGAGACAAACAACGACCGGAGAAGAGGATGGTGTCCGCAAAACCAGACATGCGGGAGGAAGGCTTGGTTAAATTCCGACGCGGCAATGTCATAAAAGAAAGTAAGACAAAGATGGAGGAGACTGGGAGCAGCGAGGGTATGGAAGGTGGAGTGAACGGCTGAAAGGGCGGCATCGGTATCGACCTTGACATGAACCGCCACGACCAGGGGCAGAAAGGGCACCAATGAGCCAAGGAGCGGTGGTATCAAAGCAATATCAGATACTGGCATATCGGTAAAGGTGATATGAAGGTGGAGCACAGGCTGCTGAGCCCGCGGAAGCAACATGAAGCGAACGAAGCTGGGAGCACGAAGTGACAGCGATGCGGGTCTAGAATTCTGGAGACCGTTGAACCCAATGCGAGCAAGTCGAAAGTATGATGCAGCGGGCCCAGATCATGTCAGAAACGCGAGCAGAGTGAGAAGCCTTCAAGCAGGGAAGATGCTGAATCGAAAAACGATGAAGAGAACCTTGAAGGAAGACCAGAGATGAAGGCATAGGCAAGGTGGAAACGGCCTGTAAAAGAATATAAGCAAGTTAAGCAAGTAAATGGGCACAATGATAAGAAGGGAAGAGACATCACCATGAAGGCGGAAGATAGGGTGTTCAAATAAAATAAAATATAAACCAGAGTAAGAAGGATCGGGACACGAAGCACGTGAGCGCAAGAATGAGCGACTGAATTTGATGCGGCAAAAGAAGAGGTGTTTGACGGAGCCAAACACGGTCTATGCAAGAAGGAGCGCCCACGTGCCGTGATGGCTCTTTGACACGCGAACACGTGGCACCGCTTCTTTGTCTCTCTTCCTCCACACTCACCTCACAGCATGCTCGCAGTTTCTGCAGCTGCTTTTCTTTCACAGGTACTTGGAAGAGACGATCCTAGGTGCCACCTTCTTTGAGCCACTGGTGTTGCCACTGCCACCATGCCTCGTCCAGCTTTGTCCCACTGGTCTTCCTGGTCCTTGTCGGACTCTCCGTTCATACGGAGGTCCCCTGGTTTTCGCCAACGCTCGAAGCTTTTCATCCCCGATCCACTGCCAATTTATCGGCGTCCGTTCTCACGTCGCCATTGTGGAGGCTCTCGGGTCCGCTCTAAGCGCTACTCTAGAGTACAAAACCGTCATCCTGAAACCCCTCCTGGTGCTGAGCTTGGTGTATCACCGCTCCTCGATCCTCGTATCGAGTCTCCTTCGGGCCCAGACATTCTTCCGAGTGCACCTCTAGTCGGCTGTTTGGCCGGCAATAGCAGCGTTGCTGGTGCATCTCATGCCGAGCTTTTGCTCCTCTCCGTCGAGTCTACGGCGTCTTCTGGACATCCATCGTCCACCTCTTTGTCCTGTTTGGACACTCCTTACCTGGCTGCTACCACAGCCGATCTCGGGTCCCTTGCTGAGACACGAGACCATCCTTTCCACCTTCCATTTGAGGATCTTTTCCCTCCTCAATTCCACCCGCTACGGCGCCCAAACACCGACCCTCGTGTCAATTCTGCGCCAGCGGCATCCACTCATCCACCCTCTGTAGTGTCCTCTCTCAATCGTGATGCTTGGGAGTACTTTCTGCGAGACTATCCTGATCACGGATTTGTCTCGTGCATCCTTCACATCATTGACCATGGCGCAAAAATCGGGTTCGTCGGGGACCGGAATATCTCACAGCGGAGTCGGAATTTACCATCTGTGTTCACCTATCCTACGGCCATTGATGAAGCTATTGTTACTCAGCTTTCAAAGGGTCGGATCCGTGGCCCCTTTTTAACCCCTCCTCTGCCAAATTTCCGTTCATCGCCTCTGGGAGTCGCTGTCCGGAAACATTCTGGCAAGCTCCGACAAATCCATCACCTCTCTTGGCCGCGTGGCTCGTCGGTCAACGACGGGATTCCAGACTCCGAGGCATCCATCTCGTATGACATGTTTGATCGTGCAGTTGCCGATCTCGTCGCCTCAGGACCAGGATCTCTCATGATCAAGCTAGATTTGGAGCAAGCGTTCCGGCACATTCCCATCTGCCCCGCTGACTGGCCGTTACTCGGTTATGAATGGCGGGGTCAACTCTACTACGAACTTTTCCTGATGTTTGGGCTGCGCTCCACGCCATACATTTTCAACCTCTTCTCCGAGGCTCTTCACTGGATTCTTGACCACCACATTCCTGCCCGTATCCGACATTACCTTGACGACTTCCTGAAGATCTTTGGGCCAGACACAAGGCCCGAAGCGGTTGAGGCGGCTCTAATCTGGGTTCGCGCACTGGCACAGGTTTTGGGCTTGAATTTCCAGGACTCGAAGGTCGTCGGTCCGACGCACATCCTTGAATTCCTCGGTATTATTCTCGATTCTATTCAGATGGAGGCTCGTCTCCCTGCCGAGAAACTCGCATATCTCCAAACACTCCTTGCAACTTGGCTTTCAAAATCGCATTGCACCCAGCACGAGCTTTCGGAGCTCACTGGCTACCTGCTATTCTGCTCCATGGTTGTCCCTTACTCCCGCGCATTCCTTCGATCAATGTTCGATTTTTCCGCCTCCTTCCGTGCACCGTTTGCACGTCGTCGAATTCCACGTGCTGTGCGACGGGATCTCGAATGGTGGGCGACATTTTCGCCCGCTTGGAATGGGGTACTGCTCATCTCCCCCACACGCGAAACACTTCACATCTACACTGATGCCAGCGGATCCAAGGGCGCAGGGGGCCACTTTGACTCTCGCTGGTTCTCCACTCGCATCCCATCACGCTATAAGCTCCGCGACATCCAGTTCAAAGAGTTTTACGCCATTATCCAGGCTATCTTGCGTTGGGGACCTCACTTCTCCGGCAAGCACATCATTTTCCACACTGATAACACAGGGGTGGACTCTTCTATCCGCAATCTTTCCATCCGATCTGCTCCAACAATGACCCTTGTTCGCCAGTTTGTTGGCTTTGCGTGTCGCCTCGACTTCACGTTCGAGTCCGCTTGGATTTCCACCCATGATAACACCATCGCCGACGCAGCCTCGCGTTTTCAATTTTCCCGTATGTTTGAACTCACACCCTACCTCTCTCAAACTGCTTCACCTATCCTTCTCTCACTGTCCGACTCTCGGTTCACCGGCACCAACCCTCGCCCTTCGTCGTCCTTTTGAGCCCTGTTTTGTGGCCGCTTCCTCGGGTCGCCTCTCTCTGCCCTCTGGGCTTCTGAGGCTGCCTCTTGTGTGGTCCGTGTCTGCTGCCACAGGAAGTCGCGCAGTCGTCTGCCGCTTCTCTCGCTCAGCACGGTCCTTGCTTTAGGCCGCAAATATATTTGCTCACCAGACGACGACGAGGCATAGAAGAGGTGTTTGACGGAGCCAAACACGGTCTATGCAAGAAGGAGCGCCCACGTGCCGTGATGGCTCTTTGACACGCGAACGCGCGGCACCGCTTCTTTGTCTCTCTTCCTCCACACTCACCTCACAGCATGCTCGCAGTTTCTGCAGCTGCTTTTCTTTCACACCCACCCACCATCCCTTCTCGCATTTCTCTCTCTCTTTTCTTTTCCTTTTTGTTTCTCGTCCTTAGTTTACAAGTCCTCGTGTAGTGGTCCGTGTCTGCTGCCACAGGAAGTCGCGCAGTCGTCTGCCGCTTCTCTCGCTCAGCATGGTCCTCGCTTTAGGCCGCAAATATATTTGCTCACCAGACAACGACGAGGCATAGATTCAAGAAAAGGTGGCAGCGGGAGGACACGTGTGAGGAAACATGCACGTGCATCATAACCAAAACAAACAACAATAAATTCAATCATCAACGACTGAATTTCGGTGTAAAATTTTTGCGGACAAATCGCCATCAAAAACGGTCCTAATAAATTCATGAAGACGGTGATATAGGGAATTTCACGAATGATCGGGTTGATGGCGAATGATGGCGAAAACCCGTGCACGGATTTCGTTGCACCATCTTCGCTTCACATACTTTATTGGGATCCACTGCACTAATATCACTTCATGGTTTTCGATCCATGAATATATTGGCATTTCACTTCACCGGTTTCACTCCAGCAACAACCCAAAATCTCTCTGGAGCAACATACATTTCTTCATCCAGTGATTTCCAAAAAAAAATCCTCCACCTAAATCTGTGCAATTGTGCTCCACTAAAATACCTATGAAATTGCTCCACGCAATTCCCTGTTTCTCCATCCAGTGATTTCCAAAAAAATTCCTCCACCTAAATCTGTGCAATCGTGCTCCACTAAAATACCTATGAAATCGCTCCACGCAATTCCCTGTTTCTCCATCCAGTGATTTCCAGAAATTCCTTCCACCTACATTCAGAAATATCCCTCCAGCATTTTTGCCCCAAATTCACTTCAGGCTGTTTATCACTTTATCTGTCACTGTAAGACTGGGACCGGGTTTTTGTTGCCCGTTTACCGGGTCATATTCCCCATTCACCCGCTCAACGGGTGAAGACATGGTGCCACTGCACAGCGACCTGCACTATGGAGTGGAAGAGCTTGTGGTAGGATCTTGCTGGAGTGATATCGATGCACGTGCAGAGAGCGTTGAATGGTCCGTTGTCAAGTGGAAATTTAGTTTTCCAACGGAGGCTACTGGAAGCGAATTTGCTCGAGTAAACCTACGTTAAGTTTGAGAAGGTTTGGAGTGGTAGTTTTTACAGAAAACTAACTGACTTGGAATGGCTCGTTAACAACCGCTACGCGCTACAGTGGCGGGGCTTGTTCAACGAAAGGCGTAAAACTGTCTCTCAGTTCTCTCAGGTACTGGGGCGCTTCGTTCAAGGCTGTATGAACGGTATGCGTGAAATATTGTTTCAGAGGACCAACAGTTTGTTGTATGCTCCTAAGGGTGCTTAGGAACTGAAGTGTGCGTATAAGAAATGCTCTGAGATTTATGGTGACTAAATACAACTTTCTAGGTAGTAGGTAGTGGGGAAATTATCTGTTCTACAGTCCTCCTTATATACCTTTCGCCCGTGGGAATTATTTTCCTATTTGAACTTACTTTCGCTGATTAATTCTCAGTCAGCATTATTCTTCACATTACCGAGCATTATTCAGTGCATTACTGAGCGTTACTCAGCTTCTCAGTCAGCATCGACTCATCTTGACTCCAGTTGACTACTTTGCTGAGTAATTTTTCAGCAGAATATCCTGGAGCCACCCGGGCCATCGGTCCATTCCGGCCCTTCGGTCCGATCACGTGATCATGCCTTGTATTAGTCAGATATTGGTGAATAAAGTTCTTGAGCCGTCTTCCTCATTTTATATAAACAATTTTGATACACGACATCCGCGGCGAACGGAATAATCAACTGTCCCCAGTTGAAGAAAAATGAGGAAGAGCGGGGAGTGAAAATTTTATTCACGTTCAACTATTGGCGTATCAACAAGATCAAGGATAGCATGTGGTAAGGTAAGCCGTTGTTTTTAGTAGCTGCGTTAGAGGGATTCTTCGAGGTATGATACGTGTAGCTGATCCCACTCGGATTCCTGTATCAAGTAGAAGTGACGGGGGATACGGATGTATGCGTATTCGTCCAGTGGTGAGTAGTAGCAGCGTAGATAGACGTATCCTTCCTGGAGCTGAACAGCCCGCAAGATCGTCCATGATCCGGTCAAGGCACCGTAACAAATGATCAAGCGTTGCGGCCGCAAGAGATACCCAGGTATGCTGATGATCTCAAAAAGGCGGATTCCCTGCTTATCTTTCGCGACCTCCACCAGCACCGGCTCCTCCCATTCTTCGCGCGGAGGGCTAGGTATCAACACGGGGGCGGTGGTCGGGTACGCAAGATTCGCCAGAATGGCCTGTCGCGACTGACTCCTGGCTTCGCTATAGTAGGCGTTTGGGTTTGGGTGGCGGAAGTTCTCGTGTGGCGCAGGCATAGGGGGAGGATTCGACGGCATCTGGGGGCTGACTAGGGCAGGGGTTGGTTGATAGAAATGGTGTCCCCCGCTTTCGGTGAGCATCTCAATATCGCCGTGTTGGTTATGATAACTTTCTCCCCCGCTGTAGCCAGCGATAGTGTGTGGTGTGATAGTAGAACTCTCCATTGACTGTCGCGGAGTCCAGTCTTCCACCTCCATTAAGTGTTCAAACCAGTCGCCAGGCGCTTCTGGGTCATCCGGAGTGCTTGGGAATTTGTATATGCCCCCGCTCGCACTGGAGTAGCAGAGGGTGTCTTGGATACTGCTGCTATACGCATCTGGGCTTTCAACGGTCTCCCCTGGATTGGCTGCAGCCACTTGGGACGTGTCGAGTGAGAGAGTAGTGCTGCTACTATTCCCGAAGAATCTGTCAAGAGCGTCGAGGCTCGCTCCTTCTGGGCTCAGGATGCTGTGAGCAAGATCGTCGCTGGTTATTTCGTTGTTAGGGCGAGGAGTGATTTCTGTGTGAGATCGAGAGGTGAAAAGGGATCGCAATAATGGGGAAGGTGGGCGAGGAAAGGCACGGAATATGGATTGTGAAGCTGAAAGGTCGTTGGTTCTAGAGGTCGTGGTACGTGGTAGCGTCTGAGAACGCTGCGGAGACTGCGGCGAGTGAAGGGACTACATGGTCGTGATGGTCATAAGAGAGTGGCATTTCTATTATTGTCACGATTAGCGTACCTTTTTCTTGTGTAACTGGTTCATGGATGCTACGTTTCTGAGGAACGACTGAAGGAAACTTTCTTTGCATTCGCGAGGGGCATTGGAGGAATCAGACGACGAAGGGGGTTCTTCCATTATAAGTGATAGTCGTATGTGCTGGGAATCGGGTTGGAAGTTTGAGCGGAAGTGTACAATATAGCGACCTGAGAGAAGGCGAGGAACGGAGGGCGTGGGCATGGTGATTATATATCAACGCTGCAGTAGCTTGGTGCGTGAGAGAGACCAGTTTGTCAATTGTATGGTGCCAAATTCTCCTCACCAATTTCCATTTCTTCTGTAGCTATATTTGTCTCCGCCTCTTTAATATTGGTCAGTTGAGCTCCTCGACCCTTCGTCTGATTCATCAGATGAGTTTTTATCAGCTTCTTCTTCCTCGGCCATCCACCCCGTGTGCATAAACCAGTGATCTCTGGTTATGTAGGGCAACAGTCGAAAAGCGGCTACTGGATTCCGGCGACTCGGGGATCCATCTAGCTCCTTCAAAACGTAAGCGCCACCTTTATTTTTACGTACTACTTCATATGGTCCAAGGTATCGGTCATCAGTCTTCTTTCGAGTGCTTACTTCGGTCTCAAGGGCCACGTTGCGGACAAGCACTAATTCTCCCTTTCTGTAATCCTCCTTCTGCAATTTCTTCACAAACTTTTTCTCAAATTGTTCTTTTGAATAGAACCTGGATTGTTTCAAGGTTTCGGCGGCCCGCTGGATATCACGGTCATGTCTAGCCAATTGTCATATCCTCAGTGTTAATAATTCTTCAGTGGTTATTCCTGAACGGAATCCACTTACTAAAAAGGTAGCTTCCGCTAAATCAAAGGGCAAGATCGGATCTGTGCCGTGAAGCAATTGATAAGGCGAAAATCCCATGATGCGACTGACAGTAATTCGATCGGCGAATACTGCTAATGGAAGTTTCTCCGGCCACTTACTCATTTGCCCGCCGCAAGACCGCACAAGTGCTTCCCTCAGTGTGTAATGCCCTCTTTCCACTACTCCACTTGCATGCTTATTGTACGCTGATATTTTACATGCGGTATGTTCAGTGTCTTCATAAGTTCTTCAAAGCCAGCTTGTACCTCGGAACCATTGTCAGTAATGACTTGCCTTGGGCAACCATAGCGACAATAAATTTGGGTCCAGAAGAATTTTGCCAGGCTATTCGCGGTCGCTGATTCAAGTGCTCGGGCTTCGCATACTCCCGATAAATCATCTCTTGCGGCAACTATCATGCTGTAATGCCCTGCTTTAGGCATTCGCATTATATCTATATATACTTTCTGAAAGAGTGCCACCGGCGCAGAGACTGTAAGTGGAATTTCGACTTTCTTTGTATTCCTTGTTTGACATGTATGACAGGACGCAACATGATGCTGTATGTCGTTGCGCAGTCTCGGCCAAAAGAATCGTATTTTAAGCATTTCCCACATAGCGTTTATCCCCTTATGCCCCAGCTCGTCATGGGCCTGTGTGAGAATGGCTAGCCGCGATTTCGGCTGCATCACAACAATCAATGGTGGCCCTTTTGGATTCCTGTGTACCAGTTTTCCATCCTGGATCATATATCTAGTGGCCTGGCTAATAAATCGACGATGTTTCTGTGATGTAGAAAACTCCGGGCTTTCCAAGGTACGGAGAAAATGTTCAATTTTTCGCAAGTCTGATTCTTGAGCCTGTCGTGACAAATTGCAGGATGGTAGCATTTCAGCATCATATGGCAATTGTATGGTTTTTCCGATATCTATGTAGAGCGCAATTTCATCGAGCCATGAATCATCATCACTCACCGCCTCTTCTTTATCAGTACGTCCTCGTCGTGATAAGGCATCAGGTCCTTGGAACTTGGTAGCTGGTACGTGAACAAGCGCAAAATGAAACATAAGGATTCCTTGAATCCACCTATTCACGGCTGCATCAGGTTGCAAATCCGGATTATTCAATAATCCTTGTATGAATTTTGCATCTACTTCGACCTGCAGGGTTTTAACACCGATTATATATAGTCGCCAGTGACGCAGGGCGCGATACAGCCCGAATAACTCTAATTTAGGCTGTGAGTAGCGTGACTCTCTTTCGCTCATCGGTAAGGACCCATATCTTGCCGGACGCCTTTTCCCGTGCTCGTCTATCTGCGCCAGAATCATGCCTGTTCCCTCCCTGCAGGAATCTACCGATAATATTACGGCCAGGATGGATTCGTAGTCAATTGGCCTTAATGCTGGGGCTGATGATACAAATTGTTTGATGTTTTCAAACGCCTCAATTCTTCGTATATTCCAATCAAACTCAATATTCTTTCGGTACAGTTCTGTCAGCGGCCGTATCACCAATGAATAGTTGGGTATCCAAATTCTGACAGTTCCGCACAGTCCCAAAAATCGTCTTACTTCCTGTGGCGTTGTTAGTGACGGCCAGTCGAGAATTGCGGATACTTTCTTTCGGTCGGGAATTCGTCCTTCTGCAGTGCAAAGTTGCCCTACAATGAGGGCTTGTAACCGGCAGGCTTGGACTTTTGTTGCTGAGAAAGTCGCTCCTGCACATTTGGTCCTATGCATTATTCGGTGTACGTCTAGTGCATGTTCCCAAATAAATTTTCGAATTCCTGGATTCCCAGGGATAGTCTCCGGATTCCCTTCAGCATCCAAGTACTGTGTTTTGGGCCCCTTTATGGGTAGGTCACCAATGAAAACGTTGGCTATACATGGAATTTCGTCATGCAAAATGAACACCATACATTTTTGGAATTCAGCAGGTGAGTTTGTATATCCCGTGGGCATTGACGTTATGCGAAGAAGCCCCAAAGGGGTCATGAAGGCCGTCATATCCCGGCTTTCGGGCTCCATTTTTCTAGCATCAAACCCCCAGTATAAGTCGAAAACTGTATAGCACTGTCGCCCCGCAAAACCTTCCACGAAATCATCTACTATGGGCAGCATCCCGGCATCTCGTATTGACACTTTGTTTAACGGCTGCAGATCATGGACAATGCGCAGTTTCCCGTTCTTTTTAAGAACGCAAAACCATTGTGACCTGTATGAAGACTGGCAAAGTTCGTATACGCCGGCTTCTATTTTTAGCTTTAATACTTCGATGACCTTTTGTAGGATTCCTGGGGGTATCGGAATATTTTTGTACTCCCAAGGAACATGAGGCACGGTTGCAATTTTGTATGGCGAAAAATATTCATCCTTGAAAGTTCCCCTTTCGGAGTCCTCAAACGCTAGCGCCATCTCATTGAGCTGCATGATGTGCACGAATAATTTTTCTTCTTCATTACTTAAAAACCCATCTTTGTTAATTTCTAACAGCTGTAGACGTTCCTTGGATATTCGGGCTGTCGGTGAGAATTCAGGCGGCTGTACTGGAAGCGATGGTAAGGACTTTAATGGGTCCTCCGGGATACTTCTCTTGACTTCATAATCGGGCGAGAAGGTTGTTGAAACGGGTCGCACTTTCTTGTCTACACGTTTGTACATAGTAAATGCCTGGAATTCATTTTCGTTCTCGTCCTTCATTTCTACTGGGTAAAATATGTATTCATCGTCCTCCTCAAGTATATCCCAATCGTTGCAAGGTATTGCATTACTTGGCGGCTTTGTGTGAATAATCGTTTGTTCAAAATTTTCTTCAACCCGAAAGGAGTAACACTGAATCGAGGGCGCTTCTGGTATCCTGAGTCCCTCTATCATGCATTCGAGCTGTACCAGGATGAATTGTACGAGTAATTCTAAGTACAGTCGAGCCGATACGAGTAAGAAAAGGAGTACGTGTTGAAACGCTGTTGCGCATTGAGTGGCGCAAGTTAGTACAGAGGTTACGCTCGTGTTTCGGAATTGCCCGCTGAGTAGAAAGGCGGGCGCCAGAGTAATCATAGCTATTGGGATTGGAATACGGAATGAGAAAAATGGAGTGGGGGTTAATTTGCCAATTGGTCGCGTGTCCGTGAATGAGAGAAGTGTATTTTTGCCGCTAAGATACGTTGAGAGATGTCGAGCCTCCAATGAAATGGACGGAGTTGGGGTGAACGTAGAGAAGGATTGAGTTTGGGTTGGGTTTTGCATGGGTCTTCTATTATCGTCAATACAAACACACGAATCATCTGTTGGATTTCTCGCTGAAAACTGGGTTGGAGTGTGAACGGAGTGGGGGTGGATTAGATGAAAGACTGAGTGGGGGTGTTTACTTCTTGCGTGTAATTCTAAGCATCTGTCCCTGGATAAGTTTTCCGCGGCGGACGGAATTAAAAGACACGTACCGGCGGCCTTAGTTGGCCGAAGCCACGTTAGACCCGTGGCGCCGATAGCTTTCGAGAAATCCAGGGCGGACATTGAAGAGGAAGCGTGATGGTGCGGAAGAGTTGGTGTCCATGCTCTCGGCAGCGCTGGGAATAAAGGCAGCGGTGTTATCGGTGTCATCATAAGGGAAGGAGGGAGCACCGGCCGAGAAGGAATCGGAGGCCAAATTGATGTCCCGAGAATGGTCCGCAGAGGAGGCGTCAGAGGGAGGGGGTGATCCTTCAATGATTGGGACGTCATACGCTTCTTCTTCTGCTTCTTCCGGACGCTCTGTGCCTGTCGCCGGATGAAAGACAGAAGATCCTCCATCGACACCTTCCATTTGAGAATCGGCGCTGGCGCCGGAGTGCGAACTGTCGAGATCACCCCAAAAATCTGGGCTCGCGGGGGCGAAAACGTCGAGAATGTTGGCCCCCAGGAGATGTGTAATAGCATATTCGTCCCGAAACCTAAGTCGCAAGAGGTCGTTGAGGACCCAGGCAAGTTCGGTGTACTGACGTTGCCGAAGGATGACGAGAAGGATCTGAAGCTTGGCGGCCTCAAGATCATGAAGGAGGGCATGGTGGATGCGCCGGCATGCGGTAGGAGGCTGTGAAGCTGCGCTAGAATCGTAGAACCATTCGTTTGTTTGATAGAATTCATGGCGAGCTTCACGAAAATCGGATTTCTCTGTTGGAAACTATACACCGAGGAAGTCGAGAGCGGCGAGTAGCGCGCGATGAAGTATAAAGACAAGTAGGATTGATGGGTGACATGTAACATGTAACACTATCTAAATCGAGTCTCGGCTCAAACTCTAACACACCCCCAGAGACGAGACACCCCCATAAACAAGCAAAACTTCACATAGAGAACTCATCTTCTTCTTTAAGTGACATCTCTTGAAACCCGAGCTGTACATCTTCCACCGTCGCCGGCTTCTTGGATTTCTTCTTCTTCCTCTTCTTCTTCGATGGAGTGCCAGGAGCACTCAATGCCGTGAGGGTGGGGGATGGGGGAGAAGACTGCGGATGGAGGTCGAAGTGATAGGCATAGTTGGAGCTGTCGACAGTTGGGAAGGGACCATTGGAATCCGCATGATGAATTACGTTGACGGTGGAGAGGAAGCCTTCACGGACGGTGGGGTCCATGGTGTCGAGGTTGAGCTCGTCGGGGAGGTCAAGGACGGCTACAGCAAAGTGTGCATGCTCTCCAGTTTCTTCATCGGCACCCCCAGAATTCTCAGCCAGGTGAGCGCGGCTGTCTCGGTCTCGAAGAATGCGGCGGCGGACGTCGTTGGGCATGATGGACACGCAGTACTGGGCAAAATGTCCGAGGAGACCACATCTATGGCAAACATCGGTCCGGTTCTTGGTGTTCGTCCAATCGAACTCTTTGCCAGCCGCAGAATGCGACGAGCGGTCCGAGCGATGATGATGACCGCGGGCTGCGTAAGCTTCCACACCTTCAGGAATCTCACCCCCATGATTCGGGCCAGTAGGTAAACCAAAGCGAACAGCTTTAATGACCGAATCACGCTTCTGAAGGTCCGCTAACTCCCAAGCGTTAATCGCAGCGACCATGTCCGGTATAGCACGCTGAGGCAATTCGTTCTGGAGGACGGTGGTGATAGGGGAGTAGACGGAGGAAAGACCAGCTAAGATCTTGTCCTGGACCATGAATGGAGGGAGAGAGACGGCAATCGCAGTGAGGCGACTCTCGGCGGTGACAACAGCCTGGAGGAATTCGTCGGCAGGTTTGGAAATATCATGGGAGAGATTGTTGAACTGGGACATGAGGATGGAGCGATTGGCGGGATCGGAAGTGGTGTAAAAGGAGGCAAGCTGCGCCCAAAGCAAGCGACCGCTTCTTCCGACACCAGCATTGTTAACCTTGGCCTGCACAGCTGCGCTCAGTGTGAGGTACAAGATACCATAGGCCTTCTGATTATCATTCGTCCAGTTCCGCATTTGGACAACACCACCTGGAACGGGAACTGATGGATCGACGGCACTCCAAGAGCCATCTGCGAGTAAAAGAGCCTCTGCTTCGGGCTTCCAGGTCCAGTAGTTCACCCCACCCATAAGCTTCAAAATGTCTGATGGTTTAACCATGGCGAAGTAGAGTCGGATGCGAGGGGAAAGTGGAGTGGCACAAAGACAAAGACAAAGACGGGGGGACCGGGTGCTGATCGTGACAGCGTACACAGAAAAGAGGACCAAGATGTGCTTCTTTAGGCAGTGGTGCGCAAGCCCATAACCTGTTGTAAACTATACACCGAGGAAGTCGAGAGCGGCGAGTAGCGCGCGATGAAGTATAAAGACAAGTAGGATTGATGGGTGACATGTAACACGTAACACTATCTAAATCGAGTCTCGGCTCAAACTCTAACATTCTCTCGGACCAGAATATCTTCGATGCGTCGGGATCCTTCAAGCATGCCTCGGCGAACAACTGCAAGCTGCTCAATGATGCCGGGTTTAACGAGGCGTGTGGCTTTGATAGCAGCAATGTGAATGGCTTTTCGACGGAGGGAGTCACCGTTTAACTTACGGAATCGCTTGCGTGGCTTTGCCGGCGATGGCGACCTGCTAGTAGCCACTTTTCGCTTCTCCCCCCGGTCGTCAGCAGTTCCGGCTCCTGCGATGGCGTCGTCATCAACTGAGTTGCTCATCGGAGGAAGGGAGGACGGAACTTGGTCTTCACGTGGCAGAGAAAAATCCAACGATGTGGGGGACTGATTCCCATGCGGTACTGTGTCGGAGACAGGTGTCATAGGTCGCGAGCTACTGATAGGAAAAGCTCCAAACTTGCTGGTGTATGCCGCGACATCTCGTGAGAGTTCTCGCAAGTTTTCAGCAGCCATACGGGGGTGATCCAAGAAGGAATGCAGGGGTCCATACGCTGTCGAACGCGCGTCGTGCCAAGGCTCTCCACCGAAATCCATATCCCAACGACGCGTGTGATCTTGTCGCTCCATCTGGTGCTCCACCCAACTATAGATATCTTCTCCCAGCGTCCGGTTCGAGTCATCGCGCGGCTGAAAATCAGGCAGATAGCCGGTGGCCGCCGAGATTTGCGCATCGAAGTCTGCTGTATCAACAGAATCCGTATCATCGTTGGAGGCAGGAGGAGGCGTAGCAGGAGCGCTGGAGAATGTCGTTGTGGGCGAATGGTAAAGAATGATTCCAGGGGTTTGCGCTATCACCCTGGAAACCGCGTCGTCAATGATGTCCTGAGGGTCGTAATAATCGAAATCATACTCGGCTGATCGTTCCGTAACTGGGCCCTCCGGGCTTGACGAAGAAAGCGAGCTTAGTGGTGTATCGAATTCCGACAGCATAGGTGTAGGTATCGTCTCGGAGTCGTCGCGGATAGACAAATCGATATGTCTGATCGGAGCCTTGGAGACAAGCGTGTGAGTGGTTAAGTGATCCGTTGTGGCGATGTCGGCCGTCTCTTGTGTGCGGTGCTCCTCCTCTTCCCACTGCATCCCCATCTTTAGGCTAAACGCTGACCTGTTTGTCAAAAGACTGTCCGTCATTCTCCGTATGAACTCGGGCTGATCAACATACGGAGGCGAGGATCCTCTTGTCGGCATTCCATGCACAAACTGCTCCGAGCGCTCGGCGAGGCGGCGACTAAACTGCTCGTAGGCCTCATGTGCCTGCATTTCGGCAGCATGAGCAAGATCGCGCAGTTTGGCGAGATTTTCAGGTCGCTCCGGATCAAGGCCGAGTATCTGCTGGAGATTGTGCACAAGAATGTCGTCGCGAGGGGACTGGAAGCGGTGCATCGGCAGCATCTCGAATGATGAAGCAGGTGGGTCGAGAATGGGTGTAAATCCCAGCTGGAGCTGTGCTACTCTCGGCGTGGTGAAAGTCGAATTGGCTGCTGTCGCAACTTCCGTGGTGTCTATTTTAAAAGTGAGCTGCTTATTCTCGCGACGACAGACTGTGAGCGCACCAAAATCGCTCTCCTGTGCAGAGCGAGGAGCCAAACGCCACACTGGACATTCGTCCGTGTTCGAATGTTGCGGGCCCGAACACCCAGGACACTGTTCCGAAGCCGGGTAGTGTTGGTCAGATTCTGTGTTGTCTTCCGAGCTCGAAGGAGTCATTAATCCTGGAAGACTACTCGGGGTGGAGGCTCTTTGTGATCCAACGTCGCTGTCTGTCTCCGCGCAAACCGTTTCCGGTTCCTCAGTCTGCGTCACATGTCGAGGTGCGTGCTGGATCGTCGTCGGTAGAAATGCTGAGGAAATAACCGGAACTTCCAAATGCGTCTGAATTACTGGGTGAGCATAACGTCCTGTTTTACCGTTACGACTTACAGCATTTTCCGTAACCGCCACCGTCGCGCAGTCTGCTGCAGCCGTTGGTAATGTTGGTATCGCCGGGTCATAATGAGCGGGTAAGTTGCTAGTCGATCCAGGAGGCGCAGGGCCTTCCATGGCCTCTTGAATACGCGCGTCAGCCGGGTATGGAACCTCAAGAGGCCAAATATCGGTAGCAGAGGAAGGAGCTTGAACTAGGTGCGAGAATAAGTGTCCGGCAAGGACGCAGGGTCGTTTATCTGCGCGGTTATATAACATTTGCACGGAATTTAGGTTCACGATATCGTGTACAACCTGTCCGTCATCCCGCTGCCTGCTGCCCAAGTAGACGGACTGAGGTGATGCAGAGAAGGATGGGCGAATGTCCAATGGACGGCGATGGATATAATTATCCCATTGGCGAGTCACTGCTCGTTGAATAGCAGCGTCCGGTGAGTCAGTTCCTAGTTCTGCATCCGGAAGTCCAGGGAAATGTGAGTGATCCCGCGCCAAATATTGAATCTCTTCGAACGCCGCGTGTGAGGGAGGTGTGGGATGGAGCGGATTGATTTCTGATGGAGGCAAGGACCCCATTTTTCTGGGCGAGGTGTTTCTTACCAAATCTTCTTTTCTGTCCAGGCTTTTATCCCGCTCCAATAGTTCCTCTAAGACTTGTCCATTCACCCGAGCTATGCCCCAAGCTACTGCCACGATTACAACTCCAAACGTTATTCGGATAAGCCGCAGCCCAACAATTATTAATGCAAGTAGTTCGCGGGCCAAAATCAGAGTTTCCTCTTTTTGGTAGTCCTGCTGCTGATCCTTGCAGCTTCTCGGCGCCGAACTCCTGTGTTTATTAATCGCTGTGGGTTCTTCCGACTCCGTACCCCTCAATTCTCGGTTGCTAATCCTCATTCTATTTTCTACGGTCTCGGCCTCGTATGAAAATGATTGATAATGAGAATGATTTTCTGCTGACGTGCCTTCGTACGGTATAGCAAGGAGTTCGTAGCGAGGACGACGCGTTTCTTGGTCTTTGAAAATCAAGTATGTTCCTTCATCCCTTTCGTCTATGCTAACTAAATTCCCCCGTTGCCAGGGGCGCCCTAAGAGCAATTCAAAGGGAGCTTGCTGCGAGATCCACAAATCCATACTGGTCTTGGCGCCTCCACAATTAAACTCTACATTCTCTATCCATCCCTGCAGCTGGCCGCGCCCTCCATTGGCGTCATTCATGTTTGTGATATATGACATATCCACAGTACGTTTTATCTTTAGTGCAGCTATATCCGAGCGAGCTACATTTAGCTGTGAACCTGTGTCTATTATAGCACAAATAGATATCCCTCCGGTTTCCATTTCGACCTTGATTAGAATTCCATCAGTCCGGGGCCACCCGAAATTTGCAAGAAGCGGATGTTCTGCTGAATGTCCTAGCATAACGGCTTTGACATTTTTTACTCTAATTAAATCTTGAAACTCGGTACGTACTTCCTTGGATGTTTCCATTATTTCTCTGACTGTCATGGACACTGGCAGGCTTAGTATTCGCTGAGCAATTTCGTGCTTATTAACTGATGCCGAAATTGCTGACTGTCGGCCATTGCCTCGGGCGGTGTCTTCCTTAATACGATGTCCAATTTCTTTCTTGGCAGGTCCCGTGTCCTTCGGGGGTACCTTGGTTATTTGCCGATCACCTCGTGCATCCTCCATCTCCTCGTCCTCTGGCTCCGGCAAATCAAACCTAATCTTTCGAGCGTCTACCGGGGCTACTTCGGGTATATTTGACTTCGGCGTGGCTGACTTAGATGCTGATTCTGGCTGATTAACCTTAACGACATTCTGTGGTGCCTGAAGGTCTTTGACTGGAGCCTGCCTGACTTTTTCTCTCGATGGAGGATAAACCCCATCAAGAATTTCTTTTCTCGCAGTTCGGGTGCTCGGAACAGTTCTGTCAGCCGCTTGAACGCTAGGTGTCTTTCCTCTTTGATGGGTTTTCGGAACCGTCAAGTAAACTCGCTGATTACGAGACGTCCCGCCTTCTGACTCACTACTGCTGTCATCGGCCTCCTGTTTTCCGCTCTCATCAGAGGACTCGCTGTATACTTCCACTATTTGGGCCCTTCTTGATTCTTCTTGGTAAAATCCATGTACCGCTTTCATAATGGGTGTTTCCGAGTCAATGTATTGTAACATGATTCGCGGGGATTCAGCAGCACTAGCAATCCTTCTTGCCGCCTGAACTAATGTTTCATTTGGGCCACGTCTTATCTGTCCTCCTCCTTTCATTTCGAGCCTTCTGCTTTCTTGGTTAAATGCTACTATGTTTTTCTGAATTAAGTCATTCACATGAGCACATTTGAAGATCCGATGACCACTTTCTCTGCATCCGAAACATCCTTGATTCCCTGAGTCAGAAAAGGCTCCAGGCCTTCGCTCACCTATAGGTATATTATTGGGGAAGGTTGCCGGTGACTTTTGAGTCATATTTTCCGTTCCAGAAGAGTTTCCTCCCGCATACCCTGATTGTTTCCTATTGTACTGGATATTTCGTGGCTCTTCCCTTTCGGCAAGCCCCGGAGTCTTGACACATCTTGCAGCCGTACCTGTTTTGTCTAGTACCATTACTTTGTAATATACGGGAGCATATTCTGGGTCGTTGATACTCATGGAATTTAGTTTACGGTGATACGACTGGTTTTGAACCACCCGTGTAATCACGCATTTTCGCGATTCTTAGCACTATTCTAAGAACCTCTGTTCGGTGGTATACAATTAGAGCCGGAGTGAGCTCCGAACTGCCGACTGTGTATTAATGATGCTAGAGGAGTTAGCACGCACTGGGGAGACATAGAAGTGCGGTCCTTATAAACATGGGGGATCCGCTTCATGATCCTAGAAGTGTTCGCGAACTCCGTCAGACAGAGTTGTTTCCTGTGATCCGGGAAGCGGCTTGCCCTGCAGGCTAGATACCATACCCAGGAGATATAACAAAAGCCTTGACACCCTTCGTGGATTGTACTGCGCCAGACAAAGGGCAGGGAACAGTTTGCGAACCCCACTTCCATGCGGAAGGGTTGCAGAACGAGTTCGCGAATGAACGTTAAATATTCGCGAACCTCACTCTCAGTGGACTTATAACTGAAAGGGCAAAGGAACGAGTTCGCGAACGAACATTGAGGTTCGCGAACCTCTGACTATTGATACCTGGCACGGGTTGGTTCAAGCAGTAGTCAACCCTGGGTCAAGGGGACCACATGTGATGATCGCGATGCGGTCGTGAGGACCAAATACTGCCAAAAGCGGAAGCATATTGGTGATTGGAGTATTCTTGAGCCGAAGCCGAAGGGCCTCGCGTTCGCGAACGGCTGAACGGACTATTTACTGCTCTTACGAGAGCAGGGCAGACACATAGCAGTGGATTATCAACCATGCCGATGTGGGACGTGTACGCCAAGGCGGCAGGCCGGGTCGCGAAACCCTTTGGCCTGTACTGAAACATTTCAAATATACCTGAAACGGTTCGCGAAGTCATTTCTGATGACTGTCAGATGCCAGTACCACCACCAGAAGGCCGTGTCACTATTCCTATTCCGTTCCGAAGCTCTCAGTTTACTCATTTTCTCTTATTCTTTCTTATTCATAGTCATCTGTCATGTATTTATCGAAAACATATAAAAGACCACGTAGAACCTGCCTTACAGAAGCTCACCCTCGGTGTTTCTAGATGGATTTCTAGTTCATCCTTGCCCCCTTGGTTGCGCTTAGACGGAAGTCGAAGCCACCTGTCAAAGGCGTTGGTGTCCTCTGTATCTGTGCGGAGATTTGTGATATAAAACATTTCTCTTGTGTAGATTCATTAATACAGAAGCTTTGATTTTGTTGGCTCCATAAGCTTTAAAGGATCATCTAAGCCAATCACTTCAACCTCGTCTCGTGGAGGGTCACGGCGAGTTCGCGAAAGTCCTCTGTTAAGTTGCACGAGGCAGGCTAGTGTTCTATTGGAATCGTCCACGCATAGTAGGCCGGTCGTAGTTCGTTAGTTGGGCTATTGGAATCGTTCCCGCCTTAGTAGAATGGTCGTAGTCGTGTCCGCTATTGGAATCAGCCCCGTTTAGTAGGCTGGTCGTAGCCGCGCACAGTTCGCGAACCTACTGTGGTTCCCAGAGCAAGCTTTCATCTACCTAAACTCCGATACCTTGTGTCAGAGCTGTGCACTTTTAGTGGTTTTCAAACTACTGTAGGCTCCTAGAGGTTCTATCGATCCTTCTTTGAGTTGATCCCGTCCCACGAAGTTCCATCTTACCTGTATACTGCAGGGTGACCCGAACTCAATTATCTCGCACTTCGTATTGGTTGTGTGTTGTGTGTGTAGTGTGTGTTAGTGATTTAGTGTGTTGCTGTTCGTTGGCATCTATCTGAGGACCTTACTGCATTTCAGCCTATACTTTGGTGCACCGTTTCATCTGGAGCCCACCGCGAGGGTCCATTTGGAATTTCTCTTGTGGGAAAAGTCAAATCAATCAGGGTTGATTAGTTCTTTGAACGAATCTATAGTTGGGAAGAAATCCTAATCGGAATCTTCTCTGGCATTCATCGGCAGTCTGTCTTTAACTAGTCAGGCTGTTGGAAGGAAAATATAGTGGGTAAACTCCTGGGACATGGGAGTTTCCATTTGATTCCACCTTTGGACAATGTATTGGACTGAGAGTGCTGGTCATAGTACACTTGGTTCTGTACAGGATTCTGAAAGACAAGTCCTACTTGTGGTCGAGTTCCGAACCAAGGCCTGGTTCCGTTCACCTGCATGCTAGTTCTTGTCCCAAGGTCCAACTTTGTAGACTGCAGTCCGACCCACATCAAGGTGGAAGTGCATACTAGTCTACAAATTAATTTCGAGTTCACAACTCGGAATTTGGCAAGCGCTTCGAACTCGCAAGCCAACTACCCCGTCTATTCAAACAAAAGGTTCAATTTGTCTGAATATAGACGAAGCTGCCAGTCAAGGATGGCAGAAAAAGCCACAGTGATATTTAGTCGTGCTGTACTGGCTGTTCGCGAAATGGACACTGTACAAACAAGCATAGTATGATTGAATGTAGCTGGTGAAGTACTTCCAGTGAAGAACTTCTTTGGCATTTGTTGGGAACCTGTATTTCGCGACTCAGGTTTCTGACCTGAGAAAGAGGTTGCTAAAACTCTGGTCATCTGAGTTGCAACTCAAGTCTCAATATCGGACATAGCAATGAAACTGCGGGTACTGCTGTCAGTATGCCCCATTTTTTGAGCAGGGTTTTCAAATGCAGACTGTTATATAGCAAGGCTGAGACCAGGAATGGTTAAAGCTAAGCAGTGTATTGGGTCTTGAATTGAACTCCAACATCATAGACTGCAGTCCGTCCCACATCAAGGTGGAAGTGCATTATTTGTCTATGATCTATTTCGAGCCCTTAGGTCGAAATATGGCAAGCATTTCGAACTTGCATGCCTGCCACCCCATCAATTCAAACAAGCTGGTTTGTTTGAATATTGGCGAAGTTGCCTGTCAAGGAAGGCAACAAACCTACGCTGAAATTCAACAGTGTTAAATCTGATAATGAAGGAATGCCTCAGAACCACTGAGGATATCTCAGAGTCAGTATAAGCACCGTGAAGTAAAGCCAAGGACCTGTCGAAGTCTGGTAGTGTTTCATTTGCAGTCCAGAGATGCCTCGAAGCCATCGAGGACATTTCTGACTCAGTGAATGCACCACAGGATGAAGACAATAAGAGGGAGTCGTGTAATCTAGGTTCGCGATTCCTGGAACAATTGAACCATTGTAGCACACTTGGACAAGTAAAGTGCGCTTTGGGATGCAGCTGTCGCAAGCAGCATTTGAGCATGCAATGAATATTAGTGTGCTTGAAACAAGGATTTATGGGAACTACCCATGTTATGAGAGCAGGTTGTTTTTGTGGATACCCAAGAGCCTCTTATAAACACTGAAATCCAGTGGTAAAAAGATGGTGTCTCGGAAAATTGAGATGTTAGAATTTACTAGCGGAGAAAAGCCTTATTTGCACTACTTTCCAGGAGAGGAATAACCGAGGACGGTTAGTTCTTTCAGTGGGGGGGAGAGGGCTCGCATAGTGAAGGATAAAACATTAAACAAGGAACCACAAATTTTGCTCGAAAGTGAAATATCAGCGAAGGCTTTAATTAGCAATCGTGGATTTGACGGTTCGCGAACCATTAATATAGTTTCGCGAACTGACTACTGGCCAAATTGAAGCAAAGCCAGAACTGAGATGAAACAGTGACTGGTTTCACAGTCAGACACGATTGAAGGCACAGTAGAGGACCTGATGAAATCAACAAGTGATTTCGCGAAGTATAGAATTAGATTTCGCGAAACCGACTTGGGACCAATTTTGGAATCCATGTAATAGATATTACTTGGGACAGACTACACAAGTAGAGTGAAAACCACGCAATCAGGCTTGTGGACCATGAATGGTTCGCGAACGGACTTGTCCGAGTAAAAATTGGACTTGGTGGATTTCATCCTGGAGTGTAAAGGACCGGTCACATTAGTGAATCCGTGGTCAGCCACGACTTCACTGGTGCGCAAGTCAAAACATTATTGCATTTGGGGGTTCTCGAAATACCTAAACTAACTACCATGGAACACAAGTAGAATGCATGTGGACTACAATGGTAGACTAGGAATAAGTATGAGACAACCGAGTGTGGATAGCCAAGAAAATGTTCGCGTTATACCAAGAAAGTCAATTCGCGGAGCATACCTTCTACTGCTCCTCTCTGTAATCCTCACCCACAGCATCTACTTCATGTGGATCGTCTACGGTTTGCTGCACCTGTGGAGTCAGGTTTGAAAGGAAATCTGGACGAGAGTCAGATGTATGAAATGAGAAGACTCAGAGGAATGACGCACCAGGCTCAAGCGACAGTCGGTTGTATGGCGAATTATGGAAGGGCTCGAGCTCGCGATTGAATTGCGAACCCAGATAGAGCGAGGGATTGGCAGCGCTCATCGGGGGGCTTGAACAATAGGCCAGCCGATTGTGGGCTTGGTTTTCGTTCATCGGCGCGAACGAAAATGACCCAAATGGGTTGCGCATTTGGGAAGAGCGTGCAGTGGGCGCGGTCAAAGCAGCGGTTTCCAGACCAAACCGTGAGTTTGCTGCGGCGACCTCGGGCTGTGGCTGCTGGAACGAAGTGGAGAAGCGAGGCTGCTTCTGAGATGTTGAAGCCCGTGCAGGTTGCTGCAAAGCCGAGTGATGAGTTGGCTGTTGAGCGGATGCACGAAGAGGCTGCTGAGACAAGTCCATGCGCGGATGCACAGTAGTCGACGACGATAAACGCGCTGGAGGTGCAGAGGTATCAGCAGTAGAGTGCTGTGGCTGAAACTGTTTGCGAGCGGAGTCCGGGTTTGATGAAGCAAGTCGCGAGGATGCGTCCTGCGGCATACGATGGGCCTGCGGACAAAGGGGCGCAGCTTTGCGAACCTGAGAAGGTGCTTCGCGATATGTCAAAGGCGTGTCCTGTGGCAAAGGAGAACGTGAAGAATGTGCAGTTGAAGGACGAGCGGATGGCGAGACTTCACGCGGTGGAGAATGCGACACGGGGCGCTGCGTTTGAGAGCGCTCGTGGGCAGGAAGACGTGAGGTCGAGGGCTGCGAGGGCGGACTCGCCGGGTGCGAAGGTGAAGCTGGGGTTGTTGCACGCGAATGGGAGACCATCGCCTCGATCTCGCCAACCGGGATTTGCTCCTGGATTCGGTCCGAGAATGGGCGCGAGCGCTGCGTGCGATCGGGGTCTAGTTGAACTTCCTTCTCAAACCGCAGAGTCTCCAATGCTGGTGGGGTGTGCTTGCTCTCTGCGAAGTCGATGTTGCAGCTCACCGAGTCAGCGACAAACTCCAGTGGGAGATAACTCGAGTATCTGGGCTCAAGGGGCTTGTCCTTTCTAGACGGAACAGACAAGACCGCGGATGCAGGGTGCTGTTTGAGCCAGCGCTGACGTGCGTGCTCGTAGGTGATGTCCAGGCGGATGAAGAGGTCCTCGATGAGTTGAATGCTCTCGGGGTTTTCGAACCGATCCGCGAAGTCCTCAGGACGAAGGACCGACTTTGTTTGGAAGTAGTGAATAGCCAAGTCCTTCGTGACGGAGGTGTAGTCTTCATACTCGTGAAGGAGGACGTTGTAGGCAAAGTCGACGCGGCGGCGGAGCTTGATCAGGCGCTGGAAGTCCTGGACGAGGACTGAAGGGCTCTGATCAGCTTCGCGAAGCTTCATAATGACTAAGACAAAGACGTACCAGGGTTGGAGATCCCATTGAAAGACTCCATTCGCTCAGCGGTTTGCATGCGAAAGCGATCCCCTGTGGCGAAGTTGCAGCGCGCTGAGTGGTTCTTGGCACAAGCCCAGCAGGCGCGCCCGGGTCCAACGTACACGCAGACTTTTCCGTGGGTAGCACAGTTTGTACAGACAAATAAGGACTAGAACGTAACAGGACGTCGGTTAGCATTGCCAAAGAAAGAAAGATTGCGACGCACCTTGTGAAAGCCAGGTGGTAGAATAACATTGAAAACCATCGAGGCTGGGACAAGCATTGTCGCAGGCATAACGTCGGGTTCCCCAGACGAGGAACTGTCTGTAACCGAAAGGATCCTTGAGTGATCACGCATTGCAGTCCTAAAAATGGGACTTACGGGTGTAGTTCGAGTTCAAGCTGGTCCAAAACTTAGACGGGTCTCTGTCGTACTCAGACAGGAGCACCATCTGAGGGGAGCCAAACTCGTTGTCGATGGGCTCAGTGTCGGACTGAACAGACTCCTCGTCCGCGATCTGAGAGAGGGTACTGTGGGCTGCGGCCGTGGGTACCTTGCGCTTGCTCCTGCCTTGGTCGGAAGGCTCGGGAGCACGCTGGGAAGACGAAGCCGCTGCAGGCGTCTGAGAAGTTGGGGCACGCGACTTGGATGTGGAATCTGCAGTGGTGCGGTTGCGCAGAGTGCGACTGCCCTTGGGAGCCTTCTGCGATGAAATCCATGAATAAGGAACAGCGGGTAGTGAAATGAGACGTACAGGGGCTGGGGGAAGAATCTCCACCTCGGACTCCTCAACTACTTCGAGGTTAGACTTCTTGAACTTCTTGGGAGGCGCATTTGGAGCCTTGAAACCCTTCGCGACTTTGCTGGAAGAGGCCACGCTTTCGGGAGGAGAAACAGCTGGAGCTGTGCGCTTCTTGTCAGGCGGCTCATCCAGGAAGTCGAGATCGAGATCCTGAGTGAAAGGATTGAAGGGAGCAGCAGGAAGCGCAGGGATAGTGAAGTGATCGTCGAGTGACGCAGGCTGGAACAGTACAAGCGTCAGCCACTATCAAAGAGAAAGAGGGGTGCGAACGCCCCAAGGTAGCTGTACGAGGGCACATCTTGGCCATATTCGTGATATAGTGCCATTCCAAGAGCTTCTCGGTATCACGCTTCTTGCCAGTGATAAAAATCACGGCCACCTGGTATAAAAATTGCTCCACTTCATTGTAGAACGATGAAGCAGAGCCCAGGGGAACAGTTTTGCGGTAGTGCTCCTACAAAATAGTGTCAGTAAAATGATACTGAAGGGAGGCGCGAACTGTACGGACCACAAAAGACCAAAGATTGTCCAGAACCTTGTGAATATGGGCCGGAGTCGAGGCCTTGAGCAGGGTAGGATGGAATAGCTCGATCACAGCAGAGACGTCCGTGCTGCGAAAAGCCCACCAAGGATCGGTGTGCTCAGGCTCGGGGTCGTCCGGGCGCTTGCGCTTCGCCATCGAGGAAGCCAGAGCAAAGAGAGGAAAGAAAGAAAAGACCACAATCCAGTAGCGAGGGTATCCAGCTGCGGGGATTGTAGTGGTTGAGAACAAAGACGAAGAATGCTGTGGACACATGACGAGACGGTAACCTATCAAACATTTGTCCATCAGTAACCGTCTAGGGTCAAAGAGACCCTGACACGGAGGTTTCCAAAACGGGCGTGTAATCCATTACACGTGGAAATAAAGTTCAGGATGCGTACACACATTGGTGACGAGACGGTTGCCAGGTGTGTTTCATGAACCTGACAGAAAAACAGTGGAGGACGGGACTACAATGCAAAGTCAAGGGGAGAAGTTCCCAGGGGCTACTTACGTTGGTTGTGGGTCCCTGACAGCGACGATCTGTGATGTCATGAGACTTGATTAATGTTCTCGGGACGGAAGCAGATCTTCGCGAAGATCAGTTTGACAAACTTGTCATTGATAATGGCCTTGCTGGAACAGTTCGCGAAACTGGACTGTAAGACCTGAAACAAGTCGCCTAAAGCAATGGGTGCAGGACTTGAAACTCCTCAAGATGGAGGCACATAGTTCACCAAGATAAGCAGGACTGCTTGTCGGGGATGAAAGAAGTCAGAAAAATGTGTTCGTGAACTCATTACTGTCAGACCCTAATTAACGTCTAAACTTGGGCGTGGTACTTGAAATGATGGACAGTCACAAGCGGGCACAAAAATACAAAAATAAATTATGAACGTTTCGCGAAGCTACCATTCCGAAACCACTAAAGTCTAGTTGACCGAGGACGGTCAAGATTTAGTGAAGGGGAGATGATACGACTGGTTTTGAACCACCCGTGTAATCACGCATTTTCGCGATTCTTAGCACTATTCTAAGAACCTCTGTTCGGTGGTATACAATTAGAGCCGGAGTGAGCTCCGAACTGCCGACTGTGTATTAATGATGCTAGAGGAGTTAGCACGCACTGGGGAGACATAGAAGTGCGGTCCTTATAAACATGGGGGATCCGCTTCATGATCCTAGAAGTGTTCGCGAACTCCGTCAGACAGAGTTGTTTCCTGTGATCCGGGAAGCGGCTTGCCCTGCAGGCTAGATACCATACCCAGGAGATATAACAAAAGCCTTGACACCCTTCGTGGATTGTACTGCGCCAGACAAAGGGCAGGGAACAGTTTGCGAACCCCACTTCCATGCGGAAGGGTTGCAGAACGAGTTCGCGAATGAACGTTAAATATTCGCGAACCTCACTCTCAGTGGACTTATAACTGAAAGGGCAAAGGAACGAGTTCGCGAACGAACATTGAGGTTCGCGAACCTCTGACTATTGATACCTGGCACGGGTTGGTTCAAGCAGTAGTCAACCCTGGGTCAAGGGGACCACATGTGATGATCGCGATGCGGTCGTGAGGACCAAATACTGCCAAAAGCGGAAGCATATTGGTGATTGGAGTATTCTTGAGCCGAAGCCGAAGGGCCTCGCGTTCGCGAACGGCTGAACGGACTATTTACTGCTCTTACGAGAGCAGGGCAGACACATAGCAGTGGATTATCAACCATGCCGATGTGGGACGTGTACGCCAAGGCGGCAGGCCGGGTCGCGAAACCCTTTGGCCTGTACTGAAACATTTCAAATATACCTGAAACGGTTCGCGAAGTCATTTCTGATGACTGTCAGATGCCAGTACCACCACCAGAAGGCCGTGTCACTATTCCTATTCCGTTCCGAAGCTCTCAGTTTACTCATTTTCTCTTATTCTTTCTTATTCATAGTCATCTGTCATGTATTTATCGAAAACATATAAAAGACCACGTAGAACCTGCCTTACAGAAGCTCACCCTCGGTGTTTCTAGATGGATTTCTAGTTCATCCTTGCCCCCTTGGTTGCGCTTAGACGGAAGTCGAAGCCACCTGTCAAAGGCGTTGGTGTCCTCTGTATCTGTGCGGAGATTTGTGATATAAAACATTTCTCTTGTGTAGATTCATTAATACAGAAGCTTTGATTTTGTTGGCTCCATAAGCTTTAAAGGATCATCTAAGCCAATCACTTCAACCTCGTCTCGTGGAGGGTCACGGCGAGTTCGCGAAAGTCCTCTGTTAAGTTGCACGAGGCAGGCTAGTGTTCTATTGGAATCGTCCACGCATAGTAGGCCGGTCGTAGTTCGTTAGTTGGGCTATTGGAATCGTTCCCGCCTTAGTAGAATGGTCGTAGTCGTGTCCGCTATTGGAATCAGCCCCGTTTAGTAGGCTGGTCGTAGCCGCGCACAGTTCGCGAACCTACTGTGGTTCCCAGAGCAAGCTTTCATCTACCTAAACTCCGATACCTTGTGTCAGAGCTGTGCACTTTTAGTGGTTTTCAAACTACTGTAGGCTCCTAGAGGTTCTATCGATCCTTCTTTGAGTTGATCCCGTCCCACGAAGTTCCATCTTACCTGTATACTGCAGGGTGACCCGAACTCAATTATCTCGCACTTCGTATTGGTTGTGTGTTGTGTGTGTAGTGTGTGTTAGTGATTTAGTGTGTTGCTGTTCGTTGGCATCTATCTGAGGACCTTACTGCATTTCAGCCTATACTTTGGTGCACCGTTTCAACGGATCATACTCGCAACCTCGTCCTCATTTCCCGCGAACTTAAGCTTTGCTCGATCTGCCTCTTTGGCCGCCAGCTTTTGTTTTGTCTCTTTTTGTTTCTTCTTCTCCCGTTGCTTCTTCTTCCTCCGAAATTCTTCGTAGTCTGAATCACTGTCCATGCTGCCAGAGCTTTCACTGTCTGATTCCTCCCCAGAGTATTCATCTTCTATGTTTATTCCATACTCCGCAGCATTAACAAGTAATGATTCAAATTTATTCCTTCGGAAGTACCACTCTGCTGCTCCATTTATTTCCTGCATGGAATACTGAGAATTATCATACTGACTTCTTTGTTGCAGAATCCTATTTTCCAGGATTAATCTCAAATTACCATGGATTCCCAACCAAAAATATCCCAAGTAGTTTTCCTTGCTAAGGTGCCCCCTTCGATACGGTCCTCCGGCAATCGAATTGTACTTGACATAATACTTCCGCCATTGGGTCAGGTTATAGCAAGGCCGATTTTTAGATTTTAGAGTGTAAGCTACTACGTCAGATGGCTTATACTTCTGCGTGGCTCGCTCGGCATCGTAAAATTTTAGGATTTCTTTGCGGAGTTTGACCCATTTAAATTTCATGAAAGGCTCCATTGTCTGTATTACGTTCTGCACATCCGCAGAGCAATACTCCAAGATGTATTCGCATTTCTCTTGATCGTCCGTAACCCTGCACTTGCTTAAGAGGCGGTCATAATGCTGAATGAAATGTAAAACTTCCGTATGTTTACCCTTGAAGGTCTTAGGTGCTTCTTTACTTCCCCGTATTGGCATGTCCAACGAAGTTCTCAGGGGTGCACTAAACATGGCAGGTGCTGCCATTCGCGGTATGGGTGGCTCGGGTGAAGAGGGAGGAGTTCGTAGCCATGTATGCATGTAAGTGTGTTTGGACATTTCGGCATCCTCATCTGTATCAGTTATTATTTCTTTGGTCCGAATGGGCTCGGCCTTTGCTTTACCCTTCTCTTCCTTGGTCGGCGGTAGTTTGTTCTTGCTGGAAGAGGCCTGATTATTGGTGAAACTTCCTGATGGAAGTGAACCGTATGCTGCCTCATATTCTCGTTGCTGTTCTTCTGTAAGAAATCCGTGCATGCTGTATGTGACTGTGTAGTGGTTTTCCTTGTAATTTTTATCACACCAATTAAACCTCCCTCGCGGTGGGCTCCAATGATGTCGAGTGGAAATTTAGTTTTCCAACGGAGGCTACTGGAAGCGAATTTGCTCGAGTAAACCTACGTTAAGTTTGAGAAGGTTTGGAGTGGTAGTTTTTACAGAAAACTAACTGACTTGGAATGGCTCGTTAACAACCGCTACGCGCTACAGTGGCGGGGCTTGTTCAACAAAAGGCGTAAAACTGTCTCTCAGTTCTCTCAGGTACTGGGGCGCTTCGTTCAAGGCTGTATGAACGGTATGCGTGAAATATTGTTTCAGAGGACCAACGGTTTGTTGTATGCTCCTAAGGGTGCTTAGGAACTGAAGTGTGCGTATAAGAAATGCTCTGAGATTTATGGTGACTAAATACAACTTTCTAGGTAGTAGGTAGTGGGGAAATTATCTGTTCTACAGTCCTCCTTATATACCTTTCGCCCGTGGGAATTATTTTCCTATTTGAACTTACTTTCGCTGATTAATTCTCAGTCAGCATTATTCTTCACATTACCGAGCATTATTCAGTGCATTACTGAGCGTTACTCAGCTTCTCAGTCAGCATCGACTCATCTTGACTCCAGTTGACTACTTTGCTGAGTAATTTTTCAGCAGAATATCCTGGAGCCACCCGGGCCATCGGTCCATTCCAGCCCTTCGGTCCGATCACGTGATCATGCCTTGTATTAGTCAGATATTGGTGAATAAAGTTCTTGAGCCGTCTTCCTCATTTTTATATAAACAATTTTGATACACGACACCGTCAAATTGCTTATGTGATTCGACGGTCCATTTAACGCTCTCTGCACGTGCATTGTTGCAATATATTCATTTGCGGACTTTGTCATGCAAGGAAATGGGATTCATTGCGAGAAGGAATACTAAATTAAATCAGTGCAGGCGGAATATAAGAATTTGTGGACGAAATTCTATGGAGCAGATATGAAACAAAGCAATCCACTGAAATCACTTCAGGGGGAAATGTAAAATTTACTGCAGCGAAAGCCGCCAGCTGCCCGCTCGAACTCGCGTACAACCCCGCTCGAGCGCCCCGTCGCCAGGCTCCGCGCTACGGGGACGCCCAGGTCCCACACCCTTACTGCGCCGTCGTCGCTCGCGGTCGCGACGGGCTCCGTGCCCCCAGCATCCGCGACCCACAACGCAATCAGCTCCCCGTGCGAGTGCGTGCAGTTGTGTGTGTCGTCCGGCGCCCCGTCCTGCATGCCCCAGATATTCCCATACCAGGTGAGCGGGGAAGGAGCCTGCAAACGCACGAGGGCGCCCATCGAGTGCGCGGCAATGACGGTTTTCTTGTTTTGGCGTCGTCTGACAACATACTGTCAGTTGTGCATTGACTGGAAGGCTGCACGCGCACTTGAAGCCCTCAATGGTCGTCTTGAGCCGGGAAAAGTACCCGTCGCGCTCCTCGAGGTTGTAGTACGAGAGGCGCCAGTCGAACGGCGCGAGGTGGAGGTGGTTTGTATTGTAGTTTACCACGGCCAGGTTCTCGACGATCTTGGACCTGCCTTGCACGCCAAAAAAATAAATAAAGAAGGAAACAAGCGCGCACCAGATCCAATACCCCTGGATGAAGCTACTGGCGGCGCCATGCCCTCCGCGGCGTGAATCTTGGCGCCGGGCGGGTCGAGGCCCGTTACGGGGTCGGGCATCATCGTGGCTAAGAACGCGTGATAGTCGGGATCCGTCGACCATGATTCAAGGGCCTGCGCGGAGCGTCAGTCAGTCAGTAGGCACACATCTTTTTCGATTTCGAGACGCAACGCACTCGAAGATGATCCCATTGGAGTCGGGCTGGCCTGTCGCGGACTATATTCGTCGGGGCTGGTGTTGTGATCAGGTGCGAAACATAAAAATAGGTAGATGGTGGACGAACTCAGATTCATAGCTTGGCCGTCCTCGCTTGGTGGGTGAAGGACTATCAGCAGCTCTGAAAATGGGTTTAACATATATCTAGACAAAGGGTGAGAGAAGAATGCCTTGAAGTGAGAGAAATCCAATCATCGGGGATTGAGAGTAGACGTTTACGAGGAGAACTAGCGCGCAGTCCAACGCATGTCTGCACATTCCCCGTTCGGACATACAAGGTCATGCCGGGCTTGACTTTGAGAGCCAAAGAGGTTGTGATCCATTCGTCGTCCTGCTCGGAGGAGAGCTCAAGCGGCTGGGCGACCGTGTCCAAGTATTCGAAGGAAGCAAGGGGCTTACCACCAAGTCGTGCAGTGATTTCGGAGCAATCCTTTGGATGGAACCACGGAAAATTGGGCACCGGAACAGAGTATATCTTGGGGCCTTGGCCAAGCTGGAAATGATGAGCGAGGAGGCTAAAGGTCTGACAAAGGACTGGGCTTGCCGTATCCCAAAACTTGATCTTGATTACAGTGTGGGCTTGCATGCAATAAGTCTCGCTTTGTAGGCGGACAGAAGGCGAAGTCGTGAAGTCCTTATTGTGAATTTCAGCGCGACATTGGGCTCAACCATTCTGCCATATGGACCAGAGAATGGATTGGCAGGAGCGGCAAATGGATTGGCAGGTCCGAATGGATTAGCAGGAGCGAATGGATTGGCAGGACCAGCGAATGTGAGTGACTGCTCCTGAACCGCAAGGAGAGAGGAAGAAAGAGGAGGGGGTCGGTTGTGGCCGCTCACACGGCAGTGACGGGATGTGGAGAGACAGCACTCTTTACAGAAAAGCTGGGTGCATTTTTGAGATCCTGCGCGAGGTCTGCGAGCCGCTATGCAAGCAGGACTGACACAAGAGGTGAATCGGGAAGGTGACTGCGCGGGCAGGGTGACAACATTACCCCATGGTGGAGGACTGAGGTCGTCACGCCAAACGAAGTATTCGCAGCGCTCAATGTCCCCATTGAATAAGTGCTCCGGACACTGGAAGAAGAAAAAATTTGATTCAGTGCGGTGTGCGGAGAAAAGAGATCCAAGGGCAACCTTCTGGTACACTCGATCCTGGTTTTCAGCGGTATGATGACCCCGGCACACAATGGGAACTGTGAGGTTGAATTGATCACACTGTGGGCAACGAACATCGGAGAGCTTAGGTGGCATGAAGACGGGGCTAAACAAAGGGCAAACAAGAAGGGAAACTAGGCAGTCTTTGACTTTTCGCCCTGGTCACGTGCGCCAAATATGGGAATTCGCGTGGTGTATTTGTTCCATCACCGAAGTGGCAGCACATTGTGACGAATGTCACTTCAGTCTTCTCTCTGCTTCTTGCCGCCATGTCCCCTCATCCCACATCGACACCGACGCCATGCGCCGCCGCCGGCCGCTGTCATCCGTCATCAGGCTATTCCTGGTGCCCGTCCACGCCCGCGCCACGCGCTTGGCGCGTTGAAGCGTTCTGTGTGCCACCTGTCCCCATTTTGCCACGTTCGGAGAACAGGTGAACAGACGGCGAACGCGTCTCCATCGAGATGGTCCCCTTGGGACGATTCGGGAGACTTGTGTGATGTGTAGGGGCTCGCGTGAGCGTGCGATGAGCATGCGGAGAAGTCGCGTTCGTCGTAGATGGCTCTGCGAGATCCGGACGCGCCGCTTCCTGTGGGAACAGGTTGTCGTGGACGATATCGTTTCTCGCACCGATTTAGATCCTCCCCAGGCCATCAAACACGTACCTACTATGGTCTTCGCCGCGCGTCTTACATTCTATTTCTTCCTCATGTCCGTTAGTTTAGTATTCTGTAATATAAAGGAGGTTGTTCTGCCCCTTGAATATTTTGGTTACATGGCCTTTTCTATTGCCTCAGGCCCGCTCAGCCTCGGTGGCAAACCTCTTCGGCCTTGGGCGCCCACCAGCAGCAGTCACAGTGCCGTGTCACTCCGGCCAGTGATTTGCCTTTCTCAGCGGAAAAAGCAAATAAGACACGCGAATTGCCTTATTGGGCGCACGTGACCAGGGCGAAAAGTTGCCAACTAAACTAGGCAGTACCGTGCTTGCCAATCAAAACCTCACAAGCCGTGAAAAATGTGTGGAAGGAGAAAGAGGAGAAATTACCGGAGGAGTGATATTGTTGGAAAGAGAAAGGAGTGAAAGTATCACGTAAGCCATCGCGACCTGTGTTGGGAATTCACTGGAGGCACATTCGGTGGATCCTGATGCAGTACTTTCCATCCAGTGAAAACCTGGAAACTTGCTGCAAGAATATATGTGAAATGCCCCTGCAGTAAAATGTCTGAATTACGTCCAGGGAAATTACAAATACTGCTGCATGGAAATTGCTCCAAGGAATTCAAAGATCTTGTTCCAGTGAAATGGACAAATTTTTCGTCCAGTGAAAAAAGAAAAAAGGAGTGGACAGAATTCACTGCACGGAATTAACAAGGATCTTGCTACAGTGAAATGACCGAAATACGTCCAGCAAAAAATGACAAGAATGAGTGAACTGAAATCACTGCAAGGAAATACCGGGAAACCCCTGCACTAGAATCACTGGAATAATTTAAGTGCAGTGGAAATTGTTCCATAGAGTTCGGTGCAGCTAAATCTCGTCACATTTCTCAGTGGACGGAAATCAGTGCACATCGATTGATCGCTTTGATTGATCTGTTCGCGATCATTCGCCATCATTTACGATCATTCGCGAATCTCCCAGCATCACCGATGCTCTCCATAAATTAGGACTCGTAATGTCGGCATCTTGCGCCGAGATGAACCCACAATGATCATGACTAATGCATCGCTCTCTCTCTCGTGCTCCGCGGCTGTCCTCCATTTTCGTTTCTGTTTTTTGTGCGCGGTTTTGCCTTGATTCCACTGCGACCTCTGGATTCAGCTACCGAATCGGTGTCCCGCTTGGACCAAGCTTGGAGGGGTGACGGGCCAAGGCCCAAAATCCCTTTGTCTGCCAAGAAACTTGAACTCTAGCCAAAAGACAAAGCCCACTGAAGTCCTGATAATTATCCACGATCTGATGCTACTTGCATGCTTAATCCATTAAATTTCTCGCCCTGCCGCGAACCACGGAGGGCTGCCTTGAGTCGCCAGGCGTGCGCGATCGCGGAGCCTGACGTATTCTTGTCCCTGCCAACAGGCCAGGAATAACTGGACGCTTCGGTATCTGTGAATCGCCTCGGCCGCGGTGGGTGCTTTCCGAGACCTTTCGCCCTCCGTTGAAGCAAATAAAACTCCCTCATTCAGCTTTCGCTCACTCGAAATGTGTTTCCGGCTCCTTTCAGAGCATCCCCTCTGACTAGAATCCTTCCGGGCCCGACGGTTCTCTTCAAACAGATGAGGCCGTACGAATCATGCATGCTATTATTTCCAAAATATGTCTGAGATCGAGGGAAGCGAGTGTTCATCGATCGCCACGAACAGATAGTCGACACACATGGCGCCGTGATCAAGCTACACGATGTAATGGGGCCTCGGGTCATCGGTGCCGAGCCACCATGTATCGCGGCCAAGTTCTGGGACGAATACAACTAAGCAGAGGCTGCTGGACACGTTCTTCGGGAAGACACCAGGTCTCGTCGCGAAACCGGCCTCGCAAACTCCAGCATCGGATCCGCCTACTCCCTCAGCATCACAATCACTTCATCCGGGAGTCCGACAAAGGTGATACGCCCTTCTCTACGCCGAGCGCAAGCGACCGAGTCGACGATCAAAGCACCTCGGGGAGCCAACCATTGATGAGCTCTAGCACCGCCACCTCTTCGGACACCGAAATCGTCGAACAAGAAGCAGAAGGACGCAAAACCCGTGAAAGCGGGCCAAACGAAGCGCGCCTCGTTCTTTCCAAACCCCAGGCGTCGTCGTCAAAGCCAAAAATATCGGCCGAAGATATGCTCGACGCAGATTGTAGGTTCGCGCTCTCCTTGTCTCAGGAGTCGTCGCCCCCGCGGGCGGGCGTCGGTAGCGACGGGAGTAAGAAGGCGTGGACGAGCCTCCGTGCGCCAATCCAGCCGACGAAACATACTAACCCAGATGGTCTTGGTTTAACCTCGTGGGTCACAAATCATTAACCAGTCTAACCGGTTAAACCGTCAGAACCACTCATTTGGCAAACTTTCAATGGGGGGGGCATTATATATGGTTTGAAACCATTTAACATCTTTAACCAACCCCTGTTCAACCCATTGTTTAACCGTTTAACCAATCTCGAATATATTGACAATAAACTATCTATTTAACCATTGTCAATGGCCCCCCTTCTACATCACACCAAGAATATGTATTCAACCACAAGTTAAACCAGGTTTAACGCACAGTTTAACTCACGGTTCAACACTCCGTTCAACCGCCGTTTAACGGCGTGACTGTTTTGCTTTCTGCGGCATTATTGATGACAGTAGCTCGTCAAAGGTCCACTGGTTATATACCTATGGACAAAATTGAGCGCGAATGAGAAGCCCGGTTTCGAGGAGCAAGCAAAGCAGACTGCCTATATGTGGAGCCAGCTGGTAGAGCAGTGCCGGGCACATTTCACGATGGCTGGGTACAAGTTTGCGCTTGAGCCGGACCTCAATCTCATTGCTTACCTCGAACGCGAACGCGAGAGGAGTGATGGGCTTCTCCGGGACCAAGGAATAGGTCAGTTTGTTTGATTAAGCATTCCCCACCCGGTCTACCCTACTAACTTGAACATCCATTCCATATAGTACCAAGAGACAAGCGAGCGGAAGCAAAGTTTTTTTCAGTTACAAGGGGAGAGAAACAAGGGGACAATAGTTAATAAATAATTTGTTTTTTTGTCTGTTTAGGCTACCGGTTTATCATCCGTTAAACACTTGGTTGAACACGATAGTTTAATCCTGTTGAAGGAGTGGTTAGTTAAACGGGATGGTTTAACCACTGTGCTTACTGGCCTCGAGGGTGATTGATTTCCGCTACTGGGGGGTTTAACAGTACGGTTTAACCGGATTAAATGGTTAATGATCTGCAACCTCCTGGTTCAACCTGGCTCATCGGGTAGTCAGAAACATTCCAGCCGCCGAAATGTTTCATCGGCGAACCGACGAGGGAGCTCACTGTCAACAAACCGGGCCCCAAAAAGGGGAAGATTTTTTTCATCTGCGCGAGGTGAGTTTTGCGGCCATACAAGCTTCCCTCCGGTTGATTGCGAATCTGGCAGACCGGTGGGGCCTGGGTACGATAAAGGGAGGGCGGAGCGGCTGCGTAGCGATGCGATTTCCTGAAGGGTGAGCGAGGTTCGGCTGGAGATGACCAGGAAGAGGGGCCCGGATTTGTGTACGGTGGTACAGTCCGCAATCTCGGCCCGAGTGAGCCGGGACACGATCACTCTGCTTCGCTCTATGTAAGCTGCGACTACGTGCGCCGTGGACGTCGCGGCGCGAGTTTCTCAGGTTAACGTTTAATTTCGCGCCGATATGTCAAGTTGCTCAGTGCTGTGCGCGTCTGTTACAAAGCTGTGCAAGTCTCCCTCACTGGCAAGCGGCTCTTGATCTTAAACCTCCACTATCCCACTTGTTCGTACGTATATCGGCTGGTATTTAGACATGGCCGACCCCATAAGTGTCACCGCTACAATCATCACCCTTGCAACCTTCATCAAGGATCTCATCGAGGTGGGACAGAGCATCCAGCGGTCAATCGAGAAGGTGCGAGTCAAAGGTCTCCCCATGTGTGTGCGTCAATTCAAGTAATTTCAGGTGGGGGAAAATCGGCGGCGTATCCGCGATCTCACAAATGACATCCTTCGCACCCTTGCCGACCTCGCCAATCTTACACGGGGACATGAGGAAACATTTCAAGCGCCCGCATTACTAACCTCACTCGGAAATCTCAAGGGGTCAGATATCCTTGCGCATTCTCGGCTTGATTCCTCAATAATCCGCATAGGCATATGTTACGCGTCCTTGAGGGGTGCCACCAAATTTCTCCCAAGCGCAGCCCTGGATTCCGGGGAGTCAAATCCCAAATTAAATTATGGTGGAATCGTGACGACATCGAGGCGGAAATCCGACGGCTGAAAGAGCTCGCGAATGATTGTTACGTTCAATTCACTGTGAGTCTGGCAATATTTCTGTCGCGAACATACTTTCTCACAAATGCTAGGTATTTTCTGTTGCTCGAACTGAGCTTACGACGGGCCGGATCGAGAATACGACAGCTCAAATCGAGGACACATCCCGCCAGGCTGCGAACACTACTCTACGTGTCGAACAAACGTTGATTGTGAACAACGTAGAAAACCAAGTACGACTGCGGCGCCTCGAAGGAATGATGGCCCGAGTATTCCTTCAGACTCAGTTCGGTCAAAATATGATGAATGAAACGATTGAAATAATAGCTTCCGTAAGTTATAAATGCCTTTAATTGTTGGATGCTGCAGAAATTAAATTTTGTGCAGGACAACAAGCACAGAAGTCTCCAATTCCAATATCTCGCTGTAGAAGTCACACATCTCATTGATTCCGTTCAATGCTTGCTCGCGGGCAACGATCTCGACTTCGAGCCACCTGATTGGGACCCCATGGACTTGTCACCCATCTTCCTGAGATCTGTGTCAACCAAGCATATCCTGCACACAGTTCTCTCTCTGGTGCTGGACATCGATGAACGTCCCGCAAAACTGCACATGGATTCCATCATCGCACTCGACCTTGGGGCTCAGCTGGCCACATTAGGATTTGACACAGAGGCGATGGCATGGCAAGCAATAACAGTCCAGATCCTGCGCCAATTGGCGCAGATTCCTGGGGACCACTGCTTAGCAGTCATCCCACCTCTTGCTTTTGCGCTGGAAGAGCTCTCAATGCAATATAGCGCTCAGTCACAGGACGAGCGAGCTTTGCAAGTTAGCCGGCAGGCCCTCGATTTGTATCAATTCTCGCTCGAGAGTTCACCCGAAATCGACAATCGGATTTCTTATGTGTCGTCTTTGATCACTCATTCCCGCAATCTTTGCCGCGCAAAACAAGCATTGGCCACAATCTCAATCACCCAAGAAGCGGTCGTGATGTGTCGGCCAGTGTTGGAACAGATGTTGGGGAAGACATTCAAGTCCGGCTCGGAATCTTTCGCCGAAGATGAATACAAAGTAGTGCGATCCTCTGATACCTTTTTCGCCCTTGCTGCAGCATTTTCGGCTGCTGCTCGACCTCGAGAGGCGTATGAGGCCTCGAAAGACGGTCTTCGCTTTTTGCTTCGATTCTCGCGGGCAGGCCTCATTTCCTCTCCCAATCCGAGACATGTCGACAGATTTCTCGACGTGCTCTGTGAGATGGCAGGGGATGGAAATCTTACTCTGGGCCTGCTTGCACACAGCGTGTTTTTGTTCCGCAATCTTGCACGAATATACCCGGAAGATTTTTCATGGCGATTCCTCTGGCTTCTCTATGCCTATGTTTATCTATGCGAGCAAGTCAGCTCCTCCGGCCTTGCTCACGGGCTCAAAAATTTCCGTTTCTTTGTGAATGCCAAGCATCGGAACTTTGTACAAAATCTGGTGCCCGACACATCTAGCTATTTCACCAGGCATATCGATAATTTCGATAAGCACGGTGGAGTTACCGAAGATGTGATTCGTGCATTTTTCACTTCAAGGCATTCTCGTGCTCGTGATGATGAAATATTCCCTTTCATCCGAAATATCTTTTTCACGCACTTCGACCAAGCCTCCACCGCCCTTCACGATGCGATCACAACACTTGCTACAGCGACGCACATAGACTCGAGGGCCTTGAAGAGGGCTCTTGAGGACATTCACAGCCTACTACCATCCGTCTCTCGTTCGAACCAGGTTCAATTATTAGAGATAGCCGCGAAAATCACCACACATATCCGCCCCGCATCTGAATCCATGTCACCTTCGGAAAGCCATATCGGTTGGTCGGCCGAAGAACTGCCGCAGGCTTATTGGAGTGTTCGGCTGGTCGGGCCGTCCGGGAATGCGCTCACGTCCGATGAAGCCATTGAATATCTTGCCCGCGGCAGCTCTAAGACAGAAGAAAAGACTCCCAGTGGTCTTCGTTACTGGGTTATCTGCCGGGCTCTTGTTCTCTGGGAGACAGCTCGACTCCCGGAGGCAATCCAAGCCATTCAGAGAGTTGGAAAAACCCTGTTTCCAATGCCTTCACCCGCTACACCTCGGGGAGAGGTTATTGAATTGCTGGTTTATTCTGCAATCCAGATACGCATCCTTCAGCGCACCGGGAACTACACGGAGGCGCGACGTATGCTTAGACTGAAGGTTTTATTTGATACCGAGAGGATTTTTCCGGCAAACGACTCGGAAGATCAGGTCCTCGAGTTTGTTTTTGCTTTCTCCGTGCGGAGCTCGCATCTGTCCAGCTACATTTAGGAAACACAGAGGAAGCTCTCACAGACGCTATTGAGGCCTGCGAACAGACTTTGGATGATGAGCAGGGCAACGATGGACAACAAGAAATTTTGAACAGTGGTCTAATACACGCTTTTACGACTCTATCCCATTGTCTTGCGGCAGCTGGCCAGGACGAGGAAGCGCTTACAGCAGCTGAGAAGGCGACATCGAAATATCGCACAACTTCCTCTCGTACATATGATCTTCGTCTCATTATCAGGAGGCAAGAGCTAGGAGCGAACGCCTATCATTCCTTATCCCTTCGAAAGGCTGCTTCGCGACCACACGAAGCACTTTCGCATGCCGAGCGAGCTACATGTTTATATCGCGAATTGGTCTCGTTGGCGCCAAACCACCTGCCTTCCCTCGCATTCAGCCTTCAAAATGTTGCTTCATTGTCATGGGATGTTGACTATCAAGATGAATGCATTACCGCCTGCGAAGAAGCAGTCAGCATCATGCGGGTCGTTGCGGATGCTGAGACGTACTTTCTGCCAGCTCTGGGAGAGGCTTTGGAGCAACTTGCGGGATACCTCTTGGAGCATGGCGAGAACGAAAACGCGTCTGCCGCAACTTACGAGCTCGTAGAGGTTCAGAGAAGGATAGAGCAGTTGCCTCCCCGAATAGAGGGCCTTTTCCGTTGATATATTACATAGAGGTAGACTTGGAGGTACGGACACTGGGACGACGGAGTCCGACGCCGAGGGTCAGTTAGTTCGGAGAGGATACCGCAATCGTCGTGGAGGGGTTTCGAAAGCCGCACGAGCTGCGGGCAGACTGCAGAACGCCATTTTAACTTGATCTCGGACACGCATGTGGCGGGACATCATATGTGCTCAAAGCCGAAACGTTCTCTTTTACATATCTTGACGCAAGCCTCACCCAACTGGAAGAAAAGGGGACTTAATCGAGTCGGCGACGCACGCACCACTAGATATTCTGTGGAGATTTTGCTCGCAATTCTGTGGAGCTTTGCTGCCGGGTCAGCAGATCGTATTCATATTTCGCCAGCACTACAGTGTTCGGTATTAAACCGCGGGGGCGATGCTGAACACGCCACTGGCGGCGAATATTTCATTGATGTCGGTGCGGTTGACGAATTCCAAAATATATTCGCCGCTATCCAGAATAATCGTGTTAGCTCAAACCCTTAAGTTCACTGACAAGCAGAGCAGTTACGCTGGGACCAAGGGGAGCGTGACAGTGATCTCGCCTGTCGAAGTGTCCACATTACTCGCAAGGGCCAAAGGTATGATCTGAGGGGGGAAACACGATATAGGTAAGCGGGGCCATCCGCTCGCGCATGGCAGTGTGGAATCCAACGCACGAAAGACGGTTTGAATAGCTCAATGTCGAAGGTTCTGTGGTTCATTAACCTTGATGAAATAACAAAGTGAATAGCCAACGTACGCCGAGTCAGTGGGCGTGCTTTCCCACGTTATCGTCAAGCTTTGGGCAGGGTGGACTTCCCCGATGGGTGTGTTGACGGTCAACGACAGGACGCTGGTCGCCGCCATGACGAGAGTTGCGGTGATAATGTCGAACATATATAAGCTTCAGTTGCAAAGTTCAAAGTTCAATAGAGGGACGGACAAAGTCTTCGCAAGGGAGAACATATTGCTGTAGAGAACCTGGGGAAATTTTTCGCGGGATGCGAAAGGAGAGGGTGAGTAGATATTCGGAGCAGTAGTCTTAAAAAAGAAAATCATGAAGGTTGATGGACGTGTTTCCCACGGCGGAAATTTTGAATTAGATAGTCGAGTATCAATGAAGGAATGCTTCTCCCTTGATATATCTTGCACCAAGGTCCTCGGAACTGGAACGGAATCAACAGGCGAAGTGCAAATGCGAGGTCCGCAGGTCTCGGGGCGGGATCCGAGTCAAAGCAGATTGAGGAGAACGTCAAAACTGTATGAAAAATAAATAAGACGCGGAATCAGTTGACATGTCGCTCAGAGAAGATGGTTCATGTCTACCGAGTCCGAACTGGTGTGTGGAATATTCTCTTTGGAACCGTTGACATGTTGAAGTTTACAGAAATAATAATCTGCATCGATGAGCCTCGCACCATAAAAAGTACCAAAGCTGTACGGCGGTACGTGCGTTGGCAGTTGCCGCTAGACTTGTGGAACTAAGCACTGGCTGTTGTTTGCAATCAAGGCTTTGACCAATCTGACAGTCACAGCCACAATAAAACGGGAAACCGAGCGAGGTATTTGATGAGTTTCCCAGATCCGACATGCATAGGAGAGTATTATTGCCTGGTAAATTACACTGGTTTGCGCGAAATCAAACAAAAAAATGGCGATAGCAGGAGCAAAGACATTACAGCAGCACAATCCGACCTTCGTAGCCGACCTTTCCATCCCCCATTCCACCGAAACAGACGCTCGGACCCGATAAGTGGTGGATCCCAGCCTACCAGAACTTCCCGAAGACGCTACCCCGCCCGGTCGGTCCGAGGAGCATGCCCACGCCCTCCTGGATTGCGACGCTCACAGGACGCATCGGCGCCGCGTCAAACACATGCGGCGCAGGCTGCGGGAGTGGCGCCGCCGTCAACCGCGGGTGCTCCAGCTCGCGCTCATATATCGACGCTTGCCGTGACTCCGCGCCAAGCTGCGTGAACAGCGGCTCGTCGAACCCGCGGCGCGCGCCCCGCAGTCGACTCAGCACCTGCTCATAGAAGGCAATATCGCCGTCGAGGTGCTCCTTCGTCATAGCTGAGAAGTCCTCGTTCTTCTGGGTGTGGTACGTCTCCATCTCCGCCATCGTCGTGTTCAGCACCGTCTCGCAGCGCGCGGCCATCTCGCTGTCGGCCTGGAGAGATGGTCAGACGGGCGCGCAGAACACGGAAATGTGCATACATTGCTACCTGCCGCTTGAGAATATCGCGAGAGCGTGGAGCGGTGCGTCGTCACCACCCCCTGCAGACATGAACACAAGGAAGAAGACGCGTACGCTGAAACGTACCTCGTAAAGAGATGACGGGTGTGCAACGCTCTTGAGCGCCTCGTGCGTTGCCAGTTGTGTTCGCCGTGCCTGGGACACGCAATTTAGTAACGACAAGTAAAATAAGCAAGTACGAACATGGTCGTCGTACAGGTCCGCCACACTCTGCAGCGCTTCCGACGTCTTCTGCATCGCTTTCGTGAGCTTCAGACAGTCTATTCGCATTAACTTAGCTTTGTAGGAAATCACGAGTAGGACACTGACCTTGGCATCCCTCCCTCCAGCACCACGCCCCATCTTCGTTGAGGAGGCCCTTTCCCTTGGAATTATAGTCTTCTTCCTCCTCACTGGCACCGGTCACCGGCGCTGAGGCCAGTGGCTTGGACGTTATCAGAGACAACAGGGAATACGATAATAATCGTTCAGCCTTGGACATCTCTGTCCGTAATCAAATGTAAATTGAGATGATCCTGCATGAAAGTCAAAATACGCACCCACGCGAGCCTCGCGCACGCGCCCAAAGATGTTCCGTAGTCCCTGAACGCCCTTTCCAATGGCGCGGGTATGCGTATCGAAACGATCGACCGCGTCCCCCGCGTCTTCAGCGTCGACGTTGAAATCTGGATGGAAGACGCGCGCGTAGAATGAGGGGCCCGCTGCAGGCATCGCGAGGTGCTGAGGCACCAAGCGCTTCCACTCCTACACCAACCATTAGGAGGAAAAGCGCGCAGAATGGAAAAAAAAACGCACGGTATCGCTTTCGCACCCGAGGAAAAATGTGACGACTTCCGCGTAACGCGCGACGGGATGGCGCACGACGCGCCCGATGTAGCGCTCGAGGTCGCCTCGCCTCGCCTCAACAAAGTCCTGGCTGAAGCGCCCCGCGTACTGCTTCTCGGGCAGGGGCGGGAGCGCGATTCCAGGGAGGCGGCGCGTCAACGCCGTGTGCAGGATCACAAAGTGGGAGAAGCGGCGGTGGACGGTGATGCGGGTGGGTGACGGCGGGGGTGAGTCGCTCTCGGGCGCGGGCGGATGGAAGAGTGAGGTGACGCTGTAGATAGTGAACGCCCCCGAGAGCGTCGACGTGCGCTTCGACGGCGAGTGGACGAGCACGCGAAAGGGCGGGAGCTTTGTCTTCCACGCGAGCCCCGCGTCGACGAAGTGGTGGTCCGCCTCGCCGAGGCCCAGGCGATTTAGGCGATTGCGCTCCTCCTCCATCTCGTCCGAGTCCGAATCGCCGCTCCCCGTCTTCTCGTGCCGGTGGCCGACCACTTCCTCGGAGATGGCCGTGTCCGCTGCAGTACCCTTGAGCACCCACTCCTCCGCACCGCTGGTGACGAACGTCGAGAAGCGGTTGAGGCTCTTCCCGCCGAGAAGGCTCTGGCGGAAGCTCGGGAATGCCGTCCGCCATTCACCCGTGTGTTGCGGGACGATCGCCTGCGGTGTGAGCGACCCGCGCGGGGTGATGGTGCTGCTCGACGCATCACGCTGGTGGGGGCGGGAGCCGCTCTGCAGGAAGCCCGACAGCGCGACCTCGGGTGCCGCCGTGAAATCTGCGGTAAACTGCGACCCGTGTAAGCCTCAGTCGACTCAAGGATCGCAGGATAGAGCGCACCGTGTAGTATGTCCGCGGCAACAGCCCGACTTCGCCCGCCTCATTCTTGACGAGACTCCACCCGTCGGCCAAGTCTTCTTTCACGACCTCGAGCTCATCGCCGGCATCGACGCTGAGCTCGCGGAACTCGGTCTTTCCCTCAAAGTCGTAAAGGGCACGAGCAGGTCGATGGGTGCCTTCCTCATCGGGCTCCTCGTCCGAGAGCGACCCGGAGGACTCGAGATGCTCTGTCCATGCGGTAGAGGCATTGATGCCTGCGTCAAAGTCTGAATGGGGGCGCCGCTGGGCCGCTGAACTTGGGAGAATCTTGGACGTCTTGGGAGATCTCGGGAGCGTAGCCATGCAGCAGATCCTGAGACGCTGTAGCCTGGCAGTACCAACGTTTAGGTCGAGTCAGCCTCAGTGGTCTCGAGAGCGTAAAGTTGGACTTCTGATGGACCTTCGACGCAGCGGTGGTCGATGATAGCAGAAGGACAGGCTAACTGATGTCAAACAAAGATAGGGGTAGCAATCACAACCTGTGTACATCTTGCAAACTCTACAACATTCCTTTCTTTCTCGTCTCCATATACGATGTTTCCGGTAAATACAGATATAACAGACTCTTGACGATCCAATTTCCATCTCAATCCGAGTCGCGGCAGTCTGGGAAGCCAAGGCTGCCCCATCCCGTCCATGAGGGGTGGCAAGCACGGAAATGGTGAGTTTTGTCGATCCCGTGAAGCTCCGCAATTTCCTCCTCGGTCAGGTCGATGATCACCGCATTGGCTGCATCGTTCCATAAATAAAACAAAGGTTAACGGGAGACGGCGGGCTCACAGAGGATTCGGCTGTTGGTAACGGACTTGGGCAGGACGGTGACGTTCGGCTTGTTGGCTTGCAAGGAAATCAGGATGTTTGCCGGCTGCACGCTGTACTTGGTCGCGAGCTTCGTCACGATCTCATTTGTGAGGAGAGGGGAGTTGTCGGAGCCTAGGGGGCTGTAGGCAGTGACGACGATGCCCTTCTTGGCACAAAACTCGACCACATCGTCCTGGGGGCACGACCTATCGCAGATGATCAGTACTCAGTCTCGACTTAAGTCTGAGACATCATTGACGTACGGGTGCAGTTCAATCTGGTTGACAGCAGGAACGACCTCTGCGACCGCGAGCAGCCGCTCCAGGAACTCGACCGAGAAATTGGAGACGCCGATCGCCTTGAGTTTCTCTGGGTGGGCTTTGTACAGCTTCTCCATCGATTTCCAGGTGTCAAGCCAGTCGTGCGTCTTATCGGCCAATGCAGGTGTATCCTTGGTCATCGGGGCAGGCCAGTGCATGAGCCCTATAGAGCGTCAGATAAGCCGGAAACCCCAATTAACATGAAAAATTACAGAGGTCAAGGTAGTCTGTCCCCAGCTTTGAGAGGGACGACTCAAGTGCCGCAGCGGGCTCTTTCTGGTCGGGATTATCGAGCTTGGTGGTCAAGAAGATGGAGCCACGGGAGACACCCGAGGCAGCAATGCCCTGTCCAACCTCCTTCTCGTTCTGGTATGCAGCGGCGGTGTCGATATGGATGTACCCATTCTTGAGTGCAAATTCTACAGCGTGCTCCACCTCACCGGGCATGCTCTTCCATGTCCCTGCGGAAACGAATGAGATGCGCACCCAATCTGAAGAAATATCGTCTCACCGAGGCCTACAGTTGGCATCTCAGCCCCAGTGTTTAGCTTGACGGATTTACTAGCAGGCATTGCGCTCTAGGTGGGTGGGTAAATTTGCTGCGATAGGATAAAGGCGGCTGAAAGATGCAGCCCCGTTTTATACTTTTCGCCATCGATTAGAGTGACGCGACCATGGTCATGGGGGCAAAACAGAAGCCGGACTGCGAGGGCGCGCGAACATTCCGCCCAAAGTCGCCCAAAGTTGGCTGGAAACTGTTGGAAAACTACTGGTAAGCTTTGGTTCACGGCCACGTGATAGGTCGACGCCGGCAAAATGTCGGCAAAGTCTTGTCAAAGCACCGCCACCATTGTTGTCACCAAGCACTGCTCACGACTTCACACCGACTCTCCCAGAATACCTAGACGCTTCTCTACCGGGAATTCTGCGACGACCAAGCGAGGATAAGTCTAATGCGAACTTGGCAATCCGCGTCACGCGCTTCATCCAAGCTTCCACCGTTTGTCGTCCTAGGGTCAAATTAAAAATTTGAACTGGAAGTGAAATCTCTCTGCATGGGACAATCAACGGCCAACAGACGGCCAACCGCGGACCGCTGCGGAAAACTCCTCCGCGAATCTCTCCGGTCCACTCGGATGTAAGTTGCCTTTTACTCAGACCAACAGACTGCCAACCGCGGAGTCCTCCTCCTCCGCAAATCTCTCCGATCCACTCCGAGTCGGAATCAAGTTGCCTTTTACTCGCCGCTGCTGAATCATTGGGTATGTCATGATCATTTGGCATGTCTAGCCTCCCCTAGAAAGCGGCTTCCATCAACAGGTGTCTCACAAAGAACGGGGTGCAGTCTTTCTCGACGCGGTATCTCGTGTTTCCAGTAAATCGAGGAGACAAAAAAGAATACGGTTGGGCGAACTTGAAGTCGAAGCACTCTACTTTCTCGGGTGTCAAACTAAAGTTCGACACAGAAGCAAAGTATTTCCAGGCTGGATGTGTAAGACGTTTTTTTTCGGCGCCCGTCAATCTCGAAAACCCTCCCGGATGGAAAAAGAACCGCTGGGAGAAGCCTTCGCGGAGGTGACGGTGGTCGACGTATCGCACGATACCGTCAGGCTGAGGCTGAAGGTGGATGCGGCGCGTGGAGCTCTATAGGCCACAATACCTTCAAGGTCTCTCCTCAGTCGTTGCGAGGGGTATCGATTTCCTTGCGTTTTCTTGAACCGGAGCGACTCTTGACTCCTTCAACGCCATCGCAGTTCCGCGGTCCTGGGAGTCCGATGTGTGTGTGCCGATGTTGGCTTTCAGTGATGGACACCCTCTGGAATCTAGCCCATCACCCACCTGGCCGTTCCGAGTGGGTGCTCCATCCCTGTGACCTGCATCCGCCGCGGATATTCACACAATCTCACAATCAGGAAGTCTCCGTGGATTTTATATAAGCCTGGGGCCCTGGATGCCACATATTCGCAATGGAACCTTTCCCCCAGTCGATCTTGGTGCTTTCTTCCATTCTAGTATATACCATCTATCGTCGATGGACGCGCATTTCGGTTGCAGATATTCAGGGACCCGAGCCTGAGTCGTTTCTTCTTGGTAGGTGCATCGTGAGCAGCCGGTTATCAGGCCATTCACAAGCCATTGGATTGACCAGGATGCCTGCCTGAATTCTTTCAAAGCCAAGCTGCAGAGGCGTGTCACTCGGGCACATTCTTTGGCAACGCAACGATTTAACCACCTCCCCAGGCCGATTTCAAATGGCAAGCACGTTTCGGAGACGTTGTCCGGGTGAGAGGCATATTGGGGGTAGATTTATTTTGCAGAATTCACCTCTACGTATTTTTCACACGGGAAACACAGAGCGACCGCCTCCTCATCTCCGACCCAAAAGCAATCCAACACATGTATAATTCGGGATATCATATCCGGAAACAGGGCCTTAGAAGCGAGCTGACGCGCCTTTTCACGGGACCGGGCCTAGCTTGGGCGAACAGTGCGTGTGCGAAGACATATATTCGCCTCGCGTACTAAATGGCGTACGTTAGACGAAACGCACCGGCGACAGCGCAAGGTCAATTCACCGGCTTTCGGTACGAATGAAGCCCGTTCATATGTGCCTATTTTTGCGGCATACGCTAGTGTAGGTCTTGCTATCTCATTGCGTAATATTTATCTAACTCCTCTTCAGAAAGTAAGAGGACCACACCCCATTTTTTTTTCGTCGCCAACATTAGGAGCAGCTCTCTGCCAAGTGGAAAGAGATCTTAGCCGCCGATGGATCCGCCGTGGTCAACACCCCGCGCTGGTTTTCTCGATTTTTCCTCGACGTTATCGGCGAAGGTCCGCTAAATTTCTTTCCATCAGTCGAGCTATTTAATTAACTCCCTTAGTTGCCTTCGACTACCGGTTCAACGCGACAGACAACGAAAACAACCCACTCGCGGCGGCCCTTTCCAGCGTCATGTTAGTCCAAATATCTAAATCCTTCCTGTTATTCAACTCTCGCACAGTCCGATGTTTTCCGTACCGAGCAAAACAGCGATATTCATTGTCGCGTTCTTAGAGCTTTTGCCTGTCAAGCTACTCCAGCTCTTCTTGGACTATGCGCCCCTCAGTGGTCTCCGGAACAGCCGACGCGTAACCCGCATCGCCGTTGGAGTCGCGAAGGACCTCGTCGACGACAAGGCCGAGGCGCTTGTCGCGGGCAAAGGGAAACGAGACATCATGAGTTTGTTGGGTGCGCGTCAGCCAATTCCCTCATTTACGGAGCTGAACCCACCGATCCCAGTCAAGGCTAATGTTTCGACCAATCCGCGCATGAACCTCTCCGAGACCGAGATGCTCGCGCAAATGCAGTATGTCTTTCCCCATACATTCCTCAGACGGGAATGAACATTTGTTTTTGGGTAGAACGATAATGCAAGCGGGACATGTATGAATTGACACCTTACATTCTGGCAATTATTACAGCCAGTTGCGGAACTTAGGGCGCGGCCGATTTTTTTTTTCCATTTTGAGGTGTTTTTGATCTTTTTCACCAAATCAACTGCCCCGGCCTGAGTTCTTCACATAAGGCCCTAGAAACTATATGGCCAGGATCGCGCTGCGATTCTGCAGGGGGTGTTGTCCTCCGATTCATTATATTCAACTTTTTTAAAATGCAGTATAGGATTCTGTAGTTTCTGCTTATATCTGGTCCTGCATGGGTAGATAAAGTTCAAATAAGATGTATGATCATTCAATACTACCTTCGCACAATGTGAAGGGAGCCTCGTTGTCCGAATGTGATTCCTGGACCGCGTTCGCATAAATGAAGCTGTTCAATCAAAAAGACTTCCAGTTTTGGAACTTCTTGCTCAGGAGTGCTGCCCGCTGCTGCTCTCTACACCAGTGCATGAAGTACACACATCTGCACACACTACCCAAGACTCCAGAGAGTTTGTATGACTCACATTTGCACAATGTGCCTCCGTCCGGCCACGCGACGCGCCCCATTATGGACGATCAGTCGCAGGCACGTGGAGTAACACCCCGTGATCACAAAACGGGGGCGCGTCGCGTCGTCGAACTAGGGCATATACTGCAAATGTGAATCGTATAAACTCTCTGGAGTCTCGGATAGTGGGCGCAGATGTGTGTACTTCATGCACTGGGGTAGAGAGCAGCAGCGGGCAGCACTCCTGAGCAAGAAGTTCCAAAACTGGAAGTCTTTGGATTGAACAGCTTCATTTATGCGAACGCGGTCCAGGAATCACATTCGGACAACAAGGCTCCCTTCACATTGTGCGAAGGTAGTATTGAATGATCATACATCTTATTTGAACTTTATCTACCCGTGCAGGACCAGATATAAGCAGAAACCACAGAATCCTATACTGCATTTTAAAAAAGTTGAATATAATGGATCGGAGGACGACACCCCCTGCGGAATCGCAGCGCGAGCCTGGCCATATAGTTTCTAGGGCCTTATGTGAAGAACTCAGGCCGGGGCAGTTGATTTGGTGAAAAAGATCAAAAACACCTCAAAATGGAAAAAAAATCGGCCGCGCCCTAAGTTCCGCAACTGGCTGTAATCGCCTTGTAGGAAACAACCGCGAACACCTTATCGTGGTCAGTCTTCGAGCTCACCCAGCACCCCGATGTACAAGCCAAGCTTCGTGCGGAGATCCAGGCAACCGAGCGCGCGATGCACGCCCGGGGTGCCACAGAATTTACATATACGGATTTCGAGGCGATGCCCTACACCATTGCTGTCATGAAGGTCCGTCACCCTTCTACCCTCAAACTTCTTCCTATAACAGTCCACTGTGGACTGGTAGGAAACGTTCCGGTTCCACCCTGTATCGTAAGCCATCCACTCGGAAGATGATACACGATAACCGGAGCGCGTGTGCAGATTCAACAGCGTCCGCGAAGCCGCGCGGGACGAGGTGCTACCGCTCTCCACGCCTCTTATCACCAAGTCCGGTAAAACGATTACCGAGCTCCCGATCCCGAAGAATATGATCCTGGTCGTGTCGACTGCCGGATACAACAGGTGTGTGGGCTGGCAATATCATAATATCGAAAGCACAATGCCTATTACTGTCTTTTCTGCAGAAACATCGCCGTGTTTGGACCCGATGCGCATGTTTTTAACCCAGAACGTTGGCTTGACGGCACAGTGCAGACAACAACCAGCGTCGGTGTATACGGGAACATGTATGACTCCCTTTCTTGTCTCTTTCCCATCCTAATTTCTTCCCACAGGATGACATTCGGAAGTGGCCATCGCGCCTGTATAGGTAAATATCCCTTTTGGTGCACCTTTGCCACACATTAAAATTCTAACCGCCCCTCACCCAGGCTGGAGATTCGCGTAAGTTCGAAGAACGGTTCATTTTCATTTTGCTTAAATTCCACACAGAGTGTACGAATACCAATCGTTCCTGGTTGAACTCGTGAAGAACTTCGAGTTCTCGATGGACCCTTCCCTTGTCGGAAAGGTTCGCCGCGAAGCATCGCTGGTGATGATGCCCACATCTGGAAAACATACTTAGCTACAGGGTACTACAGGGAGGCCAGTAGGATAGTAGAGCCATATCCATGTCCCCTATATGAGAGAGGCTTATAGAGGCGATAGATTGATAGAGCGGTAGAGCGGTAGAGCGATGTAGCGCGGTGTAGATCAAGCGGCTCCATCAAAGATCCCGCCTGCCAAGCGCATATCGTTGACAGACCGTTCGAGACCGTTCGGTGCCGGTCGCTTAACCATTCGGAATCATGATATCGAAGCGAAATAATGGGGCCAAAAAAATGCATTCCAGACTAATATGTGCACTACCACTGAATGTACAACAACATGGACGTACGACGGGGGATCGGGGGATGCCGAGGGAAAAAGAGGCCAGCCCTTGCGCAAAAGAGTAGTCGAATTGGAGAATGCGGACAGTCGACTCTACACCGCCGTGATTGAGAGCTTGAGGGCTTGACTCTAGATCTTGAGGGCTTGAGGACTTGAGAACATAAGGACTTAAGGGTTTCAGCTCGAAGGCTTGAGGGCTTGATAGTACCACAGAAGTTGAAGAAGTAGGAAGAGGAGGAAGAGGAGACCCGCGAACTTCGAAGAGAAGATGGGAGTGGGGAAGAAAGAAAGTCGTGATGGTGTTTCGACTTGGCCGCTCTTTTATGAAGTTCCGGACTCCAGCCATCAGCTGCGGTTCTGGCGGATTCACGTGAATACAAAGGGGTCTACAGAGCACGTAAGAGGCTTGTGGATATATTATAGAGAGCGGGATGTGATGGGGTGCAATGGCCTCGATAACGCTCTACAGAGAAGTTCGGGCTCTACCGGGTGCTACCCCGTGCCCGGCTATCTACCGAGCAGACCCGGTCTCTACCTGTCCAAAAGGCGTTTCCAGATTGGCACGATCTCCGGAGAAATTTTGAAGGGACCCCAGCTCCCTATTACCATCAGGGCAGTTGACGCGCTCTGACGGTCTATCTTTGTAGTTGTTTATCTAGTGTACTAGTACGTTACCCCATGCCGCACATTTAAATCTCGTAATTCTCAAGCGCACCGGTCTTCAAGTTTTCAGTCTCAGGAAAGAGGTACATATCAGCGCATTAAATTCTCTTTCTATTTTTATTTTCGCCATTTTCGGTCGCGATGGGCTGTTTTGGCTTGTTGTCCCGGCTTGTTCGAGCCCAAGGCCGCCATCCTTGAAGTCGCCTAGGACCAGTGAATGTTCCCCGCCGTTATGTCGCATTGCGCTCTAAAGACCTTCGCTCTTTCCCTCTCCGGACCTGCATAGCTCAGCTTGCTCTCAATCTCGCCCTCTGCCTCCGCTCACGATCACAGGGACCCAAACCCGAGCCTTTTTTTTTTTGGTAGGTGAGTATTATACAACAAGCTCACATGCCATATTTCTAGCATACACTAGCATCGCGGCGGCGGCGACAACTAACAAGGGTCCCCCGAATTTCGTAACCCTTTCCCACAAGACAGCACGGCGCGTGGTGGCAACGCGCTTTTTGAACTGCTCCGTATCGTTAGCCCTGGGAAAGAGCATCATTGCCATATCCTTGCCCAGAAATTTGCTCAGTGGGGCCCAACCATTTTTCACCTCGAACTCGAGTAGTCTGTCCTTCGGAACTAATCGTCGGACCTCGTCGTAATGCGCTGTGAAGCGCGCCTTGGCAATGTCCTCTGTGCCATGTGCAGTCCCGAAGAGGACCTCGAACATAAGCTGCAAAAGACGCTCGGCTTTGCCCGAGTTTTTAGGATCCAGCCAACGGTTCAGGCGAACCTGGAGCATAGGCTTTCGCGCCGCCGCTATGGTCGCCTCGTAAGACTTCCACCAACTGTCGAAATTTCGGTTCGTGAGCACCACTTTCGCCTCAGGGTACGCCGCGAAATATTAAAATAATGGCACCTTGTGAGTGCGCCTCACAAGCAGTCCCCGTACGCGAGAAACCCAGCGCAACCACCTGCATGGGCACCGTCCGCTTCGCCACGAGCAGCTCGACGCTTTCGCTGTGGGGGGGGGCGCATTTTTGGGGATTGCGAGTAAGAGTGCCCAGCGCCTGGTCTCGGGCAATACTATTCGCAGCCGAAATAATAATTAGGTAAACAAGAGCGTACCGGGGCGCACTGGCAAAACGCCCTAATCCTATAAAGATAGAGACACTCGAACAATCGTCCAGATGTGTTTGGGTCAAAATTGTAAGTGCTGAGTATGTCAATGAATGAGGTCGGTGCTGTGGGTCATGCATGGATCGAAAATAGACGAATAACAATGGTCTCTAGGCTCGCAGCAACGACGCTCCGCCAAGATGGTAACGAGTGGGACGAGCGCCCGTGTTCTTGCGGAATGTGGAACGTGTGGGCGGCGTTGTCTGGATGATGGAAGACACGAGCGGATGGCCCTGGCGCGCAAAAGTCTGGCGAGGGAGACGGTGCCACCCTCAATGGCGAGGCGCCTGTGGAGGCACCGGACGAACATCGCGCGGGGCGTGAGCCCGCGCCTCAAGCGCTTCCCCTCCACCTCCCATGTACCCTTGCCTGTCGCAATCGCCAGCACCCATCAAGAATACGCGTCGTCGCAGAGAGCTGGAGGGCGGGTAGAGGAGCACCCTCGCGCCACCGCGGACGAGGCTTGTCCGCGCTGCCCTCCTCGGCATTGTGCACGGTCCTAAGACTGCGGCGGCAGACGCTGATGTCGGCCACACACAGGCGGGCGGTGGTATGTACGAGGAACCGAAAGCAGAGTGTTCTCGCCCGTTTGGTAAAAGGTTCTTGTTCAGCCAAACGATCGGGTCCGCGGGATGTAATTAATTGGACCTGCGACGGTTGAGCTTTGTACAGATGAATAAGGAGACGAGCGCCGCACCTTCTACCATCCTAACTCACCCTCTGTATATTTGGCATACTCTTCCTTAGTGGCGCCGATACTGGAGGCGAGATCAGACAGCCAGACCTGCAGAGCTCGACCTCCGTCAATCCGTCGACGAGCTGGAACAAGGACGAGGAGAGTCCGGGGCTATGAGTAGATCATGGATGTAGTAACCGGCGCACAGCACCGCCCGCCTGAGTCGCAAGTGGGAAGCGGCCGATGGGAAGGTCCAGCAGTGGGGCAGACGCGAGGGGGCTGACGTAACTTCGAGTTGCTCTCTTCCACTGCTGCCGCTTCATGTCCAACTGCTTCCCCACTAACTTCATTGATTGCAGGCGTTGCAGTGGGCAAACTGTGAATCTGTGCTATATTCTCTTACAATAACCTGTGGCTCGAGACGCACATCTGAGATCTGCCTGTTGTACTGTATCTGAAGGACCCCCCGAAGCCGTGTGTACTGTACTGGCCGTGTCCTGCAGCCCAACCTATGGTAGAGCTCAATGGTATTTTCTCCAGCGCGCATCACATCTTCGTGGACGCCGATATGTAGTGGGAAAATCTTCGGCGAGCGCATGAAGCGAGTTCCTCTTTCATGCTTTTTCATATGCCTGCTTATCATCTTCATGGCGCCCCGGAGGCATGCTGCGAGACTCTGAAGTGTGCAAGCATGGACCACTGTCAGTACAGTGTGTTCTGCAACCTGCTGGCAAATCTCGACCGCCTCCTCGTTAACACGCATCGCATTTTCGTGACGATTGGAAACCTAGGTTTTTCAGTACCCGAGCCCGAATGGTAGGGTCCGTCTCCGCACCTTTATGGGGGAAGCCCATCGACTTCTTCACTAGCTACCAGCGCCGCTTCATGCGACCCATGGCATGAAGATTGGAACCTGAGTGCGCCAAGCTCTCGTCGAGTCTGGACTGCTTCTTCGGCAGCGCGCACCATCGACGTCGAGGTCACAAGGCTGAAATCGAGGGATAAATCCACCAATTAATGGGCATAAGGGTAGGATCAAGCTTGCGAAGAGGCTCAGCAGCTTCTTCAACGCGGTATGAAGTAAATTTTGGACTGCTTCTTTGGAAAAGTGGCAGTTTATACGAGTAAGCAATTCGAGTAAACTACTAATAAGTATCCCCGGTTTACTTCCACACAGTGTCGTTGCTCATCTACTTTCACTGTTGCCAAAGGTCGCCGTGGGTCCGAGTCAATTGCCCAGATCGCCAATGCGCATCTTCTTTTACTATTTCTTCACACATGTCATCGGAAGCATCCCATGATGACCGAAGCGGATAATTGCGGCTGTCAGTCCCGAGTTTTACTCACTGCGCTAGCATTTTAGCTAAGTAGCTCATCTTGCGTCGTTCTCGCTCTCCCGATAAAGCTGGGACGGTACGGAGTGCATTCTCGAATAGTACCATGTCTCCCTGACAACCCACCCAATCTCACTCCTGCACATTTCCTGACGCATAGCTTTATCCATCTCAAGAACTGCTTTTCTCGCGATGCCTCTTGAGGCCTTCACTTCCAACCTCTGAACCCGTCTCGGAATGTCTCCTGAGGACAAATCGACCTGGCACACGGAACGCATCAAATGCCGTCGCGCAACTCTGTTCTCATCTCAGAATTCGCACCGAAAGCATTTAGCGCTATCTGTGAGCTTATTTGGAGGGGAAGATCGCATATCTGAGGAGACTAAGATGTGGAAGGATAACTTCACTGTAAATCTCGGGAAGGAAGGACAAGGCCAGGTGGCCTTCCGAGACCTCAAAGGTTGGCATGTCGACGGAGACTCCTTCCTGCCCTTCCTCGACTCCCCCGAGCAGGCGCTCCTCGTCATGCCGATCTTCAGTGACATTGCTCCAGGGGGCGGCACTGTGATTTGCACCGATGGCATTCGCGCCGTGGTGAAGTATCTTGTACGTGGTACTCTCCTCACCCCTTCTGATTTGGAAGATGATATGGCCCAGTACGACAATCCAAACGGGGTGACACCCTGGATGCATGTCCGCGGAACTCCTGAGCCACAGCCCCGATCGTCGGTTGTTCTTGACCTCCACCATACAGAACCCGGAGTTAACATCGGACGCGAGCTTCCACGAGATGACAGGCGAGGTCGGCGACGTATATTTGCTGCACCCGCTTATGGTGCACTCGACTTCGAAGAATGCTACACGGATTCCACGGGTGATCACGAACCCGCCCGTCTCGCTGAAGGCTCCGTTCCGATTTGACACTACCTTGGGTAAAGATTTTAGTCTGGTGGAGCAGAAGACGCTGCGGGAAGTGGGATTCCCTGCGGGCCTAAATGGTTAGAAAATCGAGGGCGATAGGGAGGTGATCGTGTCGAGAAGGGTCAAGATCCAGGAGGAGATGAAAGAACAGGGACTGCAGAAGCTTGCAAGGGATGGCACTGGAAATCTGACCGTGATGGCTTAAACGCGACCAATGTGGTTTTCTGGAGCGGAAAAGACAGTATAAATTGGACGAATGGATGACACTGGCTAAATTCCGCAAGAACGACTGGGACCTTACCCAGGAACAACGAACTATCAGTCCAAGAGCCGACAGGAAGTTACTGAAAGATCGACAAAGATTATCCGACTCATTTTCGTCTTAATATTCATGGTATTACCGTCATCGCATAGCCCGATGTTTAAATTTTCCGAAGCAGGGATATTCATTGACATGGAACGGTGCAGACGACGATCGTCGGGTCCTACATAATTTTTTTCCGCAGTCATTTCGTGGCTAAAATAAATCCGGTCATATAAGCGAATTAAATTGTCCTTCCATTTTCGGCCGCGATGGGTTGTTTTGCATTGTTGACCAATGTCATGAATATGAAGGCAGTGCTTCCGCTGTTTGTCTACAGCTCAGCTTTCTCTCATTCTCGCCCTCACTGTCAGTCTCGATGTCCGCTCGCCACTGTTGTCGCCTGTTTACCACACGTAGCACTCGTCCTCGTTACACGCTTTTGCCTTCCGAGCTCCGAGTCTTCAATCCCTTCGTCCTCCTCGCCCGTCGTTGACGGTTGACCTGTCTAGCCCCTCCTCACCTACTTCGACTTCGCGTCCTCACATATTCGCCTCCCGCCTTCCCCGCCCTCCACATCGTCCAGTTTCCACTAGTTCTGCATCAAACTCACCAAAACCGCGCAGAATACGTACATCATCCGATCTTCCACCGTTTCTCGTCCTAGGAGCAAATATGAACTTGAAGTGAAATCTCTAACATGGGATAAACGAAAATCAAGGGACCAACAGTCCCGCTTAAATTAAATTATTCACAGATGGCCCACCCTGGGGTCCTCCGCGAATCTCTCGGACTGTCCGGTCCACTCGGATAGAAGTTGCTTTTTAGTCAAACCAACAGACTGTCGGAGACTGTCGGCCGCTTCCTCCTCCGCGAATCTCTCCGATCCACTCGGATTCCAGTTGCCTTTTAGTCAGACCCGACCACGGAGTCCTCCGAATCTCTCCGATCCCCTCGGACGCAAGTCAACACTGTTGAATCATTGCATCTCTTAATCATTGTACAATGTCTAGCCTCCGGCGATCAACAGGCGACTTACGTAGTACATACGGTTTCAATTTGCAATCCTCCTCCTCAAAGAACGGGGTGCAGTCTTTTTCGACGTGGTATCTGAGGATGCGAAAAAGAATACGGTTGGGCGAACTTGAAGTCGAAACACTTTACCTTCCCGGCTGTCAAACTAAAATTCGACACAGAAGCAAAGGTATTTCCATAGTACTCAGGCTGGATGTGTAAGACGGTTTTTTCGGCGCCCGTCAATCTCGAAAACCCTCTCGGATGGGAAAAGAACCATTGGGAGAAGCGGTGACGGTGCCGACGTATCGCACGAGACCCACAACAACTGGCAGGCTGAGATGGATGCGGCACGCGGAGGCTTCTAGGGTCTCTCCTCAGTCTCATTGCGAAGGGCATCGGTGGCATGCTTGCTTCTTTGCGTTTTCTTCAACCAGAGCGACTCTTTGCTCCTTCAACGTCATCGCAGTTGTGCGGTTCTGGAGGGATGCATTAAAAAGATGTGCGAACATTGGCCTTCAGTGATGGACAGTGGACACTGGCCCATCACCCACCTGGCCGTTCCGAGTGGGTGCTCCATCCCTATGACACTCCCTGTGACCGACATCCGCCGCGGATATTCACACAATCTCACAATCAGGAACTCCCCGTGGATTTTATATAAGCCTGGGGTCCTGGAAGCCACATATTCACAATGGAACCTCTCCCCCAGTCGATCTTCGTGCTTTCTGTCATTCTAACAGTATATGCCATCTATCGTCGTTGGACGCGCATTTCGATTGCAGATATTCAGGGACCCGAGCCCGAGTCGTTTCTTCTTGGTAGGTGCATCGTGATCAGCCGGTTATCCGGCCATTCACAAGCCATTGGATTGACCAGGATGCCTGTCTGAATTCTTTCAAAGCCAGGCTGCAGAGGCGCGTCACCCAGGCACATTCTTTGGCAACGATTTAACCACCTCCCCAGGCCGATTTCAAATGGCAAGCACGTTTCGGGCACGTCGTGCGGGTGAGAGGCATATTGGGGGTACACTTACTTCGCACAATCCACCTCCATATTCTAATACGGGAAACACATGTACAGAGCGATCGCCTCCTCATCTCCGACCCAAAAGCAATCCAACACATATACAACTCGGGATACCACATCCGTAAACAAGGCCTTAGGAGTGAGCTGACGCGCCTTTTCACGGGACCGGGCCTAGCTTGGGCGAATAGTGCGTGTGCGCAGACATATATTCACGTCGCGTACTAAATAGCGTGAGTTAGACGAAACCCATCGGCGACAGCGCAAAGTCAACTCCCCGGCTTTCGGTACGAATGCAGCCCGTTCATATGTGCCTATTTTTGCGGCATACGCTAGTGTAGGTCTTGTTATCTCATTGCGTAGTGTTTATCTAACTTCTCTTCAGAAAGTAAGAGGATCACACCCTTTTTTTTTCCGTCGCCAACATTGTAAGCAGCTTTCTGCCAAGTGGAAAGAGATCTTAGCCGCCGATGGATCCGCCGTGGTCAACACCCCACGCTGGTTTTCTCGATTCTTCCTTGACGTTATTGGTGAAGGTCCGCCAATCTTCTTTCGCTCAGTTGAGTGCGCCGCTTAATTGATCCCCTTGACTTTAGTTGCCTTCGACTACCGGTTCCACGCCACGGACGACGAGAATGACGCAGTCGCGGCGGCCTTTTCCAGCGTCATGTTGGTCCCAATATTTGAATGTTTTCTCATTGATTAATCTCATCGCACAGCCCCATGTTTTCCGTCCCAAGCAAAACAGCGATATTCATTGTCGCGCTCTTGGAGTTTTTGCCCATCAAGCTACTCCAGCTCTTCTTGGACTACGCGCCCCTCAATGGTCTCCGGAACAGCCGGCGCGTAACCCGCATCGCCGTTGGAGTCGCGAAGGACCTTGTCGACGAGAAAGCCGAGGCGCTTATCGCGGGCAAAGGGAAACGAGACATCATGAGTTTGTTGGGTGCGTTTCAGCTAATTCCCTCATGTGCGGAGCTGACCACCGATCCCAGTCAAGGCTAATGTTTCGGCCAATCCGAACACGAACCTCTCCGAGACCGAGATGCTCGCGCAGATGCAGTATGTCTTTCCCCATATGTTCCTCAGACTGGAATGAACATTTGTTTTTGGGTAGAACGATAATGCAAGCGGGACATGTATGAATTGACATCTTACATTCTGGCAATTATTAATCGCCTTGTAGGAAACAACCGCGAATACCTTATCGTGGTCGGTCTTCGAACTCAGCCAGCACCCCGATGTACAAGCCAAGCTTCGTGCGGAGATCCAGGCAACCGAGCGCGCGATGCACGCCCGGGGTGCCACAGAATTCACATATACGGATTTCGAGGCGATGCCCTACACCATTGCTGTCATGAAGGTCCGTCACCCTTCTACCCTCAAACTTCTTCCTATAACAGTCCACTGTGGACTGGTAGGAAACGTTCCGGTTCCACCCTGTATCGTAAGCCATCCACTCGGAAGATGATACACGATAACCGGAGCGCGTGTGCAGATTCAACAGCGTCCGCGAAGCCGCGCGGGACGAGGTGCTACCGCTCTCCACGCCTCTTATCACCAAGTCCGGTAAAACGATTACCGAGCTCCCGATCCCGAAGAATATGATCCTGGTCGTGTCGACTGCCGGATACAACAGGTGTGCGGGCTGGCAATATCATAATATCAAAAACACGATGCCTATCACTGTCTTTTCTGCAGAAATACCGCCGTGTTTGGACCCGATGCGCATGTTTTCAACCCGGAGCGTTGGCTTGATGGCACAGTGCAGACAACAACCAGCGTCGGTGTCTACGGAAACCTGTATGACTCCCGTTTTCGTCTCTGGCCCATCCTAATTTCTTCCCAGGGCGACATTTGGAAGTGGCCATCGCGCCTGTATAGGTACATATCCCTTTTGGTGCACCTTTGCCACACATCAAAATCTAACCGCCCCTCTCGCCCAGGTTGGAGATTCGCGTAAGTTCGAAGCACGTTTATTTCCCTGCTGCTTAAATTCCACACAGAGTGTACGAATACCAATCGTTCCTGGTTGAACTCGTGAAGGACTTCGAGTTCTCGATGGACCCTTCCCTTGTCGGAAAGGTTCGCCGCGAAGCATCGTTGGTGATGGTGCCCACCATCTCCGGAGAAGTTTTGAAGGGACCCCAGCTCCCTATTACCATCAGGGCAGTTGACGCGCTCTGACGGTCTATCTCTAGTTGTTCATCTAGTAGTATGTTACCCCATGCCGCACATCTAAATCTCGTAACTCTCAAGCGCACCCATCTTCAAGTTTTCAGTCTCAGGAAAGGGGTACATAAAAGCGCATTAAATTCTCTTTCCATGTTCAACAATATTAATTTGAGCACGTATTAATTTGAGCACGGAGTCCTCCGGCTAATTCAGAATCCTTGTCGACGTTCCAGCGAGGCAGAAAATGCCTTAAAAATACCAAGATCACTTACAAGAGTACTTGCCCTTACTATCACTCAGCAGTACGTGAATTAAAGGCACACACATACAACAGGAATGGCGAGGGCAGTATATGTACCGAACTAATAGTAATTGGTGTGTACAGCGAGGGTGCACTTAGTGGCGGAACAAATCGAGTAGATGGTTGGATGGCGGTGGGTGAATGCGATAGAACTATGCTGTGATACAATGCTGAGAGGGGATGGATGTGAATTGCGTGCCATGATGTGAATCCGAAATCCGATGTGGTTCCTGGTGAAAGAAAAGAAAAAATCAAGAGAAAAGGAGAGGATGGATGCATGAATGAGTGAATGCATCAGCGGCCCTCGACGAGGACCTCATTCGACACGATCATGACCTCGTCGTCTTCGGCTTCGTTGCCGTCGACCCTCAGCACCTCGTCCCACCGCTCCTCGCTCCACGACTCGTCGTTCTCGTCCTCCTCTTCGCCGATGAAGAAGCGCGGGGTGCGGACAGCGAGGGATGGGCTCGGGGACTTGTGCGCCATATGCTGCGCGCGCTCGCGTTCGGTGTCGAGCCTGACGAGTTCGATGAGGATCTCCCAGCGTTTATACCAGGACGTTTCCCAGCGAGGCAGGGGTGCAGAAGGGGAGGTGGAAGCAAACAAAGTTGGCGGTCGTTTCGAGGTCAGGTATGCTGGGCGCGACCGAGGGGGTGAGACAGGGGCCTTCAAGTCCTTGTCATCTTTATCCATATCAAGATCCACTTCCTCCAACGTCTCATCCTCCGACCGCACGTCCCGCTCGCTCTCACTCTCCACGAGCGTCTCGTCCGAGTCGTCGCTGAAGCCCGCCGTCGACATGGACGCGGCCATCGACTCCCCCTCGCTCTCTTCGTCCTCCGAGTTCCCATCAACGACCTTGCTAGCACGCGCACGCCCTTCCGCCAGCATGTGCACATCGTACATCCACAGAGTCTTTCCCATCGTCCACAGCGGAAGCCCGACGAAGCACCGGTCCATGTGGGCGCAGTACGGGTCGCGCAGCGCGGTCAAGTCACCCCGCCGTGGGTGGATCGTCATCGGCGGCACAGGTACGAAGTTTCGGCTCGGCATTCGCGGCGGCGCGGAGTCGCGTGGGGGCGCGCGAGGCGGCGCCATAGCGCAGTATGCGTAGGAGTCGTGTATGCGGCTGGTGTGCTCATCCCACTGGTCCTCGCGGAGCGCCCACACATACTTGAGGTGGAGGAGCGCGTGCCGCGAACGACCGTGGTGCCCGTACGCGTGCCGCAGCGGGTTCGTATACCGGACGCGGTCTTCTGAGTTGGGGGAGAGCGGAGAGGGAAGGCATGAATAGTTTGTGCGCACGGCTGGGGGAGACGTGGAGACTGGTGTAGGGCGGCGAGGAAAGGACGGGAGGGCAGTCGTGGGGAGAATGGCCGGGTATGGCTCGAGGGGAGAGGGGGGAGAGGGTGGTACGGCGGGCGGAGGCAGAGGCGGAGGCCCTGTTGGCATCGGCGGGAAGAGAAGGAGGTCGCGGCCACCCTGCCCGTACTCGGCGGGCGAGTCGAGGTCGATATCAGAGTCTGCGGAGGAATAGCCGTCCGAATCCGAATCGTCGTACTCGTCGTCGCAGGACGAACCCGTATCGACATCCATTTCGGTCAAGTTGAGAGATGAAGTCGAGGCAGATGCGGAGGAGAGAGAGGGGAGGACGGGCAGGGACAACGGGTCAAGGTCGTCGTCGTCGTCTGCGCCGGGCGTGGTGACCGCAGTAGTGATGTCCATATCAACATCAGCAGTGGCCGAAGACGACGACGACGAGAGAGACGGTATCCCAATTTTTTGGAAGAGAGTCCTGGTCCATTTGAGACCAGGACGCGAGCGCGGGGGCGCGACGGGCGCTTCGGGTGCTACAATGGGGGCTGCTGGGCTGCTATTGAAACCTAGCCGGCTGGTCGGCCGCGGGGGGAGTTCGGCCTCGTCTTGGTCGTGATTTAGTTCGTGATGTTCGTCTGCAATATCAGACTCGAGCTGGTCGTCGGGGTCGGTGTAGTTGGACTGAAGCAGAGAGAACGAGGCCATGGTATGTATTTTTTTCGTCACGGTCGCGGGTGTCGCAAAGCCACCTGGAAAGTATAGTACTAGTGGTCAGCACGGCGAGCAAAGCGTGTAAGGACGCGTACTGACAGAGAAACGGGCGGGAGATGAGGTATCCAGCGAGCACGGTCGCGGTTTGGTCGTGGTCGCGGTGGATGCGATCTTTTGGAACTTGCCCCGAATTCACACACGTGACTGCCGTAACGAGAGTCGATCATCCCCTTCAGGCTATTGTGTTTCCATTCTATTGTGTTTCGCTACAAAGAACCTACAAAGACTACACTTTCCCGCGGATGCGTGTCTCAAGTAGCCGCAGGGGAGGATAAACGACCATCGTGACAACGAAGGCCAGCTCAAACCCGATATCTCCCGTGGTCTCCGCAATCGGTCCAGTGTACCACACCTGTGCCATCGACGGGATGGCGATCCCAATGCCGCACATTGCGGCAACGATGGCCGCAATTCCGGTGGGTAATTTCCCCGGCGTGTTCCAGTCCGCGAGATTGTACAGTGCGATGTCCCCTTTTCTGAAGATAAAATGCTCTTCGAGGACGATCGCGATGTAGGCACTAGCCCAGTATCCAATGAGCCCAAGGAAGTTGCTCAGGGTCGTGTAGAAGCTGTGGGCTCCAACAATGGAGAGCGGGATAACGCTGCTAGAGTTCAGCAAAAGCCCGAGACAATAGACGCGAGCACTTGCATGCAGGTAGCTAGTATCGAAAACACGTAACGCGGCACAACGACCAGGACGGGCATGAGGATCTGCATGTTGAGCGAAATGGAATAAAATCTGTCCGGACGTTTACACGACGCAAATGAGACGGACGGAATGGTACTGACGTAGCAGCAACATTTCCCATGACAGATAAGGCGAGGAGCACTGTGAGGAACTTGCCGAACCCCTTGGCGGGACTCAGCATGGCGTTTAGGATACCGCCCACATCTCCGCTCTCGTACCCCGCTTCCCATGCAGGGACGCTCGCGAGGCACGCCCCAATCAGTGCACCGAAGCACTGCAGGGCGATCGTGGGCAAGATAAGGCCGAGATACGAGTAGATAAAATACGCTTGCTGCAGCGAATGAATACAACATTTTTTTTGGCAAGAGTTGAATATATACCTTGGAGCGTCAGGGCGCATGTAACAACTGAAGTCCGACGCCAAAGGCGACCAAGTGAGGACGAAGCCAGCGATGACAGCGGCAAAGGATAGGATAGTGGGTGCTGTCGCGGGCTCTACGGGCGCAAAGTGCTGGAAGTTCTTTCCCCCCAGCCCGACCGCGATCAAGAAAATGATCACGACGGGGATCCAGGCGATCCGCTCGTACCTAGGCACCCGTGTCATTGAACGTCGTTAATTGAGGGGCAACCATACCAATGGAGAATTTTCCAGCCGCAGAAGGAGATGAGTAGCGATACGACGGCAATAATGACTATCCCTATGCTGCAAAGGGATGAACGCTGTCCGAGGGTGACAGGGAGAATGCAATTAACCTCCAGCTGAGATTCCCGTCAGCAACGGCTGCGAGTGTTTGGCCGCCCAGAATACAGTCGAGGATACAGAAGCCAATCATGCCTATGAGGTTCAGCAGAACGGGCGCGATGACGCCGAAATAGCTGCAATGATTATACAGTCTGAGCAAAACCATGCCACGCAGAAAGGGATATCATACCCGAAGCTGTAGCGAGCCTGCACCATCTGACGCAGACCCAATTTCGGTCCCCAGGTTGACCTGAGTGGTGTTCAGCAGCAATCGCGTCAAGCGAACAAGGGACTAACAGATATCCTGGAGGTAGGCAGCACAGGAGGTTGAAGAAGAGAATGATCAAACAACTGTCCCTCAGACTGAGGCCATACGCAATTGGGCCCAACGAGCCCGTCGAGAACCTGTAAAATATAAATTTAGGATGCGCCGTACTCCAGACAACTGTAGGATGTCGCACGGGAGGAGATTGAAGCTGGCTGAGAACCATATGAAGAAAATCTTGCTGTATTGCGGATCCGTCCGTTCCTGCAACCCCAGCTCAAAATTGATGCAAAAAATGGGCGATAAGATGAATTCACTTCGAGCGAGACTGGTCTTATGCCTAAGGTGGTTATGGGCACGGATTAATGGACCGGGACGATGTTAAGCTTGATTTAACTGACCTCGCGCTTCGACACCCCATTGCAGCAGCCGACGCTGCCAACCGGGGGCCACACGGTAGGGATCCGATTTTTCAACTTGCTGCACGTCGGTGGCCTCGAATTTCTTGCTCATCGTGCCTAGAAAGACCCTCTGAGGAGATCGTGGTGAAGCGTCAAGGAGGTCATCTGTTCTATTGACTCGAATCGCGTTAAAAAGAGAAAAATCTGTAATCGCAATCGCGATTTGCTATCACGGGTTTGATCGGAGTGCCGTTCAGTGTTGGTGTTTGTTGTTCGAAGCATCAATATTCATCCCGATACAGAAATAATTCAGTGCTCGCCCTGAGGCCTAAGGTCTTAAGCGGCTTAAGGCTCAGTAAGGTCTTATTTAATAAGCCTTAGAGATTTCGAAACCTCATTTAAGGCCTCAAGGGCGAACACTGTAGAAATTCGTGTGAAGTAAAAAGACAACATTTCAATCGTCCAAAGAAAAAATGGCAAGCGTGTTTTGAGGCTTCTGCGACTGCTTTACAACGAACGCGGATTTCTGTATATGACGTCCGCTAAAAAAAAATGACCGTGTGACCAACGCGCGATGAGACGCACGCGTACCTTCATTTCATCGCAGAAGTTAACCACATTCATGAAGGACCACCAGCCCTGGCCATCTTCTTGTCGTGCCCCCGCTTACGATTGTGGTTGCTGCGACTGGCCTTGGATTTATCCTTCCAGGCGCGTTCACGAGCAGTCGCAGCTGCATCGTCACCGCCGCCGCCACCCCGGCCTCTCCCGCCACCTCTACCGCCCCGACCACCTCTTCCGCGACCCCCTCCGCGCTGCGGGCCACCGCTCGAAGACGAAGCGCCTTGTGAATCCAGAACAATTTGGTTCTGGTTCCCAGCAAACTCGTGCTTTTGCAGGATTTTATCTTTCTTGGGCTGCATTACGAGGACACGATTAGTGGGGATTTAATCCATCGGGAAGGTACGCTTACGTTTCTCTCCAACATGATCCTCCAGCCCTCAAGCTGCTCGTCGCTCCATCCTGCACACATATCAACGACGATGACAAGATCGAAATACGACAGCACAAACCGGTTTGAGTCTTCAAATCAGCTCTTGGCTTCCCTCTCCGAGTCTGGGCATCGCGGTCGAAAGCTTGGGATCGCGGATATAAGCCAGTTCGCAGATGGTCTCGGGACTAAGAGCTTCTTCATCGTCCTCAGCATCGCCGTCTTCACCGCCGCTTTCCTCCCCATCGCCGGCCACCTTAACATGGATATGGGCGGCGTCGATATCCAAATCGCCATCGTCGGCATGCTCTTTCATCTTGCCTTTGCCGGCACCGTCCTTGTCTTCTGCATCCTCCTCCTCCTCTTCATCATCGGATATTGCTTCCGCTCTCCGAAGGATGTCGGCCTTCATCTGCTCGATGAAGGTTCGGTCACGGAGCACCGACTCGTGGCTACAAAAGCTTTCAGTATTCAAGCCCGCAGTGAAAGGCACGAGATTGGTGCACGTACTCTGTCTTTTTGCCAACCCTGAGATGAGATAGATCCATGGCATCGTCGTCATATACATTCCGGCGTACATAGCTAGCCAACTCATCCGTACTTGGAGGGGCACTCTGAAGCCCTTCCTCCGAAGGGGCAGTTCCTTCGAGCAAAGCTTCGACCACTTGCTCTGGAGTCGAGTAGGACGGGTGCAAAAGCAGTGCACGGATATACTCCGGTGCGTGCTCAGGGAGGACGTCCAAGACTTGCGTTACATTGACGTCAAGCTCTGGGTCCTCCACGGCTGTGGCAGCCGGAGGTGACACATCTTTGCCTTTGCCTTTCGTACTAGGCTTCCTCGTATAACCTCTCCCAAGATTGTCGACACCGGGCGCGATACCCGACGATCTCAGAAGAATCTTGAGAACTCCAGGATCTTTTTCGGAGGAAGAGTTAAGAGACTGAAGTGTCGACTCCAACAAATCGACCCTGGCATCCTTCTCCTCCGCGTGGCGGAGAGAGGAAGCGAGAGTGCGAGACAGATCATAAGTTTGCTGATAGTCTGCCAACAGCGACCGATTGAGAAATGGGGTTTGATCGGCATCGGGCTGTGAAGAGGATGGCAATCCGAGAAGTGTGAATATTATATCGAAAGTGCGATCAGCTTCGACGGCAAGGGCGGCGCCGCTGGAAGAGGACATGTCGTCCAACAGGGAGCGAAGTACGATGTGGAACGCGTCCACCAGCGAGACCTTGGTTTCGACCCAGCTCCGCTCCCACTGAAAAATCGTTACTTTGGATAAGCCACAATGTAACAGCGCTCTCACCTCATCAGACTCTCTGGAGTCAGAGACCGAAAGGCCACCATACGAATGTGCAATGGTAGATAATCCAGCATCATACGCTTTTGCAAGCGCGATTATGAATTCCTTTGAGTGCGCAAATGCGCGCAAGGTCTTCTTGGGGCAAACATGCAGGAAAGATGAGATGCAATATCCCGTTTTCCGCAAGGCGTATAGACCCTGTGACGAGGAAAGAAGCTGGGTGAGCGCCGGGACCAGCTCGGATTCAACCTCTGGAGGCGTGGATTCGAGGCCAGCCGCTAGAATGACGCGTGTCTGGGTAGCGTGCGTGCGCGCGTAGATTATTGCAAGATCGACAAGGGTTTGCAGATCCAGCCCATCCGCAAGTTTCCCCGCCAAGATCAGTGCTCTTTTACGAATCAGCTTATCATCCTGCGGGACTGGAGTTTCCCAAATTAAGGAGTCAAGGGTAGCTCGAGCTGTATCCTTGCAGTAGGTGGAGATGAAGTTACGAGCCGCCGGGGTGTCGCGTTGCGTTGGGGGAAGCGCTGCAGTGCTCAAAAGAGCTGAGGCTATGGAGCTTTTGGTCGCCGCAAGTTGCGCTGGTGATAACGACTTCCTGGTTGCCGCTGAGGGATAGCCAGGCAGTCGAGGTATCATGGTGTTCGGTGTTCGGAATTGGGGGCGAAGCCGGGTGGAAGCCGAATGATGGCGACAGCAATGCCGGCTCGGGCCGGCCGCCCTGCATTCTTTTTGCTGTCTGCATACTCTGCTCTTGCTCTGCATAACTCATGTTGGCCAGTGCATTCTTCGCATGTTTCTCGCATATCTTGCTTCACTCTTACCTCTGTGGAATGCTTCACAAAAGCCAGAGATTCCTCAGTTTTTGTTCAACTTAGCAGCCTACTAGTAGTCTCGAATTTAGTGGCTCGGAACGCCTCGTATGCATCCATCAAGTACGGGAGCGTGTCGGTGAAGACAGCAAGTCACTGAGGCAGATGCAGCATACGCCCAGCGGCTCCAGCTCTGCACGCGCGGATTTAATTTGCGGCCCGGGCAAGCACGCCCTGCAGACGTCGGAGGACTAAGGCGCAGACCAGAGCGCGCGCGTAGTGCTGTTTGGCTGCGTGTATTGTCCGAGTAACTCGCGAGGTCGACCGTCCGACTCGGAGGCGGCCTGATTTTTACAAAAACAGGACTTACGCTTCAAAGAAAGGTATAGGTATATTCATTCAAGGGTCTGTCGCTCGCCAGGTTACGTGTCTATTTGCCTAGGCATGAAATAGATGGCGCGTCGGAGATGGAATGAGAGGAGAAGCGGACGGTGGCCCATATACTCGCCGACAGGCCTTGCATTCTCGTTAGCAACGGACTTCTCCGTCGTTTCGGTAGTTGGCTGCCGTTGGAATCTGGGTTGCAGCGTGAGTAGAGAGTATCGACCACCGGCGATGGTGCCAAGATGCTGAGAGATAAAGGGCGGAAGAAGGCGCCCGTGGGCGGGCCCGTCTCGCCACCAAGTCGATGCGCGACGACCAGAAGAACCACCGCCCACACATAAAGCGGTTCCTCGGGTGGGCGTTGTTGTAACTCGTCAAGGAGGGCGACCTCGTCTCGGCCCTGCGGCGGCGCAGCCTGCGGACACAAGCGTGCTCTGGGAGGCGAACAGCTCGATGTCGACCGCGGGCGGGAACAGCACGGTCATGTCGTCTGCGAGACAGAGGACGAGGTGTTCGTCGAGCTGACGCCGGCTCGCCATGGCGGTCGAAAAGGCTACTAGAACCATATGTGCCGGCGCAAACCGGAAAAGTGCGCGTGCGCCGAGGCTGGCGGTGCGCGAGATTGTGTGGCATTTTGAAGACCGGTACAGAAGGAGGCGCTTGCCTTTCTTCAGGACGAGGGACGCGCGTGGATTACAGGAGAGCGACCGATGGGAGTTCAACCTTTGCCTTTGAGTACCAAGCTATATGTCTGTTGTATATTCCAAGAGTTGGATTTCAGCTGTCGAAAAGACGTCCACCTTCGACTTTGAATGCCCGCAGAGTGATACCTTGGCTTTCCGACCAACGGATTTGCTCATTCGCTTCGACAGCCTCCATTGACCCATCGAGCACATCGTACACCAATACACCATTCAAGCTGCGATCTGTCTGTCCCTCGATATGCGGCGTGCCCTGCTTCCGTGCCGCCGCGACCACCTCCAGTACGCTCGCGAGGCCCGTCTTCTACGCGACCAGCCACTTCTTCTACGCGACCAGCCACTGTTTGCGCTCGTTGAACGTCCGCGTAATAAGCAGGCTCTACGACGTCTGCGAAAGTGTCCCGGAGGCCCTCACGGATGACTGATTTCCAGGAGGAAGGGCTAGACGCGTCGATGATCCATTTCTCGACCCCTGACAGTTCGAGCTGGAGCGCTTCGGCGACTTGCGGGTAGGGGAGATCGTGCGGCTCTTAAACCCCGGGGATGCTACCGTTGCGGCTACGCCAGCGAGTATTCGACTGCCCGCCAACGAGTATTTGTTTGCCGTTGCTCTAAGCAAGGAATTTCAAGTGCAATTGACCGGATTTCTCGTACGTTTGAGGAATGTGCTTTTCCATTGGGGGAGAAGTCCCACTCCCGCAAACAGTTTTCGACGTCGACGCGAGCTGCAGAGCGTCGGCGGCTCGTTGGGGGTCGCGAGGTCCAGCAGCCCGGTATAGATGAACAGCGGGGATTGCGTTAAACGGGCTGTATAGTATGCAAATGCATGATGAGCTTTGGTGAGTGTAAATCGGAGGAGAGAGGCGCGCACGACCGGTATTAGATCGGTCTGCTCTGGCGGTGTCGCATAAATGGTCTGCACCGGCGACGAATTGCTTTCTTTCGGGAGAGTTGGGAGAGTCTAGAGAGAAGCCCTCGATTTCTGGACACGATGAGCCATTGCACGGTCAGACTTTCAAAGGCACGCACTTTCTGAGCCGTCACCATACATCCTGGAACGGGCGGGCAAACCGGTGCGCTCCTCTTCTGTTTTTGACGAGATAGTTCAAGAGGTAGCTGGCCAATTCTTGTCTGAGGCGGGAGCTCATTGGCTCAAGCGTTCAAGTTGCAGGATGGCCCGGGAGTCCGCCGGCGTGATGTCATCACGAGCCAATCGCATCTCCTCCTCCTCCGACTGCTTGTGCGGATAGCCCTGCATCGACTCTTTCGCATGGCCCTCGCTTATCCGCTCGATGTTCCCTGCGATGACTCACAAAAGCCGGACTCTTCCTCAATTTCGTCAGCAGCCTGGTTTCGAATTTCTGTCAGCCTCCGGCTGGGGTATAAGTTTCTCGGAATGCCTCCTCTGCGGCTCTCTTCAGTACCACCATGATCTCCTTTAGCTTCAAGAACCTTGTCTCCTTCTCTGGCCTCGTCACCCCCCTCGTTTCCCTCTTCGGCTTCAACCTCTCCCTCCTCACTCCGGCCTTCAAAGCCGCGCTCAAGCCAGCTCTCCGCGAGCTTCACCCCCTCGCGTGTATGTGGCGCACCTACCAAGACTCATGTTGCACAAGAGAAACCTAGCATCGCTGCTATCGGCTTTCTCATCCTTCTGATCCTAATTATATCTCTCGCCGCGGCCACCCACCAGTGGATCCGCTCCCCAGGCTCCCCTCGTCGAAGAGGCCGCCTACACAAAGACGATCAAGATCCCCCTCCTCCTCCCCCGCCGCCTCCTCCCTCTCCTCAACCTCTCGCTTCTGGGAATGACGATGGGCAAGACGATGATCCCGACAGCGACGGAGCCAACGGCAGTGGCGGCGATGACGACTCCCAACAGGACGGTGGTGCGGACGGCGACAACGGCATTCGCGACGGAGACGGTCTTGCGGTTGGAGCGGCGCCTGCGCCTGAGGACCCCCCGCCTCCCGCCGGCGACGTTGAGGAAGACGGTGACGACGATGTGAACTACAGTGCATCCGACGGCGGTCTCTCTTGGCTTCTTCTACTGCTCCTCGTCAAGGTTGTTACCGCGCCTTTCTCTGGTACCGGCAAGGTCAACGTCAAGCCCGCCATCGTCAAGCCCGGCCCCGTCGACACAAGCGAGTCAGCCGCCCACACCCTCGCCCCCGTCGCGCGCCAAGGTCGCCTCTTCCCCTCCTGGGCCCCAATCTACTTCAAGCTCACCATCCTCCCTTGTTTCGCGCTCGCCATCGCTCTGCTGGTAGTGCTTTCGCCACCGTTACGCAGACAAGGTCAAGAGCAAGAGCAAGAGCAAGAGCCGGAGCAAGAGGTCGTGCGCCAGCCCGAGCAAGAGGTTGTGGCTGGGCCCGAGCAAGAGCCAGCACCTGAGCCCGAGCAAGAGCCAGCACCTGAGCCCGAGCAAGAGCCAGCACCTGAGCCCGAGGACAGAGAAGCTCCCGACCCGCCGCCTGACCCTCAAGATCCTGTACACGAGCCGCCGTATGGACCCCAACAAGAAGCACACGAGCCGCTGCCCGACCCCCAACACGAGGCACCTGAGCCGCCGCCGCCCGCCCCCCACCAAGCCGCCCGCGCACCCGACCCGACACCCGAATGGCACGCGGCGCGCGAACGCATCCGACTGGCCCTCTTCCAGCACGCGCCCGGGCCCGCGCGCGCGGAGGATCAGGCAGCACGCGCACAAGCGATGGGCATTCTGCAGCGGACAGCGGCACGGCGGGCAGCACAGCCGGCGATGCAAGAGGACACAGAACGGAAGCGGCGCGCGGAGGTACGAAGGGTGCAGCGGCGCATCTGGGGGTTGCTGTGTGAGCTGGCGCTGCGCGGGGCCGATGAAATCGAAGAAGACGAGAAGAAGTGAAGATTGTGGGGACTATCTCAATCGCGTCGAAGAAGACGGACGCAAGGCAGGGAGCAGAGAGGGCTGTTGTCCCCGCCTCTCTTTTTACTCCTGGTGGAATACCCGCGCGGACACTAGGTGCGCCGACGCCCGAAGTTTCCTTTCTTTCTTTTTCTTTATATATATTATTCTGTACATGTATACATGTCCTTGGCGGTGTTATTTAGATAGATACCCTACATATCCCCGTACGCACTGGTAGGCAGACGTGTCGAACCTGCTGTAGTTGGGAATATTATGGGTTCGCTCGGCGTCGTGAGGGAGATGAAGATGAAGCTATGGAGATGTGGGCACTGTCTCTGCGCTTGTACATTTAGTTTGGTCGGTGTGTTGAGGACGAGATCCCAGACCCGGAGGCCAACTCGCGAGGGGAGTTCGAGGACAAAGGTAAGGTACACTAAGGAGCAGAATCCTCCCTCCGAGGCCAGGTCTTTTTTGAACTTTTGAAGGCCTAAACGGAAATTTTTCAGAAATTTCGAGGTTAGATGGCAAGTTTCGTTACTTCATGCTGGGGAGAGTATAATAGCTCCCTTCCTTCGGCGGCGGTTCCAACTGAAGATTCATCTATGCTACTATCACCCCGTCGTAAGGCCATGGGTATTCCAGGTCGGTCTCCCGAAGGTTTGTCCCTCAAATTTTCATCGTCCCTTGGTCGAAGCTCCAGTATGACCAATGAAATAAGCCTAGCAGAAATTGCGGGGATAGCGAAGAATACTGATATCTCCAGCGCTGGCCGTGGGGCCACAAGTTGCATAGCGGAGAGGATAACGGTTCCGTAGACGTAATCGGCTAGAGCCAGTATCTAATCGTTCTCCCGAGTTAACATCAACCCAGTCGCTGGAGAAGGCTGGCCCACCGTCAAGAACATGTCCTTCCCGCGCATAACCCATGGCCAACGAATCTTGACCCTGTTCGCGCCCTGCAAATTCCAGCTCCAGCGATCCCGTCCCTCGATACACCACCGACTGACAACCACATCGATGAGGTGGCCTGCAGGACCGAGGAGCACCCAGATCAAAGGATTCTCCCATGTCGGGCATGAGAAGGATACGACACCCCGCATCCCCAGTATCACTGCTTGCCACATCACCACTCCGGCCGCGGCTGCGGCCACACCGTGCATCACAGGCACGATAAATTTGCCTCTGGATCCCTCAACCCGAACGTAATTCTTCAGCAGCACATCCTCCGGCGGGGTGTCAGTGCGCCATACAAGGCCAGATATAGCCGTAGACGGGTTGCAGCAGGAGAGTAGGAAAGCGAGAATTGGGAATCGTTTGTGAATCTTGAGGTGATCATCCCGGCTGGTACCGACCATAGATAAGATGGTGGGCATCTAGATGGCCAAAGTCACTGAAGGGCCGTACTTCAGAGAGAGAGATGCAGCATACAAATCCAAGAATGGTGGCACCGGCAGCATAAAATGCCATAACTCGGTTGCTAGTGTTATCGAAGACGCAGTCTAATATCGCCCCGCATAAGTTCGTTCCTTCCGGAAACGTACTTGGATCGGCGGCGGATTCGGTCTGGACACAAGATGAAATCTGTGCGTCGATGAAGGAGTATCCGGCATAAGTTGGCGGATTGAATTTGAAGCGCATTTGCAGTACGGAACGGCGAGGGGAGATGGAACGAAAAGGTGAGACTGGTGAAGGCTCCGGGGTATATATGCCAACTGAGAAGTACTCGGATCACTTCCGCTTTCGGATTGGCGCTGAGGAACACTGCAGAATTCGGAGTTACCTTATTGGTTGGCAAAGCGGCGTCATGCATGATAGAAATCGTATGTAAGAGAGACATCTGGCGAGGGACGATTGACACGAAGACGAAGACAATTTCAGAAGCGGGATCCATGGTTCAACTGAAGCAGTAGGCTTGATCTGAGATGTGAAGGAAATATTTGAAAGTTATTCTTGAGGCTTGCCGTCGACGCCACAGAGGGAGGACCCAGATATCTCGTGACACACTGGAGACAGTCTAATAGTAAGATGCCAACTGCCAGGTTTGAATTAATATTACGGCCTCTCTTGCTAAGATTGCGTTGCCCGCTGTCCCAATTTAGACTCCACCAGGCGTTACAGGTACAGGGGGAAGAGGATAGTATAGCTGTTGTTTTGAATAGACAGAAATCTTCGTAGTAGGAGGAGGGGAAGCACACGCCAACAGGACTAGTAGCAGTTGGCGTCATCTGCGTGGCGCAGTAGAGGTTTCGACAGGAAACCTGAGGAAACACACGGTGTCAATTGCCGGGTTACTTAAGGCAGGTTAACTTGTTAAGGGTCTGTTTTTAAGTTGCTTTTGATGCCATCACGGCATCTCTTCCTCTTCTGTTTGCTGGTCCCGTATCGGATTATCCGCATGTCCATCGCGTATGCTACCGTACTCTCTTCGGATGATTCAAATGTGATTCCTCAATCGTCTGCAGCCTCCTTCTAGGTTTGGGGTATAACGGTCCACGGAACGCCTCCTCAGCGGCTTTCGTTAGTACCTCCTGCATCCTCAAGAACATTCTCTCTCTGGTCTCCGAGTTGTCAGCGTATGTCTCGCCAGAGCTTCGATTTTCGCCTCCGGCCTCTCCATCCTCTCATCGCTCCGGCTCTGCTCTGCCGCCATGCCCAAGCCCAGCTCTCTGCGCACCTCACCCCGTCTCTACGAAGACAGTCGTTGCTCAGGAGAAGCCTCGCCTCTTTGCTCTGAACGTTTTCCCATTTTCATGCGCTGCGCCGAGGAGATCCCCCGCAAAGAATCCCCGCCTCCACCCCTGCCACCACCACCTCCTCAAGCTCCTCAAGCTCCAGCTCTCCGTTCTGCGGAAGACGACGCGCACGAGGACAATCTAAACTACGCACAAGAGAACGATCCAGACGGCGACAACGAAGATTATACTAGGCCTTTCATCGGTATCGGCATCGACAAGCCCGCCTTCTCGAGCACCTCCTCCCAGCATCGATGCCCACCCTCCCGTCGCGCGCCGCGTTCCCCCCTCCTGGACTGAAACGCAGAGCTCCCTTCGCGCCGACGAACCTGTGCCTCTTGGACTGATACGAAGATGTCCCTCAAGGCGCGCTGTGTATCCTCGCTGCCTGCACTGCGCTGGAGACGAAGTGGAGGCGGAGGTGGAAGGAAAGGAACGGAGGCGGAAGGGAAGGAAGGGAAAGGAAAGGAGACGGACGCAGAAGTGAAGGGCGGAGGCGCAGGGTGCGCCGCGGGGGGCGACGAAGAAGATGCGCATGAAGCACGCTCGAGGGCGAGGCCGACGGACGGCGCTAGCCAGGCAGGGAGGGAGCAGAAGGTGTTGTGCCCGCCTCTAGATCTCTTTGGCTCTGCATGGACTCGGGCACGCTGGCTCTCTACCCCTTTCTTCTTTGGGCTACAGTACCCCTTGTCTCTTCTTGCAATTGTTCTTTTTCTCCGTTCCGTCATTCTATACTCTATTCCGTAGATATCACGCTCCGCTCGTCGATTTTATTGCCCTAGATATTCCCGTACACACACACATCTCAATGAGACGTGGGAATACAGTATACAGTATTCGGGGCTCATTCGCGGTCGGCGTCGGGGCAAGATGTGAAGCAGAGCAAGGCGAACATATGGGGATTCAGACCTATCACGCGTCGGTGGAGACGAGACGAGGGACGTTCGAAACTTTGAATTGTAGCACCTGGACTGCCGACCGTCTCGAGTGCTGCGTGCGCGGATTTACATGTAATTTAGCGGGAGGCGCGTCGCGCAGGGACATGCTCGCGAAAATTGCCTTTTCAGAGCGCGCGGCGCTGGACGCTTTCAGACTCCAGATTTTTCACACCCAAATACGGCGGTGCCGCCGCCTCGGAGTGGCTCGCGGTACCGCCGACTAGGACTCGGAGTAGCTCGCGGCGAGACCCGAAGCGGCCTTATTCTAAAAACAGTGTTTATCCTTAAGTTATGTCGGTGGAAAACGAATATATTCGGGAGGAAACGATATCGATCGCATTGCGCGTCCGGGTTACGTGTCTGTCTAGTACGCGGTTAGACTGTTCGGGGTGCGTATTATAGGGTGTTCACGAAACACTGTAGGGGCGTTCACGAAACGGAACGCGTGGGCGGCTGGCTTCATCTACTGGACAGAAGCGCGGGGCTTCGTCTGCGGGACCGCGCTTCACGAAGTGGAGTCGATGGGCGGTGGATGGGCGTCCGTGGGGTGAATTTGAATGTGGTGGATAGACTCGGCATATGGGCGTCCGTGAAGCGAAGGGCGTCATGAAGTTAATGGGAGTGAATAGACAGACATCCGTGAAGTGAAGTGAATACGCGGAGTCGTCGACGCGCGATCCATCTGTTTCATTTCATATGCGTGAAACGAGGGCGGAAGGATCATGGTTCATGAAGCTGAAGCCACTAAAAGGTCATTAACGGGCGGTGTGCGACGCGAGGAGACACCCACTTTGTTTCTCGATCTTGCTGTTGTGGAAAAACGATTGCAAAATGCTGGCTTTGGCACTTGGGCGCTTAGACTCCTGCCATGACAGCTAGCTCGAGCTCTTGCTGGCACAATCACTCCATTGAACGCCCCACATCTCTATGCCGCGCGAAAGCAGCTCCAGCGACTTGGATGGCACGGGGCTGACCCCCGACTTGGAGGAGGAGAAGCAGATCTATGCTACTTCACCCACCGCTGTGGTTTCGCCCACAAATCACCCCGCGACGACGCGCAGAACGTCGGCGCCACCTCCCCTGACTCCAAAGGACAGATTTCGCTCCGCCGTGCAGAAGATTATCGCGATGCAAGACCCAGGCGAACCCGGTCTTGATCCCCGCCGGCTCACGGCGGAGGCCCGGTTTGTCGGGATTAAACAGGACTGCATTATCGAGTTCACAGATTACTCGGCCACTCGCTACAGCTCTAGCCGCATGACCAACCGCGAGTTTATACATTTGGTGAACGATCCCATCGCCAGCGAGCGGAAATCCTGGGTTAAAGTCCGCTGGGTAAATGTCGGCGGCATGAGCTGGGATGTAATCAAGGCTCTGTCCATAAAATACGGCGAGTCTTAGCTTAATGCCTGATCATTTGACTCCCTTAGATGGCTCTCTAAACTTGCCCCAGACTTGCATCCTCTGGCGCTTGAGGAAATGTTCTATGGGCAGGGCCTGCGGTCCAAGGCGGACTACTACGTAGGTCTCCTCTGTCTTGTCATTTTCTTTCCTCGCTTAGCCCTGCAGTCCCAGCACCTTTTCCTACGCATCCTTTGCCACGAGCTTTATGATGATGATGAGGAGTTCGTCGGGAACGCCCTGGCCCCTGGTCTCGCCGATCTCCCACGGGAGTCCGACTCGCCGACATTCGTTACAGACGCCGACGAGGAGACGGAGGTGCGCCAGCTCGGCAGGAGTGACAACGGAAAGGGACTGCACGGCAACTCGACACGCCGGAAGCGCCGCCCTCTACTGCCCACCAACTACTCGGATGCGAGAAAAGCCCCGCAGTCGCGTCTGATCGAACTCGCAACTATGCGCGACACCGCCGCAGACGTAGACAAGAAGCGCCGCCTCGAGGAGGCCACAGTCCAGGCTCTCAAGAGCGGCGATAGGGTGAAGGTCAAGGTGGCTCCCATATTTATCTTCCTGCTAAGAGATGGTGCATGTTTTCGCGAGCTATCCGTGGATTCCTCTGATTTCAAAGCAGGCACCGTGATATCTATGCACTCGACGCCGAATCTGGAGCTTACGCAGTCCATCGCGCTACGGCTGCGGCGGCCCAGATCGGACCTGCGATCGTCCGCGGACGCCTCGCTCCTCGTGCAGAGTCTCCTCAACATCGTCGCCAACAAGGCTCTGGAGGTCAACCTAATTTACTTGTTCCCTTCGTCTTTGATTTATTCGCCCCTTCATAGGTCATTGATGCATACCGCGTCAAGATAAAAAAGTTTGAGCGCGAGATCATGCTTAGGCCCAAGGTCACCACCGTCGCCAACCTATACATCCTCTCGGGCGATCTCATCCTGCACAAGCTCACGCTCGAGCCGATCAGGGTCGTCCTCAACGGCCTGCGGCAGCACGACCTTGACCGTGCGGCTGCGCTCATCGACATGACGGACGAGAGGAACAAGGAGGCCAAGGTCGTCGGGTTCATGAGCCACATGAGCAAAATCAAGCTTGTACGCACTGTTTACCCCCTCTTTTCCGAGTCGTCCATCGTCTCATGCACGCACACACGCGCCCAGGCAGATGCGCTCGAACACATGGAACACGTTCTCGCCAGCCTCGAGATGTTCGCGGGCATCGGCGAGAATCTCATCGACTACACGTTCAATGTATGCCGCTCCTATCCACCTATTCGCGCCGTGCCCGAGTGTTTTGTGCTGACCCGCAGCAGATGGCGTCGCACGAGATGAACGAGGCGATGCGGCGGCTCACGCTCGCGACGATAACCTTCCTCCCTCTCAGTCTCCTCACGGGGTACTTTGGCATGAACTTTGACCGGATGTGGAGCGTCCACGGGCATTCGGACCTCCTGTGTGTGCCTCCTCCCCTTACCTGAGCTGAACCTGACCTGCGCTGCCCCGCAGATTCTGGATTATCGCGCTGCCGGTGATGGCGGTTGTGCTCCTGATGTTCGTCATGCCCGACCTCAAGCGCGTGATGCGCTCCATGCAGATGCGCATCCGCGCGAAAAAGTTGAATTAAATAATGTTAATTTTTAGCTACCGCAAGCATGCGTGTTGCAGCGTTAGAAGAATTTGGACTCGAGTTGTGGTGGTTAACGCTGTCGGACTGATCAAACCAAGCGATTATATAAGCGACCTTTTGTTGAACTTGAACAGGCTTGAACGCGACTTCCCAGGTTTGCACGGTATTTGCTTGACAGGAACGCTGATTCCTCGACCAGTCAATCGTATCTTGGTCGGACCATGCTAAAACGGTGCGTTGTACGCAGCAGCTGCCCTACTGTTGGCCTAAAATATCACAGCTTCGCCGCAAGCTACTGTTCTTGTTGATTCTCAACTACAGTAAAGCAATAAGCAAAGGTTTTTTACGGTGAACGTAGACCATACCTCTCCAAGACTCAGAATCTCTCCGTCCATGGCAAGTGCCTCCACTGTGACACTATAGTCCCTCTACTATCGTTGTGGTGCCTCGCGGTGTACTAAACTTATCTACAGACTTAAAATGACTCTTGAGCCTCCCGTACACGGCACCTCGTCCTCGTTTCTTTCCACCACCTCGGTGGCCCTTCAGGCCCACTTCACCTCGGTCATTGAATTACACCCAACAACGAGTTCTCGTCTAGTCACCGTCCTCAATTACAATGGGAAACTGTTTTTCATTATTTTCCCGCAGAGTAAATTCGAAACCCAAGCAGGTCATGGAGAAGGAATTCAGCATTGTATGTTCTATTCTTCTCAGTACGAGTACTGAGTATCTGAAAGCTTTAATAGCCCGCATCAGATGAGGAAGTTCAGGCCACGCCGAAGACGATTCAGTACATGGTCGAGACGGTGAAGAAGCTGGCTACCACTATGGATGGCGTGGCCGGTTTCATTTCAGTGCCCCTCCTACCAGAGTTAGTTAAAGTCGCGATCACCGTCCTTGAAGCGTGTGAGGTAGGTATGATATTTAAAGGCATTTCGACATGGTCTCAGAAAAACATAGGACGTGACTGCTATCGAAGACAGTGTGAAGGACCTTCAGAAGCGTATCTTTTCGCTCTCGGTCATATTCATTGAGGAGGTCCGCGGTAAAGACTCCGAGGATCTTCAAGGCAGGATTAAAAAGCTCCAATCGTCTGTTCACCTTCAGCCTTCCATTGAAATGAGCTAATCACCTCCAGCAGAACTCTCAACATCATCCTCAAGGACCTGGATAAGATCAAAGGGCAAAATAAAGCCCTCCTCGCCATCTTCCGCAAACTCAACAAGGAAACAGTCGACAAATGTCATCATCGTGTGGACGAGGCTCTGGAACAATTTCATGCACGTAGCGTAGTTCTTGCCTCTTAAGGGTATATTATTGCTGACGCGCCTTGCAGTTAGCGCATGAGATCCACCTCGAGAACTTTGTCCAAGACATCTTGTCGAAATACCTCGACGCGAACAATCAACTTCGCCTGGACATGAACAGTCAAGTTTCCGATATGAGTCACCAGCTCGAAGAACTCACACAGGTGGTCCAGAATATCAACCGACCACATCATGCATCGACGATCTTGCCTCGACAAGATATGCCCCCGAAATACCGTATATACGGGCGGAACGAATTCGTCGACATCATTGCAACCCTTCTCACCCATGAAGATTCACCTCGAGTGTGCATAACGGGGGCAGGCGGGATGGGAAAGACAAGTGTGGCGCTCGCCGTTATGGAGAGCGCTATCGTCAATGAGATATTCCAGAAGGAATATCAGTTCTGGGTGCCATGCGTCGAAGCGACCTCGCCCAATAGTCTCCTCCGCATCCTGTATACCCAGCTTCGTGTCACAGCAGAATCCTATGATTCAGTTGATACTCTTATCAGTGAACTCAACGCCTCGAAGCAGCGGCGGGTGTTGCTGCTTGATAACTTCGAAACCCCTTGCTTTTCGGGTAGCGACGCCAATCGCGAGGAAGTTCGTGGCATCATTTATCGGCTAGCGAGCCTATCGCACGTAGCGCTCCTGGTCACCATGACCTCGTCGTTCCCTCCATCTAAAGATATCAACTGGCAAAACAAAGTCCTCCCTCCCTTGGATCCAGCTGCGGCCCGCGACGCCTTCAAGAGCGTGTACCAGGGCACTGTTGATGAAAAGCTGGATGAGCTCTTGGACGCTATTGGCCATGTCCCGCTGGCAATTACTCTCATGGCGGCTAATGCTACGGATTCGCAGGCGTCCCCGGAAGATCTATTGGGAGAATGGGAGAGAGCAGGCACGGTCACAATCTCCATCATGGATCGCACGATTAGCTTGTCGGTGAATCGCGAAATCATGAAATCGAATCCCGCAGCGTCAACACTCCTCGCTGTCCTCTCCCTGCTCCCAGCCGGGACAATCGGCAGTAACCTGCATTGGTGGGCGCCTGGTGTCCTCTCGCCCATCGATGCTATCAAGACTCTCCGCACTGCAGCACTCGTCGAACAAGAACATGGGAAATTCGCGACCGCGCGTATCTCTGTTCGCCCCACCGTTCAGGCGTACATGGCTCAACATGATCGCATCCCAGAAGAAGTCCGACACCAGGTGCACGACGCCTGCTATAAATACGTCCTTGCCCACAAAGCTATCCCCGACGACGCCAAATTCAAAGACGATCTGACCGCCTTGGCGAATGAAGAGACAAACATCCAGGGTCTTTTGATGCAGATCAATGTTGAGACTCTACGCCCAAATGCGCTCGACGCTCTCATCGTCTTCAGCATGTACCAGAGTTGGACTAAACCTAGCACCGTGGTGGCATTGCATGCGCTGGAGATCGCGTCCGCCGTGCGAGATGATCCCCACGTCGCCGACACTCGTGTTGCCGCTCATCACGTCGCCGAAGCTCACGCATGTCTGGGGCAGATACTACGTAGGCTTGACCGCTATGACGAGGCCTGCCAGCATTTCGAGGACGCCCATCGCGGCTTCAGCAGTTTGCCCGGTGGATCAGATCGCGTCCGGGCGGGTGAATGTTCGATAGAGCAGGCTACTACCTGGAGGTTTATGAGCAAGCCCGCTCAAGAGATGGAATCATTTGTGCTGGAGGCACAGGCGGATCTGTCCCATGATAAGAGCAATAAATACCACGTCGCACGTGGTTTGCTTGGACTGGGATGTTTTCTTTGGTATAATCATCAGGACGAACAGGCTCTCGAGACACTTTCTTCTGCAGTGGCCACATTCGAGGAGTTACATAGCCCAGCAAGCACGTTCTGGTGTCTTTTTCATATGGCACAGACCTACGCCCGCCAGAGAAAACACACTGAAGCGTTCGCTATCGCTAAGCAGGCATTGGAGAAAGGAGAACAAGCTGGCGACATGCGTGTTATCGGTGACATTTTGGCCATCACCGCGAGGTATCTCATAGGTTTATCATTGCACGACGAAGCCTATGCGATCATCGAACGAGCGCTTCGGACCTATCAAGTACTAGGTTCGCCCCTTGGCACTGGTGCTACTTTAGAGCTACTTGGCTATACCTGCGCAGCAAAGATGGACCTTGCCGGAGCACGAGTTGCCTACGAAGGGGCGCGGGTACAATTTGGCAAGGTTCAATCCGGCCATGGGGAATGGGGTAAAGCGAGATGTACACGCAACCTCCGGCAACTCGACGGCTTGCAAGCCCTTGATCAGACTGAGCTTTCCCGGTTGGAAAAACCCCCTCGAATGTAATTGGACCATTGGGCAGAAGTCTTCTATGTAGCAAGGGGGAAATTCGGCGAGTCCTTCAATTTATAAATGCTTATGCATTTTCGTAGCAGTCATTGGAGGAGGAGGAGGAGCATATTTCTGCGGAGGTTCCAATAGAGGAACAAGCAGGCACTGTACCTACGTCCATAGCATCCATACATACGCCTTCGAACGATAATAACTACATGTAGATATCTCACGGAAAGACTGAGAACTTGACCGAGAGAAGACCCTGGAATAAATCCATCTACATCCAGGGAGGCCCGCACACACGGTACTCGACCGGTCCCAGGGAAATAAATGGCCTGTACCAATGATCCGGTGACGACTTTGTTTCGTTTCGTTTCGGGAGATGAGTGCGGAGAGAACTTGAAGAGACGGGCAAATGTGTTGAATGAAGAAGCCCTCGCTTTCTGGACACGAATCGCACTAGCTCCCTGGCCGCGAGTCGCACTCGCTTTCTGGACACGAGTCGCAATATTAATGTTGCGATAAGCATTACACGGTGAGACTCAACTCAACTTCTTGAACGGCGCGCTTGACGGCCCGCACCCGTTTCGGACGGTCAAAGCGAGAAAAATGATGCTTGCGCTTATTTGGATGATGCAATCACAGCGTGTATCCTCCTCGATCTCGCGTCCGCCTTCGTCGTTGCCTTCACTGCTGGTGCTAGTGCTCGCTTCCTCTGGCGTTCCGCGGGCAAGGGCAAGAGCATAAACAGCAAGAGCAAGAGCAAGAGCAGGGAAGAGCACACGACTCAGACCCAAGTAAGAGGTGGTGGCGAGGGCAGAAAAGAGGCGGCGCTCAGCTGAGCGTAGACAAGAGGGACCTGCACCTGCTGCTCATGTTCAAGCTGGCCAGGCCTGTACGAACTCCGAGGCTGCAGGATCCTCGCGCGCTTATCCCGGTTTCCCACTGCAGGTTCCTCTGTCCGAAAGTCGGGCAATTCCACCGAGTCGATCTTTGACGACGATTCCTCGATCACGGAACGCACTGGCAGCGGGGTCTCGTCTCATCGCGCATTCTCCGCCTTTCGTCCACCAGAACAGCACCGCGTCAAGCCAGGCCCGGGGGCCCTTCGCTTGTGTGAGCCCAGCCCGTCAGGTGCCTACCCCTTGAGCTTGACGCCGCAGCGGGATGTTCCTCTCCTGGACCGCGCGGTCTTCTCCGGTCTCGTTGGTCATCTATGTGCTTTCGCTAACGCTGGCGTTAGGAAGACACGCGCAAGCAAGAGAGTAGGAGCAGGCGCACGAGCGAAAAAACGAGGCGAGCCCGCGCGAGACGACGCACCCGGCCTTCTGCCTGGCCTGGTACCCCAACAAGCTTAAGCAAGCTGTCCCCGCCTCGACGCGACATCTCGCCTCGCCTCGCGCTCCTCCCGCATCCGGCGCGCGCTTCTCGCACGGGTGCACTCTCCGCACTCCCAGCACACTCCCCGCACCTGGAAGAAAAGGCAACGGAAAGGAAAGGACGGTGTGCAAAAACGCAGAAGGGCGGAGTCGACGGGCTCCCTCTAAGACGGAAACAAAGAAGATGACAATGCATATCAGGACGAAGCTGGAGGGGACCAGCCTCACGCGTTCAGGTCGGCAACGGACGGCAGGGGGAGGGCTTCACGGTGTGTCCCCCCCTCTTTGCACGGACACTCAATCCCTCTCCGTTTCTGTATCCTCTTTCCGTAGATACTATGCCCCGCTCTTCTTGCCATGGATATTCCGTAGGCGCTCTCGGTACCAGTGTATTTGGGACGTGGGGAATACAGTATACAGTATTGTGTTGACTCGGATTCGCGCTGGGGTCGTGTGTGTCGGTGCGAGGCAAAAATGAGATGCAGAGAAAGAGGAAGATAAAGATAACGTATGCGTCGGCGGAGGGATGTCCGATTCGAAACTCTGAATCGCAGCGCATGTACACGGATAACGGTCGGCTCGGCCCGCGCGCGGATTCCATTTGTGGGGAGGCGCGTCGCAGATCGCGAACAGTCTCTTGTCCGTTTCGAATGTGAAGTTATCTGCCTCGCGTGTCCTCTGAATCGCCCGCTCTCGGTACCTCGCGGGACCGCCGACTCGGAGTACCTCGCGGGACCGCCGAGTAGCTCGGAGGCGGCCTCAACAAACAGGGCGTATGCTTGCGCTTAGAACAAAGTAAAGTTATATTCATTCGAGTATCCGTTGTTACGTGTCTGTGTGGCTAGACTGAGACTGTCCGGGGTGCCTACTGTAGGGGCGTACATCTGTGGACGGCGCTTCGCGAAGCGGAGTCGATGGGCAGGGGATGGGCGTCCGTGGGGTGAATGTGAATAGACTCGGCGGTGGGCAGTGCAGAGAATGTGAATAGGCGTCCATGCCGTCCGTGAAGTGAAGTGAATATCGACGGGCGATCTTTCTGTTTCATTTCATTCATGTGCGAGAAACGAGGGCGGAAGGATCATGGGCTCATGAAGCTGGAGCTAAAAGGTCACATTAATGGGCGGTGCGCGACGCGAGGGCCACCCACTTTGTTTTCCTTTCCGCGGCCAAGTCTATGCCTATTCGAAGGGGGAGACAGCGCTTACTCGAAGGCGAGCCTGTCGCGCGGGTGGATGCCCTGGCCGGCTCCGCCGCATCTGCGTCCCCGTCCACGGAGCCGGCATCCCAGTCCATACGGCGCGCCGCGCGCATGTCGGCCTTACTCTGGCGGGTCTCCATGCGCTGGCGCAGCGCGGACAGCGAGCGGAACGCGTTGCACGCGCGGGCCTCGCGCTTGACGAGGCGGGCACGAACCTCGGGCGGAGGGGAGCGGCTCTTGAGGATGCGGCGGACGGCCTCGGGGGAGACGCGGAAGCGGGCGGCGAGCACGGTGGTCGACGTGGTGCGAGCTTGCGCGGGGGTTCAAGTGGGAAGCAGCGGAAGGAAGAGGAAGTGGCGGAAAGAAGAGAGTCGGACGCCGTGCATGCGCATTGTCCTCGACGTCGTTGAGACTGGAGTACCAAACGACAAATGGCACAGCCACCCCACTACAGCACATCCAATGTTCAATGTCCCTTCTAACAACCTCATTGCTGGACTTCTTGTCCAAGCCCGCACCGCCAGGTGTCACCGACCCCCCCGCCCTTCCTCCGAACCTGGATAATCTTCCAAACCAAGTGTACATCGACGCTGCGCTCGCATACATCGCCTCTTACCCCTTTGAACGACCTTCGCGGTCTATACTCCGCAGAAGATCCAAGAGAACAAGTTCACACCAGATTCGACCTGGCGGGACAAGTCTCGGGCGGTTTTGCAGGCGTGCATCTTGACCGACAGGGGCTCCCTTGCTTCGCTGAGCAGCGGAGAACCGTACGACGCTCCTAAGCACCAGGCGCATTTTGTGCGTAGGCATATCATCAGCCGGCGGTGGACCCTCGAGGAGGTTGCGTCCGAGATGCGCGCGCTCCTTCAGCTCGGTGCGTTCTTTTTCAATCATCGAACGAGTGTCTGAGATTGGGCAAGTTCGGTCGCGCACCCGAACTGTCTTGACTCCTATGGACACGGGCCTACCAAGGAAGAAGAGCGTCGTCGACCAGGTATCCGCAAGTCTGAGTTCACACGTGAACTCACTTGGTTGTCTAGGTCCGCGAGCGCGACAACGACAAATGCCGCTTGACCGGCGTTGAACGTGACAAGGAGGGTTCCGAAGGGGAGGACCAAGAAGCACGCGGAGTCGCCACAGATGCGCTGCAGGTTGTCCACTGTCTGCCCTTTACGACTGGGAATACTGTTCGTCGTCCCTATACTTTTTTTCTGGCTATGTTCTGACTGTCTATCCATCAGTCCTTCGACCTGATCGAGGGGCTGGCAGGCATAAATTTCACTGGCTGGCAAGCGGACAGCGTGGAAAACGCGTTCTTGACGCGCGGGACTATACATGAACAGTTTGCCGCTTTCAAAATCTTCTTCGAGTGGATCCGGACCGCCGAGGGCGACGAAGTACGGTGTTTTCTTTCAAATGATCCAGAGAATGAATATTTGATCCAGATTATCATTCGCGGACGAACCGGCCCCGCAAGCCCGAACAAAGCTCTGAGGGGTCTGCTGAACGACCGCGGACAGAGATGCGATTCAATACTAGACAAGCCCCTCCGCCCCCGCCACGACACCAGCATCGCCGACCTTGATTCGAAATATTTCATTATTCACAAATATATTGGAGACATTGTCTGGATGTCTGGTGGAGCTGACCCTGTCTCGGACGAGGAAGAGGATGTGAAGGTCCTCTCGGACACCAACATCGGCACTGTCATAGAGAAGTTGTGCTCACCAGAGATGGACATGCTGCCGCGGGAGAGGGAGGGGGTATTCCGGCCCAGTATACAACTTATTCCCAAAAACTCGGTTTGGGCGAACTAATTCTTGTAATCTGTACTTTTCAACTATTCTTCTTCTTCTGTGGCCCAAGCCGGTGCGAGTTCGAACTCGACCCTTGCGAACTTCTTTCACCGCTGATTTCCTACTGTTGCATAGTCTGGACGGGCGGCTGGGCCCACTCCAATTTTTTGAATTCCAGCCCAGGCTGAGGCCCTCCGCGAGAACTACGCGGTTTAAATGCCATCCAGGCATCACATCGACTACACGTTCAATGTACGCCGTCTGTTCGCGCCGTGCCCGAGTGTTTTGGGCTGACCCGCGGCAGATGGCGTCGTACGACTATGACGACCTTTCTCCCTCTCAGTCTCCTCGGGGTACTTTGGCATGAATTTTGAACGGATGTGGAGCGTCGGACCTCCTGTGTATATCTCCCCTCACCTAGCGAAACTGACTTGCGCGCTGTCCGGTAGATTCTGACATTCCGCCATCGCGCCGCCGGTGATGGCGGTTGTGCTCTCGACGTCTATGTCTTCGTGCCCGACCTCAAGCGCGCGATGCACCACATGCAGACGCGCATCCTCGCGAAAAAGCTGAATTAAATAATGTTAATTTTAGCTACCGCAAGCAGCGTTGGACAAGACCTCTGAATCTTGTCGTACCATGTACGTGCGCAGAACATTATTATCTACTTATACATTGCTCTGGGAGAAAGTGAATGCATTGGGATGAGGAGGAGCCGCGAGCCGAATGCGAGCACACAGCAAATCAACGACTCTGACGCCGCTTTCTTGACACGAGTCGCGATGAGCATTGCACGGTCCGACAGACTTGAAAAGGCGCGCACCTTTTCGGAGACTTGATGATCACGGAGCCTTGACATCGACGAGAAGCGGTTTTTGTTTTGGGCACAAGTTTCTCTCTCGGAACCCGGGGCAAGCTGTGAAGATGAAGATAAAAGTGTGGGATCGTCCAAGTCGGAGTCGGTGAAGACGGGGGGACGTTCGAAACTGAAATTCAGCATTGCAGCACATGGACAACGTCGATTCCGGTAGGAGGCTTCCGGAGCACGTTACAACCCATGGGGCGATAGTCTCAAGGGAAGGGCCCGGGGAAGGACAGGGATACAGGGAATCGTGCCGGAGGCGCCGACAGTAAGCGAAGAGCAGAAGGAGAAGGATATGGGTCGGACCAGTGCACAGGAGAGCTGTATGGTTGGATGGGAGCGAGGTTGAATCGTCGAACGGTTGTACAAGGTTGCTGGTATCCACAGAGCTAAAAAGTTGAGCGGCGGGTGTCAAGCGATTGCGAAGTTTTTCCGTTCTGAATCATTTGGATTCCGCTTGGAGATCCTCCAGGGAGGTGGGTAAATTCGAGGGTCGAGCTTGAAGTTGCGCTGTTTGAGCTAGAGGCCTCGAGGCAAATCTTTGATAGCGCATCGATGCAATCATCTTGGTTTCGTGGGCAGAGAAGAGCTCTTAAAGCGAGCGGGCCGCGGGAGAACTTGGACTCGAGTACGGTTGCCAACAAGTCCCAGCTTTGATTTGATTTGTCAACTTTCATTTCCTGCTTTTGCAATTCCATCCTCTGTACTCTCTAAGGTGTTCCAGGGTCTACCCGCAAGCTCTATGTTTCGGGTAGCGTCTAGGATGCTCGGGTTATGTTTCCGGGACAACGGACATGCATTCAAGCCGCCAAAGGGTCGGCGGCGCACGGCGCACCGCCTTCACGTCCGTTTCCAGTTGCAAACACTCCTCGTACTCCAATTTAGGGCTCGAGCGGGGTGGGTACACCGCGTGTCGGTCTTTGTGAGTGAGTGTAGCTGGAGACGGTGTAATACAAGTGCGTGTTTTTTTTTATCTACCTTGCGCTGTCATTGATGCATTTCAAGGCGTAGACTATTATGCTCTGCCCGGTGGATTGACGCGTAACAAATGCAGGCACGTACGGTCATGTGCAGAACCACCAAGTTGAAGAACCCGTCTACGTCGTACATCACCGGACGCGAACTGATCCAGAAAACCGCCCGCACTTCAGCGACACCGCGCACCTGCTCCATACCTGCCCAGGGCCATGCTGGATCCCTCGGGACCTGGTGTCGTTGTGCGCAGACAATCAAGTCGAACACTTCGTTTGCGTTCAGCACGAAGGCGCTTGTCGGTTTAACGGGCCCAGATGGAGAGGCCATCGCAGGGAAGGAATGCATTTTACATGTCGGCAAGCATAACAGTGTGCCTAGTACGTAGCTATAGTAATATTGGGATAACGCGCGTCAGAAAGACGCGCGCGACCTCCACAGGCATTTTTCTTGACGCGCCTATGTTTCTCAATTACCCATACTTGATACAGAAGCGGACCGTGTACATTGCTTTATCAAGGGTTTGCGGCTGCGGCGTAGAAATTCCCGGCCGGGGAGGAACAATGGGGGCGACGGTAAACGTACAGTATGAGGTGCCGGAGCACGATGACTGAGTGGGTCTCTAAGACGCATGCACGGGAGTGGAGCGCGGAGAGCTTGAGTTCGAGTGCAGAACTAGCGCGTGGTGCACGAGGCGGGGCGCACCCCAAGCAATCAACGCGACGCTTTGGAAGAAAGAATTAGCCATATATTGCACGCGCGCGGACGACATTTGTCTTTTTCTACACCATCTATTCTTCCCATCTATGAGACATCAGCCGCGCCTCATACCGATATCGAGACAGAGCAGCAGACGCACCTCCTCCTCTTTTCGGGTGTAAAAATTGCGGTTGGTTTAGCGCAGCTTGGCGAAGAGCTGAGGCGCGGCGCAGGCTTGCATCATGCTGCGATGGTGCGCACGTCAACTGTAAGCCTGTAAGTAGCACGGGAAAGGGAGGGGGCTTACTGAACTTGACTAGAGTCCATGACATTAGACGGTCAACAGGCAACGAATCAAGCACGACGTACACCTGCCGGACGCTCGTCAGCACGCCGCAGGGAGAGAAAAGCTAAGGAGAAAGCGAAAGGACGCACATCTCCTCGATGCAGTCCTCGCCCTTGAACCCCTCGCCCGCCTGCACCTTCACCTGGCACTTCTCAAAGTGGTGCTTCAGCGGCGCGCAGTCCGCGCGCTCCTCGCAGGTGTGTCCAGCAAGGAAGTTTTCGCGACACTCAAGGCCTATGCGGACGAGATCGCCCGGATCGCACGGTGTTCCTGTGTGTGCTATTCACATTAGCTTCCTCTTCATTCCCTCTGTGCTCACGGGAAGAGGAAAGGAAGGAAAGAAAGGAAGGGAAGACACACTTTCTCAGGCTCCTCCGCCTCCGCCTCCTCCTCCTTGGGCTCCTCCGCGGCGGCGTCATCAGTGAGCTGGGTGTCGGCGGGCTTCTCCTCTGTGTCGTCGGCATGGGTGGTGGGGAAGAACGAGGACAGGAACGAGCCGATGCCGGACATGCTTGCGAACGGTTTTTCGATGAGGCATACTAATGTGGTTTCACCCTGCCTTCAAGGGTCCTTTATGGTGCCTTTTGGTAGGCCATAGACGGCCCAGGGCACACAATTCAAAGTTGAATGTGGATATACATATGATCGGAAAACAAATCAAAGCTGGGACTTGTTGGCAACCGTACTCGAGGCGTGGTGGTGAACGCTCAGTGCTCGATTCGGACTGATTCGGACCGTAAATCCGGATCAACCAAGCGATTATATATTAGGCGACCTTTTGTCGAACTTGAACGTACTTGAACGCGACTTCCCAGGTTCGCGCGGTATTTGCTTGGACGTTGACTCCTCGACAAATGCCCAGTCAATCGTATCTTTGTCGGGTCATGCTACAACGGTACGTTGCACGCAGCAGCTGCCCTACAGTCGCCCCAAAATATCACAGCTTCGCCGCAAGCTAAAGTTGTGCTCGTTAATTCTCAACTACTGTAATGCAATAAACTTTTTATGCTGACCGTAGATCATGTCTCTCTCCAAGACTCGGGGTCCCTCCGTCTGTGGCAAGTGCCTTCACAGTGTGGCACTATAGTCTGTCTACTGCCGTTGTAATGCCTTGTGGTGTACTAAACTTAACACAGACTTAAGATGCTCTTCCGCACGCCGCACCTCGTCCTCGTTTCTTTCCACCACCTCGGTGGTCCTGCAGGCCCACTTCACTCCGGGCATCGAATTACACCCAACAAGTTCTCGTCTAGTCGCCCTCCTTAATTACGATGGGCAACTGCTTTTCCTCCCCAGAAAATTTGAAACCCAAGCAGCTCACGGAGAAGGAATTCGGCATTGTATGTTCTATTCCTCTCTGTATGAGTACTGAGAATCTAAATGCTTCAATAGCCCGCATCAGATGAGGAAGGTCAGGCCTCGCCGACGCCGATTCGGTACATGGTCGAAACGGTGAAGAAGCTGGCTACTGCTGTGGAGGGCGTGGCCGGTTTGATTCCAGTGCCACTCCTACCCGAGTTTGCCAAAGTCGCGGTCACCGTCCTTGAAGCGTGTGAGGTACGTGTCTTATTCAAGGACATTTCGGCATGGTCTCATGAAACTCAGGACGCGACTGCTATCGAGGACGGTGTGAAGGACCTTCAGAAGCGGATCTTTTCGCTCTCAGTAATATTCATCGACGAGGTCCGCGGTAAAGACTCCGAGGACCTTCAAGGCCGGATCGAAAAGCTCCAATCGTATGTTCCCCTTCAGCCTTTCGCTTTTAACATGAACCAATCGCATCCCGCAGAACTCTCAACGTTATCCTCAAGGATCTGGATACGATCAAAAAACAAAAGAAAATCATCCTCGTTATCTTTCGCGATCTCAACAAGGAAACGGTCGACAAATGTCTTTATCGGGTGAATGAGGCTCTGGAACAATTCCATGCATGTAGTTCTTCCCTCTTGCGGGTACTGTTACTGACCCGCTTTGCAGCTAGCGCATGAGATTCGCCTAGAGGACTTGGTCAAAGACATCTTGTCGAAATACTCCGACGTGAATAATCAACTTTCGGATATGAGACACCAACTCGAAGAAATCAAACAAGCTGTCGAGAATGTCAGCCGACCGCATAATGCACCGGCGATGTTGCCCCGACAAGCTATGCCCCCGAAATATCGCATATACGGGCGGGAGCCGTTCGTGGACACCATTGCTTCCCTTCTTGCCCATGAAGATTCACCTCGAGTGTGCATAACTGGGGCAGGCGGGATGGGAAAGACAAGTGTGGCGCTCGCCGTTATGGAGAGTGCTATTGTCAATGAGGTATTCCCGAAGGAATATCAGTTCTGGGTGCCTTGCGTCGAAGCGACCTCGCCCAATAGTCTCCTCCGCATCCTTTATACCCAGCTTCGTGTCACAGCAGAATCCTATGATTCAGTTGATATTCTTATCAGCGAGCTCGACGCCTCGAAGCAGCGACGGGTGTTGTTGCTCGATAACTTCGAAACCCCTTGCTTTTCTGGCGGCGACGCCAATCGCGAGGAAGTCCGTGGCATCATTTATCGGCTAGCGAGCCTATCGCACGTAGCGCTCCTGGTCACCATGACCTCTTCATTTCCTCCGTCTAAAGATATTGACTGGCAAAACAAAGTCCTCCCTCCCTTGGATCCAGCTGCGGCCCGCGACGCCTTCAAGAGCGTGTACCAGGGCACCGTCGATGAAAAGCTGGATGAGCTATTGGAAGCTATCGGCCGTGTCCCGCTGGCTATTACTCTCATGGCGGCTAATGCGACGGATTCGCAGGCGTCCCCGGAAGATCTATTGGGAGAATGGGAAAGCGCGGGCACGGACATGATCTCCAAAATGGATCGCACGATTAGCTTGTCGGTGAATCGTGAAATCATGAAATCGAACACCGCAGCGTTCACGCTCCTCGCTATCCTCTCCCTGCTCCCAGCCGGGACAACCGGCAATAACCTGCGTTGGTGGGCACCTGGTGTGACCTCATATACAGATGCTATCGGAACTCTGCGCACGGCTGCACTCATCGAACAAGAAGATGGGAAATTCGCGACCGCGCGTATCTCTGTTCGCCCCACCGTTCAAGCGTACATGGCTCAACACAATCGCATCCCAGCCGAAGTCCGACAACAGGTACACGACGCCTGCTATAAATATGTTCTTGCCCATAAATCCATCCCTGACGACGCCAAATTCAAGGATGATCTGTCCGCCTTGGGGAAGGAAGAGACAAACCTCCAGGGGCTCTTGATGCAGATCGACGTTGAGACTCTACGCCCAAATGCGCTCGACGCTCTCATCGTCTTCAGCATGTACCAGTGCCGGACTAAACCTAGCACCGTGGTGGCACTGCATGCGCTAGAGGTTGCGCGCGCTGCGCGAGATGATCCCCGCGTCGCCGATACTCATATTGCCGCTCATCATGTCGCCGAAGCTCACCAATGTCTGGGGAATATATTCCTGCGACTTGATTGTTATGAAGAGGCCTGCCAGCATTCCGAGGACGCCTGTTGCGGCTTCAAAAGCTTACCCGGTGGATCAGATCGCGTCCGTGCGGGTGAATGTTCCATGGAGTTAGCGCGTGCCTGGATGTATATGAGCAAGCCCGCTCAAGAGATGGAATCATTTGTGTTGGAGGTACAGGCGGATCTATCCCATGACAAGAGCGATAAATACCACGTCGCACGTGGTTTGCTCGCACTGGGACGTTTTCTTTGGCATAACCAGCAGCACGAACAGGCTCTCGAGACACTTTCTTCTGCGATGGCCACATTCGAGGAGTTAGATTCCCCAGCAAGTACCTCCTTGTGTCTTGCTTATATGGCACAGACCTACGCCGGCCAGAACAAATGCACTGAAGCACTTGCCATCGCTAAGCAGGCATTGGAGAAAGGAGAACAAGCTGGCGAGATGCGTTTCATCGGTGACATTTTGAACATTATCGGGGCGTATCTCGTAGGTTTATCATTGCACGACGAAGCCTATGCGATCATCGAACGAGCGCTTCAGACCTATCAAGTACTAGGTTCGCCCATTGGCATTGCTCGAATGTTAGAACTACTCGGCTATACCTGCGCAGCAAAGATGGACCTTGCCGGAGCACGAATTGCCTATGAGGGGGCACGGGTACAATTTGGCAAGGTTCGATCCCGCAAGGGGGAATTGGGTAAAGCAAGATGTACACGCAACCTCCAGGAACTCAACGGCATGCAAGCCCTTGATCAGACTGGGCTCTCCCGGTTGGAAAAACCCTTTCGATTATAAATGTTTGTGCATTTTCGTAGCTGTCATTGAAGGAGGAGGAGGAAGATGTTACTGCGGAGGTCCCAATAAAGGAACAAGCAGGTGCTGTACCTACGTCCATAGCATCCATATGTATACCTTCGAACGATAGTAACTACATGTAGATACCTCCTGAAAGGACCAAGAGAAGACCAGAGAAACCCTATCCAACGTTCCTAAAGACCACGGGGAAGTATCGAGGGAAACCCTGGAATAAATCCATGTAAATCAGGGAGGCGCGCGCGCACAAGCGGTACTACTCGACGCGCCGGTCCCGCGGAAATAAACTGTTTGTACCAATCCGGCGACGACTTGTTTTGTTTCGGAGAGGCGGGCGGAGCGGAGAGAAGAGATGGGCAAATGCAAATGAAGAAGCCCTCACTCCCTGGACACCAGTCGCACTCGCTTTCTGGACACGACGTCGCGATGCGCATCTCAACCCTTGAAAGGCGCGCACATTTGTCTGAGCCGCCACCGAGGGCTTGATTGACATTGGTACAAGATATGAAGATAAAAGTCCGGGAACGTCCGAGTCGGTGAAGAGACTCGGAGGACCCAGAACTATCTCCACACGCTGGAGACAGATGCCAACAAGTTTGAATTATTATAAAATTGTGCGCGCTGTCCAAATTTGACTCCACCAGGGGATCGAAGACGTTACAGTGAACCACGCATTGCCACGACGATATATTCGAGATTGTCCGAGCCTTATGGCTTCTGTTTGCAATGGACTTGGAATGGACAGAAATCGAGGAGGGGAAGCACACGCCAAACAGGACCCAGGCAGCTACCAGGCTCGAATTAAAACTAGCATTTGCGCGGCGCAGTGGAGGTTTCCCACATTAGCAGGAGGAAACACAGCGCCGGACGACGGAAGTTGGCGATCCTCATTGAAGGCAATTACTTGCAGGCAAAGTATCAAGTAAAAAAGAAAAGGTCATTATCGGGGTCCGGGTTAACCCGGAACACGTCCGTTTGCTGTTGGGTGATGCCATCACGGCATCTCCCTCCCGGCAGCCCTCTTCAACATCGATATCCTGCCTCGGATGCCTTTACTACGCTGTCGTATTGCTGTCGTACTCATGTTGGCCGGCCCTGTATCGATCCTTCGCTTGTCCCTCACATATGCTGTTGCAGTTTACCCTCTTTAGGCTGATTCACATTCACAAAATCTGGGTGATTCCCAAGTGATTCCTCAATCGTCGAGCCTCCTTCAGGTTCTGGGGTATAACGGAGTGCCTCCTCAGCGGCTTTCGTTAGTACCTCCCACATCCTCAAGAACATTCTATGTCTCTGTGGTCTCCAAGCCATCAGCGTAATCCCCGTCGTCTGTCTCGTCGGCTTCGAGTCACTTTCGACTTGGTCCCTCCATCCTCACTCCTCTGCGCTGAACAACCGCGCCCAAGCCCAAGCCGAGCTCTCCGCACACCTCACCCGTCGCGTACAACTAGCGCCCCTACGAAGACAGGAGAAGCCTCGCGTCTTCGCTATGGTCGTTTTCTCATTTTCATGCGCCGCCCAGGAGCTCCCCTATCATACGCAACGAATCCGCGCCCCACCGCCTCAAGCTCAGGCTCTCCCTTTTGCGAACGATGACGCCCAAGACGAAGATTCAGACGACGCGCAAGACGGAGATGCAGACGACGACGACGACGACGACGGCCCTCAGCAAGAGGACGATCCAGTCGACGAAGGCCCTCAGGAAGACGATGAGGGCGGCCTCGGCGTCGGTGCAGGACCTCCGCGTCCCGCTGGCGGCATCAAATTTGACGACGGCGCTTTCTCGTGGCTCCTCCTTCCTGCTGCCCGGCAAGATTATACTAGGCCTTTCTTTCACCGGTCTCAGTATCGGCATCGCCAAGCTCGTCATTTCCCGAGCGCCTCCCGCCACCCATCGGCCCACCCACCCTCCTATCGCGCGCCATGTTCCCTCCGAGTCTTGGACTGACGCGAAGCTGTGCCTCCTCGGCGGAAAGAAGAGCTCCCTCCTCGACGGAAACGAAGATCAAGATCCGCATCCCCCCGGTCTCGCGGTCGTGGTGCGTCTAATCCTGGTGCTTCCAGAGCGCCAAAAGCAAGAGCAACAGCGAGAGGGGCGGTCGCGCCGCCTAACCGCCCGAGAACACGCACTCCAGCTGCCCCTCCCGCCCATACAAGAGCCAGCAGCAGCACCTCTCTTGCCACCGCGGCGTGCTTGTCGTCTCCAGGATTCGCCGACGGCGAGGGCATGCGCCGGCTCCCGCTGCCGGGCGAGGTCGCGGACGAGTCCTCGCGCGTCATGTACGGCGGTCCTGCACACACACCCGTCAGCGCACCACACGGATCTGGAAAGAAGGCCGCCTGCCCGGTGGCTCCGCAAAGACGCTCTCCTCGACGCGCACATGCTCATGTACGGCCCGAGCCGCCGCCGCCGCTTGACCACCAAGACGCTCGCGACGCGGACGCGGAGGGGGCGGTGGCTGCGCTGGAAGCGGAGGCGAAAGGGAAGGAAAGGAAAAAGCGGAGGTGTCACCGCAGGTGCAGCGGCGCGCGCGGCTCCGCGCTGCGCATGCCAAGTATGCGAGTTAGGGGTGCGCCGCGGGGGGGTCGGAGTCGATGCATGAAGGATGAAGATTGCGGGGGGACCAGTCTCGCGCGTCCAGGTCGGCGACGGACGGCGCAAGCGCTGGCAGGGTAGGGCGGAGCAGAAGGGTTCGGGGTGTTGTCCCCGCCTATATTAGATCTCCGCACACGCCGACCCTCTTCTTGTCCTTGCTCTCCGTCTTTCTGTTGGCAGTGGCGGTGACTCCAGGCTGCTGCCCCCAAAGGAACTTGCGAAGCGGGAAAGAACACGTAGTCTGAAAAGGCCACTGACACAGCGGTAGGAGGGTTCCGAAGCATGCTGCGACCATGGGGCGACAGTCTCAAGGGATGGAAAAGGACAGGGATACAGGGAGTCGTGCAAGAGGCGCCGATAGTAGCAGCGAAGAGCAGGAGAAGGATGGGAGGTCGGGCTAGTAGGAGAGCTGCATGGTTGGATGCGGGCGAGGTTGAATCATCCGAGTAGGTTGTACAAGCACTGTAAGACTCAAACCGGGTTTTTTTGCCCCGTTTTTTAACCCTGAGAACAAGTTTACTTAGCTTGAATTGTGGATGAATGTAACCCGTATGCAAATCCGTTAACCCGATAAATGGGTCAAAATTTCGGATTACAACTGGGTTGCTACCGGGTGACTTTGACTATTTTTCTTTTGCTTTTCCCCCGGTCCTTGAAGCGTTTTCGGTATGGTTACTGTAACCCGTGTGCCGGGTGCTTTTGCGAACCCGATACCTGGGTTAAACTCGGGTTGATATCATCAAACTTGCTGGTCATTTTCACTCTAGTACGTGCCTGCAGTATCATCCAAATAAATGGGTGTATAAAAGGGTGTATCTACTACATGCATATCTATGTAGTGGAGGAGTAAAGGAATAGGCAGTTATCTGTAACACAAGGATCTTCAGAGGCAATGCAGTCAAAAGTAAAGGACACGCACCCGAATCCAAAAGATAGACATCAATATCGGCGTGCCATCGTTAAGCATTGACCTGGTGAGTTTGAGAGACCTGAAGTATAGGTAAGCGCGCATATACAGAGATCCACGGCCAGGTAACGTTACCCGAAGTCCTCAAGAGCGCTCGAGAGCAGAGCCAAGCAAGAGCCACCCGCCAGCTGCAGACTAGACAGACAAGATTCGAGACAGCAGGAACCCAGAGCAGAGCAGAGACCTAGAACAACCAAAGAGCAGTCAGAGAGCAGGAACCCAGAGTATAGGCCCAAGGATGAGGACGCCAGCAGGGGGGATGGTGGTGGGAAAGAGAGAGACGTTGACGACGAACATCCATCAGCATCAATCGCCACTCATTGGCCTATCAACCAGCCCACGTGCATCGGAGTTTGAACTGACTTAGAGCGTTCCGATGACCTGAACGTCCAAAAAACCTGCCGCTTTTGCTCCACTCCCTCCAAAACCTTCTTTCAGAGGCCAAACTATGGCCGTTGAGATGCAGGACACATTTGTGCTTTTTCTAGTATTTTTCCATTCGTGCAGGAGGTAACCCAGATACCGTGCTCTTTTCACCCGTTTCTGCCAGTTAAAATAACCCGCACGACGGGTTGTGAATTCGGGTGATGAACAACTAGGTGAAAAGCATTACTTCGCTGGGTTACCACGAATCACCCGGTGAAAGCAGGGGATTGTAACCAGATGTTGATTCACCATGTCTTCACCCGTTGAGCGGGTGAATGGGGAATATGACCCGGTAAACGGGCAACAAAAACCCGGTCCGAGTCTTACAGTGAAGGTCGCTGATATCCATAGAGCTAGCGGCGGGTGTCAAGCGATTGCGAAGGTTTTTTATTCTGAATCATCCGGATTCCGCTTGGAGACCATCCAAGGAGATGGGAAAAATTCGAGGGTCGAGCTTGAAGTTGCGCTGTTTGAGCTAGATATCTCGAGGCAAATCTTGACAGAGCATCGACGCAATCATCTGCTTCGTGGGTAGAGAATAGCAGAGACTCGTCTCAAAGCGAGCGACCGCTCGGCGCTGGAGCACGATCGCGATTCGGACCGTAAATCCGGATTAACCAAGCGATTATATAAGCGGCCTTTTCTTGAACTTAGACGACTTCCCAGCCTCCCAGGTTCGCGCGGTATTTGCTCGAACGTTGATTCAATGATTCCTCGAGTAGTCAATTGCATTTTTGTCGGACCATCCTAAAACGGTGCGTTGTACGCAGCAGTTGCCCTACTGTTGCCTTAAAATATCCGAGGCTTCGCCGCAAGCCGCTATTGCCCTCGTTAATTGTCAACTATAGTAAAGCAACAAACAATTTTTTTTATGGTGAACGTAGACCATGTCTCTCTCCAGGACTCGGAGTCTCTCTGTCCGTGGGAAGTCTCTCCAGTGTGGCATTATATCCCGTCTATTCCCGCTGTGCTGCCAGTGTACTAAACTTATCAAGATGTCTGTTCCGCACGCGGCACCTCGTCCTCGTTTCTTTCCACCGCTTAGGTAAGTGTTCCGGAACGCCCACTTCGCCCCGAATATCGAACAACGAGTCCTGGTTTAGTCACTGTCAATTACAATGGGGAACTGCCTTTCATCCCTTTTCCCCCGAGTAAATTCGAGTTCCAATCAGCTCACGGAGAAAGAATTCGGCATTGTATGTTCTATTCCTCTCAGTATGAGTACTGAGAATCTAAATGCTTCAATAGCCCGCATCAGATGAGGAAGGTCAAGCCTCGCCGACGACGATTCAATACATGGTCGAAACGGTGAAGAAGCTGGCTACCACTATGGATGGCGTGGCCGGCATCATTCCAGTGCCCCTCCTACGAGAGTTAGTTAAAGTCGCGATCACCGTCCTTGAAGCGTGTGAGGTAGGTATGATGATATTCAAAGGCATTTCAGCACGGTCTCAGAAAAACATAGGACGTGACTGCTATCGAACATAGTGTGAAGGACCTTCAGAAGCGTATCTTTTCGCTCTCGGTCATATTCATTGAGAAGGTCCGCGGTAAAGACTCCGAGGATCTTCAAGGCAGGATCAAAAAGCTCCAATTGTCTGTTCCGCTTCAGCCTCTCATTGAAATGAGCTAATCACATCCAGCAGAACTCTCAACATCATCCTCAAGGACCTGGATAAGATCAAAGGGCAAAATAAAGCCATCCTCGCCATCTTCCGCAATCTCAACAAGGAAACGGTCGACAAATGTCATCTTCGTGTGGACGAGGCTCTGGAACAATTTCATGCACGTAGTTCTTGCCTCTTAAGGGTATTATTGCTGACCCGCCTTGCAGCTAGCGCATGAGATCCACCTCGAAGATTTTGTCCAAGACATCTTGTCGAAATATCTCGACGCGAACAATCAACTTCGCCTGGACGTGAACAATCAACTTTCCGATATGAGTCACCAGCTCGAGGGACTCACACAAGCGGTCCAGAATATCAACCGACCGCATCATGCACCGACGATCTTGCCTCGACAAGATATGCCCCCGAAATACCGCATGTATGGACGCGACGAATTTGTCGACAGCATTGCAACCCTTCTCGCCCATGAAGATTCACCTCGAGTGTGCATAACTGGCGCAGGCGGGATGGGAAAGACAAGTGTGGCACTCGCCGTCATGGAGAGTGCTATCGTCAATGAGGTATTCCTGAAGGAATATCAGTTCTGGGTGCCCTGTGTCGAAGCGCCTTCGGCCAGTATTCTCCTCCGCCGCCTTTATACCCAGCTTCGCGTTACAGCAGAATCCTATGATTCAGTTGATACTCTTATCAGCGAGCTCGACGCCTCGAAGCAGCGACGGGTATTGTTGCTTGATAACTTCGAAACCCCTTGCTTTTCTGGTAGCGACGCCAATCGCGAGGAAGTCCGTGGCATCATTTATCGGCTAGCGAGCCTCTCACACGTAGCGCTCCTGGTCACCATGACTTCCGACTTCCCTCCGACCAAAGACATCGTCTGGCAAAACAAAACCCTCCCTCCCTTGGATCCAGCCGCGGCCCGCGACGCCTTCAAGAGCGTGTGCCATGGCACCGTCGATGAGAGGCTGGATGAGCTCTTGGAAGCTATCGGCCGTGTCCCGCTGGCTATTACTCTCATGGCGGCTAATGCGACGGATTCGCAGGCGTCCCCGCAAGATCTGTTGGAAGAATGGGAAAGCGCGGGCACGAAAATGATCTCCAAAATGGATCGCACGATTAGCTTGTCGGTGAATCGCGAAATCATAAAATCAAATCCCGCAGCGTTCATGCTCCTCGCCATCCTCTCCCTGCTCCCAGCTGGGACAACTGGCAATAACCTGCGTTGGTGGGCGCCTGGCGTGACCTCCTATACTGATGCTATCGGAACTCTGCGCACGGCTGCACTCACTGAACAAGAACATGGGAAATTCGCGACCGCGCGTATCTCTGTTCGCCCCACCGTTCAGGCGTACATGGCTCAACACGATCGCATCTCAGAAGAAGTCCGACAACAGGTACACGACGCCTGCTATAAATACGTCCTTACCCACAAATCTATCCCTGACGACGCCAAATTCAAAGACGATCTGACCGCCTTGGCAAATGAAGAGACAAACATCCAGGGTCTCTTGATGCAGATCGATGTCGAGACTCTACGCCCAAATGCGCTCGACGCTCTCATCGCCTTCAGCATGTACCAGTACAGGACTAAACCAAGCACCGTGGTGGCACTGCATGCGCTGGAAATTGCGTGCGCCCTGCAAAATGATCCCCATGTCGACGATACTCGTGTTGCTGCTCGTCATGTCGCCGAAGCTCATCAGTGTCTGGGTGAAATATTCGGGAGACTCGACCATTATGATGAGGCCCACCAGCATTTCGAGGACGCCCGTCGCGGCTTTAGCAGTTTACCCGGTGGATCAGATCGCGTCTGTGCGGGTGAATGTTCGATGCAGCTGGCTACTACCTGGAGGTTTATGAGCAAGCCCCCTCAAGAGATAGAATTACTTGTGCTAGAGGCACAGGCGGATCTATCCTATGACAAGAGCAATAAATACCACGTCGCACGTGGTTCACTCGGACTTGGACGTTTTCTTTGGTATAACGACCAGGACGAACAGGCTCTCGAGGCACTTTCTTCTGCAATGGCCACATTCGAGGAGTTAGATTCCCCAGAAAGCATGTCCGCGTGTCTTGTTTATATGGCACAGATCCACGCCTACCATGGAAAACATATTGAAGCGCTTGCCATCGCTAAGCAGGCATTGGAGAAAGGAGAACAAGTTGGCTACATCCGTCGCATCGGTGACATTTTGAACCTCATCGCGAGGTATCTCATAGGTTTATCATTGCACGACGAAGCCTATGCGATCATCGAACGAGGACTTCAGACCTATCAAGTACTAGGTTCGCCCCTTGGAATTGCTCAACTGTTAGAGCTACTTGGCTATGCCTGCGCAGCAAAGATGGACCTTGCCGGAGCACGAGTTGCCTACGAGGGGGCACGGGTACAATTTGGCAAGGTTCGATCCCGGAGAGGGGAAATCGGTACAGCAATGTGTACACACAACCTCCAGGAACTCGACGATATGCAAGCCCTCGATCAGACCGGGCTTTCACGGTTGGAAAAACCCCCTCGACTTTCGCAGCAGTCGTTGGAGGAGGAGGAGCATATTACTGCGGAGATCCTAATAGAGGAACAAGTAGGCGCTGTACCTCAGGCCATGGGATCCATATGTACGCCTTCGAATGACAATAATTACATGTAGATATTCCATGAAAAGACTGAGAGGACCGAGAGAACCTGGAATAAATCCATGTAAATCCAGGGAGGCGCGCGCACGCAAGGGGTATTCGACGCGCCGGTCCCGCGGAAATAAATGGTCTGTATCACACCAATCCGGCGAAGCCTTGTTTGGTTTCGTTTCGGGAGAATGCGGAGAGAAGAGGCAAATGCGAATGAACATTGAAGAAGCCTCGGCGCTTTCTGGACACGAATCGCACTAGCTCCCAGGTCACCAGTCGCACTCGCTTTCAGTTATGTTGCGATGAGTATTCCACGGCCAGACTCAACTCAACTTCTTGAACGGCGCGCACCCGTTTCGGACGGTCAAAGCGAGAAAAATGATGCTTGCGCCTGTTTGGATGATGCAATCACTGTTGACACGGCAACGTACTTATCCGTCGGTCTCGCGTCCGCCTTCGTCGCTGTCGCTGTTGGTCCTGGCGCTTCCTCTGGTGTTCCGCGGGCAAGGGCAAGGCAAAAATAGCGAGAGCAAGAGCAAGAGTAAGAGCAGGGGAGAGCTTCAAGCCCGCTGCAGTTTCCTCTGCTGCGAAAGTCACTGGCAGGCGATTCCTCGATCACCGAATGATCCAGGGTCTCGAGTCGGCGGGGTCTCGTCTCGCCGCGCCTTCTCCTCGGCAGGACTGTTGCTGCGCCTTTCGTCCACCAGAACAGTACCGAGCAGTACCGGCAAGGGCAACGGTCAAGCCAGCCTCGCCCTTGAGCCCAGCCCGTCAGCTGCCTACCCCCCGCGTCGAGCTCCATGTTCCCCTCCTGGACCACTGTCAAGACGCACCGTGCACTCGCTCGCTCACCGACGCTAGGGAACCACGCGCAAGATCGAGAGAGCGAAAAGCGAGGCGCCGAGCCCGCTAGGCGGTGCCCAAGCCCGAGCCCGCGCACGACGACGCACCCCATCTTCTTCTGCCTGGCCCGGTACCCCTAACAAGCTTACGCTGTCCCTGGCCCTGACCACACCTCGCCTCGCCTCGCGCTCCTCCCCCGCACACGGGTGCACGTCCCGTGTATGTCTAGTCGGCTTCGACTTTCGACTCCGGCCTCTCCATTCTCGCTCCGGCTCTGCTCTGAACAACCGTACCCAGCTCTCTGCGCACCTCGTACCCCTACGAACAGTCGTTAATTAAGAGAAGCCTATGGACGTTTTCTCATTTCATGCGCTGCGCCGAGGAGATCCCCCCATAAGAATCCCCGCCACCACCACCTCAAGCTCCCCAAGCTCCGGCTCTCCGTTCCGCGGAAGACGACGCGCAAGACGGAGATTCAGACGGCGACGACGACGGCCCTCAACAAGACGCCGAAGACGGTCTCACTCGGCGTCCGTGCGGAGGACCGGTACCCCCGCCTCCCTCCTCCCTCCTCCTCCGCTCCTCAGCAAGATTATACTACGCCTTTCTTTCATCGGTATCGCCAAGCCCGCCTTCAAGCTCTCAAGCACCACCCGCCACTCGCCCGGCCCACCCACCCTCCCGTCGTGCACCATGTTCCCTCGAGTCCTGGACTGACACGAAGCTGTGCATATGCCTCAACGCTCGCTCCGTATCCTCCCCGGTCTCGCGGTCGTCGGTACTGTGGTGCGTGCTTCAGCCCGCGCTAGCGCTACTAGTATAGGATGCCACGCGCAAGCTCGAGAGTAGGAGTGGGCGCACGAGCACGAGGAGCAAGTCGTGGTGCCTGAACACGCACCCGAGCTGCCCCTCCCGCCCATACAAGAGCCAGCGGAGGCACCTCTCTTTGCCACGCTCGTCGTCTCCAGGATTCGCCGACGGCGGGGGCACGCGCCGGGCGAGTCCCCGCGCGTCATGTCCGGCGGTCCTACGCACATACCCGTCAGCGCACCACACAGATCTAAAAGACCCGGCGGCTCCGCAAAGACGCTCTTCTCCCCGAAGCGCCGCCCCGTCGCGCGCGGTCTCTCACGGCGGCGCATCGTCCGTGCTCGTGTACGACCCGCGCCGCCGCCGCTTGACCACCAAGCCCCTCGTGGTACGCGGTCGTGCTCCTCGCGACGCAACTGAGAACGCGGACTCGAAGGGGCGGTGGCTGCGCTGGAGGCGGAGGCGAAAGGAAAGGAGAGGAGGCGGAGGCGAAGGTGCGCAGCGGCGCGTGTCAGGGAGAGGCCTGCTTTGTGCTCTGTGAGCTCGTGCTGCGCCGGGGGGGTGCCGACGACGAAGATGCGTACGGTAACGAAGGACGAAGATGGAGGGGGACAAGTCTCACGCGTCGAGGTCAGCGACGAACGGCGCCCGGCGCTAGCAAGGCAGGAAGCGAGCGAGGGGTTCAAGGTGATGCCCTCTCTCTTTGCACGGACACACTTTCCTCTTCTCGTTCTTGCTCTCCGTCTTTCTGTATTCTATTCCGGATATTACGCCCCTCTCTTCGATTGAATACGATTTTATTGCTTTTGATATTCCTGTAGGTGCACTCGGTACACAGGCATCTCGATACCAGTGCATTCATTTGGGACGTGGTGTTCGCGTTCGGCGTCGTGTCGGTGCGAGGCAAGGAGATGAAGCAGAGGGAGAACAAGATATATATAAAAAGTACGGGAACTATCATGCGTCCGAGTCGGTGAAGACTGTAGACGCCCGAAACTCGAAACTGAACCCCAGAATTGCAGCACGGCTCGCCCTCCGCGCGCGGATTCAATTTTGCGGGTGGGCAGCCTGAGATCGCGCACATCCCCTCGTCCTTTTCTCCCTTATGTGCTCTGAATCGCCCGCTCTCGGTACCCGCTGTGCCGCCGACTCGGAGCACCTCGCGCTCCCGCCGAGTAGCTCGCACCCGGCCTTCATCACAATCCCCCCCCAAAAAAAGAAAAGAAAAAACAGGGCCCATGCTTGCGCTTGCGCTTAAAACAAAACAAAGTTATATTCAATCCATTTCATCCGGCCTCGAGCGTCCGTCGCTCGCCGGGTGGGTTTACGTGTCTGAGAGAGTCTGCGGTTAGGCTGTCCGGGGTGTCTAGGGGCATGCGCGCCATCACTGGACAAAAGCGCGGGCTTCGTCTGCGGGACCGCGCCTCCGCCCAACAGCGACAGATAACGCGCTCCACTCGCTTCGTTTCGCAGGAGTGAATAAGTAGACTGGGGGCGGTGACTCGGATACCGTCAGCCGGCCAGTGGATCCAAAGTGTATACTGTGCGCAGAAGTTCCGCGTCCGTGTCCGTGTCCGTGGGGTGAACGTGAATGCGAATGTGAATGTAAAAGGCAGGCCGTGCTGTGCGGTGAATGCGAATGTAAACGAGCCGGGGTCCGTGCGGTCCGTATAGCGAACAAGCAAAGCATGTGGGTGGGCGGAGCCGTCGAGACAGTAACACGCCCGCCGGCTCGCCCCCTGCGCGCGCGCTTGTGGATTTAATCTGCAGGGAGGGGCGGGGGGAGCGGGCAGATCGCGCACATCCCCTTTTCCCCCTCTTCGAATGTGAAGTTATCTGCCTCGCGTGCCGTCCCCCCGGTCTCCGCTAGGCGGCACCGCCGAGTACCTCGCGGCGACGACTTGGAGTATGTAGCTCGCGGTCCCGCCGAGTAGCTCGACCTTATTTTAAAAACAGGGCCCATACGCGTTTAAAAGAAAGTAAAGTTATATTCATTCGTCGCCGGGTTTACGTGTCGAAGCGGTTAGACTGAGACTGTCCGGGGTGCCTAGGGGCATGTGGACAGAAGCGCGGGGCTTCGTCTACGGGACCACGCGTCCATGAGGGGAGTGGAGTCGATGGGCAGCGGGCAGCGAGATGGGCGTCTGTGGGGTGAATGTGGGCCGTGAATGTGAATGGGCGTCCGTGCCGTCCGTGGGGTGAGGAGGTCGATGGCCGGCCGGGGAGTGAATGTGAACGGGCGGCCGGGCAGTGGATAGACTCGGTATATGGGCGTCCGCGAAGCGAAGGGCGTCATGAAGTTAATGGGCCTCCGTGCCCTTGTGGTGAATAGACAGACGTCCGTGAAGCGAAGTGAATGGACAGCGAACCATCGCGACGCGCGATGCATTTCATTCATGTGCGTGAAACGGGGAGCGAGCGACGAGGGGGGCCGAAGGATCCTAGATCATGGGGCTCGCATGTAAGCTGGAGCTACTACTAGCCAGGTCACATTAAACACTATAAACGTTAACGTGAGGAGCAGGCACGCACTTGCTTTCTGGCGAAATCTGCGCATATTCGACGGGACAGGCTACACGAAGGGAAGACAGGCTACTCGAAGGCGAGCCTGTCGCGCGGGTGGATGCTCCTGGCCGGCTCCGCCGCTTCTGCACCCCCGTCGCCGGCGTCCCAGTCCATACGGCGCGCAGCACGCATGTCGGCCTTGCTCTGGAGGACCTGGCGTGTCTCCATGCGCTGGCGCAGCGCGGTCAGCGAGCGGAACTGCTCGCGTGCGCGCGCCTCGCACTTGACGAGGCGGGTGCGGACCTCGGGCGGGGGCGCCCAGCGGCTCTTGAGGATGCGGCGGAGGAGAGGGCGGCGAGCGCGGTGGTTGACGTGGTGTGAGCTTGCGCAGAGGGTTCAAGCGGGAAGTAGCGGAAGGGAGAGGAAGCGACGGAAGGAAGAGAGCCGGACGCCGTGCATTGTCCTCGGAGAGGTGGTCGTCGTCGACGTCGTTGAGGATACAAAAAGGGCCGGATAATTTGGTTAACGTAACAAATGGCACAGCCACCCAACTATAATCCTCCCGCCAATAATTAACGTTAACGACAAACCACACTACTAGCTGAAATTTCTTTCAAAAGCCTCTCACTACCTGCTATCTGGATTATCCACGTAGGCCGCACCTCTTCGGCAAGCCTCGATCTTGTTCTTGAGGAAAAACGATCGCAAAATACTCGGGCGGCGCAGTGCGCGCCCGCTCGATACATGGCAAGACAGGCGGCGGGAACCGTCACGGTCGCTAAACTAAGGCTACACATTCTCTCGGGCGATCTTATCCTGCATAAGCTCACCCTCGAGCCGAATCATTCTTGCACACACTGTTTACCCCCCTCTTTTCCGCGTCTTCCATCGTCTCACGCAAGGTCTCACGCACGCATACACGCGCCCAGAGAGATGCGTTAGACCACATGGAACACGTTCTCGCCAGCCTCGAGATGTTCGCGGGTATCGGCGAGAATCTCATCGACTACACGTTCAAATATCCGCCTGTTCGCGCCGTGCCCGAGTGTTTTGGGCTGACCCGCGGCCCGGGTAGATGGCGTCGTACGAGATGAGCGCGGCGATGCGGCGGCCCACGCTCGCGACGATGGCCTTCCTCCCCCTCAGGCTCCTCACGGGGTGCTTTGGTAAGAACTTTGAGCGGATGTGGAGCGTCAACGGGCACTCGGACCGCCTGTGTGTGGCTCCCGAAACTGAGCTGAACTGACTTGCGCTGTGCCCGGTGGATCCTGGATCATCGCGCCGCCGGTGATGGCGGTCGTGCTCTTGATGTGCTTCGCGCCCGACCTCAAGCGCGTGATGCACTCCATGCAGACGCGTATCCTCGCGAAAAAGTCGAATTAATTTTAGCTACCGCAGGCGTGCGCGTTGCAGCGGTCTGAATCTTGTCGTACCATGCACATGTGCAGACCATTATTTATCTGCTTGTACATTGCTCTGGAGAAAGTGAATGGGACGAGGAGCCGCGAGCCGAATGCGAGCACACAGCAAATCGAGTCTCACGTCCGACTCGGACGCCGCGTTCTGGAGATGAGTCGCAATGAGCATTGCACGGTCTGACAGACTTGAAAAGGGGCGCCTTTTTCGGAGACTTCATGATCACAGAGGGCTTGATATCGATGAGAAGCGGTTTTTGTTTGGTACAAGTTCCTCGGAACCCGGGGCAAGATGTGAAGATGAAGATAAAAGTTGCGGGGCCGTCCGAGTCGGCGAAAGCGGGGAACGTGAGGACTGCGGCGCATGAAAAATCGCACTCGCAGCCACCGAGATCACAGAGGTCAAGGCGCAGGCCGGAGCGCGCGCGTAGTGCCGTGGATTGTCCGAGTGACTCGCGAGGTCGACCGCGGCCTGATTTTTAAAAAAAATAGGGCTTACGCTTCAAAGAAAGGTATAGGTATATCCATTCAAGCGTCCGTCGCTCGCCAGGTTATATGTCTATTTGCCTATGAAATAAATGGCGTCGGAGATGGGATGAGAGGAGCAGCGGACGGTGGCCCTTATACTCGCATCCTCGTCGGCAACGGACCTCGCGGTCGTTTCGGTAGTTGGAAGAAAGGCTGTCGTTGGAATCTGGGGAATATGTCCAGTTGGGGTGCAGTGTGAATAGAGAGCATTGACCACCGTTGCTGGTGCCGAGATGCTCCTCCTGTTCCCATCGACGATGGAATTAAAGGTAAGAGGTACGAAGACGAACTGGTACTCCGAGGGTCTGGTGTGGAGGTTGCGCTTGGTTGGTAGTGGTGACTGCCAGCTGTTGCTCCCACATGACCGGTTGTAGTCTGAGAAGGCCACCGACACGGCGGTAGGAGGGTTCCGGAGTATGTTGCGACCACGAGGGGATGGTCTGAGGTGAAGGGAAAGGACAACGATACGCGGCGAAGAGTATGTAGGAGGAGAAGGCTACTAGAACGCTGCCGGCGCACGCCACGGTGCAGGCGCAAATCGGAAAAGCGCGCGCGAGCCGGCGGCGGGGCTGGCGGTGCGTGGCATTTTGAAGAGTCATACTAGAAGAGGGGCGATGATGCCCGCGGAATCTGTCGGAGTTTATTGTCCAGGAGAGAGGCGCTCGCCTTTGTTCAGAACGAGCGGCGCGCGTGGATTACATGAGAGCGATCGATGGGAGTTGAACCTCTGCCTTTGAGTACCAAGCTATTTGTCGAGAAGACGTCCACCTTCGACTTTGAATGCCCGCAGAGTGGTACCATGGCTTTCCGAACAAGGGATTTGCTCACTTGCTTACGACAGCCTCCATTGATCCATCAAGCAATACACCATTCAGGCTGCGACCTGTGTCTGCGCCTCGATATGCGGCGTGCCCTGCTTCCTTGCCGCCACGACGACCTCCAGCACGCCAGACGACAGATGGCGGAGAAGGTTTGCGAGCGGTTTAGGAACGAAATTGTGGCAAGTCCTCGCATCACGCGTGGCCGCTGCGGCGGACCAGAGGGTGAAGCGCCGAAGACTAACTGAGACTGAAGCAAGAGGCGCTTGATCTCTGGATCATGGACTCCTTCCCACGACCCCCCCCCCTGGAAAAGGCAATTCCCATCAATTCCATCAACGGCTCATCCAAGCCATTTATGTTGCATTGCCGCGCTCCTCAGCATGTCGCGCATTTACTGTGTCCCCATCATGCTTAGTATACCTACTTCTGAACTCATTATGGATTTTAAAAATGTATGTGGTGCACAATTTATTCAATCCAGCTACTTTCACGAGTTATTACATAGAATCTAGTTGTGTAGTAGCTGTGGTGGAAAACATTGGTGCAGTAAATGGCCAAAACATTTCACGAGCTCGGAGCAAAGAATGAAAGCAAGAGGGTGTTGCCCCCCGAGATGCCGAATGATGCCGTTGATCTCGCTTAGCGGACATCAGAGTCCACGATCCAGAGATCAAGCACCCCTTGGACTGAAGTGCGAAAACAGCGGGACTCGTGATCGCGTCGATGTAAGCTTTCCGATTTGATCGGAGTTTGGTTGTACCATTCATTCCACGACGAACTCTACTCAACAGCTAGGCGCTGAGTACTTGTCAATCCAAGGCGTTGAAACGTTGATATCCACGAGTGCTAGTGAATGTCAATCCAATTGACATGGGACACTCACATTCGTCGGAGCACACTGAAATGATGCATTAAGACGTGTACGTACTTAGAGCGCTTAGCAGTTGCCAGAAATATCACAGCTTCACCGCAGACTAATGCTCTTGTTAATCCTCTGCTAATACTCTATAATCCGACGAAGAAATCTTGCAATGGGCGCCCATCGCGCCGCCATAGACCTTGTCTCTGACTCCCTCAAGTACTTCCGAGCCGTGCTATAGTAGCCGGCGCCGTTGTGGCGTATAAATTTGGTGCATAACGTGCATTCATATAAACTTAATATGACCACATTACATGCCCTTGTTCTTGCTTCATTCCACCACGGTGCCCAATTCACGCCGAGTAGCGAAGTACACTCAGCAACGAGTCCTCGTCTAGTCTTCAAACCTGCCCCATCGCTTCACACTGCCCTCAATTACGATGGGCAACTGCCTTTCATCCGTTTCCCCCCCAGTAAATTCGAAATCCAAGCAGCTCACGGAGAAGGAATTCAGTATTGTATGTTCTCCTCTACGTACGAGTACTGAGTATCTGAAAGCTTTAATAGCCCGCATTAGATGAGGAAGGTCAGGCATCCCCGAAGACTAAGCGTCAGGCATCCCCAAAGACTATGCAGTACATGGTCGAAACATTGAAGATGCTGGCTACCGCTGCGGATGGCGTAGCCGGTGTCATTCCAGTGCCCCTCCTACCACAGTTAGTCAAAGTCGCGATCACCGTCCTTGAAACGTGTGAGGTAGTGTGATATTCAAAGGCATTTCGGCACGGTCTCAGAAAAACATAGGATGTGACTGCTATCGAAGACAGTGTAAAGGACCTTCAGGACCGTATCTTTTCGCTCTCGGTCATATTCATTGAGGAGGTCCGCGGTCAAGACTCCGAGGATCTTCAAGGCAGGATCGAAAAGCTCCAAACGTCTGTTCACCTTCAGCCTCTCGCTGTTAAAACGTGCTAATCACGTCTAGCAGAACTCTCAACATTATCCTCGAGGATCTGGATAAGATCAAAGGGCAAAATAAAGCCATCCTCGCCATCTTTCGCAATCCCAACAAGGAAGCGGTCGACAAATGTCATCATCGTGTGGACGAGGCTCTGGAACAATTTCATGTGCGTCGTTCTTTCCTCTTAAGGGTATTATTGCTGACCCGCCTTGCAGCTAGCGCACGAGATCCACCTCGAGGACTTTGTCCAAGGCATCTTGTCGAAATACCTCGACGCGAACAATCAACTTCGCCTGGACGTGAACAATCTGAGTCACCAGGTTGAGGGACTCACACAAGCGGTCCAAAATATCAACCGACCGCATCATGCACCGACGACCTTATCCCGACAAGATATGCCCCCGAAATACCGCATATACGGGCGCGAGCCGTTCATCGATACCATTGCTTCCCTTCTTGCCCATGAAGAAACATCTCGAGTGTGCATCACTGGGGCAGGCGGGATGGGAAAGACAAGTGTGGCACTCGCCGTTATGGAAAGCGCTATCGTCGATGAGGTATTCCCGAAGGAATATCAGTTCTGGGTGCCCTGCGTCGAAGCCACCTCGCCCAATAGTCTCCTCCGCATCCTTTATACCCAGCTTCGCGTCACAGCAGAATCCTATGATTCAGTTGATACTCTTATCAGCGAGCTCGACGCCTCGAAGCAGCCACGGGTGTTGCTGCTTGATAACTTCGAAACCCCTTGCTTTTCCGGTAGCGACGCTAATCGCGAGGAAGTCCGCGGCATCATTTATCGGCTAGCGAGCCTATCGCACGTAGCGCTCCTGGTCACCATGACCTCGGACTTCCCCCCGTCTGAAGACCTTATTTGGCATAACAAAGCGCTCCCTCCCTTGGATCCAACTGCGGCCCGCGACGCCTTCCAGAACGTGTGCCAGGGCACCGCCGATGAAAAGCTGGATGAGCTCTTGGAAGCTATCGGCCATATCCCGTTCGCTATTACTCTCATGGCAGCCGATGCGAAACGTTCGCAAGCATCTCCGCAAGATCTGTTGGAAGAATGGGAAAGAGCGGGCACGGCCATGAACTCCAAAATGGATCGCACAATTAGCTTGTCGGTGAATCGCGACATCATGAAATCGAATCCCGCAGCATTCACGCTCCTCGCTATCCTCTCCCTGCTCCCAGCTGGGACAACTGGCAGTAACCTGCGTTGGTGGGCGCCTGGCGTGGCCTCGCCTATCGATGCTATCGGAACTCTGCGCACGGCTGCACTTGTTCAACAAGAAGATGGGAAATTCGCGACCGCGCGTATCTCTGTTCGCCCCACCGTTCTAGCGTACATGGCTCAACACAATCGCATCCCAGCGGAAGTCCGACAACAGGTGCACGACGCCTGTTATAGATATGTTATTGCCCACAAATCCATCCCTGACGACGCTAAATTCAAAGACGATCTGTCCGCCTTGGGGAAGGAAGAGACAAACATCCAGGGGCTCTTGATGCAGATCGACGTCGAGACTCTCCGCCCAAATGCGCTCGACGCTCTCATCGCCTTCAGCATGTACCACTACAGGACTAAACCAAGCACCGTGGTGGCACTGCATGCGCTAGAGGTGGCGTGTGCCCTGCGAGATGGTCCCCATGTCGCCGATACTCGTGTTGCCGCTCGTCATGTCGCAGAAGCTCATCAGCGTCTGGGTGACATATTCATGAGACTCGGCCGTTATGACGAGGCCTGCCAGCATTTCGAGGATGCCTGTCGTGGCTTCAAAAGCCTGCCCGGCGGATCAGATCGTCTCCGTTTGGGTGAATGTTCGATGGCGCTGGCGGATACCTGGAAGTTTCTCGAGAAGCCCGCTCAAAACACAGAATTACTTGTGCTGGAGGCACAGGCGGAGCTATCTCATGACAAGTGCAACAAATACCATGTCGCCCGTGGTTTACTCGGACTTGGAGATTTTCTTTGGTATTACGATCGGAATGAACAGGCTCTCGAAACACTTTCTTCTGCAGCGGCCATATTCGAGGAGTTGAATTGCCCAGCAAGCACCTCCCACTGTCTTTATGTTATGTCACGGCTATGTGCAGCCCAGGGCAAATACACTGAAGCGCTTTCCATCGCCAAGCAGGCATTGGAGAAAGGAGAACAAGTTGGCGATCTGTATCGCCTGGGTACCGCTTTGATCATCACCGGGAGGTATCTTGTAGCTTTGTCATTACACGACGACGCCTTTGCGATCCTCGAACGAGCCCTTCGGACTAATCAGGCACTAGGTTCGCCCCTTGGCATTGCTTTTACTTTAGAGTTACTCGGCTATACCTGTGCAGCAAAGATGGACCTTGCCGGAGCACGAGTTGCCTACCAGGAGGCACGGGTACAATTTGGCAATGTTCGATCCCGCCAAGGGGAAGCATATGGAGCAACATGTACACGCAACCTCCGGAAACTCGACGGCATGCAAGCCCTTGATGCGACTGGGCTTTCCAAGCTGGAATTTTGTTTTTTTCGACTAATTGGACGGTTGGACAGAAATCTCCTTCTAATTTACATACGACTAATTAGTGCTCGGGGTTTATCTACGGTACAGCAATGGTCGCGTACAATTGGTGTACGGAGACCAACCCGCCAGAAAGACTGGGGAAATGTACTCTACTTACTGTTGTACATTTCGAATTGGGTTTCGAAGACGCCCGCCTTCGGCTTCCCACAGAGCGGGACGATAGTACCTTGGAAGAGTTGGCGTCAAGTTCCCGTGCATACACAAGGGATTTGGTCAGTCGCTTCGGAAGACAGCCTCCATTGACCTTACTATACTACTGCCATGTGTCTGCCCAACGATATGCGATGTCATGCTTCCTTGCCGCCGCGACCACCTCCACCACGCCCGCTCACGCCCGCCAGGCTCGTCTTCCACGTGACCAGCCGCTTCTCGAGCCTCCCACTGCTCTCGCTCGAACGTCCACGCCGTCGAACGCGCAATATGCAGCGACGTCTGCGAAAGTTTCCTAGATGGCCGCACGGATGACTGATTTCCGGATCAGAAGGGCTCGGCGCGTGGGGCGAGAAAAAAAAGGAAGGACACACCGTCGATGACCCATATCGCGACCTTGGACGGTTCGAGCTGGAGCGCTTCGGCGACTTGCGCGTAGGGGAGATCGTGGGGCTCGTGCCCGATGTGTTGGACCCGACGGATGCGGGCGTCAGAAGGCGGATTTTATGCCCAAGTGTGCGCTTTCGAGTTTTGGCATTCGCGCCGGCAGCGATGAGGAGATGAGAGGGGTATTTTCGAGGGGCACGGGGGTGGCTGGCCTTCCATGCCTTGAACTGTGGGAGCCCGTAGTTGAGGAAGATGCGGAGGAGGATGAAGACGTGCTCCTTGGCGGCGAGCCCGAATCTAGCTTGAACAACGGGTCAAAGTCGAAGACTAAGGGGAGCCGAAGGGCGATAGTCTCGACAGCGGCGGTCTCCATTCCGGTTGCGTCCGAGGGGAGTGGGCGCACATACGTCAACGAGTCTTCGTCTGCCATTCCTCTACAGCAGAGAATGCGCTTTTCCCTCGGGTAGATGCCCCGGCCCCGCAACCCTTTTTCGACGCGAGCCAGCTGCAGATCGTCGAGGTCGCGAGGTCCAGCGGCGCAGTGTAGACCGATAGTCTTAACGGGGACTTGCGGGAAATGGACAGTCTACCAAATGCATGATTAGTTTTGGTGAGTGAAGGAGGGCGCGCTCACAAGCGGTATTATTGGGTGTAGTTTCGAAGACTCGCGGAAATGGTCTGTACCAATCCGGCTACGACTTGCTTTCTTTCGGGAGAGCGCAGAGAGTGCAGAGAGAAGCCCTCGATTTCTGGACACGATAAGCATTCAAAGTCGCACAATCAAACTCTCGAAAGGCGCGTACTTTCCGTCACCAAGGGACTTCACGGTGAGCGGCCGGTCGTCTCCTTGAGTTTTCAGGACACTCTGGAACGGGCGGGTGAGAAGCGTACGTTCATTCTTGTATCTGGGTCGGTTTAAGAAGCGCGTGATACAATCACGAAGGACCTTTTTTTTTTTTTTTTCTTTTTTTTTTGAGGAGCGTTGGATGGCGTTGGGAAGGGAGGTGTAGAGCTTACTGCCTTCCTCGTCCCCTTCCACCCTCGGGTGCCTCAGGCGTCACCCGTGGGTTTCCGGGCCGGCATAGCCGGTCCCCTAAACCCGCTAGATTGTGGCCTTTGGACTTGGAACCTGGCCAGACGATGGTGCACTGCCTCTCGAGGAAATGCGCAACCGCATTCGTGCCTTTAGCACGATATGTGGGGCTACGCACAGCTGCATGCTCAGGCTTCCCGGTGACCAGAGTCAGTCACCGTTCCGCCGTCATCGCCCACAACTACCCGATACCCACTAAAACCCCGACTGATTTGGGCCAATCTCGGCTTAAGGTGCGCTCGTCCTTGAGAGTTTTTTTCCAAGTTGATTTTACCAGCGTCGTCTTAATAGCTTTCTTCAAGAGGTGCTTGATCTCTGGATCGTGGACTCTGATGTCCGCGAAGCGAGATCAACGGCATCACTCGGCATTTCGGGTTCGGCACCTCTTGCTCTAATTCTTGCTCGTTTCCATCCTATGTGAGCCACAATTCCACAAATGCTTTCTATCAGTGGCTAGAAACCCATGCTCCACGAAAAAACTGACGAAAGTAACTAGATTATGTAAATAGATCGATCATATGCACCATATGCAGTTTGTGTTTCAAAATGAGTTCAAAAGTAAGGCTACTAAGCATTAAGAGCATATTGGGGACACAGTGAGTGCACGACACGTTGAGGAGCGCAGCAATGCAACATAATTGACTTGGATGAGCCGTTGATGGAATTGATGCGGGTTGCCTTTTCTGGGGGGGGGGGGGGGGGGGGGGTCGTGGGAAGGAGTCCATGATCCAGAGATCAAGCACCTCTTGGCTTTCTTGCCATACTTTAGGCTGTTTGTCATAGCACAGTCGATGGTTAACCTATTGTTTATAGTCTTCAACCAGCGGTTCTGGATTTTGGCTAGCGGCGCCGGCCCAGTCTGCTGAATTACTCGTTCATTCCGTAACTTCCAGATGAGGTGAGCAGACTCTGTGATTAAGATTTTATATAGTCTTGTCTCTCCGGGGTTCCCCCACTTCGTCGCTCCCCGGCCATTATCTGGCCAATGGTGGGCCTCATTTCTTTGCCCATTTTCATCTTCCACAGGTCGGTTGCGAGGTCCCATACTTCCTTCTGGCCCGGTTCACTGCATTGCGTCAGGATGTGCTCCATTGACTCGTGGGTGCCGCATTTCGAGCACCTTCCCCGTAGCCTATGCTGGGGTATCTTCTCCCAGAATCGGCCTACCTTGTAGCCTCCGTGTATTAGCATCCATAAGAAGAAGTGGATGCTTCGCGAGATATCCTTGTCTCGGGTGGTTTTCCAAATCTTGCGGGATGGTGGTAAATTCCCGTCGTTGTCGGAGGCGGTGTTTTTTGCCAGTTCCATGTTCTCGCGCGTTGCCTGCCTATCTAGGAGCCTCCTGTAGCTATCCTTGTCCATCGCCAGCTTACGGATGATTTTGTAGGCTTTCGCCTGAGTCATTGCTTGCAACTTGGCACCGGGTAGGACGAGCTCAGCATCCGCCTCCGTATTTATGTCATCTTCAAACAGTTTTAGGCTGCCTTCTCCTGCCAGGGCATCTGCAGACTCATTTCCGGTGACCCCTGAGTGTCCCTTCACCCAGATAAATTCTGTCGGTGCTTTCCTCTCCCGGATTTTGGCAGCAGTGAGTTCGAAGAGGGCGCCATTCGCAACCGTGTGGAATCCTTCGTCTTGCCATAGCTTCAGATTTTTGGTGAGACCATCTATCGCATACTTTGAGTCGCTGTAGATCGCTAACAGCGAGTCTATCGGCGCTATTTCAACTGTCTCCTTGATGGCGACCAGCTCCCCTACCTGGTTGGACGGTCCAAGCTCATCTGGTATTTGTACTGCCCTGTTCCTGGCGTCGTCTATCCCGAAGAAAATCCCCGCTCCAGCCTTAACGTGGTCGGAGTCATTATTTATTGCAGAGCCGTCTGTGTACACCTTGGTCGTAGGCCCCTGAGTGTGTGTATGTCTTGTATTCGGGGCCGTGGTCGCTGGGTTTGTGTAGCCCTCAGTGAAGATTCGGAAGACATCTCCTAGAGTGCCTTCTGTCGTCACCCTTGGGTCGAACTCCGACCTGTTAGCATCCTCGCTGTTCTTAGGGGCCTGCGCCTCCTCCCAGTCCTCGGGTTGCATTACCTGTGGGTCCCACTTATTTTTCAGCGAGTTGAGCAGCTCCTGCGCCTTGAGATAGCACTGATTCAGGTGTCGGCAGCCCGTAATTTCCCTTGTTATACGGCATGATGCGCAGCCGCAGTCGTGCCTATTGGTATGTCTCGGCGTCCCCATTTTTCGGGAGAGCAGCTTTGCATCCCGGACCAGCCTGATGTGGTGTTTTTCTTTCAGGCATTTTACTACATGTTCTGGTGCATTGAAGAGCCTCCGATCTCCTTCGGAGAACTTGTGGTACCAGATTGGCATTTGGTCTTGGAGGTCCCGAGAGACGGCAATAGCGTCCATCGTAACACCGTATTTACGGCCGACTTGCATCATGTCTGCGAGGCCGGTGCTTCCCAGTGTGTGCGCTGACTGGTATGGGGCCCATTTTTGCAGGTACACATTCATTCTTAGTGCCTCATCGACATTCACTTCTGCACCTGTGGCTTTCTTTGCTAGTAGTTCGTCCGCAACGAAGCACCATAGCGGTCTGTCTGGGCCGAAGCTGAGGTAAGTTTTCAGCCAGGTAACAGCGATCGCCTCATTACGAGCAACGATGTCCAGGAGATTTTTTCCACCTGAGCCAGTAGGCGCATAGACAGTCTCTTTATTCAGTGAAACCTGGGCCTTTTCCGCCCACAGGAACTCTCGTATCCTCCTCTCGAGTTTCTCTTCTATGTCAGCGGGCATTCCCTGGACCGTTGCCATATACTGGGTCATGCCGCCTACCACCATCATGACTATAAGTCACCGCCCTTCCATTGAGGGGTGTCCCAGTTCCCACTGAGTAAGTGATGCATCAATCTTTTCTAGCGTGCGTGACCATGTCGCAGCCTGTTCCACTCCATTTCCGACCCATGCTCCTAGCGTACGTATCGGTTCTCCTTCAGCTGCAATTTTTATGTGCTCGGGGATCTTGGTCCCATTTATTCCATTGATGAAGCGCGTTGTCGAGTGGAAAATAAGTTTCTCAATAGCTCTACGAAAAACTAAATTTTTCTCAAGCTAATAGAGAGACTTAAAATTGCTCTGAATTGAATTTCCTTTCCGAGATTTAAGCGGTAGTGGTTCCGGATTCAGTCGGACGGTCCGGATTGATTCAGCTCTAACTTAAACTAAGCTGAAGAGTCAGCGCCGGTATTTGTGCTGGAGCTGTTGGTACTGTACTGATTAGATGGAGGACTCGATAAATGCCTCTTAGGTGACTCAGAAGCTGCAAGAGCCTGATTAGTAAGCAAACAAAATTTATTTTTAGCTACGTAGGGGACAAACGGGGGGGGGGTTACGCGCTTCAAACTGCTTGCTTGCCTTCCTTATATACTTCCTCGGGTCGGAAGTGAGTCATTCCGTATCCCGAGATTTGACTACTTATGATTAATTATGACTGAATCTGACTACATACTGACTCCATGTAAATACTTGACTTCTTCCTGTGAGTCACTTCAGATATTACAATCATCTTGTTTTTAATGCCCAACATTATTTTAGCGGCACAGCGTTGCATGCACTCTGTCGCGGTGGTCAATTTTGCCAATGGGTATCATCTCTGTTTTCCCAATATTGAATTTGGCGCCGGCTGCGATGCACCATTCATTCAGGATGTCCATTAGGCTCCTGAAGTTGTCCTTTCCATCGAGGTACACCAAGGTATCGTCTGCGAAGAGGGTCGTTATTAGCCTTTCCATTTTCCCCCTAATTTTAAATCCTTCCAGATTAGATTGGCGTAGGGCTTCAGCCAGCGGTTCTATTGCTAGATCAAAGAGCAGGCATGACAGTGGGTCCCCTTGCCGGACCCCGCGTTTGACTTGGAAGGGGTGCTCGCTCATTTCACCGTTTATGCACACATACGTGTTTGCATCACTATACAGTGTTTTGACTGTCTTAATAAATTCCTCAGGTATTCCAAATTTTGCCATTGTCCGCCACAGGTAGTCATGTTCAATTTTGTCATATGCCTTCTCTTGGTCGAGCGCTACAATGACGCCGTTACGCTCTGTTGCTTCAGCAACCTCAATTACTCTTTTGGTATGCCAGATTTGGTCTCGGATCTGCCTCCCGGGTATGAACCCCGCTTGGCTAGGATGAACCAAATCCGGGGCTACTTTGACGAGTTTTATCGTGAGCGCTTTAGTGAACACTTTGTAGTCCGTGTTGAGTAGAGATATGGGTCTATAATTTGATATGTCTGACCTATCATTCTTCTTGTAGAGTGGGCACATCCAGCTCTTTGAAAAGCCTGTCCCTTTCACCATCCCATGTGTCTCTATATCATTGTATACCAGCTCATATACTTAAATAAACACGTTAAAATATGGGATAATCCCAGAGGCCTAGTGCGTTGGCTCTGGGATCTTTCCCATGCTTATGTGATACTATCTCGGCGGCTCAAACCCTCTCTTCGGCATCACTCCCAGCTGCCGCCCGCTGCTTGCCCTGCTGTCGGAGCTTCAAATCGCTTACGCGCGACCACGTGGTATATTCCCGGAAAGCCCTGGGCGAAAAATTGTATTTTAACAGCCTATTTGGGGCTCAAATGCGCCCCAAACAGTACCCCCTCAACACCCTCAGCCTGGCCCTTCACCTCCTGCAGCCCTCCCTACCCAGAAGCTCCCCATACAAATACCCAGCACCCCTCCTCCCGGCCCTCCCGGGGAAATTTCAGCCTCCAGCCCGTCCTACTCCTCCATATCAGCGTCTGGATCATCCTCCATCTCTGCCAGCTCCTCCACCGATAACCCCTCAACCCCTACGCCATCGCCGCGCGCGCTGCCGGTCGATTTGGAAATTTCAGGGAAAATAGCGCCCCCCCCGCTCCCGGCCTCTGTAGCGATCCCACGGACCGCAGACATGTCGGGCAGATTCGCAGGGGATACGGCGCTATCCCTCTGCATCCTGCGGACCTCTTCAATGCTTGTCGGGGTGGCAGGATGGCCCGGGGCTTCAGAATGGGTGGCCGCCACATTTGGCTCCGGCTCGCCGTTCCCCCCGGCCGTGGGGCTCATCAAACCAGCGGGGGCAGAGGCAAGATCCTTATTCTGCTCTCTGATAGAGGATTTAGTCCCGAAATCATTTTACTGGGTAAAAAACACTTACGCTTCCATCCGCCCGAGGACCCACATGACATCGGTGACCGCCGCGTCCCATCCCTTCGACTCTGCAGGCAGTGCGTCCCTCCACCATTTCAGGGCCATAAGCACATTAAGGAAGCCGTTCTGGCTGTAGTACTCCATGACCGCCCAGGGCCCGTCCTTGTCTTGCCCCATGGGGGTCTCGGATTTGTGCCATGCGGGGTTGATATCCTTCCACCACGTCCAAAACTGCTGCTCGTACGCGGCCGTGTCTTTGATGGTCGGGGTGTGCACTCGTGCTCTCGAAATCCAGTCGCTGACCTGGGTAGGCCTCTTCTTGGCTGAATGTGATTTGCGCTTTACATTTTAATCAGCAAAGACCCCCGTGGCGATTGAAATACCACGTACCGTTCCGTCAAAACCGTGTGACGCCTCCCTCGCCCACCAGGCAACCAGGAGCTTCGCCCATCCCTCGCCGAAATCTGTGTTTCCAAGGAAAATCTTCACGTCGGTGGCCCAGGGCTTAGCTTCGGTCACTTTCTTGCTACCCCTGATGGCTGTGCTCCGCTGCGGGTTCGGCGCGCATGGTGGCGGTGGCGGCGGCGGCAGTCCTTCGCCCTCACTTCCCTCCTCACTGGACTCAGCTTCGGACTCCAAGTCCTCCGCCACCCGTTTCTTCTTGGTCCGCTTCCTTTTGGGGCCCTGCTTCCCGCCGCTTCCCTTGCACTTCCGCGTCTCTTTCGGCTTCCCCAGGGCGGACTCAGCTCCTCCCCACAACGTTTCCTTCGCCGCCGAACCCAGCCCGAGCCCATGCAGCATAAAATGATTGCAGGCCATGTTGTTCTGCCGCTCCAAGGCATCGCAGTCCATGGCCTTCAACGCCTCGATCTTTTCTGTGCGTTCCTCCTCGCACATGCCTTTCAAAAGGAGTCGCAAGTCGGATGAGATCGGGCCTGCAAAGCCAGTCGCATACGGGTCGGGTTCCACCACCTTTGACTGCGACAGGCTCTCCGGAAACTCGTCATCCTCATTTGCAGGAAGGTCGGGAAGGTCTCTCAATACGGCCTCGGATGCAGCAGCCTCCGTGGAAACGGTCGCAACAGGAGCTGCGACAACAGGAGGAGCGCCAGAGGCGGCAGGACCCACAGCGGTGGAGCTGGCAGGAGGAAGAACGGGAGGAGGGAGAGCGGCAGCGGGCCCCGCCGAGACAGCAGGGGGAGCCGAGACAGCGGCAGCGTCGACCGTGGGAGTGGCGTTGGTGCCGTCGGCTTTTCCAGTATGGTACAAATCTGCAAATCAACTCGTTCAGGAAAGTCAAAGAAGCGCAACAAAACACTACTCACGAGTAGACCACGCAAACCGACCGAAGTCAGAAATCACCGCTGCGTAAGTCTCTGGATTTGCCTTCGAGAAATCTAGCTCCGTGGGGGTTTCAGACGTAACCCCGGTGCTAAGGCTGACCGACAGAGTATGGCAATCAGTAAATGCCGAGGGTAGCTTCTTCATCGGCTTACCTGAGAGCCTCGACATCCAGAAGTTTTCCCGGCGTGAGCTGCACCCGCGATGCGAGCAGGGTAATCTCGTACCCCGTGTGCGCCTTCAGTCCGTCGAGGAGGGCACTCACAACATCCGAAAAACGTCCTCGGGCTCTGTCAAACGCGTCAACAACCTGTCACAGCGCCCACGGAGGGTCCGACTTACTCTTCTTGTTCCGCTGGATCCAACGAAGGCAGCCCCAGCATTCCGGCCTTGTGTTTCCTCGTGTCCAACGAGTGCTCTGCCTCTGCCCCTGCCTTCATCACGTCCTGGATCTCCTTGGGCTCCATAGCGAACAAATCCTTCGTGACCTGCTGGCGAAATTTCAAGCGCTGGGATGCAGGCACGCCGGCATGTGTGGCATCGTACGCCTCATCCACTTTCTTCTTGTATTCCTCTTGCCGCATATAATACTGAAAGTCAGTGAGTCTTTTCGGCGCAGAACTGGGTGGGGTGTGAAGCTGCTTGAGCCATGGAGTCCACGGGTTCGACGACAACCCGTGCGCGGTACGCTGCCGATTAAACCATAGCTTGACTTTCTGTTGAAAGAGAAATGGAAGTCAGTAAGGCAGAAGACACCGGCCGCCAATTCGACGCGTCTACCTTTTCCGTCCCCTTCACTACCTCCTCCTTCAGCTTCGTCTCATCAACGTTCTTCGGGCTTTCACCGTAATCGACCGGGTCCTCTGGGTCCGGATCCTGCTTCAGATGAAGCCGCCACGGAAACAGCTTCCAGTAGCCCACAAGCACTTCATGCCAGATTTCGTTGGCCTTGCGGAGCTTCGCTTTCTCCACGTATTTCGGAACCCAGGACTGCAAGTACTCCGGACGCTTGCCGACGAAGTCGCTTTGGTTTCCCCGTTTTTTTTTCCCCTCAGTCGAAGTCGATGGTGCCATTGCGACGCGTCGAGACAAAAAAATGTTTGATGAGAGACACAAGGCAAAACAAAACAAGAGATGCTCCCTGAACTCCATCCCAAAATGCAGGCCGCTGTCCTTGTGTCTGCGGCGCGTGCTGCGGCTCTAGTACAGGAAGCCTATGCCCAACGTTCTATTGAGGATCCTTGGCCGGACTGGGACAAACTCAGAGCACTTCAGGGCAAGTACTCCTGCCCCCGAATTGCATTCCGACTCGCTCTCCGACTCTAATAAGCTTCATTTTATTAGCACTCCGAATTTACGCCAGACCCCGCCTAGCCAAGATCACCCGCACCCGAGACCGCGCCGCCCAACGACAGCGATTTATCCAAAGACTTCGCGAGCCTTCTCCGCCTCCCCAGCCCCGCTGGGAGCCGCCGCGCGCGATCAACGAGTCCCCGCCGCACCCGTCATGGACATGGGGTGAAGAAGAGCCGTGGCATATGGAGTGGTGGCAGCTCGAGCCCGGCTGTAATTTGCAGCCCAAGGACGATGACATCAGCCCCTTCGTAGTCACCCATCCACTACCCTTACAAACCGAGTGGTACCCTTATTAAATATGAATTCCTGCATAATTGTTTATTCTTTTTGAGACCCATATCTATAATACATTCAAGAAGGCCGAGGAGGGGGGCAAACAAAGAGAAAAAAAATCTTGATGCTAGTCCGACTCAGAGTCCTCAGGGTCCTCCGGCCGCCTCAAATACAGCATTCGCCCTACAAAAGCGATCAGTTTCCTCCTGTTGCGCGTCCCGAGCAGCCTCGGCAGGCAAGATCCAGCCACCCCATCCTCGAAAACGAAATCGACCGCGTCGTACCTGACAAATGCATTAGCCGCAGACGACATGCTAAGGAAAACAACACTTACCTGGCCTCGAATAGCCGTGGAATGCCCTCCAGCCCCCACAGTGGGTCCCCACGCTGCCATTGGCCCGGAGTGAGAGTCGTGGGCACGTGCAAGAAGACCACGAAATGTCTTGGCGGCGCGCCCGCTGTTGCATCCATGGGGGGTGCTGTTGCAGGCGCCCACGGGTGCGGCGGTGTCGTGGGTGCACGCAATGAGGTAGGCGTAGCAGGTGGCGGTGCAGGTGTGTGCGACGTCGAGGTTGAGGTGGCAGGGGTGGCACCCCTTCGTGGTCGCGGTGCAGGGCAGACAGGTTGAGCGCGTTGAACGCGTCCAGTTCCCGGGGCACGCCTCTGGTAAGGTGGCGGCGGCGAAGGGGACGGTGTAGAGGCGGGAGACGAGGCAGGGGGCGATGAATTAGCCAGCGACAGGGACAGCGATGCCGGTGGCGACATGTGTGGCGACGCCGGTCGCGAGTGCGCGTGGTATCGAGAGCACATCCGATTCCAGATTGCCACAGCCTCATTCCAGGTTTTTGCTTTCTTCCAAGCTTGGTTGGAAAACCTATTAACCTGGGTCCTAGCTATCTCTCTGGCAGAGTGCAATCGAAGGCATCAGCGAAGCAAGTATCACAAAAATCAAGGACACTTACTCGTCTGTGTAGATGCCTCGGATGCGGCCGTTGCCCACAACATAGAACCAGCAGCCGTTAGTTTCCGAGTGGCGTTGACGGCTCTCCTGGCCTGGGCTCGGAAAAAAGGGAGGGGAGCAGGAAACTGCTGCCGATGAGGCCACCGCGGCCATGGCAAAGGTACCAGAGCGCCCAATCAAACTGTGTCACGCTCTGTCACTCAGTTTCTTCTCTTGCTCATGGATGACAAGAGCCTCAGGTGGCGCGACCGCCTCCTCCGCTCCCTGCACCTCCAGAAGAAAGCCGCAGCCTCGTAAGTTCAAGCGACTCATTCCCTCCCCGGTCCCTCTGATTCCCGCTCACTGATTACGCTCAGGTCCCCCTGGCATGTCTACTCGCATTCGCTCAAAAACCAACTACTATTCCCTCCGGATCTTCACAAAGGCGAACGATACCCGCAAGCTGACTTCATTTTTGCGTGCTCAGTCTGCCCCCCGGTGCACAGCATTACCTGGGGTGCGGAGATCTGGAATAACGAGGATGACGAGGGCCCTCCACCGCTTGAACCCCCAGAGTATGTGCAGTTCTATCCGTGCAACTGCAATCTCATTTTTCGTGTTAATAGACAATCTGATTCGATTGAAACCGGTCTTGTTCGTGGCTACAAGCCTCGCAACTTGGTGAGTACTTAGCCCCTCAGGATTGCATCGAAAGCTGAACGGTGAAATTTGTTCCCAAAAGTCCAAGCTCTGAGTTGGGCCTTGTTGGTATCCTGTAGACTCCACTCCTCTTCTCCTGGTCGTCAAATAAAAATATGTTTTTGCCTTGTCCTCTTGAGCCACCCTTTCGCGAGCCAGCCTCGTTTTGCAGCAAGAAGTATATATATATTGAGCTGTTGTATGGAGGCTCTAAGTACGGGATGCATGGGCCTCCGCTTCAGCCTCCTCCCGGATGCCCTTCTCGCGTGCTTCCCTGCGCGCCGCCGCCTTGGCTTCCAGAGCAGCGCGCTCTTCAGCCGCCTTTCTGTACCAGGCTGCGTCCTCAGCAGCCTGCTGGCGGGCAATCCGGTCACTGAATGCCTGCTGGCCATGTTTCTCGATGAAAGCGCTGCAAAATAAGTTATTGTCGAGCAGAAGGTGGCAGAGATGCCAACGTACTTCTGCCGGCGTATCCTCTGCTTGAAAGCGAGCATCTTGCTGTGTCTACTTGACCGGTTAGCCTACCAATGAGCAGGTGAATGAAAAAAATTGCGGCGCACTTCTTGTGGTAGGCAGTGTCGGCATGTAGTTTTTTGCTGCAGTAGTCTTCATGCAAGGCCTGGGTATCCTTGACTGCCTGGCGGTGACTGGGTGTTTGTTGAAGCCGAGGAAAGTGGTGAAAAAAACTTCACCCACGCCCGCATGCGGATCCGGGCCTTTACTCGTAGGTCGCCCTCGTTCCTGGCCGTGGATAAGTAAGAAGTGTCGTGCCCAGTTCAAAGCACTGACTTCCAGCGATATCTATCAGCCGCCTCCCGGCGGGCCGCCATTTGGGCCGCAGAAAGCTGGGCTCCGCTGAAGGAGTGTGCGACGTCCAGAGCACTAGCAATAAAAGCTTTCCTGTTAGTTCAAGGGGAGAATGAGAGTTCAGACACTTACACTTCAGAGACTGAAAGATTTGGGTCAATCGAGGGACTTTTAGTTGGCATTGTCGAAGTCAAGAACAGAAAGTTGTGAGTAAACACGTACTAACTCGCGAGTCTTCTTGGATCCAATATATAAAAACTCGAGATCCTCCTAAAATTCTCAAATTTATTATGAAGGTGCTGTGAGGTCTTGACAATGAAACGTACAATTTGGATTGGGGTACAGAGTCGAATGTGGAAAAGGAAACAAAATATTGCGGGGAGACATGGCCGTAACGTGTTCGGCATGACCCCGTAACATGTTCGCTATAGGACCTCACCCGCGGTACAAGTCGCAACAAAAATCGGGCAAAAATGAAATAAATTGATGAAGGCGCCGTAGTTAAAGGGAGTCTATTCAAAAGCGATATTCCACTTCTTGTACATCTTCATCCCCTCAACCCATCTCTCCGCGCGTGCGCGCACCCGCTCCTGCCGTGCCGCCGGCGACAACTTCGACCGGTGGATTTGCTTGTCGGTGCGAAAGCCGTTGTGGACGAAACGAAAAATGCCGGCGGCGGTGAATTGAGTGAACGAGAACCGTTTCTCGCCTTGCTGGATCGAGACATTGGAGTGGCGAAGAATAGCGGAGGGGATGAAGATGGTCGTGCCTGGAGGGAACCGAATGACAAGCTTCAAATCCCAGAGGATGAGATGCCCGCCGAGGTCCGGATTGAAGTTTCCTAGTGCGGTAACCGCGCACCAACCCCACGCGAGATTTGAAAAGTCGAGGTGCGGTCGGGTGACAGTGAAGGGGCCGAAATTGATAGTTGCAGCGGCAAAGACGGAGGTAAGCGCATCGAAGTTGCGGGGGAGCGAGGGCTTCCACTGGTACAATAACTCCATTGTGGAGCTGAAGAAGCCGTGGAGGTCGGGTGTGTATGATTGGTACATCCCTAGGAGGATTGATTAGCCAGCGAGTATGCGGAGGGAGGGAGCGATGGGGGAGCATGGAAGCAGTGAAAAGGGAGCCGATGTGGCTAGCGTGGGGGGAGAAGCCTCGATGGGCGTCGGGAGCAAGGGAGGGAGGGGGAGGAGCTGTCGGCTTACCGTTGATGAATCCTGCGAGCCGTTGCAGGGGGGGGGAGGCAAAGAGCTGCGCGAGCACCGCGGCGGTAAGAATGTGGTGAAAGCACTTGGTGGGCTCGTCCTGGCCGCCGCCCATGGAGACGCCCGCTGTCTTCGCGTGAAAGGGCCCTCAGCGCGGCGCCTTCTGGCTAGCAGGGGTCGACTGCTGGCCGTTCTTCTTCTTCTTGGTGTGCTTGCGCGTGCCGTGAAACTCACCGTAGAAGACGTCCTCCCCGAAGATCTTGAGCGCGGCGTCTTCGATCGCAGTGGCAGCTGCGTCCGCGACATTCGTCTTCCAGAGGGGGTCGCGAGGGCCCGCACCGAGAAGCGCGAATACTGTGCGCTCGCCATCCACTACGGGTGCGGGCACGCTGCGAAGGAGTGTGAGAAGCGGAGGCGCAGCAAAGAGTTAGCGACGCACCCGTCCCATTCCAACAGCGTCATGTCCAAGGCGGGGTCGAGGATCTCCAGCAGATTGTATTCTCGATCCTCGGGGGGTTCGAAGGCGGGTGCGCCGGGTGTGGCGTCTCTGTTAGCAGCGTTTTGAATAGCAGAGTCGCGAAGACCCATCCAGTGCGTCGAGGCGACCGGCAGCGTGTGCGCCAAGAAGGTGAAGTTCGGGAGGCTCAGGGGTGTGGCCATGTGAACGCGGGCAGCACAGACTGCCTTCTGGCCGGTGGGGTGACCAACGAGGTCTGCGGCGCGTTTTCGATGACGGCGCTCGCGAAAAGCGACCTTCATCTTGAGTTTCTTTGCACCTACACGGTCCAGGCGTGCAGCAGGGTTTTGGTGCGCAGGGGCAGGGACGTTGTCGAAGGCGTCTTCGTACTCATCGTTGCCGTCATCTGGGAACGTGCACGCGGGCGACTGCTCGAGGTGGGGGCATTTGAGGGAGTTGGTGCGAGGAGCGCTACAGGGAGTCCCCAGGAGTGAGGGGGAGGCCTCCCTGCTGCGTTTGGCGGTAATGGGCTCGACCTCATCAAAGGGGTCGAAGTCGAGCCCGTCCAAAGAATCCAAGTCCGAGCCGGCATCCGACTCGCTGTCAGATGAGTCTTGGTCAGCGAGGGCACGTGCTATCAAGACGTCGCGGATGTTAAGTCCAGGTACGAGGAGCATGTCGCCGACCATGTAGGGGTTGAATATGCGACCGCTGCGAGTCGTGCGCTCTGAAAGGGTGCGTCAGTAAAGGTGCGCGTGAAAGGGATGGAGGAAGTATGGAGAGCGAGTGAAGGTCAAAAATCGCATGTGGGCTCGCTTGTTCAGCAATTCCGGGGTCGGATATGCGTACTGAAGCAGGCCGGCGCGTCGTTCGAATGGGGTGTTGGATGGGGGGTCATACCGCGCGCGTTTGGGCAGTTCCAGGGTCGGAACGCGCCTACTCAGCGGCGAATAAAGATGTGATGAATGTGGGAGGGGGGATGTTCAAGTTCAGGGAGGCAGGGGGGAAAATACCTAGCATATTGAAGGCTTCGTTGTTGGTGGAGTGGAGGAGGGGTTTACCTGTGAGAAATGCGCTGCCTGGCCTTTTATGCGGTGCTCAATAAACTTTTTTAATTTTAGTATTGCCCGATTGGGAAGCGTGTGCTGCCGTGTCACGCCAACTTTATACAAACGCGCGCAAGTCGTATCGTCTTTTCGCGCAAACATGGCCACCCGCAAACGAAAAAAAAAACCCGATTGCTTCCTCAGCCAACTCGGTCCACCACACCTTCTCTCTCAGTGCTTTGTTGGGCGTTCAGCCTCAAGATCGCGATGAACCTATGGTGACTTTCGTGGACCGCACATTAGTCGACGGCTGCCGCGTCCATCAAGAGCACATCCCTGTGGAGCGCTCGTCGCCTCTCAAGCGTGCGCGGGAAGCTGGACCGTCTGGGGCTGCACCACAGGAAGAGCCAACTCTGGGGAGGCTCTTTCCTGCCCCGGAAGCGGCACCTTGGGAATCCTCCGAGCGCTATCCTATGATGGCTGACGAGGACCCCCCTCTGTTTGACTTGCCGGCCATGCCTGAGGTAAAGCCAGCGGTATGTCTTTTTCCCTTTTTTTTAATGTGTATTTTCGAGAAGACTTAGGCCATTATTAGGACGTGGTAATGCAGAGATGGCTCCGCAAGCTTCGGGACATCTACCTGAGGCAGCTGCTGCGGCGCGACGGGTGTAACAAAGCCAGCACGTCGATCTGCCCTTCCTGCAAGAGCCTCGACGCTGAAGGCGACTTCGATGCGGCCCGTCGGCCTCAATACTGTTGTGAGGAGTGCAGTGGGGGCGCTTTGTATTGCAAGGAGTGCTGTGTGGCCCGGCACCAGGAAAACCCTCTGCATAAGATTCAGGTACGTCCAGATTGTCGCAATCTGAGCCTACGACGGCCTGACTGTGCAAAAGAGGTGGAATGGAATTTTTTTTGTCAAATCTTCCCTCAAGGATCTCGGCCTCCGGATTCAGTTCAGTCATCCCCATGGCGAGGCCTGCACTGTCCCCCACGCCGGCCACATCGGATTTGTCGTACTGCACGACAACGCAATCCACGAAGTCGCGGTCGACTTCTGCGGCTGCGAGTAGCGTCTCACAGCAGGAGCACCATACATCCAACTCCTGCGTGCCGGATGGTACCCAGCCACGGAAGACCGCCCGCAAACTGCAGTGACCTTCGTCTGCCTGGACAAGTTTGTCCTCCACACGTTGCAGGCGAAGACGACCGCATACGACTTCTACTCCGTCCTGGAGCGATTCACAAACAACACGGGGGCAAAGCCTCCAAATCGCTACCAAGTTTTCCTTCGGATGGCACGGCAGTATCGGCACCTGTTGATGCTGAAGCGTGCGGGAAGAGCCCACAACCCTACAGGGGTTTTTGGAACGGGGGCTGGGGAGCTCGCGATCGAATGCCCCGTTTGTCCAAACCCTGGGGTGAACTTGCCCGAGGGTTGGGAGAACGCGCCGCCCGAGGACAGGTACGCCCTTCAGGATATTTTGTGAGGCGGGGGCTAACAGTGTAGCAGGTTTCTCTATATTTTATTTCTCGCACTCGACGCCTGTTTCCGCTTGAAGCGTCGCATGGTCTCAAGTGAGGCGAGGGATCCTGGCCTCGGCACGGGGTGGGTGTACGTTTTGGAGAATGGCCCGTACCGCCACTTTCTGCTCACGGTCACGGATCAGAAGGAGGTGAGTAGCTGAATCTGGATAGATGAGCAGGGCTGACGAGTTTTAGATGAGCACTTGTAGCGGATTGGCCGCTCTCGATTATGCGAATACAAAGTTCTCCCACGGCTATAGCACCACAGGCGTCGGCATGGGGGTCTGCACGAGGCACGAATTCATACAACCTAACGGGGTGGGCGATTTGCAAAGGGGAGAGCGGTGCGTCGTTTACTTTTAATGAAATGGAAAGTGAGACTAACAGAAGGACTAGGTTCGCGAACATGGACTACATTTTTGGGTCCATCCTCCACCACAAGGATCCTTGCCTTCGAAAGGTTATCTCCTACGACATCGTTTGTCAATGGTGGAAATACCTCTTTGAACAACTCAAAAAACGACCGCCCCTCGTTCGCATCAACATCATTTTGGCGATGTTTCGCTTCGTCATCCCCAAGATGCATATACACTCCCATATGCTTGCCTGCCAAGTGCTTTTCTCGCTGAACCTCGTGCCGGGGAGCGGGCAGACGGACGGCGAGGGAATCGAGAGGCCCTGGGCCAATATCGGCAGGATCGCGATGAGTACGAGGGTGAGCGGCCCCGGCGCACGGCATGACTTGCTGGATTGTCACTAGAACTTCTGGAACTGGTTGAAGACCATTGGACTGCGTGCGTATGGTTTCTGTCAACATCTGTGTTCTTGATACTGATAGACTTTCAGCGGCGCTTCTTCGTCGACGCTTGGATGCAGCCCGGGGGGAGCAGGAGGTCCAGCGACGAGGGTTCGAGAAGTTCTCACTGCAGCAGGCAGAGAGGGTGCCGGCGTGGAAAAAGATGGTGGAAGATTTCGAAAAGGATGGGTCGAATAAGAACCCCTACTCGATGGTCATTAAAGGTGCGTCCTGTGGTGTTTTTAAATGCTAGTCAAGGAGTCGGGTTAATGGTCTTTCATAGGGCTCACGGAGGCCGAGGTCAGGCTCCAATTTGTGAACGAGGAGGCGGAGGAAGCTGCAAAGGGGGTGCCTGCGCTGCACGAGGTGACTCCAAGCAGCTTCATCTCGGCGGGGCTGGAGTTGGAGGAGGACCAGTACGTCCCCATATTCTGTGGCGGTGACTTTAGCTGATAGACCCTCTAGGCGTCGAGTCCAAGTCCAAGCTGAGTTGAAGAAAGCGAAGACGACTGCAATGAAGATTAGCATGAAGGGGCTGCGGTCAAAATTGAATCGCGGTGTGGCGCGTTTCCGAAAGCTGCAGGCGACGTATTCGCCGGGGGCTCTGCAAGCCCTGTCGAAGCGGATGGCGCCGGCGGACGAGCTGATGGAGGATACACCGCTCGTCCTTCCCTCCGCTTTGACTGAAGCGGAGCAGGAGGCTGGCGGATGCACGGCGGGGCCTTTGAAGATGGAGGAGGAGATGCGGCGGGCGCAGTGTCGAACAGCGCTGGTTCGGCTTCGAAACCAGCTGCACATCAAATCGCGCTTCCTCCTGTACAAGAAGATCCATTCTCAGCACCAGGGGATGAACACCAGGTCCCGGACGATTGTCGCGCGCAACGAGAGCAAGATTCGCTTGCACTCAGAGAAGTTCCAAATGGCCTGGGCTGCGCTGCTCAAGATTACCGGGGATGAGGCGAAGGTGGGGTGGCCAAAATTGAAAAAGGAGGACATTCGTTGCATGCAGGACCAGGAGGAATTGTCTAGGAATGCAGCGAAGAGGCGGAAGGCGAATGAGCAAAGGAGGAGAAAGGAGGACGAGCTCCGGGAGCAAGGGGAGCTGCCGCCGTTGGAGGATGATGGCGACGATGGCGATGACATGGTTACGAGGGGGGGGGAGAACTTTCGGGAGGTCTCCTGGATCTGGATGGTGGTGGGGACAGCAGGGACCGATGAGGAATTGGAAGACGGTGGGTATTTATTGCTACATGGGAGCTTTTCTAAAACGGAATCATACAGCTCTGCGCATCAAATGGGCAAAAGCCTGGGCCCGGAGCAGGCGATGGACAGAGGAAGTCCGCATGCTGGAGGAAGAGTGGCGGTGGCTGCCCGTAACCTATGTGTACCGGGAGCAGCAGTGGACCAACCGAGCAGTCGCGGTTCCCGTGGCCACCATGGACGAGGATGAGGCGGAAGGGTTAATTGCTTACGCAGCAAAACAGGCACAGCTGTATCGGGATCTGGCCGCAAGGGCCGAGATCACGAGGACGGAGGTGCACCCAGGAAGGGGGAAGAAGTGGCGGGTGTACCAGCCTGAGCTCGACCCAATTATGGGGCTGCCGGACGACCAGGAGGAGAACAGGAGCGGGGATGGCGGCGATGATGATGATGATGAGGGGGAGGATGATGACGAGCAGGGAGAGTTTGAGAGTGACGAGGAGCTGGTGATGGGGGGCGAGGTGGATGAGGATTGAGGCCCGAACGAGACGGGGGGCGGCTTTTGTGCCCTATCGGGATGGCACGTGGTCGCACAGGAGGCGTGACCAGGCCGTTTTATTATTATTTAATTAATACAGCTTTTCTGGGCTCCTGCCGAGGTTGCGATTGATGCCGAGGCATAGAAGGGATGCCGGGGTAGCGGCAGCATATGTAATTATGGCTGTAGGCCCGTCGGGGGAAGCCGAAAATGGGATCCCAGAGCCAACACATTAGACCTGTGGGATTTTTCCCAGAAACAACGCGTTGTTTCGAGCTTATGAGGTGATTTTCCTTCCGCCTCTGATGTCCTTTACTGTTCCAATAAAAACCCATCACTTGTTTTTCCATGGCTGTCCCTAGATCTTGCAGAATCGGGGCGCACGACCAAAACATACTAACTGGTCGCCCTTGCCTTTCCGCAGCTTGAGCTAGGGACTCGTCCCGCTGTCGGATAATGGGTGCACCGTCCTTCATGGTAAGTTTACCAGTTTCCAGATGTCTTCTGACAAGTCCGCGTTCCATTAGCGAGGATATGGCTGGACAACTGCTTATCCGGTGTTCAGCCTTCCCACACCCATAACACACCGGGTTAAAGGTTCTATCTCCTTGAGGGATATTATTAGGATAAGTCGCTGGCCCTGCATTTTCCGTCTTCCAATTCTGACGGGCCGTGTTATCCAGATGTGGTGGCGACTGCCGCTGCGATGAAAACGAGGCTTCCTGTATCTTGAGGGGTTCCCGGTGTATGCACTGAACTACAAGGGGGTCCATTTTTAGAGCTTTGTAATACACGGCCCCATAATGGGGGTCTCGAATACTCATAGTGTTCAGACGCTCTATTATATCTTCCACTTCATTGGTGTTTTTGTCTGCTTTGGTGGTTCGATCTTCATCACGAGTGACCTCTGGGTCGGCTTTCCGTCGCTCCGATTTCCCTTTTCGTCGCTCTTTCTCCTTGGAATGTTTTTTCTTCCGGTCCAGCTTTTTTTTTAGCTTCCGTTTCCATTTTCGGCCATTTTCTTCATCTGAATCCTCGTCTTCACTGGAGGATCCGCTCTCTGAAGAACTAATTGAAGTATCCGAGTTCTCGCTGTCTTTTTCATGCAGTCCGTAGTACCCGTAATCCCGGGCATCCAGCAGATTGGCAGGGAACTGATCTCTCTTGAAGTATTCCTCAGCGGCGGCCTTAACATGTTCCATAGCAGGGGCCTTGGAAGTATCCCGTTTCGGGTGCTGAACTCTAATAATTGCGTTCAATTCTCTCCTCAAGCTTACATGTATGCCCAACCAGAAATACCCGGCAATCTTGTCATCCTCCATTCTGTTCTTCCTCATATTTCCTGCGATCGCTTTGTACTGTCGGTAATAGGTCTTCCATTGCCCTAGAGTGTGGGCGGCTTTTCGTGCACTTCGTCGCGTAAAGGCAGATAAATCCGCGGGTAAATACCTTTGATCTACCTTTTCTGCATCATAGTAGTTGCGGATTTCTTCCCGGAGTTTGATCCAATCGGGCTTTGTGTAGTGCTCCTCTGACTTAATATATTCCGCCACTTTAGTAGAACAGTAGTCTATAATCAGTTCAGACTGCTCTTTTGCATCTGTTACATGGCACTTCTTGAGTAATTTGTCATAATGCCGTAGAAACACATCCACCTCAGAATATTTTCCTCTGAAAGTCTTTGGGGCTTCCTTGGAACGCCTCAAGGGCATGTCAAGTGAGGTTTTTGTAATTGTAGTCATCCTGATGGGTGTCTGGGGTTCTTCCTCTGTTGAGGAAAAAGAAAGGTCGGGTTTGGAGTCTGGCGGGGTAGAAAGTACTGAGTAATGGTTACTGATCGATTCGACTTGTGATGATGTGCGAGTTACTGGAAGAGGGAAGGAGTAGTTTCCCAAAAAGGTTTCTTGTTCTAATTCGGGCTGATCCGGGAAGATATAGGATTGCGAACTGGTGGCTTCGACTTGATCCGAAGGACTTACAGATCTTTGTCTTCGCTGTCTGATTTCTTTTACACATGATCGGGTGGTTTTCTTGTCTCTAGGTTCACGGTTTGTGTGTCCGTGCATTCACCCCCTTCCGGGAGCTGATTCTGGTTCTAGTGTTGTACTAAGAAAAATACCCCTCGCGGTGGGCTCCACTTATGTCAACTACAAAGAATTTATGTAGTAAGAAAGATTAAACTGGAGTATCGTTGTCCAAGTTCTTTCTCAGTGGTTCGTATTTTTCTAAGTGTAAAACTACTAGATATTTATACCCGAATGTACAAGCTCCGGAATTTATATAAGGGTTTTAGCGGCTGTAGTTCTGTCGGAGAACGTTCGGTTAGTTCGGCAGTTAGGGTCTTCAGTTAGTATCGGCTGCAGAGAAAATTACGGTATCTATGCTCACCGGGTGTGGCGATAGTTCGGGTGGTTCTTCAGTATTCTTCGGATGTGCTTAAGTAAGCAGGCGGCTGTGTTTCAGTTTATACGGCGGTAATACGGCGAGATTGGTTATGTGGCGGCTGGTTTGATGACGGGCGATGCCCAATCTATCAGATGAAGTTGCACTTAGGAGGCTGCGACAAAATAAATTGTCGTTGGCAGTAAATTGCAAGGGGAAAAGGTGTTTTTGATTCAATGGAAACTAGGTCCTTATATACTCTTCCTACCTTCCTAATTAGGCCTCCTTGACTCATGCTTCCTTTGCTAGTCATGATTCTGACTCCTTCGGACTGCCTTCGTGATTCCATTCCTTGCTTCTTGATGACTCCTCATATGACTGATTATGATTCCTCCTGATTCGGGTTCTTGAGTCGCCCTTGATTGACACTTTGATCTGACTGATGTCACGTGATATTCGATGAAGTAATCATTCTTAATAGCGGGTGGCTTTTCCATGTTCTGACTCTCACTTTTGTGGGAGTCTGACAGTGGATATGTGCAGAGCCGCCGTACATGAAGCGCGAGGACTCATTTGGGACCACGAACTCAACCTCGCCCAGCAGCCGAAGCCGGTGCGTGCCCCTGCTGTCAGTGAATCCTGAAGACAACAAGCGCGTGCTCAACACTGCGGCGGCAAGAGAGGTCAGTCGCGAGCTCGATGTGCTGACCTTCAGCCCGCTGCCACCCCCGGAGCTGCAGGTGTAGGTGCAGACCGAGCCTAGTGGAGAGTTCGCGCAGACGTCGCCGAGCTACAAGAACTGCGAGTATGCCTGCAGCGCATCAACACTGGTGTCTCGTCTGTCGTCGGGGCGGACAATGGTGACTGGCCATTGCAGAAGGCGCTTGGACATATGTATTATATGATGACCATGCATTTAGACGGTGACTCCAGGTGCTTCAGACTCCTGCTTTTACTTCTCACTACATACATATCCAGTACCTATTAATCTATGTAACACCTAAGCACACCACTGGAATTAAAAGTAGAAAATGGAAGAGAATTATGAAATTTGAGTTTGAAGGAGTATAACATTGAACAATGTACAAGGCCAAGATAAGTAATTGAGGCAAAAAAAAATGAGAACCATAACCACCACCGCGGTTATCCACCCGCAGTTCGGAGGGTAACGGTGGGCCCACGGTGCCCGGTATTGACGGTATCATCACCCGGTAAAACCGTACCCATACCCGGTGGACCCGTACCCGTGACACCGCGGCTATCACCGTACCCCTGTCATACACTACAAACAAGGTCGCGAAGGACATCGAATGGTGGCGGTCGGAGCTCTCCCAGCCCACGGTGTCCCTCAAAATCATCGAACCACTGCCCCCGAGCCCTGAGGAGATCTATGTCGACGCGTCAACGGGTTGGGGCATTGGCTTTGTCTTCCGAGGGCGCTGGCTCGCATGGGAGTACAAACCCGGGTGGTTTTCGGAGGGCAGGTGTATCGGCTGGGGAGAGATGGTGGCGGTTGAGCTCGCCCTCCGCACCATTATCGCCTCAGGCTACCGCGGTGTCCATTTTCGTCTCCGATCCAACAACCAAGGAGTCATCAACGCGCTGTCGTCTGGAAAATTAATTCCCCTTGGAGTGTCTGGATATATTGTTAATCGAGACAATCCCCAAGCGTTCGTAATCCCCAACAAGAATTTCCTTTCTAGGAAATTTATCGATGAATCAGTTCAGTTGGATCAGGTTAAGTGACTCAATAAAATTGGTCACGTAAGCGGCGGTACGGATAGCGGGTGTAAACACAAGTTCACTTAGTGGTTGTGCAATTCGAACTACTAGCTGTACTTGACTTAGTAGATGAAGCACGCGAATTAGTAAGCGAAAGAAATTTACTTTCTTACGTAATACAAGTGATGGGGGTGCTAAAAAGCTACTTGATTCCAGCTCAGGCCCTCCTTATATACCCTCCTAGACCGAGTCATTCTGACTCTATCCCAGAGCAAGTCATCTATTTTGACTCCAACTGATTTGTTTCGACTCACTCCTGCTTCTTCCTATCATGAGGCTGTGCATGCAAATCAGTATGAGTCATCGTGAGTCAGTTTTCCCACTTATTATTATTTACACTAAAATTTATAAGTCTGGCCTTCTTGGATAACATAAATTTGACGTTACATCCGCAGCGGATGGACTATATTTTGACTGTCCTCAGTCATTTTTCCAGAAGACCAGACTCAGAAATTTTAAGTTGTTCATAGCGACTAGTACATTTACTTCATATTACAAGCTAATTGATTTTGACTTGGACCGATAAAGGGGCGGAAGCTCCACGAAGCTTTGTGAAAGCTTGCGAGACAGTTTGGCCAAATGCACGCATCCTTTTTACTATTCCTGGGGATTGTACCTTCTGATGGAATGCTCGAACAAACGTGTACACCGCCATTCGAGTCCAGTATATCTCAGATGTTATGGCCAGATATCTTGAACATATCCTCAAAAATATTTATACTATGTTTTTTCAGGGATTTTCAGCATATTTTGATTGAAATGTTCTGACAATATCTTGAGCAACATTGTCCAAATCTTAACCCATATATGTGGCAACGCCTGCCTGAGGCTCTGATCCACGCACAACTTGAAGCACATTGAATTAGCCGTGTGGGTTGTTCATACGTGGGCACTAGACCAATTATAACCTGCCAATGCAAGTGCTTTGCAGGTTGCTCACCGAACCTCAGGTTCCGTTGGGCCTGGCATCAGTGCTTGCCTCCAGATGGAATTAGCCTGTAAAATTGCAAGAAACTGGTAACGGCAAGGAGGATGAGGATGACACACTGTATATATTGATGATCCTCAGTCCTGTAACCAGATCTAAGAAATTATTGGAAAGAGGTCCGTGCACGGAATTTCAAACTCCGCTGATCAGACCAAACAACTGTCAATGTTCAGATGCGCCGACAAACCTTTCTCTCTTTCTTCCACCCATCCATCTGTCTCCCTCCTTCCCACTGCCTGCAAGTGCGATCCGCTATGGCCAATCAAGCAACACTCCAGGTCTATGGCTGCCATATCCATTCACTCCTGATGGACACGGTATGCTCTCGCAGTGGTCGGGTGGCGAGTGGCGACAGTGGGTGTTCAGAGGATGTTCGCCACGGAAGAGGAGCCAACAAATTTCATACGGGAACGTTGGGAGTTAATGGTTGAGTCTTCTCCCAAGATTTTGTTTCATACCCATTCTGCCGAAGATGCTTCGTGCCACCACCGACGCCTTTCCCGATTCTTTCTTTTGCTGTGCACAATCCTCCTTCATCTTCAATGTATAAGAAAACTCTCAAATGTACCTTCAAGTTCAAGGTTCCTCGAGCGCTGGTCACTGTCATTCAATGTGCAATGGTTTCAAGCCCCAAGAACGGAACACGTGGAGTCACAATTCGTACAGCTTGTTTTTGTCGCTGCCCTGCGCTGTCCTCAAACGGTGCCCATCCTTTAGCAACCCGCTCAAGCGCTCCTGTGCCACAACTTACAGTTCTCAAGTCGTTCGGACCTTTCACAGTCTCCTTGGCCCTCATGCACTGCAAGAACTCGTGATCACCCTGCCGTGTCCCCGCAATATCCCATATTCCAAAACTAACTTCAAATCTTGCAACAGATCAATCCAATCAGATGCATCGCACTATCGAGGCTTGACGACCAGGTGCCAAATTCTTTGTGGATGCCGGCCTGAGTATCTGCTTCCAACTCGGACTGGTTCATGCATTTTCTTATTCACACGTACATTGTTGTGTAGCCTATTTAAATGTCATGTCGCGTGGTGGTGTGCTCAATCTATTCAATTTTGAAGCAATCGTGTGTGCAGTAAGCAAATATTGACATTATAGGTAGAAAATGTGTCGGTGAATGTTTGAAAAATGTTGTTGTGGACATTTCCCAAATATTGTTCTCAGAAAAGCCTCGAGGGATTGACTTCATAAATGTCGTGACAATGTCTGAGACAACATTTGTCAAACATTGAGCCAAAAACATTTCAGAGACATCCATTTCAAACGGCAGTGTAGTAGCACAAGTCCATGCAGATCCATAGCATGACGACGTACTTCCCTTGGCGGTATTGCCACCCCGTGACTTTCCATTCCCCCTCCAACGACCCAACACAATCCACGATTACTCCTTCGCGAAGAGGCTTCCACGGAGTGCTGTACATTTCGTGGACCAGAACTCCAGTGTCAAGGCAAGCGGAACGTATAGTGGCTACCTCCTTTGCATCTTTCAAGGGTGGTGGCGTGGGTCGAACGGTCATGAAAGGCGGGGAGCTCCTCCAAGTATGTTGCCCAATACCCAGCGACGGTTCTTCTGATGAATGTAGTTGTTAACCGAAGCAATGACCTGATCAGCAAAATCGGTCTCGGGAGGTGGTGCGGGGAAGTAGACGAAGGGGACTGTGGTGCGTGCAATGTGTTCCACCAGGGCCTGGGGCGATTTACTGACTGTAGCAGTTTCAGGTATAACATAGACGTTGCCACGTCCTTCAGGTGGCATAGCATTGTCCTCTGGAGCCAGAGGAGCACTGATGGGCATATCCACCTCGGTGGACACGGTTACTAGTTCGTCATCATGGTAATGAGAGTGGATTCCAACGACGCTGGCGCTTTGGAGGTCATAATGATTTCGGATGGACTCGGTAATGGAGTAGATATCCTGTCATGAGGGTCATGAAGTCATGAGCATTGTTGTACCTTTGAACGAATTCGCCAGCAGCTTTTAAAAACCCACCTCTTCAATTTCATTGAAGCGGTGTACTTCTTCATTGCTCTGATACCTGCGATGGACGTAAAGGCTAGTGCGACTAGTATGGCCGTTGGCATATGGATGCCAGATTTGCATAATCGAAGCAGAAAGTGGAAGCAAAAAGTTAAAGCAAAAAAAATGCAGTGAGAATTTTTCGTTGACTGAGCGTAGCAGTATGGGGGGGGGGGGGGGGGTAGTGGATAAACGCCAGTGTGGGGAAAAGTCCCCTTTCCCTTTATATATCGTCTTTTTCAGAAATTTTAAATTCCGCCATTGAATTGACTAACCCTGCACCAGCCATGCTGCAATGAATTGAAGCTTGGGAATGACTGTTTTTAGTGTTGATCCTAATTAGTCTTCTTCTGATGACTCAAACAATTCTTCGCCTTCTTCAACTGATTCGGAATCGCTATCTCCGTCTTGCTCCATCCACCCTGTCCGCATGAACCAGTGATTGCGAGTTATATAAGGTAGCAGGTGAAAAGCTGCAGTAGGGTTGTGATGGAATGGAGTACCATCTAATTCTTTCAAAATGTAAGCTCCGCCACAATTTTTCCGCTCAACTTCGTATGGCCCGAAATAACGATCATCAGTCTTCTTTCTTGAGCTTACTTCCATTTCTATCCCCACGTTTCTGACCAATACCAATTCACCGCATTTATATTCGTCCTTTTGTAGGCGCTTTTTGAATCGTGTTTCGAATTGTGCCTTAGAATGGAAACGAGCTTTTCGCAGAGTCTCTGATGCTCTCTTAACATCTCGGTCGTGTTTTGAAAGCTGGCGGATTCATAAGGTAAGTAGCTCTGCTGTAGTCATTCCTGAGCGAAATCCACTTACCATAAATGTTGCTTCTGTCAGATCCAAAGGTAATATTGGATCCGCGGCGTGCAATAATTGGAAGGGTGAGAACCCGGTCACACGACTTACAGTCACACGGTCTGCCAATAGTGCTACAGGTAACTTTTCGGGCCATAGCTCTATTTTTCCTCTGCAGGACTTTACGAGAGCTTCCCGAAGTGTGTAATGTCCCTGTTCTACCACGCCGCTTGCATGCTTGTTGTATGGCGAAATGTGGACATGAGGTACGCCCATATTCTTCATCAACTTCTTGAACCCTGCTTTTACTTCAGGCCCATTGTCAGTAATTACCTTGTGAGGACATCCATATCGGCAATAAATGCATTCCCAGAAAAATAACGCTAAATCATTAGCAGTCTTGGTTTGCAGGGCTCGGGCTTCACAAGCACCAGACAAGTCATCGCAGGCAGCCACAATCATCCTATAGCCTTGGGCTTCTGGCATCATCATTATGTCGATGTACACAGTCTGAAACAAGGCGGATGGCGTTGACACTGTTATAGGTATCTCCAATTTCTTTGTACTGCGAATCTGGCATTTGTGACAGGATGCAATGTGGTGCTGAATGTCATTGTATAGTTTTGGCCAGAAGAATCGGATTTTTAGTGTTTCCCACATGGCGCGAATTCCCCGATGCCCCAATTCATCATGTGCCCGGGTTAAAATACTCATACGTCGTCTCGGCTCCATTATCACTACCAGCACACTTCAGGCAGACATATACCTGACCCATAGTAGGGTAGTTGTGTCCTCCCAGATGACTACCCCAAAGGGGTCCCAGCTATAGGGGGACACCCGTGCGGGCGGGAGCATCCACCCATTGTTGTATGGGAGCGTCCAGAGAGCTGTCTGACCAGGTGCTCCCAGCGGGTGCTCCCGGAACCAGCCCTGCAGGGGATTTTTTTGGGATTTTTGCCCCCCCCCACAGGCTGCTTTTCGTGCCCCCTGGCTGGCCCATGGTGGGTCTAGCTATCAAGGCTATTTAGTGGGTATATGACGCGCGGGGGGGAAAAAATGATTTCAGGGCTGCCATAGCAGCTATTTGGGGCGCTTTTTTGGGGTTTTTGGATCTGCGGCCCCGCAGGGGATTTTTTTTGGGTTTTTGCCCTCCACGTGCTGCATTTTGTGCCCCTTCCCTGGCCCACGGTGGGCCTAGCTATCATCACTATCTACTGGGTATATACACCTCACCCCTGGGCAAAAAATTCATTTTAAGGTTGCTTTAGCAGCTATTCGGGGCTCTAGATAGGATATCCAGTAAATAGCATGTCCATCCCTATATGCCTGTATTCCATGCTGCCAGAATCCCTCCAATTGGTAAGGGAGCAGTGACACCAGCGAGTGCCGAGTGCATACATGGCAGACATTTGACTGCTATATAATATCTTCACCTTTCTATTATTACCGCACCCTGAAAAATGCATGGATGTATGCAGACTTGTAAGACTTGGCAACTCATTGCTGGCATATATTGTCAGGTTGTCAGGTGGACCATACATTTTATTATCCGCCAGCCTCTCATGGCTCTGCCTCGAGCCTTATCTTCTACGTGATATCATTTGAATTTGAATGCTGTAGCTCTGTTCTTCAGCTACCTGCTCCACATTTACATTGATCTGGGTTGAGTTCTTTAGTCAATCACATTAATTTGTAAGCTGTCTGGCAGTCTACTCTTGGTTCCATTGTGTATGGCGACATTATCGGTATTCTATTGAACCTTCTGACAACAGCTACTTTACTGTTATAGTTACAAATGCAACACTCAAAGGCATTGACCTCGCTTTTACTCCTCTGGAATTATCTACTGCCAGTCACAGGAGCCCCTGCCATGAGTGGCACAGAATGGTATGGGAGCTCCCATAGAGCTCCTGTAGTGGGTGGCGGAAGCTCCCGCCCATGCTCCCAATGCAGGTACGGGAGCTCCCAGACTGGGTGGCGGATGCTCCCGCCCATGCTCCCAATGCAGGTATGGGAGCTCCCAGACTGGGTACATTGACATGGGTGCTCCCGACTGTCTTCACTGGGCGCTCCCGATGTAGGTGCGGAAGCACCTGTCATATTACCATCTGGGTGCTCCTGCCAAAGGCCTGGGAGCTCCCGCCCTGGTGCCTCAACAGCCCGGGTGCTCCTGCCAAAGATGTTAACCTGGGCGGGAGCTCCCACTGTTTTGTTACCCTTCCCGGGTGCTCCCACCACAGCTGTTTACCCAGCCGGGAGCTCCCGCCATGTTGCTCCCATTCATGGGTGCTCCCGCAGCAGGTATTGCCTCAGCCGGGAGCTCCTGTAGTCTGCTGACATCATCCCGGGAGCTCCCATTGGCTCTAGTGTTTCTATTGGGAGCTCCCGCACCATTGTTTGATTTTTACTTACTTTATCTTACCTTGTGCATTAAAACCTCCAAATTGACTGTAACATTTGACTTATCCGCTTTGTCTCTGGGTTTTCTCACATTTTTTGATTTATTTGTAACCTCACAATTTCCTAGTAGCATTATGTATTACTAGATGTGTTTCCTTGATAATCAACTACCAATTAAATTTTCTATTTCCCTCGTTCATGACTTGTTGTCCCTGGATGCCGAGATGCCGAAGTAGACCAATCAAACAACCGCTAGCAGCCGAAAAAGGAAATAATTTCAATGAACACTGCGATACAAAATTAAACTACATATTAAGCCAGCCGTAATCGTCATTATTAATCAGTTCAGTTTGGTGTTGTGGGCTCGTCTTCCGGGTTAGCCTTATTTTCTGCGAGATCTTTAAATTGGTCTTGTTACTCCTCTTGTCACACACTTCAATACATGCTTCGCTTATCGCTAACTTGCGCCGAAATATACATGCTTCCCTTATCGCTAACTTGTGCCGAAATGTTAGAGATACTTGCAAGTTGTTCGAAATGCCAGGCTGCCGAGTTGCTGAAGGGTACAAACAAACAAATGCTACTGTCCGAAAAAGGAAAATCGTCTGAATAGAAAAGCCGACTCAATGCAAACTCAGTCCAAACTCAAAGTCAAATTGCAAATGAATTCTGATACAAAGAAGGAGTGCAACAACCCAACAAAATACAAAGACGAGACCCCAAAATGATAGCTACACATCAGCCTACTGTATCAACTGACCCTCAGCCTCTTCCCTCGCGGCGTCCTGCTCCACTCAATGACGACGTGCATGGAGATCTGCTGCTGCGATCTCAGCGTCGAATTCTAAGGCCATCTCCGAGGCGCGTCGATGACCTAGCAGGCAATCAGGATGCAAAACAGGAAAAGGAAACTTGCGCCACGTACGAGCACTGGTTGCGGGAACCCGCCAACTCTTGATCAGGCACACAGCAATCCGGGAGTTCACAGAGCGGCGCCAAGCAAACACGGCAAGGTCGAGAGGGCTGAGGAAGCGCCATGGATCATCAGCCTTCGGCCCGAAATAGGTGTAGGGCACTAGTTGACGAGGAACGCTGGCAGGGACCTTGCTTTTGGCCGGCACTATCAAGAACTGAGCGAGGGCAAAGCGCAAAACCAAAAATACTCACCGACATGCAAAAGACAACCAGAGTCCGTGATCTCACAAGCGATTGCATCCGGAGGACAAGTACACTAATAAGGAAAGAGTCAGGGATAGGAAACAATGTTTGGCGCAGGATACTCACCGCCGGAGCCGTGTTCCGTCGACGCAGTAACTATTCCCCGTCGTGCCACCCGAAACTCTTGAAGACAGTGCAGGCTTTGCAGAGCAAGCTTGCACGGTCGAGACATTCGGTCTCGGGGTTGTAAGAGTAGCCGCCCCAGCCCCATAGCCCGACGTACTGCTTGCAATCCATGCAGCGCTCGTGGTACTCGGCCCAAATGTGATCCTTCTCCAGGACCAACTGCAATTCCATGTTGGTGAGGAAAGTGTGGAACCCGTCGGACATTAAACCGATGTCCCATAGCAGATCTTGCGGGTCCGGTCGCGGGGTGGTGATGGCGACGAGAGGCAAAGGGGCGGGGACGGGGACGACTGGTAAAGCAGTTACATCATCGGCGCGGGGAGCACATCGCGGGGGGATGACGGGGACATGTGGCAGAGTAGGACGGGCAATATCGCCATCATGGGGAAGAAGGGCCCTAAGCGGGTAAGGGCAGTCCTTGGACATGGAATGCAGAGATGAGGAGAACGGTGATGCGTGAGGGAGTGGGTCGACAGAGATCCTGCGGCGTCTCCTCCCAGTTAAATATTGCCGCCACGTGTGCCTAGGACAGTGCCACTCACCTGGTAGCCTCTCTGGGAAATTGCCGTGGAGCCACCCATTTGTGACCTATTCGGTACTCCAATGTGTTCGCTTCTCGCCTAATGAGGACACCTGTTCAGCGGTGGATTCAGCCCAGTTGGGAACAATGCGCTTACTTTGACACATGCCGTGTCCGTTATGCCACCCAAAACCTCTTCACCCCGTCGGTCGGCACGCAGCGCGCAGCAAGTAAGTAGGTAAGTGGGTGAAGTACTTCGTAGTAAAATCATAATTCAGCATAGTGTATATAAACGACATTGAACCGTGAAATCCGGAGTACAATAATAGCGAACAAATTACTAATACAAGCTCTTGCGTCGGACGATTCTGTCGTATCTCGTTAAGTCATCGCCCTCGAACTCCCCACAGTAATTCTTGTAAAGTCGGTGCCAACTGTTTATGTTCGCATCCCAGAACCAAGTCCTCTTTTGGGCGCGGTTGTGCTCGCCGAGGCACTTGATCAACCGTCCGTAGAAGATCGGCGAGTCTTCGCTGTCCACCACGATCTTGAACTTGATCTTTGCCGCTCGGTTCTCCTCCTCATCCTCCTTCAAGTAGTCTGCTGCGCGCAGCCAAAAGTTCTTGCTTCTCCTTCCTGCTTTCGGGGCGGCCGCGTCCGCAGGGTCAGGCCGAGTCCGCTTCGCAGGAGGCGGAGGCTCCCGAGATATTGATCGTCCTCGTCGTTCATGTTGATCGACTGAAGGGTCATTGTCACGCCGAACTCGCTTGGGAACAGGCGCGCGCTCCGGGGACTTCGAGGCATGGTGTGCGACCAAAGGGGGGCGGGCAGTCTTGCGCGAAGGTCCTGCTACGGGCGCTCGCCTCGATCGCGAGCCGGAGCGCGACTTGCGACGCGGGAGCGGTTTTGAAGGGCGGTCAGAATGCCCACGCGCACCACGATCCGTGCCCCCGGAGCGGGAGCGAGTACGACGCTCGGTGCTCGACTCTTCACGCCGGCGGGAAGTTTTCTTGGAGGTACGGCCGCGGGACTCTGAACGATTTCGTCCGCGCGAAGATGAGCGCGACGGTGAGCGCGACGGTGAGCGCGAAGGTGAGCGCGACGGTGACCGGCGACGCTTTGTCCTCGACCTGCTTTCTCCTACTTTGGCCGCTGCTTTCCCGGCTGCCTTCTTGGACTGCGTCCGTGCCTTCTCCGCTGCCTGCGTGAATTTTGCCGACGCTTGCACCGAGCTGAGCAACGTTCCGTTGACGGTGGTGATCACCGGCACCCGACCCTGCTTCATCAGCGGCAGCTCTATCTCCACTGCGAAATCCTTGTCAGCGCATCTCCAGCGAGGGATGTAACCACGACGTACCTTCCATCCAAGGCACGATGCGCAATGCGCAGTCTACCAGTTCCTGACGCTCGTCTTCATCCTCGTCTTTGACCGGAGGAAGTCCGTGCCTTCGTTCCATGCCGGGGAGGATGCGCTCCAAGTCCTTCTCGGAGAATTTGGTGAGCGTGAAGCCACTCTTGGGGAAGGCCCTCGGCTCGCCATGTCGTTGTCCCAGTTTTCTAGTCGTACATGGTGTTCGAATGCGTAATCTTCCCAAGTCGTCCATTTGATCTGCGGTGTTGCCATCGCCGCCTCGGCCACGGTCAACAGGCCACGATCGACTTGGATGGCAACTGACGTTACTGTCAGTCGGCTCGTCCGCTCGCAAGGATCACAAAGACTTACCAATATCTATCACAAGACCGTCCTTCACAAACTTTCGCCCCGCGTCCCGTTTTTTTGTCGCGTTTTCGTACGCGGTCAGGCTTGGCCACTCTGCTTCCCGTTCTTTCTTCGATTTCATCACGGCGGCAGTGCTGGCACCGGCGATCTCGAGCTCTAGTACACTGGCAGTGGCGTTAGAGCGAGCAGCGTCAACGACGGGACACACGTACTGTAGCTTCGACTCGTATTCCTTCAGGGTCTTTTTCGACTCGGCGCGGTGGCGCTCCTTCAACAGCTTGAACGCTTGGCTGGCACCGAAGGACCTGCTCCCGCCTGCCGTACAAACCACGAATCCGATGACATGCAGGTTCACCTCTTTCCACGCCCGGTCGGACTGTTCCTCAGTCAGCCTGTGTAATGTAAAAGAGGACCGCTCAGGACTCACGATTTTTGTGCACTGCTTCGTCAGTGCAGCAATATCGCGACCAACGCCCTGCTCTGACCGCCCTTCCCGCACCTTCTCAGCCAAGTCGTCGTGCCACTCCAGAAGCCACGGTAGCCTGTCCAGGACGACCTTGGTTTTCTTGTGCTCCTCGGCGCTGAGATTGAATTCGTCGAGGAAGGCGTGGTATCTCGCGCGGTCGAGTCGTCCCCGTTCTTCTTTAGGTACTGAATAATAATAATAAATCAGTGGCAATTCCCATGAGAGTCCAGCATAACTTACGAGCTTTGTCATGAACCTGCTTACCCCCCGTTGGCGCATAAAGCCAGCGCTCGAACATGTTCCAGGCACTCATGCTCCGGACGTCTTTTGGAGCGCCCTCGACGAATTCTCAAAGGAGCGAGCTGGGCTTGTTGATTTCGAGGGCCAGCGCTTCAACCTTCTCCTCGTATTCCTCCTTCCACTGCAACAACGTTTCTTGCGACTGCTTGTCAACCGGCCCCGACTTGTACCCGCCCCCAACCTTTTCTTCGCCTTCTTCATCGGTACCTGCGTCGGCCGTCGTCTGACTGCTTCTTGCGGGTAGTGGCGGACGATGTCGCCCCCTTCGGCGCGCTGGAAACCGCCTTCCCCTTCCCCTTGTTCTTCTTCATCACCGGCTCCTCCCCGTCCGTGTGGCGCTTGCCACTCAATCGATTGAGCTCCTCGTCGTCCTCCGCCTCCCGTTCGAAATCCTCTTCATCGTCCGCGTCTTCTTCTTCCGGCAGCCGCAGATCCCGACTTCCCGAGAATGTATCGCGCTCACGCAGGAGTGCTTTGACTTTAGCGTTTTCGGTCTCGGAGAAGTTGTCCTCTGAAGCATCGCTGGCGAAGGCGTCATCCTCTACAATGAATTTGCTGGGCGCAGGTGCTGGGCGGGTACGGAGACGACGAGATGGCGACGCGGGATGGGGAGGGGACGATTTATCAAGTGTGGGAGGCGAGACATTGCGATCTGGGGAGGACCAAGTATCGGGTGTGAGAGGCGAGGCGTTACGATGAGGAGGGGACGAAGTCTCAGGCGCGCCATTGGGAGAGCCAGCCCGAGATCCAAGGGACGGATGAGGAGGCGACAAACGGGGATCTCTGCGCTGCGCAAGACGTTCTTTCATCTCCTTGCGATACTCCATGTATGATACGCGGGGAGGCGAGGGAGGCGTCGTTGGACGTGGTGTGGGAGGCGATGAAGGTGTGGGAGACGCGACACGGGCTGCTGGCGCTTCAGACCCTGCTGGTGCTTTGCGCCGCTTCGGCTGAGACGACATCTTCGCAAGTCGATTCTCTTCGTCTCGGCTGCAGGTGGAGGGGCGACCGGGAGACTCGGGGGTAAGGTGGGCGCCAGCGATGGCGGAAGAGTTTGCGTCTCGGCTGGAGGGGGAGGGGCGACCGGGAGACTTGGGCGTAAGGCGGGCGAGAGTGATGGTGGAAGTGTTTGCCGCGGCAACTGCAAGAGGAGGTTTAAGGCCTCGGCGGAGCGCGAAGTCCACCCGAGGGGACTTGAGCGTAGCGGCGGCGCGGGCGGCAGCTGGAGCTCGTTGCGGAGGGACTCCTCGGCAGCGGAGGGCTGCATCGTGGCTTTGAAGCGCTCCTTCCAATCTGTGGGCTCCTGATGCGAAAGAGTCAACAGCGAAAGACAGCAGGAACGGTGAGGACGCACCTTGGGTATGTCCATCCTCGAGTGCGAAGCATCCGCAGGCGAGGCAGCGGTGAGGGCCTCGATGCTCTCTTCTTCTGGCTGAAGAAGATAGATGTTAATAGCGCACATCGGACCCAATATATCCTACGTACCGTGGCCGGCGGTGGCACCGGGACGTGCAAAAGCTCTGCAGGCGCCGTTGCCGCCACACCAGGCATCTAACACACGTTTAGTTAACGAGCATGGGACTCTGCTCTGGAGGAAGACGTACTTGGTCTGGCGTGTCGGGCAAGCCAACGGCAGGTGTCGTAGGTTTCGGCGGCTGGGGCGAGGTAACCAACTCTTGCGGTGTCGCGTCTGCCGTCGCCTCTACCTGCAAGGGAGTCAGGCATATGCCCCTCCATTCTAGAATGCTTACATTGGTAGATGACGCGGTATTTGATGTAGATCTTGCGTCGGGGGGGACCAGCATCGATGGTCTGACAGCTGTAGGGGCAGCATCAGGGCGCGTATCTTCAGTAGCGTCAGGCGCCGCCTGTTCCTTTTTCTGGGCACTTGGTGAATACACGACGTATCGCACGGGACCTAGCCTAATACTTACATTGGTGGATGACGCGGTATTTGGGGGTGCAGGCGGAGCTGTAGATCTTGTAGCAGGCGGGACCAGCGTCGACGGGCTGCCAGCTTCAGGGGCAACGTTAAGGGGTGTATCTTCAGTTGCGTCGGGCGCATTTTTCTGAGTACTTCGTGAATATACGACGTATCACACGCCACCGAACGAACACATACCTTGCGCCGTCCACTCGCTCTGACGACGGGGGGGATTCCTGGGTTCAACGTTGCGTTATTTGTACGCGCCTTGCTACGCGTCGTACGGTGTGCGATAGACGACATGGAGAGAATTTTTGATTTTTGAGAAAAGATGACGAAAAAGAAAACTGGGTGAGATGAGGATAGGTAGGTAGAGAGAAAGGGGAATCAGATAGTGGCACAGCGCACCAGGGTTTGGGTTACTCACGCGCAAAGTGGCCACATTGTCCGGCGGTGGCCACCGATTACTGCTTTTGGCCGCCTTGGTTTGGGCGCGCATTCTGCTCGGACATGCCTGGATTTTCGCCTGTCAGCGTAGTGCACGTTGTAAATGTACGCCATACCATTTCACTATTCCGTCCATAATTCCTTTTTCCAAGTCGGTCGCCCATTCCCCACGACGTCCTCTCCTCGTTGGATCTGTCCGCCATTCCTTGGCTGTTCCAATGCTCAATTTAGGCACGTTTTTCTTTCTATCTACTACATGCGACGCGTACTACGACTAACCATACGACCTACATGGCCGTCAGAAGCAAGAGGCAAATAGGCGCCGGGGCCAAACAGAGCCCGCCTTGATGGGGCAGGTTTCGGAGCTCGGACCGCGGCATGTCCTGCGATCACGTGAGGTGGACGTGATACACGCTATTACGCACCAAACACAGACATCACGCGCGTTCATGCGTCAATTATATCTATACTAATTATTACATTATATATATATACATTGCTCGTCATCGGTACCAAGGGCGATGTCTCGCGGGAGTTATACTAATTATTACATTATATATGTTCTTGGGTACTATAGATCCAATATCATTCAAACAAAGGTGGTCGCAGGGAAGGTGGTTGTACCTAATGTGAGAGACGTGTTCGTCGATCGACAAAGGTGGAGGATGTGGAAGAAAAAAGGGCCTTCCCCGCCCTCGAGGCGCACGGCAACGACATCTTCGCCGTGGGGATGCACAATTTCGGGGCGTGTTTCGGCATATGCCCCGACCGCCGACATGTCGCGTTCGATGTCCCCACCTACGACGACTACGCGCTGGGCAATCTTCGTAATCGGTTGCCCATCTGGACCCTGTCTCAGGGGCTTGATGTAGATGGCGGGCACCTTGTGCGACAACCCGTTATTCCCAACGCCGTATACCTCCACCTTTTTCTTCTCGATGCCCTGGGCTGGGATGGGGTGTTGGAGAAGCAGGTAGCCCATCTTCTTCTCTAAGGAAATCAGGCTCTTGGACGCCTGCCAGTAATGCATCTTCACGATCCCAATTATCCCCAGGATGATCACATCAAGTCGTTTACCGGCGAACGTCGGTTGGCAAAACCATGCGCCGGTCGATTCGCCCTCAAGGACCGGAGATGCCAGTGCGAACCTGTTTGACGTCCAGTCTTCGACGGGTTCAACGGGTGGGGGCGTCGGAGATCAGGCGGGCACTGGTGCAGCCCATTTTTGGGTATAAAGAATATGCTTGGGCAGGTATAACGAGTAAGCCAAGGGAAGACCTGTCCTGCACAGAGTTCAGCGCGAGAGCAGGAAAAGAAATCGATAATGATGAATCTTACGCCTCGTGCACGACCATCTCAATCTCGACGTGAAACTGCCGATTAGTTGCGTCTCTGATGGTGACCATAATCCCCCGCGTGTCGCCGCGCGTGTTCCACCGTTTTTTCAGGTTCTGCAACTTCAACCGTTCACTGCGCTCCTTACTGTCGTAATCGCCCACAACCATGCCCCGCCTGCCTTTGTGGACGCTCACTCCATGCTTGCTACCGACGACTTTGACAAAGATTCTCTCGTAGCGCTTTCCCACACGCAGGAGTGATTGTTGTTTGTCGTTGATCTCGTCCAGACCGGCTGCGAGCGAAGCTAATGAGGCGGGCGGGGCAATTTCCAAAATCTTGTCGAAAACGCTGGCCTGAGCGAGTGCGTCGGCGTCGTATGACTCCCAATCTTCCTCCCTTCTCAGCAATGCGTTTTCTGGTTGGAAGGCGGGACGGGGGATTGGCACCGCAGGGTGCGGCACATGTGAGTGGGCCGTATAAGGGGCAGAAGGCTTCAAGATATCGTCAGCAAGGAGAAAGTTGACGTCTGCTCGGTTAACCAGAAACTTATTATGTTCAGCTTTGCATGAATGGGCAGCGGTTGGGAAACTCACAATTTTCGCGGCCACTTCCTCTTCATGATCGGCGCCGCTGTGATACGCCGTCCCCTGGAAAAAAAGGGAATCAAGATTGTTGAATGAATATGTGAGCGCCTGAAATAATAACCTACTTCGAATATTTCCAGAACACCGCCTTTATGTCGCATGATGATCAAACCTTGGCGAGACTTGTGCTCGCCGTGGACAACAGTCACCAAATCCCCTTTCCGAATATCCCTGGTGATAAACTCCATCTCGATGGTAATGGTCACCGGTGTCTCCTCTGGCTCTGACTCTGGCGGCGCCTGGCACCCGCTCATTGTCACGATGTGACCCTCGACGTTAGTTACCCAACCTACGTAGCCGCGAAATTCTTTTCCTGCGGTAACAGTGACGCGGTCGTGAATACGAACAGCTGGCGAAGGGCAAAGAACGTGTCGGCGAAGGTCGGAGCGGTGCATCCAGAAACCCTTCATACGGCGAGTGTAGGGTCCAGCGGCGATTGGGGTGTGAATAATCTTGGCCATCGCATATGCGTGTCCCTCCGTTTCATAAATGCCCCAGTCGAGGAGATATCCTTCTTGTCCGGCATACCGTCCCCTCCGGCAAACCACACGATCGCCCACGTCAAGAGCTAGAGCTGGGGAGGAAAAGGACATGTGCAGCAATTCATGGCGGCGGCATGAACCGAATGGCTGGACGTCCTCGAGGGTGGGAGTGACTAAGGTAGGGGCCATACAAGCGCGGTTACCCCACGTGCCGTTACGGTCACATCCCTTTTTGGGACCGGTCGCGCTTCGACAGTCTTTTGCACGGACTTCTGAAAGGTTTTGGAGAATCGGCCTCAACAATGTTGTTTAGATATACATTAAGGATGCTTGGGAATTTTCTTGTCAATTTTGGGGAAATATTGAGGGAGTAGTTATGATTATACTATTAATGTGCTACAAACCAGCACTTGTGTTCCCTCCTCGCACAATTCCAGGGAGATGGTCTGGGGTTACGCCAAGCGGATCTACTGGCTAAACTCTGAGTCATCGCGTGAAGATGCCCTCGAGAGGAACGCACTCGACGCGCTCAAACAGGTCCCCCTGGACTCCATGCACCGGTTTGTTCTCCGAGCTCACAGGTTTGCTGATGCATACTGCCATGGACTGGACGGCCCGCAGACGGCATAGGCAGTGTGGAAGTACAAGGGGCATAGAGTACTGCCTCCAGACATCCAAAAAGACATGGTCGCCGCTGGAATTATGCGAGGAGGGAACACAAATGCTATAATCATAACTACTCCCTCAATATTTCACCAAAATTGACGAGAAAATTCCCAAGCATCCTTAATGTATATCTAAACAACATTGTTGAGGCCGATTCTCCAAAACCTTTCAGAAGTCCGTGCAAAAGACTGTCGAAGTGCGACCGGTCCCAAAAAGGGGTGTGACCATAACGGCACGTGGGGTAACCGCGCTTGTATGGCCCCTACCTTACCTTATAAGTTCTTTGACGGAATGCGGGCTTCACGTTCTTGAGGAATTCCCAGCGATTGTTACGGTCATCGAATCTTGCACCGCTGTCCCAGTCGGCCAATGCGGCAATACACTCGTTGCACCCCACTACGAAAGCCAAGCGATCTTTGTACGGTGCGCGGAGTCGAACCCAGCTGCCTGGGGTCAGAAGGTCCTCGGGCTTTGCGACTTTGTTCGTCTTCTTCTTCTTCTTGCCCTCTTCAGTAGTGGGCGGTGGAGAAGGGGTCGGCATAAATGGACGTGGTATGGGCAACATGGCTTTGATATTTTGACGAAGGACAGGGTCCTCCGGCAGCCCCTTGTCGGGGTTCTTCGCCCAGGCCCAGATATTGCGCCGGGGTGCATCGTCCATGTCCGTGGCGGAAGACTCTTCGTAGTCCTTGGCAGCACGCTCATAATGGTCGGCTATTTCTTGCAAGTCAGCCGCATCGTTGTCTTGGGGCAACACCATACGAGGTGTTTCCTCGTCGCTTTCGCTAGAGTCGTCTTTGATGAATGCTGCAAACGATAAGAATAGGTGTACGGACAACTAACAGAAACTCACCGATATCGTCGTCGTCCGGCGCGTCTACAGCCATATCGTCTTCTGAATCCTGGCCGTCGGAGTCCGAGTCGCTCGCCATGGTATCGAGGTAAGCATTAATGCGCTGCAGGCGCGCCTCATCGACTACGCGCCTTCGGCGCGGCGCGGGTGACGCTTCTTTGAACGTGCTTGGCGACGAAGTAGACGAAGAAGAGGTGGAATTATCCTGTCCTCGGATCAGAGTAAGCCAAAATCTCAATGTAACGCGACATACCGCTGCGAAGCTGCTAGCGGTGGGCGGCGCGGTGTCGCCGTCATCGCTGGGTGTCCAAAACATGCTGGAAGTCGAGGCCACGTCGCCGTCATCGCCGTCATCGCTGCTCCAAAACATGCTGGAAGGCGAGGCGACGTCGCCATCATCGCGGGGTGTCCAAAACATGCTGGACGTCGAGGCCACGGTCTGCGCAGAGGGGCTCGCCTGTAAGACGGGTGGTAACTGAGGGGACGGCCCCCATAGCGCGAATGGGGTGATGTCCCGCGGATCGCGCGCTGTAAACGGTGTAGGGTCGCGGGTTTCTGGTAAAAAGAGCGGGGTGCGGTGTCTTGCGGGGACGGGCGCATCGTCGAGCGGGAGGTTGAAGGCGGGAAAAGCGGCGCGAATGGGGGGCAACGCGTACGCGTCGGCTGCGCGCGATTCGTCGGGCAAGACGAGCGGGGGGAGCTGATACGGCGCCCTGGCGCGCCATCTTGCTTCGTTGTCCTCCCGGACGTCTGCCATGTCATAATCGCGCACATCGGCGCTGCGGATTTGCGCCTCGGTGCTATCGGGGTCATCCATGGCTTCGTCCTCGCCTACGGAGCGTGTCAAGAACGTGCGGCGGGCTGGAGTATGCAATACTCACTGCCCGTCATACTGTGGTCAACCTCCGCGCGGTCGTCGATGAATTGCCTGGCGGATCTGGGCGACGGCGTCAGGGCCTATTTTTTGTCTTTTTTTCACACTGTGCGCCCCGTAGCGGCGGCGTTTGGGACTTCTATGGTCCCAAAAGCCTTGTCCAGGCGTATTGCACGTCATTCATTTGCTATCTACTAACTACGGGATATGGGGACGACGCCTCACCTGGTCGACATGGTGGTTTTTGCTAAGTGCGAAATTGTGGCTGTGCAGCGGTGATCCCCGTGATGATGGGGCAACTTTCGGGATAAATGATAACGGCGTAATTGATAAGGGCGACTTATCGATAATGGATGATCGATCTGTAACAGCTCCCGAAACTGACCCCATCAAGTCGGCTGGATCAGGCCGTGCACAGCTTTTCGCCTCTTGCTTCTTGACCACCATGTCGTTTGGTGCAAGAGCAGGAGTGCCGCTGGCGCGGGCGGGGTGGGGCGCGTAGGTCGGGCGGGAAAGGGAACGGTCTGAGGACGCCTGGGGCGCGCAGATCGGCGGAATATAAGGTGGATAAAGGCGGGGATTTACATACGTATTACGGGCTGGCATGTAAAAGCGAATACAATATGGAGATCCTGACGCGACAGAACCAGGAAAAGAAGATATGCACCAAGAAAAACACCGGGAAAGCAACCAAAGAGACAAAATGGAGGGCATTGTTGTTGCAGTGGGTGGCACGAACGTCCCCAATTTACCAAACTAAGTAATTTGCAGGACCGGGCATGCTATCTACGTGTTTGTCCCCGCGTTTACGCGTCTACACTTCCCCTCTACCATCGTTCAGCCGCCAAACACCATGGGCTTCATCAAAATGACGAAGCGCGAAAAGCAACGCGCCCTGGACAAGAACCCATGGTCATACGTGATGGTCGAGGGCCCTCGCAACTCCCATTATCTGGAGAAGCCGAAGAAGGGACAAGAGCCCCTGGTTTTCTTGGCCAACAACAGGACGCTCATCCAGAAGCTCATGCCCGTCGCCTCCTCGTCCAAATTATCGCAATTCTCCGAAGTGCCTCAGGTATCGGACGACTTGCTGGCATCGGACGACTTAGGCCGCTATGACTTTGACCCCAACAACGAAGATTTCGACACGACCCCACTATCACCGCGCAAAGGCGAAGACTCGCCTACCAAGCGCAAGCGCCACCGAGCGAACGTCGAGGCGCAGGGCCAAGCATGGCAAATCGACGTCCTCCCTGCGCTCGTCCCCGTCTTTCTCAGATTGTGGCATAAAACCCGGCGGTTGCGGGACGCAGATACGCTGGTACTTCCCCGCAGGCCGCACTGTACATGCAGCAGGTCCACATCGTCCAAGATTTCGGTTCTCCGGTTCACCTGTAAGAACCTCTTTCGCCCTCTTGATTTTATTCTAAAGCGGAGCGTCTACTGTTCTTAGGCATTCAGGACATCGACACCGCTGTTTGCCCGTGCGCCCCTGCAGCCCAACAATTGTTACATGCTGGCCTTTTCCCGTCTGCACCGAAGCGTCCGACTTTTGCGGTGGACGTCCGCGTCTTGGAGTTCACCATGCAGCTCTTTGTCCGCATCGCTCCGAATAACACCGCCTGGTGTGGCACGATCGAGAGCTTCTTGCGAGGACTGGGCTTCACTCTGGAACACGAGGTGCGTCGCACGGCTATGGTGCTTGTGCCACCAGTACTCAAACCAGTGTATTGTCTGCCAGGGTTCGCTGCGCAAACTCTTTGCGAGTTCGCTCGAATGGTACACCCACTTACGCCACACGGTCAATCACCGGTTCGACGACATCCTCGAGCGAACGCGCCACTACCACTTCCTGGAGGACGTTTCAGACGACGAGGAGGATCGTGCTGCCACCCCCACTCCCACCCCTGCAGCGACACAACAAATCTCGCCTCCGCACACACCCCCAGCCTCAGCACTCTCAATAACACAGAACGGGCCACCTCCCAACGAACGAGGCAGACGACGGCGGCGTCTCTCCTTCTTGTCTTCGCGGGAGAACTCTACATCCCCAACTCCAGCGCCGTCCGGCGCGCCACAGAAACGACGACGAGATGCGACTCCTGAACCAGAACCTGTGAAAAATCCGTTCTGCGAGCCACCTCCACGGACACAGCCCAGCGAGTATTTGCGCCGGCGCTGCCCGGCATGTTTTGGTGCTCTGGTGCACGATGCCTCGGCAACGTACGTGTTTTTCGCTCACAATACACACCGCTTATTAACTAAAGTTCTGCAGGGCAGATGTATTCGTCTGCGTCGACGCCTGCTTCACGCAGAAGAGGAACACCGGCGATCCCGATCCACCCAAAACCCATCCGGGTACACACTTCATTTCGGAGACGCTAAGCACAAAGATGGAAGAATACGTGGATGGCGTGCGCGACACGAAGCCCAGCGCCAAGCGCCCTCGCCGGGTGACGGTGGAAGAGGTGGCGGACGACGCGGACGGCTACGAGCACCCACAGCTGCGCGTACCGCGTTCGGTGCTGGACGGCTGCGAGGCATCTTTTAAAGCGGCAGACGAACGGCGCGTCAAGGCCAGCACCCAGTTCTACGACGACACCGCTCTAATGGCCCTCCTCTGCCGCCACGACCGCGTCCTCTGGCTGGTGAACATGCATTCCGCAGGGGAGAAGCAGTTCTACGTGCTGCTCCTGCTCGAGACGTTATTCCAGCATCTGCCGCTCGCCATCACGGTGGGCCTCCTGTACGACGTAGCATGCCAACTAGAGCGATCGGCTCGCAAGTGGGGTTTCCTGGATCGCTACCTGCATCGCCTCGTCTTCGCCGTCGCCGTGTTCCACGCGTTTGGACATGAATGGGGTTGTCAGATCATCTATCACCCGAGGAAGCGAGTGGGATTCGGCTTTACAAACGGGGAGGGATGTGAACGATTCTGGCATTCAATTAGCCATCTCATCGCGCACTTGCGCATTTCCAGCGTACGTGGAATTCCACCTAAGACGTTCGCTGTGGACTAACATCAGTTGTACAGTATCATCACCGCCTTTACACGCTAGATACCCAGGTGGAACACGCAGATGAAGCTAATCTCTTCAAGCTCGCCGAGTGGAATCATCGCTGCAGACTCCACAGTACCGCAAAACGCGTGGAAGCGCAGGTGGCCCTCAAGCAATCCGGCCATGCGTTGGCGTTCTTACGAGCTCAATGGGCGCAGCAGGTGAAGGCTCAGACGAAGCCCATTGCACGTAAGTTGTAGCTTGCGCTAGTGTGGATCTCTGCCTGATTCATTTTTCATCTGTGCAGGTCGCTCCAAGACTCGGGGACAAAAAGCGGTGGCCGCCGTACTGGCATTGCGCGATGCCACCGCCATTCGGAAGTCTCAAGTACAAGACTGCGAAGCGGCAGCACTGGACGCCGTCGACGCAGAGGACAACGATGCCATTGTTCACACCAAGGTCGCACTAGCCAAAGCGCGAGACGCGCTGGGCAAGGCCAAAGATCGTCTTCGGCGTCAGGAGCTCGCGCTAGGGGTGGACGACAAAGCGGCGTTGAAGAACTTGGCTAAAAGCAAGTACTTTGAGCTACGCATGAATGCGCAGGCGCTCAAGACTCGACTAAGAGACCAACTGCGTGCGCGAAAGTTCGAGCGCGATCGGGTTGAGCGCTCGTCGCGTCGCCAGCAATCCTCTGGTATATCGTGCAATTCTACATCGCACATCGTTACTGACGCGGCTCACAGAACACAAACTTTTGACGCATACGGAATCAGCTGTGAAAAGGCGCGAACCCCAAATTTCGCGTTTGAAAACTGACTACAACAAGCTTTGCGACGCGATTGCTGGCGAAATCCGAAAAGGACGCGCCCCAGCACGTGCCATTGCTCCAGAGCGTATCGAGACAAAGGTGCTCTACGCCCTGGATGTCGATGACGCGATCTGGCAAGACGCAGGTCTGCAAGATGACGACGAGGAGGCCGAGGTGCCGCTGTGGCTCAGCAGCGAGACTGTCCGCAGTGGAATCCGGGCGATGTTAGAGTTGGATCGCGCGAATGAGGAGGACAAGATCCTGGCCAAAGAGCGCCAGGCTCTCCGCGCGTGGTTTGCAGAAGAATGGACCGTCGTTAATGTAGCTATGGATCGTGCAGGTGCGCTTAGTTGGCAATGGCTGCGTGTTAATTCTTACTGATTTATCCATCCAGAAAACGAGGAGTCGCGTTATCAATTGTTCTTCCGCCGCGAGCGCCTGTTGCGCCTGTGCGCGACGTGGCGGCGTTTTTTGCCAGCGGAGGCGGCGGGCGATACACCTTGGGGGCCTAGTGAGGAGGAGTTGCTGGGGGTGATTATTGATAGCGGGAAAGCAGGGTGCGGGGACGACGGATATCGAGTGGCTGATGGAGACAGTGACGGGGAATTGGAGGACTTCGACGCGCTGGATGCCCTCGAAACCGCCGACGTGTACCGGGAGGCGTACACTGCGGGCGGCATAGATAGCGATGGCGGATCTGATTCCGATTGAGTAATTTACTTATGGATTATGCTACGTACAGGTGGCCTTCGCAACAAAGCGACGTCCCCATTAGCTTCGATAGATATTCTTGGCTAGAGCGAAAACGGCAAGTTTGAACAATAGAACGCGGACATTACTTATTATAATAATACAGGTCTTGGTGGCTCGAGCGAAAATGGCAATTTGTTCAACAATGGAAGGAGAAGGAAATTACCTATAATAAACGGGGAGTAACGGCGGTTGTTCACCGATCTTCCCCCATGCCTCCTGCACGCCGTCACCGTCAATCGCTCAAGCAGCGACCGCCGAAACGCCCATTGCCCCGCATCACCGACCCGTACGCTCCGCCCCATCCGTTTATCGAGCCGGCAGAGCTCGAGGAGGAAGAACTGGAGCGCATCCTCCACAACCGGAAGGTGCAACGGCTACTGAAACGCCACAGTGAGTGCGTTACATTGATCATCTGTGGCAACGCTGACGCCGTTGTCAGACAAGGCAAAGGAAGCTAATGCGTCCATCGCGTGTGAGCGCGATCAGGACGAGGCTAACTGGAAGTCCTGGGTCCCATACGACGACGCCTGTGAGTGATATGTGCAGCTCACGATGCCACAGACGACTGACGTGTTTATAAGTGGAAGACTACGAGAATAAATATGGTAAGTTCGTGCCTGACGCTGAGAACGCGGCGTGGTTCGCCAAGAAAGAACCTCGGGTTGCACAGTTCATGGTCCTGAGGCATCGTGCGGGTGAGTCCTTAGTTTTGAATGGAGCGCAGCTATTTTTCGTTGACAACGTTTCCCAGGCAAAGTCCGCCGCCATGATCATCCCGATGTGTTGGCATATTTCGCCGCTGGTACGTACTTATTGGGCGTACCGCTTTCATGGTGACTCATTTAGATTTCGAATTCCCATAGCGCATGTGTTTGAAGACAATTTTGGTCACGCATTTTCGTGCGGTGACGGACTGGACGACCACTTCAAGCAAATGGAGTCGCACACCATTACCGCGCATGCGCTCAAGACTTATTATACCGCCAAGGAGGTTGAAGAGGTACTGTCCACACCTCTGGAGTTCACCATCCGCAATCCCTATCCCGAGGACGACCCGAAACGTCCTCGCTTTGATGCAATTTGTATGTCCCTCTCTTCACTATGTGCCGCTAAGCTTGACCGTGGTCCTCAGTTGAGCGCACCGCTGCATCGAGCCACGACTCTTGCCACCTTTTCTCGCTGCGCCTACTGGCCGCCGACCCGGATGCACCGGATGGGCACGAGTGGCGTCTGGAGCAACATTACAAACGTACGTACGGTGTCATTGTTTTTCGTTTTTTTTTCGCGTTTGTACTGAGTAAATTATGTCAGGCGTCTGGATTCGGGATTTATTGGAGGAGATCGAGCGCCACCATTTTGAGGCGCATCATGATATGGTGGGGGAAAAGCGGTATAACGTACGCACGCCGTTTGTGAAACGGCCGTCGTTGTGGTAGAATAATTGTTTGCTCGGTTGACCTTTTATGTATGATTTTTGAGCATGCGGCGAACTTAGTGACCGGTGCCAGTCTCAGCCCAATTCACGTGCACGGGTGCGTCGATTCCAGTTGATCGACGCCTCGCGATTCTGACCCGATTAAGACAGATAATGAGCGGTGGCCTTCAGCAGGCAATAATGCCAGGGACACCAGATCAAAGCCACCCATTGTTCTAGGGGTATAAAGTACGTGCAGTTTTCGCCTGGATCTTCATCAACCTAAATCCCCCTCCTCGGTCCCTCGAGTACACCAACATGACTACTGTTGCCAAAGCCCGCCGCTCTCGCAAGACCCTCCCCACCTTGCCCCGCTCCCCCTTCGACCAAACACTCCGCCGACCATGGGCCATAAAGCCCCAATCGCTGCCGCTGCCGCCCGTTTTTGCCCAGGCGTTAGCAACAGTGGCACCGTGCAGTGAGTGGATGCCCTCTATTTATAATATTGTCACCGAACTCATTATATTTGCATATAGCCTTCTATGGCCATTACAGTAAGTTGTGCTGTTATTATTGGTTTCTTGGGTCGCTGATACATTGACCAGCTTACTTCGATCCCCAGCGATCGCAGTACGGCTCGGGTGCGCGCCTGACTTACGGTTTTTTCGATGGTGAAGGTTATGAACCGTTGTAAGGCTTTCCCTGACACCGGTTTACTGAGCACTGAACGCTTCTGTAGGCCATCAACGTCGACTCATTGAGTCAATGACGAAAATATGTAGTTTAGTTTTGTGTCACAGTGTTCATGGAAATTATTTCCTTTTTCGGCCACTAGCGGTTGTTTGTTTGGTCTACCTCGGCATCTCGGCATCCGGGAACAAGAACGGCAAGTCATAAACGAAGGAAATAAAATATTTTTCTTATGTTTTCGCCACGAAGATGGCGACCGGAGACAATCGCCTGGGTTGGACGAGAAAAAAACCAAAAACACATGCCGACAATTCAAGGCCACAGTGGGGTTCGAACCCATGTCAGGGACTAAATTTGAGAGCTTAGCAACAGTCCACGCTATACCACTAAGCTATACGGCCATTACAAAAATTTCATTGGTAGTTGATTATCAAGGAAACAAATCTAGTGATACATAATGCTACTAGGAAATTGTGAGGTTACACATAAATCAAAAAATGTGAGGAAACCCAGAGACAACGCGGATAAGTCAAATGCTACAGTCAATTTGGAGGTTTTAATGCACAAGGTAAGATAAAGTAAGTAAAAATCAAACAATGGTGCGGGAGCTCCCAATAGAAACACTAGAGCCAATGGGAGCTCTCAGGATAATGTCAGCAGGCTACGGGAGCTCCCAGCTGAGGCAATACCTGCTGCGGGAGCACCCATGAATGGGAGCAACATGGCGGGAGCTCCCGGCTGGGTAAACAGCTGTGGTGGGAGCACCCGGGAAGGGTAACGAAACAGTGGGAGCTCCCGCCCAGGTTAACATCTTTGGCAGGAGCACCCGGCTGTTGAGGCACCAGGGTGGGAGCTCCCAGGCCTTTGGTGGGAGCACCCAGATGGTAATATGACAGGTGCTTCCGCACCTACATCGGGAGCGCCCAGTGAAGACAGTCGGGAGCACCCATGTCAATGGGTGGGAGCATCCATCCCCCAGTCTGGGAGCTCCCGTACCTGCATTGGGAGCATGGGCGGGAGCTTCCGCCACCCACTACCGGAGCTCCTATGGGAGCTCCCATACCTCTCTGTACTACTCATGGCGGGGGCTCCTGTCACTGGTGGTGAATAATTCCAGAGCAGTAAAGGAGTTGTTGATGCCTTTGAATGTTGCATGTTGAAGTACTATCAGAGTGATAAATAGTAAAAGTGACTGTTGTCAGAACATGAGCTAGAATACCAACGATGAAGCTCACCATACACAATGGAATTGCATAGAATAAAGTGAATATTGTAACCTGTGAGCCTGTGGAAGAGGCAGAATTAATGTGAGGGACTACACACTCAACAGAGAGAAATGTAAATGCGGAGCGGGTGGCTGAATGAAGCTAGCAGCATTCTACTTCAACGTCATCACTATGTAGAAGACAAAGCTATCTAACCGTCTAAGGCTGAGGCAGAGCCATGAGGTGTCCACCAATAAGAAATTGTATGTGGTGGCCAACTAACACCTGACAATATATGCCAGCAATGAGGGCTGCCGAGTTTTCCCGATATGCATACATCCATGCCTTTTTTTCAGGGTGCGGTAATAGAAAGGTGAACATAACATGGTAGTTGAATGTCTACCATGTATGCACTAGGCACTCGCTGCTATAGCAATTGGAGGGATTTCGGCAGCATAGCAGATGGACATGCTAATTGCAGGATATGCATAGCTGGGACCATCATGACAGCTGGGGGGGTGCATCTAGAGCCCCAAATAGCTGCTAGGGCAGCCCTGAAATCAAAAATTTCCCCCTGCTATGTGCGGGGAATGATGGGTATATACGCAGTAAATAGCCTTGATAGCCGGGCCCACCATGGGCTGGCCAGGGAGCATAAAAAGCAGCCTGTGAGGGCAAAATAGCTGCCACGGCAGCCCTGAAATCGATTTTTTTCCCCGTGCGTAGCGCGGGGAATGGTGGGTAATTTACCCACTAAATAGCCTTGATAGCTGGGCCTACCATGGACTAGCCAGGGCGCATGAAAAGCAGCCTGTAGAGGGCAAAAATCCCAAAAAAATCCCCTGCGGGGCTGGTTCCGGGAGCACCCGTTGGGAGAAACCCGCTGGGAGCACCCAGTCAGACAGCTCTCTGGATGCTCCCATACAACAATGGGTGGATGCTCCCACCCGCACAGGTGTCCCCCTATAGCTGGGACCCCTTTGGGGTAGTCATCTGGGAGGACACAACTACTATGGGTCAGGTATATGTCTGCCTGAAGTGACCAGCAGAGGTCCTTTCGCGTTTCATCTCAGAAATTGGTTCCCTCGCATCATATATCATGTCGCCTGACTGATAAATCTCCTATGCTTTCGTGAGTCATTAAAGGTAGGAGCTTCCAGGGTTTTGAGAAAATGCTGAATATCATATAGTAATTGCTCTTGATCCCTTTGAATCAGATAGCATGAAGGGAGGGATTCAACTGTATATGTTAATTTGTCAATGGCAGGAATGATAACTGCAAGCGCAATTTCGTCTAACCAACTATCATCGTCACTTTCAGCTGTCTCATTGTCCCCCCGCTCTCTTTGAGATAAGGCATCAGGCCCTTGAAATTTCATAGCCGGTACATGGACTAAATTGAAATGGAACATTAATATCCCTTGTATCCATCGATTCACAGCTGCATCAGGTTGCAAGTCAGGATTGTTTAACAGTCCTTGAATATATTTGGCATCTACTTCCACGGTGAGATTCTTTAACCCAATTAGATACAGCCTCCAGTGTCGAAGGGCTCGATACAATCCAAATAGTTCCAGTTTTGGCTGGGAATAACGAGATTCCCTCTCACTCATTGGTAATGAACCATATCGGGCTGGTCGCCTCCTTTCTTCCTCATCAAATTGGGATAAAATCATTCCGGTTGCATCTCTACTTGAATCTACCGACAGGAATGCTTGCGCTTCTGATTCATAATTAATAGATCTTAATGCTGGCGCGCTACCCACCAATTGTTTTATTTGTGCGAACGCTTGCTCTCTCTGCTCGTCCCATAAAATATCTGTTTCCGACGATAGAGCTCAGTAAGTGGCCAGATTATCAAGGAATAGTTCAAGATCCAGATGCGTACTGTCCCACAAAGTCCCAAAAACCTTCGGACTTCCTGTGGAGTTTTTAGTGGTGGCCAGTCAAGAATGGCAGATACTTTCTTTGTGTCTGGAGTTCGTCCTTCCGGTCTGCATACTTGCCCTACAATCAGAGCTTCCCGACGACAACACTGAAGTTTGGATGCTTAAAATGTTCCTCCTGCGCAATTGACTTTGTGCATGATTCAATGAACATCCTTAGCATGTTCCCAAATAAATTGGCAGATTCCTGGGTTCTCTTTCAGTGTTTCCGGTTGGCCAGTTTCATCAAGATATCGCGTCTTTGGCCCTTTGATCGGTAAATCATCAATAAATATATTGGCTATGTGCGGAATCTCATCATGTAAGATAAACACCATGCACTTCTGGAACTCTGCAGGTGAGTTGGTGTATCCTGTTGGCATTGAAGTTATCCGCAGTAGCCCTAACGGCGTCAGAAAAGCTGTCATGTCACGACTCTCAGGCTCCATTTTCCGTGCGTCAAATCCCCAATATAAGTCAAAGACAGTATGACATTGTCGCCCTGCGAACCCTTCAACAAAATCATCCACTATAGGCAGCATCCCAACATCTCGAATGGATACCTTATTCAAGGGTTGTAGATCATGGACAATGCACAATTTTCCGTTCTTCTTTAATACACAAAACCAACGCGAGCGGTATGATGACTGACACATATCATTGACACCAGCTTCGATTTTTAATTTGAGAACATCAATGACCTTCTGCAATATTCCGGGCGGTATCGGAATATTTTTATATTCCCATGGAACATGCGGTACAGTCGCAATTTATATGGAGAGAAATACTCATCTTTAAAAGTACCTCTTTCAGAATCTTCAAATGCGAGTGCCCCTTGATTGAGTTCCATTACTCGCTCGAACACTCGCTCTTCTTCGGGGCTAAGGAATCCATCTTTGTTTATTTCTAGTGACTGTAGGCGCTCCACCGTTAATCGAGAAGTGGGTTCAAATGCTGGCGGGTATAGGTCCAGTTCCGGTAGAGTCTTCATAGGGTCTTCAGGTATTTGCCGCTTGACCTCGTAATCAGGTGAGAAGGTAGTAGAAACTGGGCGAACCTTTTTATCCACTCTTTTATACATGGTAAAAGCCTGGTATTCGTTCCCTTCTTCATCCTGAATATCGACTGGATAAAATATGCATTTAATGTCCTTCCCTAGCTTGGGGACGTCTTTTCGAAGGTAGTGCTGTAGTCGCCGCCCAAGATTCCATGGCATGGCAACTGTTTTTTCATTTGTTAGGACGTAAGCATAACAGGTTGGTACCGCTTCAGACTTCCTTTTATCTGGACAAGTTGTTTTAGCTCGCGCACGTTTAATCGAGAACAAAGTAGCCGATAAAATTCTCAGCACTATGATCAAGGCTACTTGAATACATCGCAATATCAGAATCAGCGTATCAGTTGTTATATCGAGTTGAATCGAATGCATGGGCACAGTACATCCGGGTCGCGCCGTTGAAGGTACTTCCCACTGTCCCATGGCGCCGCTTATGGTTGTTGAGAACGCACGTCAGCCTTTGTTGTCGAAACTAAAATATCGTACATCCGTGTTGAACGGTCGTGATCGTAGCAATTCGGTCAGGAGCAGGGTGGAAATGGTTGAAGACAGCGGCCGAAAGATATACCCAGCATGGAGCGCATGTAGGCATCGGGATCTATAATAAGTTAGCATTGAGTTCACGGTGGACGGATTAAGTAATTTCCCACCTTCAGAAGTACGGCTCACCACGTACATAGAGAATATGGTCGGTGCTGTTGCTGCTGCTATAGTCATTAGCTTCGTTATCAGTGATGTCGCCGGGGGTGGTGGCGGAAGCTTCTGCCGTGGCCGCACTAATGTCCGCCCCAGAAGCAGTGATTGATGCGTCCAGGGTAATGATAGGCGCATCGAGGCGGTTATGCTCAGCAACGGCAGGGGCGATAGGCGCGGAGACAGCAGTCCCCGGTACGTGTGGTTCCTGATCCGTGAGTAACTGCCACCCGTTGTTTGGAGGGTATTGCAGGTCATATGCATTCCAGCCGGACTCGGATTCGTCACTGGAGGCATCGGAAGTGCTCGACTCATCATAGACGTAGTTGGCCGATTCGGGGATTGGGAGGAGTTCCCAGTAGCGGTGATACGCTGCGGGGTACTGTCCCTCGAGAAAGTGCGCGTTAAGGACGTGGGACATGGCGAACTCGTTCTTGAAACGGATTGTGAGGACATCACGAAGGAGAGTGGCGAGCTCATAGCGATGATGTTTGTGCAGCACACTATAGATGGTGTGCAGCTTGGCGGCTTCCACATCGAAAAGGAGAGGGTGGCGTATAAATTCAACGGGAAAGTGCCGCTGTAATCCCACAGTTGAGCGTTGGTTAGCGCAAATATTTTCAATTGTACCAAACTGAGCTCACACCGTTTCGACCCCATACCTGTGCCAAGCCAGCCCCTCCAAGCGACGCCCGCCTTCCAGAATACCCAGTCGTACTCCAGCGAGTAGCTGAATGACATGCTCATTGACAAATCCTGTGGCTTTATAGGCTTCGTGGTGAATGACGGCTCGGCGTAAGAAGTCACCTTGAAACTTACGAAAACGCTTCCGTGGCCCTTCTTGAAATTCTCCAATCCGCTCGTCTGACAGGCTCTTCCGTTTTCCGCTGCTCGATCCCTCATTTGAGTCCTCACTCGTCCCAGAGGTATTGGTTTCACCATTCATCGTCCCATCAGATGTCGCAGGAGGCGTCGGAAGTGAAAAGTCAAGGGATGTCGGAGACTGGGTAGGATCAGGCGATGCTGTCGTAGCGCCTTGTGGAGTCCTAAAATCCATGGTAAATGGCGAAAGAACTGGAAGGATTTCGAGACGGGCGTCCGCATCGGCCGCCATAGATGGGTAATCCAGATAAGGGCTAAGATCTCCGTGGAGTGCGTGCACCACAAGTCGAAGAGGCGCACCACAAATCTCGTTTTCATCTGAAAAATGAGCGTCCTGATGATCGTTTTCGTCCTGGATCCACTTTTCCAAAAGAGCCAGTTGTTCCGTGCTGGTAACGTCCGGGCACTGGGAAGGAAATGGGTTTCCTGGGGCGTCGTTGCTGGCAGAGTCGGAACTGAGGGGCTCAGGAGAAGAGTTGTCGGCCATTACTGCGTTCAAGGGAACTTCACAAGCGTCGTAGCTGGCATCGGTGGCGCTTGAGGGCGGTAAAGATTCACGTCCAGGCGTCTCGCGTTCGGGCGCTTGAGCCTCAATCCTAGAAAGAGCAGTATCAAGAATTAGTCGAGGATCAATATTACAGCCAGTTGCAGAACTTAGGGCGCGGCCGATTTTTTTTTCCATTTTGAGCTGTTTTTGATCTTTTTCACCAAATCAACTGCCCCGGCCTGAGTTCTTCACATAAGGCCCTAGAAACTATATGGCCAGGATCGCGCAGCGATTCCGCAGGGGGTGTCATCCTCCGATTCATTATATTCAACTTTTTTAAAATGCAGTATAGGATTCTGTAGTTTCTGTTTATATCTGGTCCTGCACGGGTAGATAAAGTTCAAATAAGATGTATGATCATTCAATAATACCTTCGCACTATGTGAAGGGAGCCTCGTTGTTCGAATGTGATTCCTGGACCACGTTCACATAAACGAAGCTGTTCAATCCAAAGACTTCCAGTTTTGGAACTTCTTGCTCAGGAGTGCTGCCCGCTGCTGCTCACTACCCCAGTGCATGAAGTACACACATCTGCGCCCACTATCCGAGACTCCAGAGAGTTTATACGATTCACATTTGCAGTATATGCCCTAGTTCGACGACGCGACGCACCCCCGTTTTGCGATCACGGGGTGTTACTCCACGTGCCTGCGACTGATCGTCCATAGTGGGGCGCGTCGCGTCGCCGGACGGAGGCACATTGTGCAAATGTGAGTCGTAAAAACTCTCTGGAGTCTTGGCTAGTGTGTGCAGATGTGTGTACTTCATGCACTGGTGTAGAGAGCAGCAGCGGGCAGCACTCCTGAGCAAGAAGTTCCAAAACTGGAAGTCTTTGGATTGAACAGCTTCGTTTATGTGAACGCGGTCCAGGAATCACATTCGAACAACGAGGCTCCCTTCACATAGTGCGAAGGTATTATTGAATGATCATACATCTTATTTGAACCTTATCTACCCGTGCAGGACCAGATATAAGCAGAAACTACAGAATCCTATACTGCATTTTAAAAAAGTTGAATATAATGAATCGGAGGACGACACCCCCTGCGGAATCGCTGCGCGATCCTGGCCATATAGTTTCTAGGGCCTTATGTGAAGAACTCAGGCCGGGGCAGTTGATTTGGTGAAAAAGATCAAAAACAGCTCAAAATGGAAAAAAAAATCGGCTGCGCCCTAAGTTCCGCAACTGACTGTAAAGTCGCTTGAGGTTACGGACCATTCGGTAACTGCGGGGGTCGAGTATCCTGTGGGGCGTCCAAGATTTCGAGCAGACCTGTATAAGTTTTCGTCCTCGTCGCTTGTGGAACTGCACACGCTTGTCGAACTGGACCAAGTGTCATGGCTAATGGGATTTCCGCTACGAAGATTGAAAGTTGGAGCAGCAAGTTGTTCGGTGTGTGAAGCAAGGGCGGCTTCGGTGAGGGGCGCTGTCGTGGCCTCCTCAAGAGGCACGACAACTGGAAGCGCCATGCCAGCGAAAACCATGTGTGAAATGTTGTTGTCAAGTGTGGGAAGGGGATCAGTGGCGGTGTTCAAAACCTCGAGGGCGGTCTGGTTACTTTTGATCGCCTCATTCAATTCCCTCAACAACCTTTTTGCCGCCTCGCATGATGCCCCAATCTTCGTGGCCTCCATCTTGGCTTCCAGGTCTTTGTACGACGCGTGTACTTTGGTCGCAAGTCGCATTATCTCGTTATATCTGTCCACCTCGTCCATCGTCAAATTGATCAACACATCCAAAGTTGGCCCCAGTGCCGAATGCAAGAAGTGCTGCACTTCCGCGGGCTGTTTCGCAACTACAGCGGGTGGAATCAGATCAGATCCAACAATAACGTCATCCTCAAAGAAATACAAACCGGGGGGTTTGGGGCTCTCCAGAGGTGCGCCTGAATCGTTAACAATTTGTGGGCAGTCGGCTAAATCATGCTCTGGTCCAAAGCAGACGGTGCAGAGCTGCGCATTGAATTCTTCTAGTCCCACGGGTTGCTCCATTGGCCAGAGCAGAGGTGGCGGACCATAATCTTCTTCGTCCTCACCCTCAACACCGAGCTTCAAGACTTTCTCTGCGCACTGCTCGATGTCGCGAGTCAGGTCGTCCACAGCCGTAGATGTGTTAGTCCCGCTCAGCCCGATCGATGCGTCTGTGGTAGCAGAAGACGGTTCACTTCTACTCGCAGCACTGTCAGACATCATACGTTCTGCAGGGACTGTTTTCGCAATTTCTTCAGGAGTTGCATAATTACGGTAAGTCTGGTTTGGGGCGACTGTCTCCGGAAAGTAACACTTCTGATAGCAGTCGGTATTGAGTAACAAATCAGAATTATTACACACCATGCGTGCTTGAAGACGTTCCACAAGAGTTGGCGGTGGCGCTGGCGCTTCCTTTACAGCGTGAGTGGGAAAACCTGGGTCGTCTCCCTGAGGCGGATCGTTCGGCATAAACCGCGCCATCTCGTTACGCAAAGTGGGGTCAGAGGGATACCAAACTTCACGGGTCCAAGTTACCCCGGCAGGCGGTGCCTCCAGGAGAACGGAGAACTCGTGGCCTTGAACTGAATACGGCTGCAATGTCTCCCTATTTTTGAACACTCTCAAGATGTTTAGAGCGACGTGTTGGTGAGCGACTTGCCCGTCCGGCAAAACCACACTCCCATAATATTCAGATTGCGGTGCTGCCGCGAAGGTAGGGTCGATATTATGGCCGGTGTTGCTCTCGTGCTGGAACCAGTATCAAAAGACGGCATCGTTGATGGCAGTAACCGGGTTGTTTGTTACCAGATGCACATCCGGACGGTGCGGCTCGTGAAATCGTTCCTGCGAAAGGTGCTGGATGGAATGAAGAGCAGCATTGGCGGCCGTCAACGGGTGAGTGCTCATATTAGCAAGCGGAGGAGTCGGAGGGCGGGGAAGGATCAAAGGCGGGCTTAGGATGCCTGTAGACATCTTAGCGGATCGACGACTTCCCATGCTCTCTTCTTGCTGGTTCTTATACTCCTTCCTTTCTTGACTCGTGCTTCCATCCTCGTCATTTTCAGTCACTGATTTTTCACTTACAGTCATCCATAATTCCACAAGTTCCCGGAGTATCCACAAACTGTCGGCCACAGCTTGAATAATCAATTCTGGTGTTGTCAGATTTGACAAGCCACGAGGATTACTCGTTTCCGCAGTATGAAGGGAGCTATCCATCCTCGTGGCTCTCCCTTTGATACTTCCTTCTTGAGTTTTCGATTCAACTCCGCCGTTCGTTTCAAGAAAATCTCTAGGGGCGTCCATGACAGACTCTTCCCTTATAAAGGTAAATGAATGATATTGACTCGCACTTCCTATGTGAAAATCATGTGTTATCCCTTCAATCAGTACCGCCAATAACTCGTACCACGGTATTTTCGTGAGTTGATCCTTAAAAACCAAATATGTTCCTTCTTTGCGCTCATCTATACTCACCAGATTGCCTCGTTGCCACGGCCAGCCGAGAAGTTCAAATGGGGCCTTCTGGGACACCCAAAGGTCGGTCACGGTTGATGCGGCTCCGCAATTAAATTCAACATCCTTTATCCATCCTTGAAGCTGACCACAGCCTCCGTTTGCATCATTCATATTGGTCACTTGACTCATATCCACGGTGCGTCGAATGCTCAGGGCTGCTACATCTGCTCTAACTACATCTAATTGAGATCCAGTGTCGATAATTGCGCATACCGGTTTTCCGCCGGTTTCCATATCAATCTTAATTAAAGTTCCTTCGGTTCTCGGCCACCCTAGGTTTGTGAATAATGGATGATTCTTCGAGTTTCCAAGCAGGATGGCTTTGACATTCTTTACTTTGATCAACTCCTGGAATTCCCCCCGAAGCTCCTTGGAAGTCACCATTATTTCTCATAAGGTCATGGGAATCTGCACGTCCAGAATATGATTTACTACTCTTTGTTTGTCAACAGTGGCTGTGAGCTCGGACTGCCGTCCAATAATTTTTGAGGGCGCATTCTCTGCTTCCTTCAGGGTTTTTCCTTCTTCAGTATTTGCGCGCTTCTCGAGACCTTTCCTTTCTGGTCTGTCTTTCCGTGATTCTCTCATCTCGACATCACTATCCCCTTCGGACCTTACCTGTCTAGCTTCGACAGGTCTTAATTTTGGGGCTTGACTCACCTCTTTGGAAGCACGAGACTTTTCTGACACCTGTTCCGTGTCAGCAGATGGCGTGTCCTGTTTGTGATCGGCGACTTGTCTCTCCGCCTTGCCTCGTGTATCACCTCCATTCTCCGGGGTCTTATCTTGCAGATCTCGTACAGGCCGCGCTTTGGCCATGTCGCGCCGGGGCGGGTATACTCCATCAAACACATGTTTTCGAGCAGTTCTCGTGCTCGGGACGGTTCTGTCCGCATTCTGAACATAGGGATCTTCTAGCGGGACAGGGCGAGGGGCCGTAAGATAAACTTCCCCATCATCTTCAATCATTTCCCGGTCCAAACTTCACTCCGCTAGCTCACTTTCCGAGCTTTCCCCGCTGAATATTTCCACAATCCGAGCACAACGATTTTCTTCTTGATAGAAATTATGCACACTCTTTTCACGATCTCGTGATCTATCAATGACTCCGAACATCACGTGAGGTGCACTGCCATTAGCAATCCTTTCCGCGGCCTTCACAAGCGACTCGCCAGGCAGTCTCCGGATTTGCATGCCACCCTTCATCTCCAGACGTCGAGTTTCTTTATTAAATGCAATGATATTCTTATGAATCAAATCCGCAATAATCTTGCATTCAAATATCCGATGCCCTTCTCCTCGACAACCATAACACCCATTAAATTCCCCTCCATTCCCTGTTCTGTTGGACTGCTTATCTCCTAAAGGTACGTTATTTGGGAATGTTGCTGGTGTTTGTGGGCGCTTGGAATTGTTATTTGCAGACCCTCCTGCCGGTGCGCGGAATCTAGGTCGTTCAGGTTTTTCTATAAACAGTGGTTTCACGCATTTTTCTGCGGTGCCGCTTTGATCCATCACCATGACCTTATAATAGATAGGTGCGTATTCAGGATCATTAATATTCATTGCATTCAATTTCCTGATCATTCCAGCCACTTCATCTTCATTTCCTGAGTACCTTTGCTTGCTCCCCGTTTGATTATCCTTCTTTGAGGTCACTGTCTTCTTCTTCTCTTGTCGCTTCTTCTTTTCTTTAAGTTTCTTCTTCCGTCAATAAGCTTCGTAATCTGAATCATTATCTCCACCACTAGTTGATTCACTATCCTCGTCCCCTGAATATTCTTCATCCTGATCCTCCCCAAGTTCAACTGCACGAATCATTAAAGATTCATATTTGTTCCTCCTGAAGTACCATTCAGCTGCGGCATTCAACTCCTTCAGGGTATATTGCTCATCTCCTCTGTACGGTTTCGTTTGACAAACTCGATTTTCCAACAACGGTCGTAGCGGTCGATGAATTCCTATCCAAAAATACTCCAAGTAGTTCGCTCTGCTCAAATGTCCTCGTTTTAGCGGTCCTCCTGCAATCACATTGTATTTCACAAAGTACTTCCTCCACTGTGTTAAACTTTAAATTGGACGCCCGCGCATTTTTACAGCATAATGCTCCACATCGGCAGGTTTGTATTTCTGAAGCACACGTTCTGCATCAAAGTACTTCAAAATTTCTCGCTTCAAGTAAGTCCACTTACCTTGATCGAAATAATCAATCGTTTGAATTACGTTCTGGACGTCAATAGAACAATAATTCAAAATGTGGTCGCATTTCTCTCGTTCATTAGTAACTCAACATTTGTTCAAAAGTTGCTCGTAATGATCTATGAATATTGCACTTCAGTATGTTTACCCCGAAATGTTTTAGGTGCCTCTTTGCTTCCTCGAATTGGCATGTCTTGACTGGTTCAAAGCGGAGCATTGAAGGTTACAGGAGGCGCTGGTGCGGCCATTCGTGGTGGCTCTGGAGTGGAAGGTGGGCTATACTGTGCCCATCCCCCTAAACTGATTGAGTCTTCTGAATCAGACTTACCTTCATCTTTGGATCGGTAATCTTTAGGAATGTGTGGAGGTAAATCTTTGGCCTTCATCTTGCCTTTGAGCTTACTGGATGAAGCTTCAGGCTGTCCAGTTCCAGAAGGCTCTTGTTTGTGGAATGGAAAAGCTTGTTCATATTCTCGTTTGTGCTCATCACTGAAAAATCCGTGTGTCATTCTGTCAGTTATAATTTCGGCTTTCAGTCAGTCAGTCAGTAGATTGGTGCGGTCAGAGTTTGATTTCGGGTTCGGCAGTTAGTCGGTCAGTCAGTAAGCAGTAGCTGTAAGTTGGGGATTATTTGCCCCCTGCGGTGGTCACCAATGTTGTCGTCTGGAAAATTAATTCCCCTTGGAGTGTCTGGATATATCGTTAATCGAGACAATCCCCAAGTGTTCGTAATCCCCAACAAGAATTTCCTTTCTAGGAAATTTATCGATGAATCAGTTCAGTTGGATCGGGTTAAGTGACTCAATAAAGTTGGTCATGTAAGCGGCGGTATGGATAGCGGGTGTGAACGCAAGTTCACTTAGTGGTTGTGCAATTCGAACTACTAGTTGTACTTGACTTAGTAGATGAAGTATGTGAATTAGTAAGCGAAAGAAATTTACTTTCTTACGTAATACAAGTGATGGGGGTGCTAAAAAGCTACTTGATTCCAGCTCAGGCCCTCCTTATATACCCTCCTAGACCGAGTCATTCTGACTCTATCCCAGAGCAAGTCATCTATTTTGACTCCAACTGATTTGTTTCGACTCACTCCTGCTTCTTCCTGTCACGAGGCTGTGCATGCAAATCAGTATGAGTCATCGTGAGTCGGTTTTCCCACTTATTATTATTTACACTAAAATTTATAAGTCTGGCCTTCTTGGATAACATAAATTTGACGTTACAGCGCTCGCAGCAGGAAAATCTTACAACGCGCAGGAGAATGCGATCCTTCAACACATTCTACGGCTGTACCACGAACACTCCATATGGTTCACCATTGAGTGGGTCGCCTCAGAGAACAATACGGCAGATGTGCCTTCGCGCGGGTGTTTCGGACCTCGGAGCAGCCTGTATCCCAACCCGCCAAAAATTCCGCATCACCCAGTAGACTTCGTTACACATTCTGTAGCATACCACGACCTGTAACGCGCCCGCTGTCGTAGCTAGCTTTTCTTGGAATCACATCGACACCTTCGCGAAAAGGCGGCCATCAGAGCACAGGAGGTGATGGTCACAAACACGACACCTTCTTCCTCACTCTGATGCTGCGCGCCAATACAACAACTGACGCACTTCGTGATGCCGTCCGGAACGCCATGGACAAAACGCTCAATGACTCCATCCACAAACGCTACGGCGGCTTCACTCCGACACACAGACCGCACATGCACAACAGACGAGTGGGCGGCCTCTCAACAACCGCAGAAGCCAAGGTTCAGCGCGTGGGCCGACTCTACCCTGAAGAAGTACGGCCAGGGACTACGGGTGTACCAGCGCTTCTGCAACAATGAGGGTGTCACGGCGGGACACAGACTCCCAGCTGAAGAGTTTCTCCTCTGTGCGTTCACGGCGTCGAGAGCGGGCGAAGTGGCAGGGGTAACCGGGAGCGATAGCTGCTGTCAAGGCATGGCACATAATCAACAACGCGCAATGGAGAGGCGGCATTCGACTTCGATACACACTACGCGGCATCGAGAACCTGGCGCCAGCATCATCTAAACGCGAGGAACGTTGTGATTGGGACTGCGGTGCTGGTGTGTGAATTGGTTTACACTGGCAACAGCTTGTTCGTCCTCTAGGGGATTCTGTTCTGAGTATGGTTTTTAGGGGATTACAAGGTTTATTGGATCGCCCTTTGGGTTTGTGGAGATAAATGAGGGTGGTCGTCCCAACGGGACAATTGTCGTAGAGAGAGTGTGTGTGTGTATAAACTGGTTGAGAGCCTGTGCGTCCGGCTGGGACGGTCGGTTTGTCGATGGGCTGAGGCTAGAAAAAGGATTGTGGGGCACGAGCTTATGGACTTAAGCTGCAAGGGGGGTCAGAAGTAAAGTGCTGTGAAACAAGTGAGTGGTTGGTATTGGGTGTGGACTAAGGTACACTGTGGAACAGTGCGGGGGGGAATCCGACGTCCAGGTCTCAACAACTGACTACTGGGTCCATTCCCATCTCCCTTTTATACCTTTTCCCCTACCTCCTTTGGGTCGCGCGTTATGTGACGAGGAGGGGCTGAAACGAGGTCCAACAGTTTCAGGTGGGTAATGGAAGGAGAATTGGAGAACGTCCTCCTGGAACGAACCGCCTTTCAGCGAGTTCACGGGGATTCCTGGAGGCGTGAGAGGCGTGGGCGACCGGGGGAGCCATCCTGGACATGGATTCGATGCTCTCCAGGTCGGTACATGGGCTGGAAAGGGAGTCCACGAAGAACGTCCCCAAGGGACGTTGGGTGCAGGTGGCGATTCCATCGGAGCAAGTTTCCCGTGGTGTCATGGTGCTTTAGTCAGAGTGTATGGCCAGAGAGGACAGTTGTTCGGCCCTCGTGAACAGTCGCGCGGTGCCCTAAGGATAGTCGAAAGCTCGAACGGCCTGGTCGGACGATGTCCATTTCCGGCAAGCAGGAAGCCCAATCCGGATATTCCTTCATCCCAAAGTCGTGTGGTGCCGGTAAGTCCGTCGTGACACATGTAGGGTGTGTAGCACCCTCACAATGTCCCCCCGTCACTGAGCAGATGCTTCTCGCGCTTGACAAGAACCTTGACCACCACGACCCGAAGGACGCGGCCATTTTCGCCACAGCCTGTTGCGCTTTCTGGGGCCAGATACGCCTCGGGGAGATCCTTTCGGAGATGCAAGGCTCATTCATTCCACACCGCATTCCGCTAGTCTCCGACCTTGCACCTCCATCCACGCGCACGGGCTCGCGCATCCTCAGGCTACCCCACACGAAGACCAAAGGCAACACCAGCGACGACGCGATGCTCTGCCGCCAGAAGGGACGCTCCAACCCTATCCACACTATCGAGGCGCACCTGGACGTGAACGCCATCCCCCATGACCTCCCACTCTTCTCCCACCGAAACGCACTTGAAGGGCTCATCTGCCTCACACGCAAGAAGCTCATGCGGCGGTGCGACGCAATCTGGTCGAGACTCGGGTTTCTGGGCTGCACGGGCCACAGCTTCCGAATCAGAGGCACGACGGAGCTCCTCCTGGCGGGCGTGAGCACGAGCGTAGTTCAAGCCATGGGCCATTGGACGTCAGACGCTTTCCTGGTCTACTGGCGCAGACTAGACCTGCTCGCTCCACTTCACGCCGAATACCTCGACTTGTAACATTTCATTCCATTCACTCTTCGTTTTGTTACTTGTGTAATCCAATATATATATATCGCAGCTGCAGGCTTAGTGTTTGGGGTGTCCCCGTGCTTAGCTGGGACGCGCCTTCAGCTCATCATTGGGTTGTCCCAGTGGCACGCGCATTTGCTCCGTCGGAACGGTTTAGTTCCCCCGGATCACCCCAAACACCTGGCAGCACCTTCGGCACGAGAGGTGCATCTCACACCGAGGAAGGACGATGTGAGCTGGAAAGGCACGGGTCCGCACGCGAGGCACGAGCCGCGGACGCACAGTTTCCAGTAGGAGACCGGCATGAGACGCGTCTCAAAGACGCAGGCAAACACAACCAAAGGTTGGTTTGCTTGCTCTCTGCTTCCACCACCGCGTCTCACCGGCCTCTCCTCACGTCCACCTTCTCTGGAGACCAAACCCACGCCTCGAACTTTGGTCACGCATGACATCACATTATGTCACGCACTGGGGGAATGGCTTCCCCCAGGCCCCCTCCTTCTCGCTGGTGCTGCTCTTTCCACTGGCGCGGGGCCCTTCCGCTGGCACTAGCCTCCTCCGCTGGCGCGGGGCCTTTCCGAGTCATTACTTCTATTTCTTTTTCTTTTTTTCTTCGCTGCTGCACTGAAACCACACTGATATTGGACCTGGCGGCTTATTGCGGAGCACCACTTCGTGGAGCTTCTGCGTGCCAGGTCCAATATCAGTGTGGTTTGGCGTGCATCAGCTCGAAAAAAAGCGGACACAGATGGCAGTTACTTCATGTGAAAGATTTTTTTTAGATTTTTTTTGGGGAACTCTTTCGGGCGCCGGCCTGGACGGCTGGGGTTTTCCACCCCAGACCCCAACCGCTGCATGGTGCTGACGCTCGCCGCGAGGCCCACTGCGTGGTGCAAAAACAAATGCCACTTGGCTGAATCGAACATGTGATCACAACAAAACAATATACTACAGAATCCGGCACATTAACAAGAAGACAGTGTGGATCCTTCAAATTTAGATGGATTATAGCCGAGTAATAGGTGAAGCGGCGATGCCATCAGCACAGCCACCAAAGTTCGAGGCGCGAGTTTAAATTCCACCTTCTCTTTTCTCGACCCCACCCACGGTCCCCTTTGTCCATTTTTTCCTCTTCCTTCCCCCTTCTCGATCTCCCTTCATGAGCTCCGAAGGGTCTGCCAGAGCCGTGTCGGCTGGGTTGTCCCAGCGGCACGCGCATTTGCTCCGTCAGAACGGTTTAGTTCCCCTTATTTTGGTCCAGTATGTCCCGATCACCTCGCCTTCGAGTTTGTTCCGTATTTGAGCCATCAACCAGGCGCTTTGGTGTTGAACCTTCTCCAGCTGTGTCAGCTTTACTTGGAGTACATACCCGGACAACACTTTCTCTTCTTCAGATAGAGTAGAGCCTGCGGCGACTATAACGTCCATTTTATTTTTTATTTCCGCTATCTCCTCAATGATTTTTGGGACGACTATTTTGGCTCTCTCTCTCGTGCTTTCGCTCCTATGCTCATTTTGAAAGTAGCCCAGAGAGTCTGTGCATTGCGGGTTGGGTTCCACTGCCCTGTCGCGGCCTCCTGCAGGACTACGTCAAGCTCCTCTGCAAGCTCGAGCCCTTTGTCTAGTATGAACTTTCCTAACTCTTTGTCCCTAATAATGTGCGCGGGCCATTGCCACCTCCCGTGGCCAATAGTGGGTGCATCCTCGGTTGTTAGGTGCACACTGACCATTCTGTGGTCTGTTTCTACTCCGACGGCTTGTATCCCCCATTCGAAGGAGGTCTTGCCGGATATATATCCAGTCTATGCGGGATTGTGAGCCGCCTAGTGCTTCGGGCTGGAGGAATGTGTATGCCCTCGTCGTAGGGAACACCGTCTCGCGCCATCCATCAATTAATCGGAGGTATCTCTTGAGATCCTCGAAGGTTTCCCTTGCGCTATTATTATCAGTGTGCGCGGGTAGGCGGTCTATCGCGTCTTCAACAAAGTTTGTATCACCTCCTAGCATCCCTGGCCGCCACACCGCTGGGTGGGCAATGAACCAGTCCTTTATGTCTTTCCAGAATGCTGCATTGAGGCTCGGGCGATTTGGTGCGTACACCCCGAGGACTGCCATTGCGGAGCCGTCAACATGTGTCATTTCGAGGAGCATCGCGCGTCCTGGTACAATTTCTGTTGCAGTGACATCGTTAGTCTTAACTATGTTCTTGTTCAGTACAAAGGCAAGGCCCGCCCGTGCTGCAGGTGCATCTCGGTCCGGTGTGAACTCCAGTCGTATTACTCTCCCGAAGAGGTTATCGACATCCCTCTTATGTTGGTCATCCAGGTGGGCCTCTCCCACAATTAGTACTCCTATTTTGTTTTCACGTACAACCTGCCATATATGATACCATTTGTTATCCCCGTGGCGCACGTCGGGGTTTCCCCGCCATTTAATATTTAGAGCAGCCAACTTTATATTAGCTTTATTGTCTTTCTTGCCATCCCCTCGCCGCTCTCTCGGAGGCGCTGGGCCTGGGTACACTCGCGCGAACGGGTTATTGGCTAGGGGGGTTGGTGACGGTGGTGGTTCCGGGGGCGGAGGCGTATGCTCTCGTGGTGGCGCTGGTGGTTCCAGGTGCAGCGTGGGGGGCTGTGGTGGTTCGGGTCGTTGCACAGTTGTTCCCCGCGGCCCATGATTTACGGGCCGTAGGAACGGGTCATCGTTCTGGTGTAGTGATGTAAGGGGTACGTTCGACCCCCTCGGCCAGCTGCTCTTGGCCGAATTTTCACCCTGGAATGGGTGTGTAGGGGGATCGTTCGATCCCTGCGGCCAACTGCTCGTGGCCGGACGCTCAATGCGCTGAGCGTCGCCCCTAGTCTCTCTAGACAGACGTTTGATTGGTTTCTAACTCGTTCCTCGTTCCAATCAAGTCTGTTAGTTACCGCGGTCTGATAAGCGGCGTCCGCAGGTATTATGTAATGATGGAACAAATAAAGCCACACAACTCATTTATTTTCACGCGTCTCGCACCATTCGACGCGTATAACACCCTCTCGACGCAGCACAATGGCCGAGGACATCTCAGGGATGGACCTGGTCATCCCTGAGGCCTCTATGCTACTCCAAGACCTGCCAAAGACAAGGACAGCCCCCCGAAAAAGACCCCTGTGCGACGAGCGCCTAAAAAAACCACTGCGCAACAGATCCCCCAAAACGACGCTCCGTCTACTCAGCCCAGGCTACGTAAAAAGAAGCGAACAGTCTGGGAGAAAGTTGATGAAGTTCTGGCCACAATCACGAAAGACTTTGATTCTCTGGGTCATTTCTTGGAGGTGCTTTTTTATAACCGTATCTCCGGGGTTACAGATCAGCGTACAAGCCGCCACGTCCACGCAGTTACTGCCTTTCTCAGGGGGGAATCGAACGTGACGATGGGGACTATTATCAGTCTCATATACCATCATCGACAGAGCCCGGGCTCTGAAAAACTCTACCGACTTCTCCCTAGACTTTGCCCCGCCTGAGCTCTCCTCTCCACGGGACATTAGCTTTGCCCGCCCATTTCTCTCGACCTGGGCACTCCAGATACGGTGAGTCCCAGTCTTGTTTTTGGCAGAATATGCACTCAAATTATCCAAGTACTACATACGGCATGCCTAATTGAGGTGATATGGGACAAAATAGCCCTCCACGGAGTCCCACAATCTGCGTATGGCACTCCTGCACCTTCCAGAACACAAGTGTCTCTCATTGAGGTCGAGGACGATGATCGCATGCCAGATTTGGAGCCAGGAGACATGCGACCAGCTGAAATTGGGGCGGGAACCGGGGATTTCGCGAAATCAAAGCTATAGGAGGCTCCCTCGGTATATAGTAACGCGATAGACGCATCCAATCTCATTTTATTAGCCTAAACACGGTTATTAATTGGCGGACGCGGCGCGTTTGATGTGGCACGTGCTCCTCCCAAAACGGTGCTTACATAATAAGGCTGGTCACCGCTTCTGATGCGCGGTAACCACAGGACTACGTCGCCCCCTCTGAGGGCTGGGTGCTGGTTTTCAGCCCCACACGAACTTTGCGCGTAAGCACTATTTATAGTGCCCCCCGGTGCGCACGCTGCGCCCGAAGTTGCAGTGAGCCGCTCTTCATTGGCTCGCCATGGAGGACCTTCCCTGTGGGGTTGGTAGCCGTCCCGGTTTGCCTCCGAGCGGCCAATCCCCCTCCTATGTGATGGCTCTCATCGAGGGTGCGGCCGGGGGCTGAGCCTTCTCCCCCTCCGACCACCGCGGGCCTTTCCGTTGCCGAATCTTCACCTGTAAAGTTATGTAGTAAATTAAAGCGGTTATTGGTAGCGGAAAGAAAGAGACACGCCAGCGACCACGCGAAGGTCGCTGGCGTCTTGCCTCAGGTTGGGTTGGGGTTGTCCAGCACCGTTCAACGCACCTCGTGGGAGCGCGTCTTCGGGTGCTGGACGTGCCAGGACTGCTGGCCGGTGGACCCCGACGTACTGTAGTGACGTCCCACCGTTGCGGCGGGGGGGCTCGGGGAGTGTGCCTATCCATCCCTCTGCCTCCCCGCGTGTCCCTTACCCGTTTCCTGTCCGTCGCGCGCGAGCGCGCCGTCAGTAAATGTGGCGGGTTCGGGTTGCGTGCACACGCCGGCGCACGTCTTCTTCCAGGCCCCGACCTGGGTATTAATATTCGCCGTATGCTGCTTGCTGCTTATTCCTCGGGCGCCCAGTTCTATTCCGGGCTCGCACGCACTTTTTCTGGGAACACAATGAATTCAAGGCAAGTAGGACATCGTGTATATTTTGTAATGAGGTGGGGTGTATGTGTAAGAACGCGAGCGCGGGCGACAGGGGTACGGCGTGTATATCAGAGTGCCGACGGGCCAATCAGGAGGAGGGGGAAGGTGGGTATATGTTTACTCATCTATTTATTGGGGGGCGTCATCGGTCTAATAGCCGCCGCGGCCGCGCCAGCCGCCACGGTAGACGCGACCGTTTCCCGCCGCCGCCGTAGCCGTCGTTGCCACCGCCGCGGCCGTAGGTCCATCAGGACTGTCTCGTGTTATTGGGCCGGTTGTCCGGGCACGTGAGGGGGCCATGCGCTCGCCGCATGATAAGCGTCCGCGGGAGTGGGGGGGAGGGCCTCGTCGTCGTAGACGTCGGCGAGGCTTGGTGAGAGCCAAGTGAGAGGAGGACGGTGTCTTACGACACCGTCTACGCATTCCGCTCCCTTTTTCGCACACTTGTCTCGGGACTGCTCGCCCGTTTTTCTATTTGAATTCGCGGTATTATATAGTAGGGCGCTGCTCGGCCTCTACGGGTCCTCTGGACCCTCCACCTCTAGTGGACCCCCCTCTGAGGGGTAGAGGCTCGCTTGCACCCTACGCCGCGCGCTTGCGGCGGGGAACCCTCGCCATCATCAAATCAATGGTGGTGGTAAGAGATCACGAGAGCCCCCCTGTTTGAGGACTTTGAAGCCACATCGACTTGACATCGACTCTCCTCCTCCGACTAATTGTACGGACAGCCCTTTCGCATGGCCCTCACTTATCCGCCGCAATGTTCCCTGGGATGACTCACATAAGCCGGGCTCTTCCTCAATATCGTCAGCAGCCTGGTTTCGAATTTCTGTCAGCCTCCGGCTGGGGTATAAGTTTCTCGGAACGCCGTTGACGACCATTGAACCCGAACGGGCAACGTCAAGCCAGGCCCGGGCGCCCGTTCAAGTTAGCCTGCGTGAGCCCAGCCCGTCAGCTGCCTACCCCCTGTGCCAAGCTCCTCAAAGTCCATGTTCCCCTCCTACGCCACTGTCGAGACGCCCCGAACGCGCCCGTCAGCGCTAGGAAGACCCGCGCACGCTCGAGAGTAGGAGCACGAGCGGGACAGAGAGGCGGTGCCCGACCCGAGCCCGCGCAAGACGACGCACCCCCGTTTCTGCCTGGCCCTTAACAAGCTTACCCTGTCCCCGGCCCTGACCACGCCCCGCCTCGCCTCGCGCTCCTCCCGCGCGCGCGGGTGCACGTCCCGCGTATGTCTCGTCAGAGCTTCGACTTTCGACTCCGGCTTCTCCATCCTCGCTCCGGCTCTGCTCTGAACAACCGCACCGAGCTCTCTGCGCACCTCGTACCCCTACGAAGAAGCCTATGGATGTTTTCTCATTTTCATGCGTTGCGCCGAGGAGATCCCCCCGTAAAGAATCCCCGCCACCACCACCTCAAGCTCCCCAAGCTCCGGCTCTCCGATCCGCGGAAGACGACGCGCAAGACGGAGATTCAGACGGCGACGATGACCCTCAACAAGACGGCGAAGACGGCGTCCGTGCGGAGGACCGGCTCCCCCGCCTCCCGCCTCCCTCCTCCTTCGCTCCTCCCTCCCTCCTACCTCCTCCCTCCTTCCTGCTCCTCAGCAAGATTATACTAGGCCTTTCTTTCATCGGCATCGCCAAGCCCGCCTTCAAGTTCTCAAGCACCACCCGTTACCCACCCTCCCGTCGCGCGGCAAGTTCCCTCCGAGTCCTGGACTGACACGAAGACGTGCATATGCCTCAAGGCCCGCTCCGTATCCTCCCCGGTCTCGCGGTCGTCGGTACTATGGTACGTGCTTCAGCCCGCGCTAGCGCTAGGATGCCACGCGCAAGCTCGAGAGTAGGAGTGGGCGCACGAGCACGAGGAGCAAGTCGTGGCGCCTGAGCACGCCCCTCCCGCCCATACAAGAACCAGCAGCGGCACCTCTCTTGCCACCGCGGCGTGGGGCGCGCGCTTGTCGTCTCCAGGATTCGCCGACGGCGGGGGCACGCGCCGGGCGAGGTCGCGGACAAGTCCTCGCGCGCCATGTTCGGCGGTCCTGCACACACACCTGTCAGCGCACTACACAGATGTGAAAAGACCCGGCTGCTCCGCAAAGACGCTCTCCTCCCGAAGCGCACATGCTTCGACAGCCGCGCCGCCCGGTCGCGCGCGGTCTCTCCCGGCGTTACATCGTCCATGCTCATGTCCGACCCGAGCCGCCGCCCTCGCTTGACCACCAAGACGCTCGCGACGCGGACGCGGAGGGGCAGTGGCTGCGCTGGAGGTGGAGGCGGAAAGGAAGGAAAGGAAGCGAAGAGCGGAGGTGCAGAGAGTGCAGCGACGCGCGCACGCGGGGGGCCCTGTGCGCGGTCGCGCTCCTCGCGACGCAGCTGAATGAGAGATAAAATAAATGAAGAGGTGGGCGTGTCGAGGACAACGACCAACGAACGACGACCGGTGTGGCAACGCAGGGAGGGAGCAGCGGAGGATGGTAACGTTCGCGTGTCCTCGCCTCCGCCTCTGAGTCCGAGTCTACCTCTCTTTTTGGGGGGCGCTCCTGGTGCGCTAGGCAACTCATTTTATTATTATTATTATTATTGTTTTTATTTGCTTTTCTTTCACTGTATTTCTCTCTGTACTTGTGTATTTGGGAATGAGGGTCTCATCTCATTTGCGGCGTCGTGTCGGTGCGAGGTAAAGAGGAATGCGAAGCGATGTGAAGGCGGGGGACGTCCGATTCGAAACTCGAAACTCCGAATCGCAGCCCATCGTCTCGCCCTCTGCGCGCGCGCGCGGATTCAATTTTGCGGGGACCTGCAGGGGCGGGCAGATCACGAAAATTCCCTTGTCCTTTTCTCCCATTTCAAGTGTGAAGCTAGTTATTTGTCCTCTGAAATCGCCCACTCTCAGTACCTGCGGTGCCGCCGGCTCGGACTAACGCAGAGTACCTCGCGGTCCTGCTCGGAGTATGCAGCTCGCGGGACCGCCGACCAGCTCGCACCCGGCTTTCATCACACTTTCTTCCCCATGCTTGCGCTTAAAACAAAACAAAGGTATATTCATTCCATCCGTCGCTCGAAGCGTCCTGGTGGGTTACGTGTCTGAGAGTCTACGCAGTTAGACTGTCCGGGGTGCTTCACGGAACGCGTGGGCGGGTGGGTTCATCTGCGGGGCGGCGCTTCGCGAAGTGGAGTTGATGGGGTGAATGGGCACTGGATAGACTGGATGGAGGCAGTGAATGTGAAGGGGCATCTGCGAAGCGAAGCGAATGGGCATCATGAAGTGAATGGGCGTCCGTGCCCTTGTGGGGCATAGACTCGGCATACGGGCGTCCGTGCACGTCAATTGAATGGGGAGGATCTATCTGTCTCATTTCATATGCGAAGCAGATAATTTGGTTAACGTAACAAATGGCACAGCCACCTGATTATCTATAAACCTCCTCCCTTTCAGTGCCGATAATTAACGACGGACCACCACTACTAGCCTAAAATTTCCTTCAACTGCCTCTCACTACCCCCTACCTGGATCATCCACGTAGGCCGCACCTCTTCGGCCAGCCTGGTTCTTGCTCTTGTGGAAAAAACGATCGCAAAACGCTCGGGCGGCGAGACCAGTGCGCGCCCGCTCGATACATGGCAGGACAGGCGGTGGGAACCATCACGGTCGCTAACCTAAGGCTACACATCCTCTCGGGCGATCTTATCCTGCATAAACTCACGCTCGAGCCGAATCAATTTTGTCCATACTCCTCTTTCCGAGTCTTTCCATTGTCTCACGCAAGGCCTCACGCACGCATACACGCCTAGACAGATGCGCTCGAACACATGGAACACCTTCTCGCCATGTTCGCGGGCATCGGGGAGAATCTCATCGACTCCACGTCCAATATGCGCCGCTCCTATCCGCCTGTTTGTGCCGTGCCCGAGTGTTCTGTGCTGACCCGCGGCAGATGGCGTCGTACGAGATGAACGAGGCGATGCGGCGGCTCACGCTCGCGACGACGACCTTCCTCCCGCTCAGTCTTCTCGGGGTACTTTGGCATGAACTCTCAGCGGATGTGGAGCGTCAACGGGCACTCGGACCTCCTGTGTGTCTCCCCTCACTGAGCTGAAATTGACTTGCTCTGCCCGGCGGCAGATTCTGGATCATCGCGCCGCCGGTGATGGCGGTTGCGCTCTTGATGTGCTTCGTGCCCGACCTCAAGCGCGCGATGCACCACATGCAGACGCGCATCCTCGCGAAAAAGTGGAATTTAAATAATAATAATTTTAGTTACCGCAGGCATGCACCTCGCGGCGTTAGACCAGACCTCTGAATCTTGTCGTACCATGCACATGCGCAGACCATTATTGTCTACTTTTACATTGCTCTGGGAGAAAGTGAATGTATTGGGAAGAGGAGGAGCCGCGAACCGAATGCGAGCACACAGCAAATCGAGTCTCACGTCCGACTCGGACGCCGCTTTCTGGACACAAGTCACAATGAGAGTATTGCACGGTCCGACAGACTTGAAAGGCGCGCACCTTTTTCTTTTCTGAATCATGATTATAGAGGGCTTGACATCGACGAGAAGAGGTTTTTGTTTGGTACAAGTTCCTCGGAGCCCGGGGCAAGGTATGAAGATGAAGATAAAAGCATGGGAGCGTCCGAGTCGGAGAAAGCGGGGAACGTGAGCACTGCGGCGCATGAAAAATCGCGCTCGCCGCCCCCGAGATCCCAGAGGTCAAAGCTCAGACCGGAGCGCGCGCGTAATGCGGTTTGGCTGCGTGTATTGTCCGAGTAACTCGCGAGGACTCGGAGGCGGCCTGATTTTTTTAAAAATAGGGCTTACGCTTCAAAGAGAGGTATAGATATATTCATTCATTCAAGCGTCCGTCGCTCACCAGGTTACATGTCTATTTGCCTATGAAATAAATGGCGTCGGAGATGGAATGAGAGGAGCAGCGGACGGTGGCCCTTATACTCGCATCCTCGTCGGCAACGGACTTCGCGGTCGTTTTGGTAGTTGGAAGGGAAAGGTTGCCGTTGGAATGTGGAGAATGTGTCCAGTTGGGTTGCAGTGTGAATAGAGAGCATTGGCCGCCGTTGCTGGTGCCAAGATGCTGCGAGATAAGACGGGGTTCCTCGACGATGGAATTCAAGGCAAGAGGCGCGACAGACGAACTGGTACTCCGAGGGTCTGGTGTGGAGGGGAGAATTGGTACTTGGTTGGCACTCGTGACTGCCAGCTGTTGCTAGTGGTACCAGATGAACATGCGAGAGCGGGAAAGAACGCGCGCGCGCGCGCACCATGACCTGAAAAAGCCACCGACACGACGGTAGGAGGGCTTTGGAGCACGTTGCTACCACGAGGGGATGGTCTGAGGTGAAGGGAAAGGACAACGATACGCGGCGAAGAGTAGGAGGAGCCTGAGAAGGCTACTAGAACGCTGCCGGCGCACGCCACGGTGCAGGCGCAAATCGGAAAAGCGCGCGCGAGCCGGCGGGGGGGCCGGTGGTGCGCGAGATTGCGTGGCATTTTGAAGAGGAGCGACGATACATGCGGAATCTGTCGGAGAATTTACTATCCAGAAGGCGCTCACCTTTCTTCTGCACGCGTGGATTACAGGCAGCCGATGGGAGTTCAATCTTTGCTTTTGAGTGCCAAGTTATGCGTCTGTTGTATATTCCAAGACTTGTTTCAGCCATCGAGAAGATGTCCGCCTTTGACTTTGAATGCCCGCAGAGTATTTCCGAGGGACGGATTTGCTCCCTCGCCTCGGACGACAGACTCCGGCGGGGGGATTTGTGAGCGGTTTGGAAACGGAGTAATCTGTGGCGAGTGCTCGTATCGCGCGTGGGAGGGGTACTGGCCCAGCGGCGGACCAGAGGGCTGAAGCGCTGAAACTGTGAAGTGCGAAAACAGCGGGACTTGTGATCGCGTCGGTGTGTAAGCTTTCCGATTTGATCGGAGTTTGGTTGTACCATTCATTCCACGACGAGCTCCTACTCCGAGTCGACAGCTAGGCGCTGAGCGCTGAGTCAATACAAGGCGTTGAAACGTTGATATCCACGAGTGAATGTCAATCCAATTGACAAGGGACACTCACATTCGTCGGAGCACACTGAAATGATGCATGGAGACGTGTACGTACTTCAAGTTAGAGCGCTTAGCAGTTGCCCAGAAATATCACAGCTTCACCGCAGACTAATGCTCTGGTTAATCCTCTGCTAATACTCTATAATCCGACGCAGAAATCTTGCAATGGGCGCCCATCGCGCCGGCATAGACCTTGTCTCTGACTCCCTCAAGTACTTCCGAGCCGCGCTATAGTAGCCGGCGCCGTTGTGGCGTATAAATTTGGTGCTTTCATAAACTTAATATGACCATGCCATGCCACTCGCTTCATTCCACCACGGCGCCCAATTCACGCCGACTAGCGAATTTCGCCCAACAACGAGTCCTCATCTAGTCTTCGAAATTTCCCTTCTTGCTTCACAGCGCCCTCAATTACAATGGGCAACTGCATTTCCGCCCCAGAAATTTTGAAACCCAAGCAGCTCACGGAGAAGGAATTCGGCACAGTATGTTCTACTCCTACGTACGAGTACTGTATATCTAAAGCTTCAATAGACCGTATCAGATGAGGAAAGTCAGGCCACGCCGAAGACGACTGAGTACATGGTCGAAACGGTGAAGAAGCTGGCTACCGCTGTGGAGGGCGTCTCCGGTTTGATTCCAGTGCCACTCCTACCCGAGTTTGCCAAAGTCGCGGTCACCGTCCTTGAGGCGTGTGAGGCACGTGTCTTATTCAAGGACATTTCGGTATGGTCTCATGAAGCTTAGGACGCGACTGCTATCGAAGACGGCGTGAAGGACCTTCAGAAGCGGATCTTTTCGCTCTCGGTAATATTCATCGACGAGGTCCGCGGTAAAGACTCCGAGGACCTTCAAGGCCGGATCGAAAAGCTCCAATCGTATGTTCCCCTTCAGCCTTTCGCTTTTAACATGTGCTAATCACATCCCGCAGAACTCTCAACGTTATCCTCAAGGATTTGGATACGATCAAAAAACAAAAGAAAATTGTCCTCGTCATCTTTCGCGATCTCAACAAGGAAACGGTCGACAAATGTCTTTATCGGGTGAACGAGGCTCTGGAACAATTCCATGCACGTAGTTCTTCCCTCTTATGGGTACTGTTACTGACCCGCCTTGCAGTTAGCGCATGAGATCCGCCTTGAGGACTTAGTCAAAGGCATCTTGTCGAAATACTCCGACGTGAATAATCAACTTTCGGATATGAGACACCAGCTCGAGGAAATCAAACAAGCTGTCGAGAACGTCAACCGACCGCATAATGCACCGGCGAGCTTGCCCCGACAAGATATGCCCCCGAAATACCGCATATACGGGCGCGAGCCGTTCGTCGACACCATTGCTTCCCTTCTTGCCCATGAGGATTCTCCTCGAGTGTGCATAAATGGGGCAGGCGGGATGGGAAAGACAAGTGTAGCGCTCGCCGTTATGGAGAGCGCCATCGTCAATGAGGTATTCCCGAAGGAATATCAGTTCTGGGTGCCTTGCGTCGAAGCGACCTCACCCAATAGTCTCCTCCGCATCCTTTATACCCAGCTTCGTGTCACAGCCGAATCCTATGATTCAGTTGATACTCTTATCAGCGAGCTCGACGCCTCGAAGCAGCGACGGGTGTTGCTGCTTGATAACTTCGAAACCCCTTGCTTTTCCGGTAGCGACGCCAATCGCGAGGAAGTCCGCGGCATCATTTATCGACTAGCGAGCCTCTCGCACGTAGCGCTCCTGGTCACCATGACATCGGACTTCCCCCCATCTGAAGACATTGTTTGGCAAAACAAGGCGCTCCCTCCCTTGGAACCAGCTGCGGCCCGCGACGCCTTCCAGAGCGTGTGCCAGGGCACCGCCGATGAAAAGCTGGATGAGCTCTTGGAAGCTATCGGCCATATCCCGTTCGCTATTACTCTGATGGCGGCCGATGCGAAGCGTTCACAAGCATCCCCGCAAGATCTATTGGAAGAATGGGAAAGAGCGGGCACAGCCATGAACTCCAAAATGGATCGCACGATTAGCTTGTCGGTGGATCGCGACATCATGAAATCGAATCCCGCAGCGTTCACGCTCCTTGCTATCCTCTCCCTGCTCCCAGCTGGGACAACCGGCAATAACCTGCGTTTGTGGGCGCCTGGTGTCCCCTCGCCTATCGATGCTATCGGAACTCTGCGCACGGCTGCACTCGTCGAACAAGAGGATGGGAAATTCGCGACCGCGCGTATCTCTGTTCGCCCCACCGTTCTAGCGTACATGGCTCAACACGATCGGATCCCAGCCGAAGTCCGACAACAGGTGCACGACGCCTGTTATAAATATGTCCTTGCCCACAAATCCATCCCTGACGACGCTAAATTCAAAGACGATCTGTCCGCCTTGGGGAAGGAAGAGACAAACATCCAGGGGCTCTTGATGCAGATTGATGCTGAGACTCTACGCCAAGATGTTGAGACTCGACGCCAAGATGCACTCAATGCTCTCATCGCCTTCAGCATGCACCAGGCCCGGACTAAACCTAGCACCGTCGTGGCACTGCATGCGCTGGAGGTCGCATCCGCAGTGCGAGACGATCCCCACGTCGCCGATGCTCATATTGCTGCTCGTCAGGTCGCCGAAGCTCACCAAAGTCTCGGGAGAATACTTGATAGGCTTGACCGTTATGACGAGGCCTGCCAGCATTTCGAGGACGCCCGTCGCGGCTTCAAAAACTTGCCCGGTGGATCAGATCGCGTCCGTCTGGGCGAATGTTCGATGGAGCTGGCTACTACCTGGATGTTTATGACCAAGCCCCTTCAAGATATAGAGTCACTTGTGCTCGAGGCACAGGCGGATCTATCCCATGACGAGAGCGACAAATACCACGTCGCATGTGGTTTGCTTGGACTTGGAAAATTTCTTTGGCTCAACAACCAGTACGAACAGGCTCTCGAGACACTTTCTTCTGCAATGGCCACATTTGAGGAGTTAAATTGCCCAGCAAGCACGTCCGCGTGTCTTTTCTGTATGGCACAGATCTACGCCCGCCAGAGAAAACACACTGAAGCGCTCGCCGTCGCCAAGCAGGCATTGGAGAAAGCAGAACAAGCTGGCGAGATGCGTCGCATCGGTGACCTTTTGAACCTCATCGCGAGGTATCTCATAGGTTTATCTTTGCACGACGAAGCCTATGCGATCATCGAACGAGGACTTCAGACCTATCAAGTACTCGGTTCGCCCCTTGGCATTGCTCAGATGTTAGAGCTGCTTGGCTATACCTGCGCAGCAAAGATGGACCTTGCCGGAGCACAAGTTGCCTACGAGGGGGCACTGGTACAATTTGGCAAGGTTCGATCCCGGAGAGGGGAAATCGGTACAGCAACGTGTACACGCAACCTCCAGGAACTCGACGGCATGCAAGCCCTTGATCAGACTGGGCTTTCCCGGTTGACAAAACCCCCTCGAAGGTAATTGGACCGTTGGGCAGAAGTCTTCTATGTAGCCACCGGCGAGTCCTTCCATTTATATCTGTTTGTGCATTTTCGTAGCGGAGGAGGAGGAGGATATTACTGCGGAGGTTCCAATAGAGGAGCAAGCAGGCGCTGTTCCCTACAAGTTCCGTACGTCCATAGCATCCATATGTACGCCTACAGCCATCAGCGGCCAGATCACTGGCGATCTAGCTCAGTATTTCGAACGATAGTTCTTGCAATTCGAATCTTCTTTCTCTCGTTCCGTCGTTCCGTATTCTATTCCGTACATACATAAATATCACGCCTCTCTCCTTGCCTTGGATATGCCCGTACTACGCACTCGAATCGGTACACATCCATCCATACATCTCGATACCGGTACCGTGCATTTGAGAATGCACATGCTATGCCGATAATCAAGGGGTCATTCGCGGTCGGTGCGAGGTGCAAAGCAGAGGAAGATAAAGTACGGGGAACTATCACGCGTCCGAGTCGGTGCGGGCACGCTCGAAACTGAAACGCAGAATTGCAGCACGGCTCGCCGCCTGCGCGCACGCGCGTCGCGTAGGCGGGCAGATTGCGCACACCCCCTTTTCTCCCATTTCTTGTACATGCGAAGTTTTAATCCCTCCGCGTCCGCGTGCTGTCCTCTGAATCGCCCGCTCTCGATACCCGCGGTACTGCCAACTCGGAGTATCTCGCGGCGAGGTCGGTCCCGCTGAGTAGCTCATGAAGATTTTTTAAAAGAATAGGGCCCATGCTTGCGCTTCACACAAAGTTATAAAGATATATTCGTTCCATTCATTCGAGCGTCGAGCGTCCGTCGCGCGGCGCGTCCGGGTGGGTTACGTATCCGAGAGTCTGCGCTCAGACAGCCCGGGGTGCCCTGTAGGGAGTAGGGTCGTTCACGAAACGAAACGGAACGGAAGGCGTGGGCGGCTGGCTCCATCTGCGGGATCGCGCTTCGCGAAGCAGAGTCGATGGGCTCCGCCCAACAGACGAACGCGCTCCATTCGCCCCGCTCCGCTTCGCAGGAGTGAATAGCCTGGGGGCAGCGACTCGGATATCGTCGGCCGGCCATTGGATGCAAAATGTATACTGTAGGTGAGCGTCCGTGTCCGTGTCCGTGGGGTGAATGTGAATGCGCATGCAAATGCGCAGTGGACCTCTGTGAATAGGCCTGACATAGTGAGGTAAACGAACTGGGCGTCCGTGCGGTCCATATAGCGAACAAGCATGTGGGTGGGCGGGGGCCGCCGTCGCGCCCCCTGCGCGCGCGCGCGGTTTTACATAATGTGCGGGGAGGCGCAGGGCGGGCAGATCGCGCGCATTCCCTTGTCCTTTTTCGAGCCTTCGCGTCGGCGTGCTGTCCTCTGTCCTCTGAATCGCCTGCTCTCGGTACCTCGCGGTACCGCCGACTCGGAATACGTAGCTCGCGGGACCGCGCCACGACTAACCGCGGCGAGGTCGGAGGCGGCCTTATTTTAAAAAACAGCGTTTATCCTCGGTGGTAGTTACGCTCGCTGGAAAAACGAATAGATTCGGACAATAATATCGATTGCGTGCGCGCGCGTCCGGGTGGGTTACGTGTCGATGCGGTTAGGCTGAGGCTGTCCGGGGTGCTTCACGGAACGCGTGGGCGAGTTCACCTACTGGACAGAAGGCGCGGGGCTTCATGTCCACTCAGCGCTCCGCTTCGCGGGGGCGAATGGGCGAGTGAATAGACTGGGGCAGCGATATGGGTGTCCGTGGGGTGAAAGTGGGCCGTGAATATGAAGGGGCGTCCGTGCCGTCCGTGGGGTGAAGAGGGCGGCGGCGGTGGGCCGTGCAGAGAATGTGAATGGCGTCATGAAGTTAATGGGGGCGTCCGTGCCCTTGTGGTGAATAGACAGACATCTGCGAAACGAAGTGAATGGACAGGGAACCATCGCGACGCGCGATGCATTTCATTCATGTGCTTGAAACGGGGCGCGACGAGGGGGGCGGAAGGATCCTAGATCATCGGGCTCATATGCATCAAGCTGGAGCTACTAGCAAGGTCACATTAAACGCTATAAACATCAACGCGAGGAGCAGGCACCCACTTTGCTTTCTGCGGCTAAGCCTATTCGACGGGAGACAGGCTGCTCGAAGGGAAGACAGGCTACTCGAAGGCGAGCCTGTCGCGCGGGTGGATGCCCCTGGCCGGCTCCGCCGCTTCTGCATCCCCGTCGTCGGCGTCCCAGTCCATCTGGCGCGCCGCGCGCATGTCGGCCTTGCTCTGCAGCACCTGGCGCGTCTCCATGCGCTGGCGCAGCGCCGCCAGCCCGCGGAACTCCTCGCGTGCCCGCGCCTCGCGCTTGACGAGGCGGGTGCGCACCTCGGGCGGGGGCGCCCAGCGGCTCTTGAGGATGCGGCGGACGGCCTCGGGGGAGACGCGGAAGCGCTCGGCGAGCACGGGGGTGGAGAAGGTGGCGGGGTCGACGCGGTGGAGCTGGCGGAGGCCGTCCATGGCGTCGCGCGAGAGCTTGCGCGGGGGGTTCCAGCCGGCGGGGAAGGCGTCTTTGAGCGCGCGGCGGTGGGCCTGCCAGGCGGCGGGCGTGGGTTCGAGGGATGGGGCGCGGCGGACGGGTGAGGGGCGGCGGCCGTCGACGGCGTCGCTGTCCTCGGTGAGGTCGACGGGGGTGTCGTCGTCGTCGAGGATGGCCCGGGCGGACCGGGCGGCGCTGCGGGCGGCGGGGGACGGGCCTAGCAGACGGCGAGGGGCGCGCAGGGACTGTGCGAGAAGAGAAAACATTGCACAGCCATCTCCTCTCTCGCATTCTATTCCACCATGGCCGACCTCAGCGATCCACTCATCAACGACGGTCAGTCGTCTCTTCACCGCCATCGCCATCTAATCTCGCCCGACAGCATACCTCGATGTCCGCTCAGACAAGTCCGACACAAAGTGGTTACTGCTCGACTACGAGGTCTGGCCGCCCTATCTATTTCAGTTTTGCACCGCTCACACGACCGGCGCACAGGACGACCGCTCCGACAAGCTGCAGCTCACCCAGACGGGCACCGGCGGGCTCGCCGAGCTGCGCGACGTCCTCGACGACGGCAAGGCCTCGTACGCCTACGCGCGCGTCTCCTACGCGAACGACAAGGAGTCCACGCGCGAGAAGTTCATCCTCGTGGTCTGGATCGGCCCCCAGTGCAAGGTCATGCGCAAGGCCAAGGTCTGTCTCCCCGTCTCCCCGCGTCGCCCTTCCTGGAATCCCGTTGCGATCCTCATCCGCACCCGCAACGCAGATCTCCGTGCACGCAGCAGACGTAAAGGGCACGCTCCGCGTCTACTCGATCGAGGTCGCCGCCCGCGAAAAGGACGACCTCACCGAGGACCTCATCGTGCCGCGCCTACGAAAGGTATGTGCGCGCCTTTCGGGCAAATTCCTTTTGCGGCCGCGCTGCTTTGCTGACGAGCTGCTTCTTCCTTCCTTCGTGCTTCCTCGACGGCTTCCTCGACGGCTTCCTCGGTGGCTTCGTTCCCTCCTTGCCTGCTTCTCTCCTGTCGTCCTTCCTCGATGCCCCGCGCTTCTTTCCAAACCTCCTCCTTCCTCGATGCCCGCTTCGTTCGTCCCTCCTTTGCCTGCCTCCGTCCCCGTCCGTCCTGTCGTCCTTCTTGAATACCCCGCGTCTTCCTTCCTTCCCTTCCTTCGCAAACTCCCTCGTTCCTGCCGTTTCCCTTGCCTCCCTCCTTCCCCACTCCTTCCCTCTCGCTTCCTCACCACTCCGCTCTTCCTCTCGCTATGGCGATACAAGGCCGGTGGGGCCAGCTACGACGGCGTCTGATCCTGGGGATCCTGGGGCTGCGGCTGCGTTCGTTGTGTGTTGGATTGATTCTAGATTCCGCGCCGCCCCCGCCCCTCCTCTTTTTGGCGCGCGCGCACGCTCGTGTGGAATTGCTTTTTTGCGTTTTGTGCCTTGGAAATATAATTATTATAATTGAAAGCTTGTACCTCATCCGCATTGCTCGATGCCGTGCGTGGCGCTCGCGCGTCCGACCCTGACTCTGTTTTTACAGTAAAAATCGCGATGCTGCACTCGATGCTTCAAGCTTCAGGACCCGACCCTGGCCCTGGCTGGACCTGACCCTGACCCTCCTCTCTTTTTGCTTTTTGCTTTTCTTTTGCTTTGCTTTTGCTTTTTTGCTTTTTTGCTTTTAACGTTTAGCGTTACAACACCAAGGACTCGCCCTCCTTTTTGAAATCACCTCGCCGCGCCCGGGCCACAGACGCAGCACAGACGGACGAGCGCCTCCGGTCGATCCCCTCCTCCGTCGACGGACGAGTCCTCGGCGTGCAGTGCCCAAGCTTAAGTCAGACATGCCGACGGGGCGTCGCGTAGAACTGCTAGAAAGAGGATTGAGGGCAGGTTCCACTGCGCGTGAGCGTGGACAACTCCCGTTGATCTAATTCGCGAAACTTGAATTGCCAGCCTGAGTGTGCCTGGACTCGGAGTCTTATCCTACGCGTCCACTCGTGCTCGCGATGCAAGCATCCGACTCGGAATACTTATACCTTGGATTTTTTTTTAAAAAAAAATCGATACCTGGCGCAGCCCACAACGGCTAACGCCGGCGGAAGCCGAAGCGGAGCCACCCGTGCCGCCTCTCGGAGGATCAGCGGACTCTAAATCACGATCACGTGGCAAGGCTAGATGAGCCGGAACCCCCATTTGGGTTCGCGCCCAACTTGAACTGCAGACGAAAATGAATAAATAAGTAGGCTGTTGGCGCCAGATGGTAGACGGTACGCATTGAGTTGAATTGATTTATCTGAAGACGGTGGTAGATCGACGGCAAAGGAACTTGGCACGAATCGAGCGAGTGAAGCTACAAACGGAACCACGCTTTCGAGCTCTGAACCACGATTCTGGCAGCCAGAACTAGACTACAACCCCGGGCCGAACCATGACTTAGAAGCAAACGGAACTATCATGATTTCGATTGAACTTCTCAGCTCAGAACCCGGGCTGAAATAAAATGACCACTGCTCATCTATCTATCTATCCGTCCATCTATCGAGCTGCCTACCTACGACAGAAACTACAATCTCCCTGGTTTTCAACTGATATTACGCGTGATAAATTAAATAAACTCCTGGCTAGGGCAGTTGGTGGATTCCTTGCCTGTCTTGCATATTTCCGCCCCCCTCAAGCCCAACGTGCCAAAGCGCCTTTCCCCCCGCTTCCACTCACGTGTACGGAAAATCCCGGGGTGCGGAATGTCACGTAGAACAGAATATTTGGAGGGATAGTCAAAAAATCAAAAATCATGGCTCCGTTTGTGAGTTTCGCTGCTTGCCAGAATCGCGGGTCCGTGCAGCGTTGAGCAGATCGCCAAATCGGGGTCCGTGTGCAGTTGGCTCACTTGGGGCTCCTGGGGCCGTTGGTCCTCTAAAATCTGGGTTCTGTGGGGACGCCACGGTTTGGCGGGGAGGCTTCGTTTGGAGCTTGTGTGGGGTGCTCCGGCGTTTGGAGTTCAAAAAGGTCGGAGCAATCCGATCTTGCAAACGGAACCACAGATTCTGGTGAGCGAAACTACAACGAAACGAACCTGTCGTGTCTTGAGATCTATATATCTTATCCACGCACCGCTCGAAAAAATGGGGCCGCCCACAATACGAGTAGATAGTACTCTTTTTTTTAGTTATATGGTATACCTTTTCTTTCGACTTCTCTTTCAATTAAACCGTGGCCAGGCGGTGATAATCCGACCACTGGTAGCTCTGTCAGGTTTATTGGATTTTTTTTTTCCTTTTTTTTCTTTTTTGTTTCAGTCAATAATCGAACGCTTGTAGAGCTTTTTCGTTCACACAAAGCCGCAACGCCGGGGGCCCCCAATCCCCCCGTGGCCGACTCTTGCACGGTCAGCGGACTTCAAATCGCGACCACGTGGATGCATATGCGCGAGAACCCCGATTTGGGTATGCGATTTGGGCACGCGCCCAATTCCAAACGGAACCGCGAGTCCGGTGAGCGAGATTACAAATGGAGCCAAATGGGGTCTTTATCCAGACACAGCTCGAAAATCTTTAGGCCACCACGGTAGATAGTACATTTAAAAAAATAAAAGTTCCTCCTTTTCTTTCAACTTGAACTTCTCTTTCAATTGAACCCATGGCCAGGCAGTGATAATCCGAACACTAGTAGCTCACTGGTGCAATTGAGCGAGAGTAAAAGCTATGCGAACGTTCACTGCGTTCCGGCGGCTCGTAGTCAGAGGGTATTAGGCACACATGTCTGACTGGATGAACTTCCGATGTTGCGCCTCCAAGCTGCCTGCCTCGGTCGACGTCTGTCTACCTACGTCCAAGCCTGACTATGGCAGTAGACATACTAGTAGGCGGGTTTGTCATTGTCAATCAAAATTTGGGCGGTAATAATGTTAGCAGAATGTTCTCATGACATGAATATGTACAGGGGCAAACCGACGTCGGACGACAAAGTCAGACCCCTTGACCCGGCATAGCCGGGCTATAATTTTATCCTGCTTCTTATCCTACGCTGCCTACTGGGATCGGCGGAGTAGTAGACTCGGACCCACGTAGACCGCAGACGGCCGGAACGCAGTGTCTTTTGATTGAGGGTAAAGGCTACGCGAACTTTCCCTGTCAGTGGAGATCACATAGTTCTTCAGCCGATCTGAACAGGGTTTGGCACAACGGTCGTTGCTCACATCTGCGTGGCCCTGGTGGACCTTGCTCAGATGCTCAGCCCTGGAGACAGCCAGCCCCAAGATAACCTTAGCGAGAATTTGACAGCGACGTACGAAGTTGATATGTGGAGCAAAGTTGAGTGACCACTCGTTAGTGCTGCACTATTATCCCCTCCGCTAGGGTCCATGATCAACCAAAGTTCAAATTTATAATATCATGGAACCTGATTAGAAACAGCCAAAGGATCGGAGCGAAGGAATACTCGCTGAAAAGGAGCCAGGATATGACCGACAGGAATTAAGCCGCCCTTTGAATCTGAGCCAGGAGAAAGCCCCATTCCACCTGGGGGAGTTGTAGGTCGATATTGTCCACGGCTAGTGTTGTTCGGGTCGGGCTTGAGCTCAGACCCGGACTTGACCACAATTTTTCTTAAGTGTACACAAGTAAGTTTTTGACGACATTGAAGGTTTATTTGAACGATTTCTCACCTCGGAAAACATCCAAGTAACTGCGAAGAATGAAATGCGGGCTTTTGAACTTTCAAAATTCAGTCATCAGGCCATCAAACTGGTCCGTCCTCGTCCTGGGCCTGCAAATCTGCAATGAAGGTGAATGAAAGTGGAGGGAAATAATCAGGGAATACTGAAATGAGGCTACTAGTTGATATTGCAGTACTAGTGGAGCTCTAAGGGTCTTAGCTCACCTGGAAATACAACCCAAATAGGTATGTTTCCAGGCTCGGGCCCAAGCCCTGGTCGCGGGTCGTCTAAAAGCTGAGCCCGACCCGGCACATCACTAATTGAGCCGCCCTTTGAATATAAGTAAGGCAGGAGAAAGCCCCATTCCCTCTCGGGGAGAACGCTTGTAGCCGACGGGATTGAGGTTCACAGTTACAAGGCGTCGAGGGCCGAAGCGGCGTTCCAATCGACTGGCGGCGGATTCTTGCAAAGGTGAGCGGACTTTGAATCGCGATCACGTGGATGAGGTAGAACCCCGATTTGGACTTGGGTATCAATTCATTATGCGCCCAACGAAAATAAGTTATTGGCGCCAGATGGCAGACACCTAATCATTTGTGCCGCGTTGATCTGATTTGATTTATCCCTAAAATTAAAAAACGGTGGTAGATCAAATGTTCAACAGCGCCTGGCGTCAATAACTTGTTTTGCAACCTGGCACGATTCGGGTGAGCGAAACTACAAATGGGACCACGATTTTGAGCTCTGAAACTCCAAACGGAACCACAATTGTGGCAGTCAAAACTACAACCCGAACCATAAATTTAGAAGCTCTCAATTCCAAACGGAACCATCATGATTTCGAACTTCTCAGCTCAGAATATTTCAATATTCATATCTTACAACTTGGAGCGCGGGTGTAGTATTACCTGTCTGCACAGAATATATAGAATCAGAGGAAAATAAAATAAAATAAAATCATGGGTTCCGTTTGTGAGTTTCGCTTGGCAAAATCGCGGTTCCGTGCGGAGTTGAGCAGATCACCAAATCGGGGTTCCGTGTGCAGTTCACTTGGGGCTCCTCCGTTGGTCCTCGAAAATCTGGGTTCCGTGGCGACGTCACGGTTTGGCGGGGAGGCTTCGTTTGGAGCTTGTGTGGTCCAGGGGTGCTCCGGCGTTTGGAGTTCAAAAAGGGAGCAATCCTTTCTTGCAAACGGAACCACAGATTCTGGTGAGCGAAACTACAAACGGAACGAAATGGAGCGAACCTGTCTCATCTTGAAGTCTATCTTATCCACACCGCTCGAAAATGGGACCCGAGTAGATAATTTTCCTCCTTTTCTTTCAACTTTCTCTTTCAAACCCGTGGCCAGTCAGTCAGTGATGATCCGAGCACTAGCTCGGTGTTGCAATTGATTGAGAGTATTAGCTACGCGAACTTTCACTGCGTTCCGGCCCCTCGTAGTCAGACTGCTGAAGTCAGGGTAGGCATACGCATACAGATGAACTTCCGCCCGTAGGCGATGTTGCGCCTACCAGCTGCCCACCTCCGATCTGTTTACCTACGTCTAAGCCTGATTATGGCCGCAGACATAGACGGTGGGTTTGTCATTGTCAATCGGAATTTAATGGGCTAATAATATCATTATGAGCAGGATGTTCCAGGCGGCCAAGGGTAGAGGAGGTGGTTCCGAGTCTATGAACATAGACCCATATAGTCGTGGCATGAATTCAACCGACGTAGGACGACGAAGTCAGACCCCTCATTGTCAATCGAAATTTGGGTGGTAGTAGTATTAGCCTGAGGATGTTCCAGCCGAGGGTAGAAAGGTGGGTCTACGAACATAGACCCATGTAGCCATGGCATGAGTACACTGGCATGGGGTCAACCGACGTAGGACGACGAAGTCAGACCCCTTGACTACGCGTCCTGCCTACGGGTCGGCGGAGGACCACGTCGGCGGAGGTAGACCCGGTGTAGGACGGCGGAGGCAGGCCTCTGATGTCGAGTTTCGATGGTTTGCGAGCTGGACGCGGATCGACGCGTCGCGTCTCCATGGAGGTAGTGAGTCGGCACCTTATTTAACCGGACCCGACAGTGGACACCTTAACCGGGTCGTGACGGCACGGACTAGTTTTCCACTTTCGGATTCCGACATCTGACTACGAGGGGCCGGAACGCAGTGAAATTTTAATTTCCTTGGAGATTACATAATTGTTCCGAGTTGGCAGCCGATATGAACAGGGTTTGGCATTGGCACAACTACCGTTGCTTACATCTGCGTGCCACAGTGCCCTTCGTTCAGAGCACCAGCCCTGGTGACAGTCAGCCCCAAGATCGCGAGAATTTGACTTTGGGCCGACTGTCGGACTTGCGGAGACATGTGGAGCTACGAGATGGCAATACTTCTGGGACGCCTAGACACAGTCATCGCTGCCACTGGTAGTGATGTCCAGGGTCCGAAGCCCGGGCTTGAGCTCGGCTTGACAGGGCCTGGGCTTTAGATTTCCCACGCCCGAACTCGAGCCCGCAGGCAGGCCTCAAGCCCGCGGCCCGGGCTTAAGTCGGGCTTGAGGGAACTTGCAATCAATCAACAAGACCAGCAGAAATAATGGTGTGGTCCCCCCACACCTCAACAACCGTAACCTACCTCTTTTGGATCTCACCAACACATAATTTCCATTTTTGGACTCGGGAGTTGAAAATTTTTGGACCCGACAAAAACATGCTGGTGTCAATAGTTTGGGTGGGATAACTCAAAGAATACAACGGGATGGATCCAATGACTCTGCCAATGCTCGTCTCAGTGCTCCCCGCCGCCAAAGTTCTCCCTCTGAGTTTAACAGCCAGCGTAAGCTCAACACAGCCAACGGGAGTCGGCACCTTAACCGGACCCGACACCTTAACCGGGTCGTGACGGCACGGATTGGTTTTCATTTTCGGATTCTGACATCTGCCAGTGACTACGGGGGGTCCGGAACGCAGTGAAAATTTTAATTTCCCTGGAGATTACATAATTGTTCAGCCGATATGAATAGGGTTTGGCACAACTACCGTTGCTTGCATCTGCGTGGTCCTCGCTCAGAGCCACTCACACCGCCCTGGCGACAGCCAGCCCCAAGATCACGAGAATTTGAATCTGGGACCGAAGTTGATATGTCACATGTGGAGCTACGAGATGGCAATACATCTAGGGCACATAAACACAGTCATCGTTGCCACTGGTAGTGATGTTCAGGGTCCGAAGCCCGGGCTTGATCTCGGCTTGACAGGGCCTGGGCTTCAGATTTCCCAAGCCCAAGCCCGCAGGCAGGGCCTCAAGCCCGAGGCCCGGGCTTAAGTTGGACTTGAGGGAATTTGCAATCAATCAACAAGACCAGCAGCGATAGAGCACAAATAATGGTGCGGGTGTCCCCCCCCCCCCCCCCCCCCCCCCCACCTCAAAAACCGTAACCTACCTCTTTTGGATCTCACCAACACATAATTTCCATTTTTGGACTCAGGAGTTGAAAAAATTTGAACCCGGCAAAAGAGGCCGGAACGCAGTGTCTGTTGATTAAAGGTAAGCTCCGCGAACTTTCCCTGGAGATTACATAATTATTCAGCCGATATGAACAATGTTTGCAATTGGCGCAACTACCGTTGCTTACATCTGCGTGGCCCTCAGAGCCACCTGGCGACAGTCAGTCCCAAGATCGCGAGAATTTGAATTCGGGACCGAAGTTGATATGCGGAGCTACAAGATGGCAATACATCTAGGGCGCGTAAACACACTCATCGTCGGACTTGCATAGCTCTACTCGAGGGTCGAGAACACCCTGGTCGAAATTTCAAATGGTACAGTACTAGTAGCCAAGGGATCGGAGCGAGGAAATACTCGCTCGCCAGGTCTCGGGACCCGAATACTGGCTGCTCTGCGGTAGAACGCGACAGCCATAACCGACAAGAATTCTCGGAGCCGCCCTTTGAATATGGACACAAGCCCCCGCCCATGAGAATTATACATGGGTCGAGATTTTTCCAAGAAACGCACGATTCGGATCGTCCAGAAGGTGCTGCATGGGGTCAACCGACGTAGGACGACGAAGTCAGACCCCTTGACTACGCACCCTGCCTACCGGGACCGGCGGAGGTGGACCCACGTAGACCCGGTCCCGGTGTAGGACGACGGATCGGAGGCGGACCTCTGATTACGGGGCCGGGATGCAGTGTTTCCCTGGAGATTAATCGTTCAGCCGATATGAATAGGATTTCCAATTGGCGCAATACACAACTACCGTTGCTTACATCTGTGTGGCCCTGGTGGGCCTCGCTCCGCTGAGCCGCTCACATCAGCCCTGGCGACAGCTGCAGTCAGCCCCGCGAGAATTTGAATTCGGGACCGAAGTTGATATGTGGAGCTACTGGCAATACATCCAGGGCGCGTAACCATAGTCATCGTTGGCCGTGCATAGCTCTCGTCCAGGGTCGAGACCACCCTCGATGCGGATTTTTGTGCGGCTGAGCGTAGCAGGGTCAGCGGCGACGAGGTTCGATGCTCCGAGGACGGCGAGAGAGAAGAGCAGGTCGAATTACATGGTAAGCAGGATGAACGTCAGGTTGGCGGCTCGATGGGGAGTGAAGGCAGAAAGCTCTTGGCTGTATAGTTCAAGCATGTCCGCGGGTGGATGTGACTGCCACTGAAGCGAGGGATGGCCTCGTCGAATTATGATGAATCCACTCCACCGCAGGCTATTGACTGAGATCCGTACGGGGAGGGTGCCATTCGGACGGTCCAGAAAGAAGGCAACTGTCGTAGTTAAACTGAACAATAGAGTACTCCGGACGGCGGGGCGGTGTTCACGGAGCACTCATGAGAGCTGCGCTAAGACCGCATCGGTGATAACTACTAGTCGCCACCTTGGCGTGCCCGCAACACCGGAAGTCAGTATTTTTTACAAGCACCCTTATTCTAGGATTTTGGCATTGAACACATGCATATTCAAAATGTACATAAAATATCACAACCAGGAAACATTTCCTTGTTAACTTCGTAAATTCAACTCAGAAATTTCTCCATCCATGTCAAGGGTAACCCCAGCCCCGCGAAACTAATTTGAAGAGCATCCCGCCGAATTGGCCAATTTGGGACGCGGGCGTTGTGGTATTTGCTCATGTTAGGGTCGACTGCACGGCGCCCGACGGATCATTGATCGGATATTCCCCATCAAATTAAATATCGTTGCCGAAGCGGCTGCACCGCACCGAAGTGGAGCGCATTGCCCTTAATGCTCATGCCTCCCAGGGTCCCCGCATCTCGCTCGCTCGCTGTATGAGTGCTTACCTATCTATTATTGCTGTTATGCCCTTCATCGGCCCCCCGATCGTTGGCTTCAAACCCAAATCGTCCGAAGTAAATGCCCTCCAGTGAAGTCCCGTCGCATCCAGATGGCTCAATATGAATAAACCATTGAAACGATTTAGAAGAGAACTGTCTCTTCAGAATTTCGGGGAAGAACTTGGAATTTTCGATGTAGCTAAATTTTTCCAAGTCAAAACAATTCACCTCGGTAACTTCCAACCATACTCGCCGCCGGTGGTTATCCTCCAGTCGCACCTTTGATCGACTTTCATCACCTCAGGTATTGGCCTGACTGGTTTCGAGTCTAGCTCCAACGAACGAGGAACAAGTACATTTTTTCTGCTTTTCCGAAGTTGAACGTTGAATATCAGCCTAATTCACGCGATGGGCTCGGCCGACGACTCCGACATGGTAGGCGCCACGTTACGCCGAAACCTCTTTTTTTACATTTAAATCGATGTTCCCATCTACACCAATGACTCGCCCTCGTGCTTTAAATTCAACATCACGACGCAAACTTTTTAAGCCCTTCAATCCCCGATCCTTCGAGCCGCATGCCAACCCATTCAGACATGGGCGTCGCGCCGAGCACCTTCTCGTAGAAGTCGATCGACGGCTGGTTCCACTAAACGCAATGATTAATTGCATTAATTTTCATTAAATTTGATGTGAGAAAGACGCCCCAAGACGGACGCGCGGAAGGGAAGCGAAGGGGGGAGGCAGGGAGGAAGGGAGGAACGCACCTTGAGAACGGCCCAGTCGAGCCGCGCGCAGTTCTGAAAGCGATGTTCAGTTAAGAGTTGTGTTCAGCAGGACAGACAGCCTCCACGCTTCCGCGACAGACAAGACAGCGCCCGCCCGTGCGCAAACACACACCTTTTCCTGTGCGATCCGCCCCAGCTCCGCGAAGAGCTTCTTGCCGAGCCCTTGCCCCCGGCACTCGGGGCTCACGTAGAGGTCTTCGAGCTGCGTATCGCGCATCACGATCCGATTGAGACGGGTCTGGATTTATTTATTTAACGAGCACGCGACGCACGTAGAGCCCGGGACGGCCGGTCCACGTTGAGTAGTTGAAGAAGTAGAGCGCGAGGCCGACGGGTTTGGGCTTCTCGGGGATGAAGGCGAGCAACGCGTGCGCGTAGGGCGTCTCGAAAAGGTTTTTGCGCAGCTAAAAAAAAATGCGGGCCGGGCATCCGTCAATCCGGGGTATGGGGTCAAGACGATGCGCGGAAGAAGCGGGAAAGGAAGGAAGGCAAGGAGGGAGGAAGGAAGGAAAGAAAGAAGGGAAGGCTCACAAGCTCCGGGGTCGCCTTCACCGACTCGGGTTCTTTCTCGTAGGTCGCGAGATCGATGATGAGTTGGAGAATGTCATCCTGCAATGCGGCGGGTTGTCAGACGGAAGAGCAGCAGCAGCGGAAAGGGGCGGATAGGGAGGGACATACCACATCTTCGGGACGCGCGGCGCGGATTTGGACGGTGGCCATGGATATGTCTGCGGGAGCGGATGTGGTTGAAAGAGAGAACTCTGGGTGAATATGTCTGCGGGTGCGGTGCGGGTGTGGTTGAAAGAGAGAAGGTGGTTGAAGGAGAGAAGATCTGTCCGAGTTGGTCGCGGTTTTACGTGAAATTTGGAAAACACTTGCGCCACTGTTCGGCAGGCGACGACTCGTGCAATTAGATAGGGCGATTGCGCCAAGATGGAGGGTCAGTGTTGTGTACTAGACTGGAGAATCGCAGCGTGTAGTTCAATCAGTAAAACAACAGTGAAATGAAAATCCGGGCAGATCGAGCAATATCGGGCACACAACAGAGATTGAAATTTTCATTGGTATACCCGACATTCACTAGGAGAATAGCAACAGGATATCGCTCCCACATCGCGTCGACGTTGAGGGAGAAGGGGGAGGAGGACGGGCATTGTGTTTGCGCGTGTTTCTTTCCAAACCTTATTGCACTTTTCGCCCTCGCTCGCCTGCGGCCACCCTCCCTCGAATCCACAATGCCCCCCTCGTTCGACCCCGCAAAGCTGGCCAAGCTCCAGGCCCAGTCTGCCGCCGCCCGAATCGGTGAGTGCGCGCGCTGGTGCCCGCCCGCTTGTCGTTGAGTGAATCCACATCGCAGGCGGGAAGGGGACCGTGCGCAGAAAAGTCGTGCGGAAGCCCAAGGCATCCACCGTGCAAGACGACAAAAAGCTCCAGGGCGCGCTGAAGAAGCTGAACGTCCAGCCGATTCCCGGCGTCGAGGAGGTCAATATGTTTAGGGAAGACGGGAACGTCCTCCACTTTACCGCGCCGAAAGGTCAGTCCTGCATCCGTGTTCTTTTGTGGGCACTGAGCACTGACCGCACCCCGCAGTCCATGCGGCCATCGCGGCCAACACGTTCGCCATCTACGGCACGGGGCACGTCAAGGAGCTCACCGAGCTCGTGCCCGGCATCCTGAACCAGCTGGGCCCCGACTCGCTCGCGTCGCTGCGCAAGCTCGCCGAGTCGTATCAGGCGATCCAGGGCCAGGGCGGCGCGCGGCCAGCTGGTGCCGGTGGCGCGCCCGACGACGACGACGACGATGACGACGTGCCCGACCTCGTCGAGAACTTTGACGTCGCTGACGCGGAGGACGTGGCCAAGGCCACCAGCCTCGACTAGGCTGGCGGCTGCACGAAACGAAAAGCGGGCTGTGCGCCGCGCGGGGGAGGGGCGGGGGTGGGCGTGGCGCGGACGGGGTGCGGTGACCGACTGACTGCTTTGTATCCTCGCGTCGTGATGCTTTCGTTCTAGTTCCCTCTCCCTCACGTTGTTATGACCTCGATCTAAGTACTGCAACATTATTCGCATAAATCCATCCATCCAATGCTTTCGTGTACAGTTCCTTGCCGTCGCGTATAGCAAAAAAATCCGAATGCGTCAGCATCGATATCTGAGTCCTTTTTTGGATTGCGGACTTGCGATCCCCTCCATACCCAGCGTTCGATGCTCTAATAGACTCGCTCCTTGCAAATCTTCGTATAGCTCTTCGCACTCCGTGCCGACTCTCCGGTATTCAATTGCCTCAAATATAGAGCAAAAAAGCAGGCAAAGTGTATATTGTGGCGCCGCAACTGGAATTCGCAAGAAAGGCTCCTCTCTCTCCAAGCGCCTCCGGAATTATGGAGCTCACACTGCCAGTCACTGCATGGCTCCGGCCCCTGAGCTTCTAGTGCAACTTTACGACGGTCTCCGCTGGGCTGGCCATTGCCAATCGCAAGATGGAGCTTTCGAGTCCGCTCAGGGCTAGAGCTCGGTATCCGTCTCCGTGGTAGATCCAGGGAATGAATCGCGCCTGTCTAATTCGTTATTCGAGGCGCTGCTCCCATAACAATCTAGACATGGCTCCCGTCGTCGTCGTAACGGGGACCCTTCTCTACGCCACTCCCAGCTTTGTTTTCTTTCTGGCTACGGCCCGCCCAGCCTGAGGCTCCATTCCGATGCTGCGGCCGGCGGAATGTCCGTTAGTCTGACTTGACGACCTCCGCTGGGCCCAAAATTATCCAGAGATGACATCTTCACCTCCACGGAGCTGCTATTCGATGTCTATTGCTAGATTATCGTCCCTCCAACTTGTTTCAGCGAATCCGACTCCCGCCGGCCCCGAAAGCTGCGCATTGAGGCGCTGTGCGTATAATATATCATATAATAATCTGCAACACGGGTCCTGGCGCCTACGTCCCGAAGACCGGTACTAGTAGCAAGATTCGCACATATTTGCATTCGACCCCCCCGCGCGGATCACGCGCGCCTGATACTGCCCGCCAGCAGCTCTTCACCTTTAGGCCTCTGTAGGGTCTCCGGTCCCTCGCCTCGGCGAATTTTTCAACCTCCACCGACGCCAAGTACCACATCTACATACATTTTGAATGTTTATTCTAAATCTGCGTACTTGCTTGCAAAACGCCGCGACTTGAACTGTGTGCCGGCTCCTATGTTCTACGCTATGTCGCCAGACTCCATTCTGATGCTTCCGGTGGAATGGATACCTTCCTATCTTTGAGTTTTCTGACTGCGGCCGTTCTAAATCTGCGTATCGAATTGCAAACACCGCTGCTAGAACTGTGTTGGCTCTGGCCCACGCTCTATCGTCTCTTCATTCTGATACTTCCGGTGGATAGTATGAATACCTATATATTTTCTCGGCCCATCCCGGTTTTATGTAGTAGGTCAAACTACATCGACACGGAATCTAGGGCTGGTTTCTATTTGCAACGACTTGGCCGGGAGCTATGGCCCGTGATAATGAAACCGCTTGCAAAGGTTCGTTCAGACCCATGGGTATCATCGGTTTTAAATTTCACTAGTTGTTTTATTTCGGCGCGTCTGAAATAAATGGTTGCGCTCTCCTTGTGCGGCATAGCCGGCGTCCCTGGTTGTATTTTTGAGACGGAACCGCAGAAGGATAGTATGTTGTATTAGAATCTGTATCCCGATAGCACCCGCACGGATCTACTGCACTCTAAAACAAAACATATCGAACGTACCTTGATTCTCCAAAACGTAACCAGGTGCGATGTGTGAGGTCAAACATGTCTATGTATTCGATAAAAATTAAACTAAACCATCAAGGCGTAATAATGTGATGAATAACCAACCGTCCGCGACGAGAAATAATAGACGTAGGAATAATGAAAAGATCTATGATAAAAATTACAGCGCAAGATTTGTGCGTTTGTATTTGACATAGCACGACCCCTGCGGGGGGCGGCACATGAGTATGTCGTTCCAGTTCGGTTTCGGTAGCGAATCCGGGACCGCGCCGCTTTTATCAACGATTTCGTGGTCGAACCCGAGAAGAAACAGGGCGGTAGTGAGCTTGAGCTCGACCTTGGCCAGGCGCGTCCCGAGGCAGGTCGTCTTGCCTGTAAATTTAACGTCAGTCGGTCTTGGCATCAAAAGCCCGCGACGGCAGCGAGGAACCCACCCACGCCCCACCCTACATACGCCAAATCAACCTTGGATGCTTCTTTCCGAGACGGGTCGAAGCGCCAAGGGTCGGGGTAGATTTCGGGATCGAGATGGACGTCGCTAAAAGGGTAAACGACATAAGATCCGGACGGGATTAACTTGTCGTTTATGTACACGTCGGGTCCCAGATTGCGTCGCATCGCCGCGTGCGGCTGCGCTATCCGGAGAGTCTCCCGGATGATCGAATCGAGGACCGGTGTTTGGGATTCCCATATTTCGAGGGGGATTTCTGCAAGTCGCGAAGATAACGCCGGCGAGGTTGAATCCGAGTGTGCCGCCAACAGAGTTTCAACTTCTGTTTTCGCCTTCTGGCGCCAGTCCGTATGTCCCCCGAGAAAGGTGATGACCCAGGACGCTGGGAAAATATTATATTAGTCCATTATTGAGGCGGAAGAAATAATGCGGAGTACCGGTTGTTCCAGTCGCCCTAGCCCCAGCGATCAATAAACCCATAATGAACTGAAAATTGAACATGTAAGCAAGAGTCGGGTGATAGGTTTCAGAGCGACTCACCCCGACGATCACAAGTTTTTCGTCTCCAGAGTCCACAAGCATTTGGAGAGTGTCGTTCCGGGAAATCCCACTTTGTTCACGGGCATTAATCGCGCGAACGACGATGTCGTATATCTCTTTCGTAGCCCACAATTTTTTAATCATGGCTGGAGTGGGAAACCAAGGGACGAGAACCGTGGCGGGGGTGGTGCCGGTGTCAAGGCGGTCGTACAATGTTTTCAAACGCGCAACAAGTGCCGCATCATCCGATATTTCGGAGGAGGAGAGACTTCGGACGGTCGTCTGAAAGATGAGCTGCGTCATGGGATAAAATAAATAAATGGAGAAGGAGAAAATCAAGCGAAGGACCGACCTCGTAGATTTTTTCGAAGGGATCAAAAGTCCCGGACGTTCCATAGCTCTCTAAGATTCGCCGAGAATCTTCCAGGATGACAGGGATTACTGGGCGTCTCATAAGTCGAATAAAAGAAACCTGAAAGAATGAACTCACATCCGCTGAGCGGGGCGTTCTTTTGAACAGCGGCGAGACGCTTATGAATTGTGGAAATCCGCTTCGTTTGAAGCCCGGAGGTCACTCCGCGAACCATGGGGATCTACGTGCGACTCTAAATATCAGACGGGAGTGAAAAGATTTCTTTGCCAACGTACGGCACCAGACAAAATCTTGAACCCCTCTGTGAGATCAAATCCTTTGGCGGAGAAAAAAGCCTGTCGGGCTGACGCTCCGGATAGAACAATGACCGTGTTCTAGCATCTGGATGAGCTAGGAGGTCGACGAGAGGAATTCAACATGACATACGCTCATTAACTGGAACTGAAAAATCGATTCCCCAGTAACATTGAAACCCCAGTTGAGAAAATCGTAGCGTTGGCGGAAGAAGGGAACGATCGAGAGAAGGGGAACACCCGGCAGAGATTTAGGTGCTTGAAGTCCATCCTCCTGCAGAGAGGAAGTAACGAGGACGATGACGAGACAGATTACGACAGCAACAGTGAACTGAGTCGCGATCCCCGCGGAAAGGAACGCGGAGGCAGCAGAGTGGAGGCCGATAATGTAGGGCATAGAAAGGCTGCGCGCGGGTAAGCGCGATAATGTTACTTGAAGTTAATCGAGAAGGCGACAGAACAGAGCTCGGAGTTCGCCCATTTTATACCTGGCATGCACCTGCAATGCCCCAGTGGGAAGGCCAGAAAATCTAGGGCTAAATCTGGGATAAAACACCGGCGTTCCTAAGCGGAACCGTGCCGTGCAACACTACCTACCTTCCTTCCATGCCGCCGTGCGGTGTAAGCGGCGTCGAATTCGTTGCTGCAATCGGGAGAAGGATCTGCACAAGATCTGCTGTGAAGGTGCCAATCCCATATGGGTTCTTCCCCGGAACCGAGATGAAGTCGAATTAAGTCTTCGGCGGGTTCCCACCACGTGCAGACGGGTTGTCAATAGATATTTGATGGTTGTAAATCTTTCCCAGAAGAGTCCCAGGAGTACCGGCGCCCCCGATCGATGGAAGGACGTGGCGTCATACCTTAAAAAAATCGGTTAAATAGGCGAAGAGAAAAAAAGGCCCCTTGAATCCCTTACATTCAGTTATGGAACTCTGCCAACTATTCTGGTCTGGACCTGGAAACGCAAGAGTGGCATGGAGATGTCATCGAGAAACACGAATAGATAATTAAGTGGGTTTTCCGTGCTGCTCGTCGTCGCGGTGATAGTCCGTCCCCGATTCGATGCGCTGCCTGATCGATAGTGAGAAGGTTGCTAAGCCTTAGACTTCATGCATGATGTCGACACTAAGACCACGTACCTTTTGATACGGGCACCCGGATATTATAAAATCCGAGGGAAATGCGAGACTCACTTGTGATTCATTGAAAAAATGCGCAAGGCGTCAGACTGTTCGGCTCATTAGTGGCTGAAATAACTGGTTTCGGTGGCTGAAAATCCATGATAATGTGCGCGGCAACGTCGAAACCAGTCATATTGGTGGGTAGCGTAAATGTGAGCTGACATGACGCTCTACAGATTTAAGAGACAGCATTATTGAATGAGCGGGCCAGGGACAGCTGGCAAACGGCTTATCAGAATGAATGACAACAGGGACAGAGGACAAACAGGGGCACCTGGGAAAGGGAGTATCAGTCGGGTAGACCCGCGCAGATATTTGGTTGCGAATAAGAATATTTGAGTGCGGTCAAAACGCCGGCATAGTGAGCTCCGGCCGCGGCAACGACGCAGCAATGGAATATTTGATGAGACGCAAAGAAATAATCGAATTTTCCCGGAGCCAGACGTTCCGGAATTCGGTTCGCACTGAAGAATGAGTTCAAAGGTCTCAAAGTTGAATGTACAAAACAAAACATACTAAAGCAGAGCTCCAAATATGTAGAGGGCGCCAGATACCACGAGCCAGCCGAAGCCTAGGTGTGAAAACACCTTGTGGTAACCCTCGGTCAACAGACAGTGCGTAACTGGGCCAACCGCTGATAGCCCAAGTCCTACGAAGACAGTGGTCCGTGCCCCACGATGAGTCGGTTTAGCGTATTCCGGGTTTAGAACGATATACGCAGCACCTGGATCACTTTGGTCACCACGTTCAGAAAGAACTGTCCTCTCAGCTTACCGAGACCGATGAAAGACAATGAAGAGATGTATAATATTTGTAATCGAGGCTGACAAAAGAAACCGAAATGGAGAGCCGGATAAAACGATCCTAGTAGGGCAGTATCAGTGTATCGCTGAACATGGAAAACCAATTCAACAACCAACTGTGAGAATAACTATGCCCGAATAGTCAAGAGCGTGACAACGGGAGGCAACCTGAGTAGATTTAGCGGGAGATACATGAGGTTGAGATGGAGTCACCTCTTCAGAATGGCAACCAGAAGTATGATAAAAGGCACTGGCAGAGAGACAAAAAATTGCAGAGGACAGAAAAACCCCAAGTACAGCAGAATCTGCCCATGTTGTGCCAGTAAATTGTTTCAGATACGTCTCGTCGAACGTGGCAAGGAAATATCCAAATAAGACGGCGCCCCACAAGTGGGTGTGAATATTGACTGGACAAGTGAGATAGTATCAGACGGTTTCAGAAGCAGGTCTGAAGAGGACGAACTGGTTTCGTTGTGTAGGTCTGAACGAAAAAAATGAATCGGGAACTCAACTAGGTGCTATAGACTTACAAGCAAAGACTGAGGTGAAGCATCCCATCCACTGATTTTGCACTCTGTTGAGACAAGAAAGACAAGTCAATTGCAACTCTCGTATAACGCCCGCCGTACCGCCGATAACCGGACACGATGTATTCGTTGTCCTTTTGCCATTCGGGGAGTTCAACCCAGTTGATTGTTTTTGAGGTATGAGAGATTGTTGAGACTGCGGCTGGGACGTCGGGTATAGACGGCCTTCTCTTGCGAATCGAGCTTGACATTGCAGTTGTGCCACACAGACTGCAAGTGTTTGGGGCAAGGGTACGATCAAGCGGCAAATCGGGCCGGGTCACGGCAAGATTGACATGTATTTTTCGTTACGTGACGAACGTCAACCTGGACCAAACTTGAACCAAGGACAGCCAAGGACTCCACCGATGATTCATGAAAGGAACCTACTTCTCTGAAGCTATCAGAAGGCACATGAACTGGTAAGGCTTGTTCCGGCTCTACATCGGCTACGCGGTGCTCACCGTGGGGTATACCCCAAGCTTGACTGAGGACCACCATCAACTCTGAGTGAAATGCCCACCTTCACCCTTGCTTCACCCCAACCGCGGCTAGTATTCACCCTCGTCATCCGTATCTCATGCTTTAGCAGCCCAGCGGTCTCTCAGTCCATCTTCAGCCTTTGAATCCACTATAATTCATCCTCCGTGCAGCTGAAATATATCCAGGTAGCCTATGTTCGCCTTCACCAGCCCCAATTCTCATTTAAAGCGTCAAGATAAACTTGTCTTCTTGCATCCAGATGTTCAACACCCCGTTTTTAACTCGTTCTCAGTTGGGTATGCTTTCAAAGCTAGCGCCATTGCTTCCCGTGCTCACTCCATCTACTAGGTGCCAGCGCATTCAAAATCTGGCTTATTCCTTAATAAATTTGGGCCTATCTAAATATAAGGCCACATAAAACCTTACCGTATTTCGTCGCCCGAGGCAGGGATACGGCCTGGCGATAGGGTATGTTGAACACAGTCGTTTTCAATCAACCCTTTCAACTCACAAATCCCATAGGTCGCTGTGATGGTTCCAAACTCGTGCGTAACATGTACAGATTTTTCTCAGCTTTAAAAACTGATTCGCAGACGCGCATCACGGTGTACTTGCGGCACAGGCTGTCCTCTGTATGTACATTATCCCCAAGCCTTCGAATTTCGATCTAACCTTGACACCAAGTCTAATTAATACCCGTCTGAAGCCATCTGAAGTATCCTCGTAGATCACGAATATCAGCATCTTCTCCCTGCGAACTTGAAGACTCTCGTCGTCGTATGAGCTATCCAGAAACGAAGGAAAGAGATCTTGTCTCGTAGATTCTGCCAGTGGAGACTGGGGGGAAGCTGCGTGAAAGCTGCGTGAGCGTTTGGTTCAAGTTGATTAGACTCTGATAACAAAACAAATACATGTAAACTTGAAGTTTTGAACTGCCGTCAACCTGCCGTACTCCACCACAGCATCCTCGGGTTCCGAGCCGGGGAAGGCTAGGCTTCAATATTAATGCGCCTGAGGAAGCAGCGGAGCTCCGCTCGTTCCTCCACTATCTGATTTGGCCCCACTTCGACTTCAGCAGCCTTAACCTACATGCCCTCGATCCATTTCCCAGAGTTCCCGGCAGACGTTCCGACGCACCCCTTACTGGTCGTCGACTACTCTCTACTCTTTGCTGGTGATCAGACCGAAATCGACAAACTCTGGGGAGCGGCACAGGCCCTCGGTTTCTGGTAGTAAGTCCGACGTTTGCGCATTCAAGTTCAGTTTCCGAATTCAAGCCTGAGATTATTTCATAGCCTAAAGAATCATGGGGCTGATGAGTTAGTGGAAGGAATGTTTCAAATGGCAGCTGAAACAATGCTTCTGCCGATGGACGAAAAGCTCGCATTTGAGCAAGGGGACGCAGGCAATTCTTTTGGGTTCGTTGCATCAGGCTATCTCCTTTGAACCCAACTCAATTAATACACAACAGGTACAAGGCCGCAGGTGCCAATGCTGTCGATACAACGGGCCAGCCCGATACCGTGGAGTTCATTAATATCGCAAAGGACGACGCCCTCGCCTGGCCAAACCAGGCCCGCCGTGCATATCCGTCTACAGTCAACGCTCATATGGCAAAATCAGTGACGCCCTTCGTGAAAAAATCCATCGAAGTCAACAATACGCTTCTCCAGATATTCAACGACAAGCTCGGGTTGCCCCGCGATGCACTCGTGAAGAGACACACGTTGGAAGAATACAGCGGCAGTGAAACGCGTGTCATCAAGAATCCGCCCTCCCCTCAGTCTACCCTCAAGGTTGCGATCGGCGCCCACACTGACTTCGGCACACTTTCATTTTTGCACAATCGCCTTGGTGGGCTGCAGGTTCTTGTACCGGGTTCGGAAGATTGGCAATATGTCAAGGTATGCGTTTCCTAATTTTAGTTCACGATTGCTGGAAAATAGGTGAAGCCAATTCCGGGCCACGCGATCTGCAACATTGGAGATGCATTGGCTCTGTTCAGTGGCGGTATCCTCCGATCTAATCTTCACCGCGTCGTGTGAGTGATTTTGTCTACTCTCCGCGCTCCAGCGCAAACGTTCTTTGGCAGCCCGCCTCCAGGCACGCAAGCGAACTTTGAACGGTGGTCTCTAGTGTACTTCACTCGCCCTGGGAACGATGTGCAACTCCGTGCACTCGTTGAGGACAGCCAAATAATTGCTGACGCTGTCACTCGCACCCCAGAGAAGGATTTTGAAACGGGCTGCACCTCACTCGAGTGGTTTACGCGTCGCATCAAGAATCAGAGGATGAAGAATCGAACGGTCAGCATGGGTGATCCCCTTTCCGAGTTTGGACTCAACCGAAATTGCCAGGGCCCGGAGACTTGGATGAATAGTCGCGGCACGGAACACCGCGTCAACGCTGCTTGAACCGGTTCCTTTTTGTGGAGAAATTTCTTTCTAGCGATATGTCAATGATAGTTTCTCGCCAATCTTATTTGCTACCCTTTCTCTGACAAGTTGCTGAAATAATTTTCTTTCGCGTATTCTTGCGTAGTGTGCCTGGATGCGTCAATATGCGTGTTATACTTGCGCCCACACGCGCCAACGACAGTAACCGCCTCGGAGGTTTCAGAGGTTGATTTATTCTTTGGTCACACGCGTCTGAGCGGCCGCCGAGTACTGCCTGCAATTTCACTTGTTGAAGGCTCATAATCTGCATTTACACATTCAGGACAAATCTGCTGATAGCGTCAGCCTGGAGCAGAAGGTGAAATCTACCCCAAAATCCTCAACTCAGCAAGAAAATTCAACGATGAAATTACACGCATATAATATCCGGGCGACGCATTTACGACCCTGTATCTTCTGGATTCTCGCTTGGCCGAGATTGACACTGACATAAGTAGTACTCGCTGCTCGCAGTTTTTTGCCTTTCCTGATTCGCATGACAGGAGCGTGATTGCCGAACCGCTTTTCTCTCCTCGACGACCTATCGACTATCCGAGGCCGAATATGGTCCTGACAACGCTTGAGCGAACCACATGGCGAAGGGAGGGAGGCTCTCGATTTCTAACCGTGTACGGCATCCAATGGCCCGAAAACCTGGTACCGAAAATTATGATGTCTTGGACTGCGAGCTCGAGTTCGCCGCATCACGGCACGTACAGCTCGCTCGTTCACACTGAATGCTGGTAATTACTCTTTAGGGAGGATAGTTCTTTCCGCTTATATCTTCCTGCCTTATGTTTTTATAAACGGTAAGCTGACAACGAGCCTTACACTGCGAAATGTCGCTTACTGAAAGCCTCTCAAGTACTGTCCGTTCACCCGAAATTATGCCCAACCATCGTGGGCTGCCCTCTCGCTCCAAGAGCGCTCAAAGTTGATGGCCCGCCAGGGCCACAGCTTTGCAACTGCGCAGAATGTCCGAGGTGTGCACCCACCCAAGGACAGTGGTGATACGGTACTGGTAGATGTACCCGGGACGCCGAAACGGCCGGTGAAATTGTAACGAGGAGCAGTATGTGAAGATCCTTTTCGACTGTTTCAGCCTTTTAAACTTACGGTGCCGATTTAGCGTCATGAAGGAGGTCTGTAAGACTGGAGGTATTTATTTAATCTTGATCTATTTCCAATACTTCCGGGACCCCGAGGCCACTGCAAAAGCATTTCGTGGAGGCACGACTCTTGTTACTGTTGATATTACTGGGTCTAACATTGCGACCATATAGGCAGCTTCAGCACTGGTGACTTGGCCATTATGCACCCCGATGGCGCTATCGTCGTTGTGGACCGCAGCAAAGACATAATTATATCAGGTGCCTCCGTCGGCTGTTATTATAAACTCGATACCCCACTAATAATTATATATCAGGCGGCGAGGTTCTCTACTCCATGTCATCTAAGAATTCTTCTTAGCTTATCTTTGCAAAATGCTTCCAGTATAGCAATCGAACAAGACCAGGACTCTCTCTCCCCGCGAGCAAGGATGCAAATTGAAATGTTTACAGAGCTTTCCGCCCACCCAGATGTCCGAGAAGTTTCCATTGTCTCGCGAAACCACATTAAATGGGGCGAGCGTCCCCACGCATTTGTCATGTTGAAGTCCCATGCGACAACCAAATGGCAAGGGCGGCACGAGGCATTCAGCGACGAGTTGAAAACCTACGCAAAATCACGTCTCCCTGGATTCGCACGTCCAAACTGGGTCCAAGTAGTCCAGGAACTGCCGGTATTTCACGTCTCGGCCATATCAATTGTCACCTTCTTTTGACACAATGCCTCGTTTTAGAAAACTTCCACAGGCAAGATTATCTTCGGAAGATTGTTGCAAAGCTGTAGTTTGGAAGAGCAAGTACATAAATTGAACGCCAATAATATAAGACGGAAGTTAACAATGCTGGCATACGCCTAGAAAGAGAAGGCAGACGAAGCGCGCGGCTATAGCAATCGAACCTTTCAACTTCAACACGCGCTCTACCAACTGAGCTAAGGGGGTGTCAGAGTCGCGCAAGTGAGCAGGTGTGATTGCGCGAGGAATTCCGAGTTGAACGTGTCCAAGAAAGTCGATGATCGAATAGCAAATGAGTGAGAACGGTGATTTTGCGTGATTGAATAGAATCCCGATTTCCGCTCGTAACGGGGGCCCTAGTTTTGAATCATTGATGCCTTCGAATCTGTTGTACTAATCTGCGTCGTGGGGGACTCTGAACAGCTCACTCTGAAAAAACAATGTGACTTGAAACTACCGTTTAACTTGAGGAGGACAAAAAGCGAACGGTTCAAGACCAGAAATGTCACTTTCCGCTCAATAAATTGCGACGATCATCCTTGGGGTGCGCAGGAGGGATTAGGCTTCTTGACGTCGTCGCCGGATTGGGACAGAAGAGTGTCGTGGGAACAGACTTATGTAATACCATCAGCTGTCAACCACCTCAACTCCGTCCGTCGCGTTCGCTTCGCGGACCCACTGCTATATGTACCTCAGCGGACATTCTAGAGGATTCATCGCTTAAGCAATTTACTCAAGAAATGTGTTCTGGCTCCCTTGTGTTCTGGGTCACCTGTCGAGTTGGTTTGCCTAATTGGTTACCTCAATAATACGTACGTCCAAGCCTTTGCCGGCACCGAAGGATTCCGAAGACGCAAGACCCCACCAACCGTCCATCGCATCGGAGCCCAGCATGTACATGCGCATAGAGGGTGCGCCCAAGCATCGGCTCTACGAGCCACAACTACCTCAGCGATTGCGCGTTGAGTTCGAGAAGGATTTCCCAGATTCATTGATTTTTACGGCCCACTTCAGTCATACACGCTTTTGCATGGTCACCAAGAAATTGGATCCGAACTCAGCGGTCCCCATAGGAGACCTCAGTATCCGAGTCGTCGAGTCGGGCCGTTTTGTCGGGAAAGAAGAAGCAGCGAAGTTAGGCGTCATGGACCTCTATAAAAACTTGAGCTACCTCCATCTTGCCGCACTCCACGGAGATCTACCTCTCGCTTATGAGGCTCGCAAACTTGGAACCTCTGTGGGGGTTCGGCCCAAACCCGACAGGTTCTCCGCCTTGTATGTCGGGTTTCAAGCGCTCCGCAGATTCACTCGGCCTGTTGCAGACGAAGCGGTGGTAGCGAAGATCCGTCGAGTCTGTCATTTTTTAATATCCCAATGGTCCAATCCCAACGAAACCAACGGAGGTGTCTCCCTCCTCCAGATGGCTCTCCAGACTGACTCGTGGGACCTGTTCCGAGCCCTTCTTCTCCATGGCGCCGAGTTGTCACCCTCCCTTGTCCAATTTCTCGACAACGAATCCGACAAAGCCCGCTTTCTCTCCCTTATATCCGAATTCAAAAACTCCACAGCAGGTCGACCCCCACGTCCCTGTCCTTGTGCCTCCGAAATGCTTCTAAAGGACTGCCATGCGGTCTCCGAGGGAAAACCGTATCCCATGGAATATATCTGTCCTTGCGGTTCCAAAAAGATTTATGCGAAATGTTGCAGCAAACAGACAGGGATGGGGTGGATTGAACAATGGAACGGGAAGGGGGATCGACTGGAGCTCAGAGAGCAGATTTTCTTGAGAAGCACACTGCCTCCCAGCATTTCCGACGAGATCTCCGATAGCAAGCTCATTAAAATGTTCGAGGGGATTGGCGGATTCGGAGCGGTCGTACAAGAGAGGTTGGATAGGTTGCGGAACGACCAAGTAGCGATCCTGAGACGCCTCGAATCGAGCGGTCGGGTTGATCCCGCATACGTGGCTGCTATCATACACACCAACATCTTGGTTCCAGAGTAAGTGCATGCTTTCTCGGCGATGGTCTGATCTCACGTGGTCTTCTAGCCCACTCAAGATTAATACCGTGAGCAAGGGCGAGTGGAAAGAGACGGTGGGGATCTGGAACGGGGCTGTCGACACCTATATCGTCTCTGGGGTCGATCGTCGAGCGTCAGAGATCATAGAGAATGCTGCCAAGATAAGCGAAATTGCGGGGCCGCTATACCGCAGATGCGAGGCGGCGGGGTGCGCAAATGTTGATGGTAGAGGTTCTGTCCAGCTTCATCTCTGCTCCCAGTGCAAGACGGTTTGTTCTCGGAATCACTTCTGCTTTACGTCAGTCGCTGACTGATCCTTCTCTGTAGACCATGTATTGCGGAACAGGCTGCCAGAAGAGCGCATGGAAGAGGCATAAGTTGGCATGCCGATCTGGTAAAGTAAAGCCTCAGTTGCTTCCATCGCAGCTGGAGCATATGAAGGCAATGTCAATGTTGACTCCCGGGGTGTATGAGGACAGTTTGTATTGATATCGGCACTGCCGCATAGCATATATTATCTTGATAAAAAAAGTTGTCCAATCACACTGCTCTCCTGGATCATTAAATTTTCATCAAGGTGCGTACTGGTGGCATGATTTACCGATATAAGACCCTGCCAGCGTTTGCCTGACGGTGCGAAAACTTGAATTGATCACCAGAAGCCATCTGCACAACTCCTAGCCAAATGAATCCAGCATTTGCGGAATACCGCGAAATCCGTTGACCTCAACGGAGTCTGAGGGACCACAGAAAGTGCGTGCTCAGTAGACAGTTGCGGACTAAGGACATCAAATGGCATTATGTGCCGTGGATTTCTGTGAACGGAATTGAGAATTGAGATGCACAGGCTTGGCTGCCTGAGACCGGGACTACGGCCAAACGTATTGTCACCGTTAACGTTGCGAGAAGTGGTGAATACGACCGTAAAAAGTTGAAACGGAGTGGTACATCGCCATCACGACTCTTGGGCAACAAGACAAAACAACCCATCGCGGCCGAAAATGGAAAGAGGATTTAACGTGCTTATATGTACCTCCTTTCTGAGACTTGAAAGGCTGATACCACCTTCGCGTAGTCATGACTGAAAGTTAAGAAACATGAGGCAACAGCGGTGGCAGTGTCAGGTGTAACGGATTCGCTCGCGAGAGCGAAGAGCAGAGCCCGATCAACCGAGCAGGCCATCACTTTCCTCCGCTCTCTGATCGCGTCCAAGCGCGCCAATGACGAGCACGTAATCGGTACAGGGCACAACAGACGCCAGCCGATCACAGCTGCAAAATCTGGCGAGGCGCGCCTGCAGCAATTGAACACCTTCCTCGAGCAGGCTCGTGAACTGGATTCTTTCGACCTTCCGCCGGACCCGAATCATCTTGGATCGTACCGCCATCCAATTCTGTCCGACTCCTTTCCTGCTTGGTTTCTAAGTCTCAAAGATGGCACCGAGATCGTCCGTGCCTCGAACGCACTTGGCCGCACAAAGGCGGGGCACGAAAAGGCCGAACGCAAGCAGCAGGAATTCGTCGAGTGGCGGAGTACTCATAAAGTGGATGTCGACTACGAGGCCATCTTTCACCGAAACGTCTCGGAGATTCTCAAAGCGACAAAAGCATGTGCCTTGTACCCCGTGGCCGAGCTGCTCAACAGCTGGCGTTACGGCCACTGTCGCAAGTGCGCCTTGATTGTGATCGGCGGTCACAATGATGTCAGTCATATCTGCGCCGACGAAGTGACACGGCAACTTACCGGCGACGACTTTTACGACCTCGAACGCTTCTTGTATTGCCACGACGTGTTTCATAACCTCGCCGCCTTTCTCGGCGACACCTCAGAAATCCTTCAAAAACACAAGCTTTCTGCCATGCCCGTGCGCCAGATCTTGTCAGCTCAACGTGCAACACTGCGAAAGCTCCTCTGTCGCGAAGATTTTGCGGCCCTGGCTGACTTGAAGTCCGAGCTAGACGTGTACTTGCCGCAGGAACAGCTGGATGAGAAAGGTATCCAACTGACCTTGGCAGTCGACGCGCTGCTCTCGACTCGATCAACTTGCCCTCCCGCTTTCCTGCCTCACAACCCCAACTGCCGCAACGCGTGGAGAAAAACACAAGGAGAGACTTTGATGCGGTGGTTCTCGGCTTGTAAGTGCTTTCCCAATTTTCCTACACATCTCTGGATTTACACGCCGGCAGCCCCTCGTAAAGACCTCTACATGGTCATTTGTCGAGGCCCCACCAAGACTACCGACGCCGACGCCGATGACGCACCTCCCGACCCGACCGCGTGGTTTTTCCTGTCGCTCGATGTCGTGCGGACGAAGGATTCGACTCCCGCCAAGCCCAAATTCCGAGTCGCCAACGGGGGCCGTCAATGCCCGCTATGCGATTCGAAGAGTTGCGGGAACCGTGTTTTCCATAAGATCAACTCGCTGCTCGATCTGCCGCCCCACTTTTCGCGCCAGATCTGGCTTCAGCACCGTCGCGGCGCGGAATGGCCGACAGCGCGAGCGACAAAGACCGGAAAGAAGGCGAGGTCAAAGGAGGATTGATGAGTGGAGCGGGCTGCCTTAATTATCCTTATTGCTATCCTTGCTGTTTTGGTGCTCCGCTGTGTACACATCGAGAATTAAGGAATCTTGCGCGGAAAATATGTGTGACACGTCGCCGTAACGGCAGTCACAAATGTCTCTCTTGGACGCTCTCGAGCACCTCAACGAAATCGAAGAGACCCTTGAAAATATCACATCCAATAGCCCTAATACCCATAGCCTTAAGCTCCAGCTGCGGACTCGACTTGATCGCGTACTCTCCCGCTTGCCTGTTGCTCCTGTCCGACAGATACCCTCTCAACGCGCTTCGTCGGAACCTCCCAATCCCGCTCAACCTTCACCATGTTCCCCAGTACGTCTCTACTGGCGTATATCTCTACCCACCTGATGTGTCCCCTAGCCAAAGCCAAAGCTGACGAAGAAGGAAGAAAAGACGCTGCGATGCAAAGCTCGCGCCAAGTTGCTCATGTCCGAGTCCCTCGACGCCGACCTCTTGACTTCAGACGACTTTTTCCATGATCTGCTGCACCCTTTTCGAGGCAAACTTGTGGAAGAAGAAGACCGTGCAATGGCCAAGCTCACACGAGGTTACTTTACCGGAACTCTAGATTCTTGGGTGAGTAGGCTTGCCCTGCGCGACGTTTCTCGAGCTAACAATGGGGCAGCGCGCATCTCGTGGCCCCGTCGATTTTTCTTCAGTCTCAATTCAAGGCTGTTTAAAGCAAGAACTGGAATACGTCAAAGTCAAGGATCTGACGCAACGAATCTTGCTTCGCCATCGCGTGAGTAGTGCCTTTCGGCTTCATGCAAGTACTCAGTGAACTTTCAGAATCTGTCATTCCAAGAGACGAGCTCGGATGTTTCAAACTTTTTGCGCGTCTTGTTTCAAACTGTGAATGCAATTGAATTCAGCATCGAAGTGAAGCAGCTCGGGACTGGATCTGGCGGCACTCGACGCAAGACGGCGCTCTATCAGAGCATGTACGATGCGGATGGAGGATCCTGTTCATATGAAGAATGGAAAGTCTCGAATGAAGCCAAGGTCACCGCGCGTAATCGGTTAACAGATGTTTGGGATGCGGTGAGTTTCTATTTTTGCTCGGCACGCATTCTCCCACATATGCAAACTAGTTTGGACCGATAATGCTCTTTGACTCTTTCTGGAGCCCGCGGAATATGGAACCGAACCACCGCAGCAACGATTTTGGAGAAACCGTGAAAGAATTGATTAAAGCTATTCCTGTATACAACGCCCAGACTGGCGTTGGCCCTCTTTCGCGCTATCTTTCGTCAACCCACAATGCCCTTTGCAACCTGCTGAACCTCGTCTTTCCTAGCGCTACTGACCACGTTCTCGAATTTTGTGTACGACACCCTCCCGCTATCGTGTTGGACGACGACTCGGACAATGAATCGGAAGCTTGAGGTGGATTTTCTGCTATTGTGTTTTCTCGTAGATAATGTTTGTACCGTCGAGTTGAACTTGAATTCACATGGATCCTTCACTAAGAATAGAATCCTTAAGCTTGTCTAGTCCGTCCTGTGGATGCACAGGTTGCAGCCGGCCCGAGTGACGACCTGTGGATCCACAGGCTGGACCCAGTCGATGCGCGGTCGCCGGCCTGTGGATCCACAGGACGGTTGCCGCTGTTGAATATTGTGATCAGCCTATCTCGGCCGTTTCTTTTTCGATTTCCTTGATTCTTGGACCCGTTCCACTCGGAATTCCTCGCGCAATCACACCTGCTCACTCAGGCGAGGCTCTGAGGCCCCCTTAGATCAGTTGGTAGAGCGCAGCCGAGCAACTTGAATAATATTGTGATCAGCCTATCTCGGCCGTTTCTTTTTCGATTCCCTTAATTCTTGGACCCGTTCCACTCGGAATTCCTCGCGCAATCACACCTGCTCACTCAGGCGAGGCTCTGAGGCCCCCTTAGCTCAGTTGGTAGAGCGCAGCACTCGTATAAGACATGGTATGCTGAGGTCAGTCGTTCGACTCGGCTAGTGGGCAGTATTTTTGAACGTGCGGTCGAGATAAATCCATAGAATTAACTCGGAATGTCTTGAAAATGTCCAAGTCAGTTCCATAACACGCTCGCCCAGACGTATTTACTTTTGATCACGGTCCCAGGCCGTGGGAATTTACTCTGAAGAGCTGGACAGACACTTCGCTATTTTCAGAGGCAAGAAGCCACCCCCTCTCTCGCTGGGATCCAGGTCGTCGTCGCTCGCTCGTTCGGCGCTTCGCGCCGAACTCACTCGCGCCTCCTCCCCCACTATTACCCCCACTCAGAGGCACCGAACATCAATAGACACACACTTCGCTATTTGAGAGCTAAGAAGTAACCCCCTCTCTCCGGAGCCGTACAACAGTCTCGCTGGTACATCCAGGTCGTCGTCGCTTGCTCGCTCGGCGCTTCGCGCCGAACTCGCTTGCGACTCCTCCCCTATCACTCAGAGGATATCCCGACCGATTCTCGTCTAGGATTGATCAGCGCAACACCGAACAAAAGTAATATGAATCACCAGAAAGCGAGGGCCGAAAAGGCAGCAGCTAGGACCTCGGAAACCGTTAGCATACATTCAAGCGCAGAGAAAATCGAGATAAACTACCAGTCGCGCAGAGTAGATTAAAGTTGTCTGAAGGGGAACGCCGCGGGCACACAATGTGTTCATTTCCACTAGTATATGAATTTTGGCAAAGGAGATGAAAGTTTGGCGAGCCCGAGATGCACAAGGTCCAATAGATGGGGCTGATTATCGCACTCAGCTGTACGCCGTCCCGCATCTGTGCTTTGCAAGTAATCAAGAAGGGGCTGGATCTGAGTAATGCGGCATGCTCCACCCCGGAGCCACTACACGATGGACGGGAACGCCCGTCCGCAGAGTGTGTCGCCGGCTCCGCAAGGATAAGCTGCGCGCAAGGATGGCCGCGAAGATCAGAGAAATGAATGAAAGCCAATCGTTGGTGAGCCAGATTAAATCCACACGAAATAGTGTCGACATCACATCGATCGCGTGGAAACAGACTTCGGGGCCGCCGCCACAGAAAGGGATCAGAGCTGCATTCATCGGCGGAAAACTCCAAGAGTTGAAACAAGCTCCAACAGAACTGCGCGTGGAGGCAAAGAAAAGAGGCAGATGAGAAGCAATAAACGATTAATGGGCCCACATTTGATTGAAAGCAAAAGTCTATGCGGGGTCCAAAGGTTGGCGGCGAATTCAACACAGTAAAGACGTCGAGGCGTCATAGAAGCAGCCACTGCCAGTAAATATGTGGAGGGAGGCAAGGAAAGCAGGAGAAGCCTAAAGACCGTCGCTCGCCGGACCTCGAATGGAATTCTTCCTCGAGTCAGTCCTTTTTTTTCGCCCCGGGGACCAGGAGTTGGGTGGAGTCGGCGTACGAATTGATGCGGAGGTTATGTACAGTCGGAGACACGCGGAGGAAATCGGAGTGTCCAGGGACGGTCACGGCAAGGTCACGGTCAACATAAAAAGCAGCGTGACTCGAGCTCTTTTCTCCTCCGCACAGCAGACTCAAGGCTGCGACGCTCGTTCCGCACAGGACTTTACCAGTTCTCCTTCACGAGCGGGCCAAGGTCTGAGTATCCCAATCCTCCTAGACTGGCTCCAGCGGGGCCCGACTTTAATTGTCGAGCGGCGTATCAGAAAACCATCTGTTCTTTTATCATCTCAAAGATCTTCTTTCGAAGGGAGAGCATAAAGAGTCGGATTTGGAATTCGTCGCGGGGATTGGGCGGTCCCTTCTTCTCGCCCATCCATGTTTTTTCTATCGGCGCCCAAGGTGTTTTCTTCGGAGAATGCAGGGAGGGGTCTCAACACCCATGCGCGTGGTCATGGGCCTCTCCTCATCGTTTACGATCTTGTGCAATGCCGCCCGGAGTCTGCTCAACGCAATAGCGCCTACAATGGCTGCTCCCTGTTCACGAATCACGATAGGTCGCAAATTCCACAACACCTCGACGCCTCAAAATCGGCATGTACACGACACTGGGAACGCTCTGCTGAACCCTCCACGAGGTCACACGTCCCTTCGCAGTCGGTACCTTGGTCTGGATGCCCCGCAACAAACGGGACAGGTTATTCAGAGGGGCTTCGCGCGGTCATTCGGCGTACGAGGGGAAACATGCATTCCGTGGGCGCGCAGAGGGCTCCGTCCTTTAGTGCACTTCGCAGCACATGCTCATCGACCCGTCTCGCGAACGGGGAGATGGTGTGTAACTCGATTCAGACTACTCTATGTCTGCTGTGCATCCAAATTTTTTACCTACTTCCCTCTCTTCGGAGAGTTTGGTCCCGTTCGGCACCTTCATTCGGATCTAGTGGTATGTCGCCCTATTTCGGGTCGGTTCGTTGTCGAGTGATGCTATTCATCTAGGCGTTGCGTTGTATTACTTCTGTCGTTTCCACCATGTATCTAGCTCGAGTGTAGTTCGTAGTAAAAATTTAGAGATTGATCGGCTTGACGTCCGTTACGTTACACACATTCGGCGCTTGCGGCCGCTTCTCACCTACTCTCATGGCCACCAAACTCAATGTAGATGGGATTCTGCTATTCGAACAGCCCTTTGCTAGAGTATGTCCTCAGGATGTCGTTGTAACCCCCTGATTCTCACTGTTCAGGTTCCGTACGAAAACTACCGCAAAGTATTCCGTACAACACAGAGGAACGTCGACCGCGACCTCAAAGCTGTTCAGGCGACGGCCAACGAGCTAGTGAAGCAATCCTCTTCCGGCGAGGTCAGCTCCGAGGCCGCCGTTCAATCCATTGATGCTATGATCAACAATGTGGAGAATCTTAAACGCAAGGTGGGACCGGTCGTGTGTTCTTGCCCCAAGTCACTAATAATTCAAGCTATAGCTGTCTGAGCTGCACAATACCGCCGGTAAACCTACGCAGGATGTGATTCGTGAGCGACTGCAGCACTTGGCCACAATTGAGAACATCCCGACGGCGAACGACCCCGAGTTTGAGCGGTGGGCGGATACGAGGCTGGATCGATGGCTGGTGGACTGGGCGCTACGAAATGGAAAAGAGAAGACAGCGAGAATGATTGCGAAAGAGAAACACCTCGAGGTGCGTCGCATAACGTCCTTTGCGCGGACCATCCTAAGCTTTTTTTTTTTTCAGACCTTGGTCGATATTGATCTCTTCAGCGACATCAAGCGGATAGAGGATGCTCTCGCACGGTACAGCTGTACAGAGGCCCTTGCATGGTGTAGTGAAAACAAGAACGCACTGCGCAAGATGAAGGTATGTCGAGCTAAACGCATCAGTACCTTTCTCACAGCCTCACAGAGCACCCTCGAGTTCGACCTTCGCCTCCAAGAATACATCGAACTTTCCCGGGCTTGCAAACACGAAGAAGCCATTGAATATTCGCGAAAGCATCTGGTGCCGTGGCGGGAAACCCACCTGGAACAGATCCAGCAGGCGGCAGGTTTATTGGCCTTTAAGCCTGAGATGGCATTCGGGAGATACAAGGTATGTCCTTCGCGTGCCCATATGCCTCATTAATCAAAGTCGCTGGTAGAGACTGTATGATATGTCTCGATGGACTGCCCTCATCCAATCATTCCGTCAAGCTATATATGCCTTGAACACCCTCCCGACAGAGCCTCTCTTACACCTGAGCCTCTACGCCGGGTTAGCATCCTTGAAGCTTCCTGCTTGTTACGCGCACTCGATGAAGAATGTCGACTGCCCTGTATGTGATGGCGAGGCTGAATCCGGTTCGCAAGGCCTTGGACTCGGTAAACTTGCGGAAGAAGTGCCTTTCAGCCATCACGTCAACTCGACCATTGTATGCTCTATCACGGGGAAAATCATGGATGCCGATAACATGCCTTTGGCGTTCCCTGACACTGGGTATGTTTATTCAAGAGAGGTGCGTACTTAATCGATCATAATTATTTCCATACACTGCTAACGACTTTTATGATCTAGGCGATGGAAGAAATGTCTTTGAGAAACAATGGAATGGTGACATGCCCTCGAAGCAAGACAACATGCAAGTTTTCGGCTTTGCGCCGAGTGTATATATCATAGTTTCTAGCCGCATTTGTATTTTTTATCTGTACACAGCGTATTTTGTATCGGACGTTACTCCTTCACTCACTCAGTAAACACTGCTCGTAGTTTATTTTCCACAATCCAAGCCCGTATCGATTAATTCAAGATATAATAGCTATTGTGCTACAGCTTCTCTCCGGTGTCTCCGCCACGCCATAAATTCCCTCGCCGCGGCAGCCATCAACGGGATCACAGCGCTAGCGAACAACGGCGTGTACACCGCGTATTTATGCTCTGCTGGGAAATACAACAGGGCCAGCATCCCAGGGTTGAAAAATGCGCGGGATGCAAGAGTGAGGGCGTCAGCCGACTGGTGGAGGGTTTCGTTCAACGAAGTATAAGCTGATGCGTACATCTAAAAAAGTAATCGTTAGATGAACCCAGGCGAGCAAGCTTCATCAATAAACCTGGTCGAGAGCGGTGAGCGAGTGCAGCACGTCGCCTTTGACGTCTTGCCCCACGGGCATATTTTCGATCTGGTCAACGAGCTTGACGATGCTTTCGAGTGTGTCTTGGGCGTTTTCGGCATTCTCTAATGCGCGCCGACGAAGAAGGGCGTCTAATTGCCAACCTGTAAGAACTGAGGCATCTGTTTGCACATCTGGTGGCAAACTGGGAACACCAAGGAGAGCGAGAAGTTGTCCGGCAAAAGTCGAGAATACGGAGTGAAGCGCAGATGAAGGGAGTTGGATGTTGGATTGCAAGTCTACGGGGGGGTTATAAATGACTATTCCACCCCACTGCGGGAGAAGAAATGCGTCAGACGAAGATGGCAGTCCTGGCCGAGACGTCAGGAAAATTGGCATCATAAATAAAAGACAAACCGTTGGAATCAAGAATTTGCAATGGTCTGCGGGAGGCGGATGGAATGAATAAAATGAAATGCAGGACAGGGTCATTGGAGACGCTAGATGCTGTTTAATTTTTTCTTAGCAGGAGAAATTCCACAAAGAAAAAAAAAAAATTACAGAGGGTCCATTCGGCAGAGTTGACGAACACCGTCAAATCCTCTGGCGTTAGTCCAGAGCCATCATGGAGGGAGGTCGGGGAAAATGCCAGTGGTGCGTGAAACTGGACTTGGCTTTCGATCGTGAAATTGTGTAACACACAGAGAGCGTTCAGGATTGGCGACAGATGACCTGGAAGAAAATCGATTTTCGGATCATGAAATGTGTTAAGTAGAAGAAAAGTCAACTGACGGGAAATTGCTCCGGAGACATCCCAACTCGAGATTGCCCCACCTGCTGCAGCATCCTCGTTCAACAACGTGAATGCGAGTCGATAGCGGGGAGAATATTGGGCGACACGGTGTGCATCCGTGGGTGGGGAGAGAAGAGAAGAAAGCTTGTCAGCTAGAATTGGCACTAGGAGCGAAATGTTCAATTCAAGGAATGATAGCAGCCCATTACGATCTCACATGTTGCACTCCGCATTGGATATGTGAGTTGCCTCCGACTGACAACGGGAACGCCGTCATCGGGTCTAATGGTATACGAGTCAACGAGTTGGTCCGCATCTGTGTGAACTCCGTAAGAGACCGTTGTCCCCCCCGGGTGGCACAAAACACGCACCATCCTGGTTCCGAACTCTCACGTCCAGCCCTTTCCATGCTTGCGGAGACCTCCGCATTTGGTCGAGGATAAGTTGCTGCAATGAGGCAGATAGAGATGCATCCTGGGTGTTCACAAGATTTATCTGAACAGGGAAACGCAGCTGGGTGCCAGCGTGAGAGTGAACCCGAGAAACCGGCAATGAGAGACGTTCAATGCTGGTAGTATACCACCAAAGGGGTATTGCGACAATGATAACCACCCAATATGATGCTATTATGAGCCTCCGGTTGTAGTCTGACTGATAAAATAGCCTAGAGGGGTCCCGAAGTGTGGTACCCACTGGATGGACATGAGGTGGCATGGGTTTGTTTGGTTTGGGGCGGTTTGGACAACTGTTGTGTTTGGTCACAGCCTTTTTCTCGTTCAACCCACATCCTCCCCCGTCATCCTTCAACATCCGGGCAACAGTTCGATCTTCCAGGCACTATCCAGTCTATTCGAGCTTTGGAAAGGACTCATTGCTTAGTGCTGGAACTGGTTCTGCAAATTCCTTCTGGGAGAGCGTCTATCTCAGTCAGCTCCTGACGGTCCTTGCTGGCGCCGTATGATGTCTTCTGGAGGCTACTTCCCTCCTCGGCCATCTACATCGACTATCTTGCCCGCTCGACGTGCATCCGGGACCCTTCCTCTCTCTTATGATGTTAGCAGCTGCTTTCACCAAACTTATTCTCTCCGTTGCTTACTCAGTTTTATCTCATGTTTAGAGGCCCCCAGCTGCTCTTCCTCCTCGCAGGTCTCCTTCTCCTGGGTCATCGCGAAGATTCGCACCGTACGAGGGCTATGTGGCGCCCAGATCAGCTCCCGCGTATCGAGACGGCGCATCTACCTACCAGCAGAATTCGTACCACCCTACTCCGCATTCGTACCATAGTCGCACACCAAGTCCAGACCGTCGATATGGGGCGACGCGAGATACGGATCCTGACTATTGGGATCGCTCCACTCCCTGGCAGCCACCCAATAAACCTCCTTGGCCGGACAGACGAGCCCTGACTCTATCCCCGACGTCTTCTGTTATGTCTCGCGATAGAGTCCGCAGTGATCCAATAGCTGTGCCAAGGATGTTTGAACCTTCAGACACTTGGAAACAAACACAGGGTGATCGGCCTATCTCTATTCAAAGGTACACAATACTCCTTTTGTCTCAACTTTGAAAAGCCTCACTGTGCGATGTTTCAGTCCCAAAGCCTCTCCAGTTGAGAGGCCCCCAGATCGAATACGGAGCTTTCGGGATCATTCGCCGGAAAGGTCCGTAGGACGTGGTCGCTCCCCACCATTTTTTGGTCGTGCCGATCGATATCGCCCGGATCAAAATGTCCGTGGTGCCGGACGTGGAGATTCTTACCGACCCAAGTATAAGGGTCCGCCCATCCGTCAGACCAGTAGCAGCTACAGACCGAACTCTGATCTGGGTGGGCGCTTTCGTCGGGATGGATCTACTTCGAGTTCACGATCTCGTCGGACATTGTCTTCGCGTTCACGCTCGCGGTCACGTTCGGCATCGCGTTCAAGATCGCCCTCTCGAGGTCGAGTATCAGCAGCAAATTCTCGTCGTAGTCCGGGGCGCGATCGCCGATCGATTTCTCGTCGTGTGGACTCCGACGGTCGGCAACGTACGAAGTCGCGATCTGCATCTCGGTCATCCATCGCTTCTTCACGCGCGTCCGACCGTCCTCCATCCCGTCATGTTTCTCCAGCTCTTCCCGTATTGTTGGCAGCGCCGCCCGCTCCTTCCAATGGGCTGGAAAATTTGCGACCACTGTCACCCAATTCCAGCGGGCGTCAACCTGCTTCTCCCGAGCGCAAGTCTGCTGAAGCTGCTACGAATGGTTTTCATTCGCAGGATTATCCCGAGCTCCCATCCAAAACCTTCCTGGACGACATCTCTGGGCGATCCTCCCCCTTGCCAGGTTTTGGCAGTGACATGGATATGGACATCGAACAAGTGAAGGAGCAGCAACATCTACGTAAGCAATATTCCTTGAGATGCTCATCCAAACTGAATATTAGTCCCAGCTTCCCCGCTGGCTCAGGATAACTCTCAAGCCCGGCTGGAAATCCCCGATGTCCCAGCACAGGTAGGTAGTTTTTGCGTTTGGATTCTACTTTTGCCAACTATCTTCTAGTCGAAAGCCACAAAACCACTTTTGCCTACCTGGGATGTAGTGCCGACCATACCGGAAACATCTCTGCTCGACCTTAATGCGCCTTCTGTTCGACCTTCCCCTGTTCCGCCGTCGTCCACGCCTGCTCCGCCTTCACCTATACCTGTTCCGCCTTCTCCCAGACATTTTTCGCCTTCGCCCACACGTGCTCCGCCTTCGCCCATACACACAAATGTCCCTGAACCTGCAACTACGCCTCCGCCGGAGAAGGTTTTACCCCCACCGCCCGAGATAGACTACGTTCTTGAGGACATACCACGTTTGGCCGACGCAAAGTCTATCGGAGATGCTTTGCGCACTGTTATTATGACTCGACTTCTCCGAGACCGTCAAACTCGAGAGGAGCGTGTTACCCCGGTTCTTATGGAGAACCTCTCGCTTGCACGGCCCCCAGACGAATACACTACCGCCAAGACTCAGGATCAGCTCATTGAAGAGGTCTCTACGCAGCGTCTGAGTCACGCCAGTGACGACCCCTTTCTGGCGGCTAAATCTTGGCTGTATGCGCGTTTTGATAGGCGACGAACGGCGCTCACCGCAAAATCAGAACGTCTGCGGCTAGAGTACCAGGCACTTCACCAACGTTGGCGGTGGCATTGCGCTTCCCTCAACGAACAGGCGAAACCCGTCGAGTCTGACAATGTGCCAGTATCTGGCCGGACAACTCGGCGAACCGCCGCTAATCTAGGCGATACCGTACGGTCTGACCTCGAGATGGAGCAGATTATAGCTAGTCTAGGGTATGACGAGGCCACAGACCCAAATCAGCTATCGACGAGAAACCTCGCCATCATCCCAGACATGATTTCTGTGACGGGGCAGACACAGTACACTTTCGACGATACCAACCACTTGGTTGAAAATCCCAACGAGTATTATGCTCCGTACACAGGAATCCACGACTGGACGGAGCCTGAGAAAGAGCTGTTCTTGGATAAATATGCGGCATTCCCCAAACAATTCGGCATCATCGCTGAATTCCTTCCGAACAAGACAGCGTCTCAATGTGTCGATTATTATTATCTGCACAAGAAGAAGTTGATTGACTTCCGCCGGGTGGTGTCTCAGTTTGCGCCGAACAAGCGAAGACGTCGAAGAACTGGGAAGCAGAAAGGCAACGGGCTCCTTTCTGATATTCGTCAGCACGATGCCGAGGTCAATCGGGATTCTGACGACTCGCCCTCATTCAGTGGAAGGCCTACGCGCGGAAGGCGGGTTACCTCTGAGGCGAGGAAACCTTCCGTTCGTCGTAATGTGTTTCACTTGGAGGGTACCACCACGGGGACTCCGACGCCGGAACCGGAAGCCCGTCCAAAGCGTCGCCGTGCCGCTGTCACAAATCGCAGCGTGTTATTCCAGGACGACTTGGACGACGACACAGTCGGTGCCTTTTAATTTTAATTATATTTTGACGCTCACCAAGAGGTACAGGATGGTGAGCCAAAGAAGAAGAAGCGCGGCCGCAAACCCAAGTCCGCTGCCATAATTCTGGACGAGTTCGTAACTCCTCTTCCCACTCCTCCGATTATGGAGTTGGACATCGAGCCGAGTTTGGCTCCCCCTAATCAGTGGTCAAGTGAAGACAAAGGTGCGCTCGCTGGCCATCGCGTCAGGGTGTAGCCTGACGGCCTCCTTTCCAGCCTTGTTCCTGGAACTTCTTGTACAGCATGGCGAGAACTTCAAGCGCATTGCAGTGGCGATGCCTAATAAGGTGCGTACGGTCTGTCGTACTATTTTACTTCAGCTAATCATCGTTGGCCAAGACTACCGTTCAAGTCGCAGAATACTTCAAAACGAATCTTGTGGAACTTGATCTTGCCTCAATCGCAGCTAAGGCCCTCCCGATCTCGAAAGTAGACCAACCCACAGATACCTCGATTTCTGCCATATTGTCCTCTACTACTTTGTCTTCGGCCTCTGCGATCACTCCACGAGAGATGAATTCTGCATCCGTTCCAACCCCGGTCGTTAATGGATCCGGGTCGGCCCCGGACACGCCGTCGCAGAACGATGAGGCTGCCGTCGCGACCCCCGCGTTGGACCCGAACGCGATGTGGGATAGCATGGATCCTGGTTCTACTCCCCAGTCCCCGCGAGATTCTCCTGGACTTGATGCCGGTGCTTCCGACCCTTCTGCCACTGATCCTGCACATGAGCCCATGCCCACATCTGTCGTTAACCCTGCGCCGCCGATGGCTTCGCTCGCTCGCGTGCCACTATCCACAGAGGTGCGGTTTGTGTAGAAGTTGACGTACTGTTGCTAAAACTTTCCTCAAGACTCGTCCAGCGACGTCAACGGAAGCGCCAAATCGATCTCCTCTGCACTCGCTTAAAATCCCCAAATATCATTCCAGCACAGTGGACTCATCAGTCGTCGCAGATCCATCATCCGCCGTCCAAGTCAGTCCAACTGCTGTCGCGGACACGGTTGCGCAAGGCCCGGGAAAGGACGCGGTGTCTCGAGTGCCTTCTTCCGACCCCAAATTCCCTGCGCCTGCTCCTGCCCCTGTGATGTCCTCTCTGACTTTCGATCCCACCTGGGGCTATTATGATCCAGATGGTATGAACCGCGCGGCCTTTACTCAGTCGGGTCGCTATCCCGACAACGCCCGGCCGCCCCGCCCATTTTCCCCCAGCCAGCCCGTGCCGTATGCCGCTCCGTCCCATCCTCCTACTCGACCACCAGCTGGCGCAATAAACTCCCGACCACCACCAATGGTGCAAAGTCCCTTCACCATGCCATATCCTTATTATATACCTCCGCCCTACCCGTCGACCTCTTATCCGTATAGCTCTTACAAGTCATGACGCGATTCATTCTTGGGAAAAACATCTTGAGCGACATAGAGGTCACTATTTAACTTTATTAACACTCCGTACTGCCTAGTTTGTTGTATTGTTACACAAGTCCGCCCCCATATTTACAATCAACGCCGACCCTCGCACATTATTATATGATATCCTTCATCGAACGAGTTAGAAATGGTAAATTGTCTGTCAAAAGTGGCTACTAGTACCGAAATTGGTCTTGACCAACGAAGATACGATGGGCTTGTCGACCGTCGAAGGGGTCAACGCAAAAGCGACGTCTTGGAACGCCCCAACCTAAGGTTGACAGCCTAGTTTTTGACCGATTTCTCGACCTGGAACAACCACACGCACCATACTCCCTCTCACCATCCAGCCGAGGCTACCGCCAGCTTCAAGCAACGCGCTCAGCCTGCGTCATCACTGCGACCACGACATAAGGGCTCACCTTTTGCCTTGTCTTCTGAGTACTCTTGGGCCACTTCTTGGGTGGCGCGTCAGCATCGATCTCAAGCAAAACGATGATATCGTGGATCTCGCACTGTTAAACGCCTGTCCTTCCTGGATCTTCGCGAGGGCTTCTGTTGCCTTGGAATGCTTCTCGCAGAGGATATGCCGAACCTGGTCGTATATCAGTCGACTTGGGGTTGCGGGACTAGTCGTCCGACTCGGACACTTGCGTTCACGGCGGTCGCGGCTTTGAGCCCCTGCATCAGGCTGAGATCCTGGCTGGCAACATCGTGTTTCAAAGCACCTTTGCCGCTGATTTATCCTCCGAGTCTTCTCCGGTACTCTTGCCCTTGCCCTTCTTGTCTCCAGCTTTTTTATCGGTACTTTTCTTCTCTGTCGTGGCAGCTTTCTTGGGCATGACTGAAGTTGATGACAAATCCAAACCGCATCAAACTCTTCCGACCGCCACTATTAACAGCGCTCAACTTCTCTCGGTCTCTCACGGAGATTATTATTGGGCCTAGTTGTAATTTCATGGATGGCAATTCAACTCGATGGACTAGGCCACCGGCATGTCTCCGAACAGTCTGGGGATGAAGCGGAATAAACCGGGTTCGCAAATATCTGCTCGCCGTTGTAGTGCTAAGCCCTTGGTCAACCCTTCTTTCTCCGCTCTGTTAGTCATTCAGCGGCTGGACACGGGAGTCACATTTAGACGACCTTCTGTATATATAGGCGGCTCTAAGTCGCTTTTGAATAACAACACTCGATGTCGAGCTCTTTCACTCTGGAAATTGTGTCCTCTATTGCAACAGTCGGTGCCTTGGCATTGTATATTTCTTCCCGACGCGGCACCCGTCGCCCTCCCCCAGGTCCACGCCCGCTCCCACTCATTGGGAATTTGTTGGACATTCCTGCTCGAGAACAATGGCTAGTTTACGAAGATTGGAGCCGAAAGTATGGTATGTCCTGCTGCTCTACTCAGACAACCCAGCATTCATCAGCGAGAACCCGTGCAGGTTCGGAGGTCGTTCATATCAATGTTTTTGGCACAGATATTCTTGTCGTCAACTCTGCTCAGGCTGCTTCGGCATTATTCGGCCACAAATCTGCAATTTACTCTGACAGGTGGGCTTTCTACCTGTACTATTTGCATGGAGAGCCCTCATCGCATGCTGACAGGCCCCGGATGCCAATGCTTGGGGAACTGTAAGAATCAATAGCACTGTACCTGAGTCCAACTCAGTTTGAATTCTCTAGCGTTGGGCTTGGATGGCACTTTGCTTTCATGCCTCATGGAGACGAGTGGCGGGCACATCGGAAGATATTCAGTCAAGAATTCAGCCCTTCGGCAGTCCAGCGTTATCAAGATCAAGAATTCAAATGGACGAAGATTCTTCTCCAAAATCTTGTTGATGCACCCCAGAATTTCATGGAACACATTCAGAAGTGAGTTTGAATGCCCGCTATGTCATATTGCTCAACCTGAAAATAAATATGTAGCATGGCCAGCGGAATAGTCTTGGAAACTACATTCGGCCTTCAGGTACAGCCATCCGGCCAGCCTGACCCATTCATCGCAGCAGCCAAGCAAGCTGTTTATGCAATGACAGAGACGGGATTATTCGGCACTTACCTTGTAGATTTTTTGCCCGTTCGTGAGTTGCTCGCCCAAAATCAAATTTGAGCTAGTTTTTGATCCAGCGTAGTGAAATATATCCCGGCCTGGTTTCCGTTCGCGACTTTTCAACGAAAAGCAAATGAATGGCGCAAATCATCCGACATCGCAGCTCATGTACCTTTCGGGATCTTAAAGAATAAATGGTACGAGGACTTGAGTTAACCTCTCAAACAGCAATTTACCATTGTTCCAGGCCACGAACGATTATGTACCTTCCGTTGGCTCCAAACTCCTGGTCAGCGATGAAGCTGTCGACGAAACCGCAGTTCGTCAAACAACAGCGGCTATGTTCGCATCTGGTTCTGCAGCTGTAAGCGCGTCCATGCTTACAGCCGAAGCTGGTTTTGATCTCCTCTACAGACAGTTTCTGCGCTTACTACATTTATCCTGGCGATGGTCGTTCTTTTTCTCCCGCCATTAATCATGAACTGACTCGACCAATAGCGCTTGTACCCCGAAGTCCAGGCCAGAGCGCAAAAGGAGATTGATCAAGTCGTTACTGGGCGTCTTCCGAATTTCTCCGACGAAGCAAGCCTGCCTTACATTACTGCTATCATCCGAGAGGTCGGAAGGTGGAACCCGGTTGTCCCCCTTGGTAGACGGCTGCACCAGTTTTACTTTGTTGAATCACTAACTATTCTCCAAAAGCATTCCCGCACATGCTCTCCACTGATGACACCTACAACGGCTATCATCTCAAGGCCGGTTCTGTCGTCTTTCCTAATGCCTGGTGAGGCCATGGGACATGCGACTAATCCTAGTATGCAAGCTGACGTGCTGCCATTCTAGGGCAATACTCCACGACCCAACCGTATATCCAGACCCGCTTGTTTTTAAACCTGAACGCTTTTTGACCGACGACGGGAAACTCAATCCCGAGGTTAAAGACCCAGAAGCGGCGTGGGGATTTGGGCGAAGATCTTGCCCCGGCCGGAAAATGGCCAGCTCCTCAATGTTCATTGCCATCGCATCGGTTCTCGCTACATTCAACATTTCGCCGGCTTTTGATAGCGATGGAAATCCCATAGAACCATCGTGCGAATATGGGAGCGGGATGCTGAGGTTTGCATTTCAACACATAAATCGCCCATAGCAATAATGTCGGTTGCAGGTATCCCAAGGCATTTGAATGCACGATACAACCCCGTTCGGTCGAATCGGTGTCTTTGATCTCTGAAACCGCGTTGGATTGAGGAATCGGCCTGTTGAGGATGTTCACTAGTCTTACTTTGGCTTTCTTTCTGCCCTATAATATTTTCTTTCAATAGTTGGCTTAAATATGAAAGAACCCCGTCCGGGCCAGGAGTTCTCTCAACCGTCAATTTCTTTGACCCATCTTCTCTTGAATATCTTACACATTAATTTCGTTTGCATAAACCGGAGTTAGGAAACCACATGCGATTGCTCGTGATTGTATATGACCGATAATCCAAGCAGGCACATTCACCATTTTTCTCGCTTTGACCGCGCGAAACGGAACTAGAATCCGCTCGGCTGGAAGGGAAAGTCTCTGGGATTATTTTCTGTGCCTAGAAATTTATTCAAACCCGCCCATCATCCCGCTCCCATCGCCGTAGCGTCCAAGATCTCGCCTGCCCGCAAATTAAATTTACGAGTGCAGAAGAAGCCTATATCTTCACCTCCCTCACACGACGCCGAGTGAATCCATAATATTCCAACCACAACAGGTTCGACACGTCTGCCTACCAGTGCGTACGGAAATATGTAGGGTATCTATGTAAATAATATCGCCAAAAGACGGGTATATATGTAGAGAATAAAGAAAGGGAAGTTCGGGGCGTCGGCGCACATAGTGTCCGCGCGGATATTCCACCAGGAGTAAAAAGAGAGGCGGGGACAACAGCCCTCTCTGCTCCCTGCCTTGTGTCCATCATCCTCGACGCGATCGATAATAGTCCCCACAATCATTACTCTTCATCCATCGTCTTCTTCGATTTCATCGGCCCCGCGCAGCGCCAGCTCACACATCAGCCCCCAGACGCGCCGCTGCACCTTTCGTACCTCCGCGCGCCGCTTGCGCTCCGCATCGTCCTCATGCACCGCCGGCTGTGCTGCCCGCCGTGCCGCCGTCCGCTGCAGGATGTTGACCGCCTGTGTGCGCGCTGCTTGATCCTCCGCGCGCGCGGGCCCGGGCGCGTGCTGGAAGAGCGCCAGCCGGATGCGCTCGCGCGCCGCTTGCCACTCGGGTGTCGGGTCGGGTGCGCGGGCGGGCTGGTGGGGAGCGGGCGGCGGCGGCTCAGGCGCCTCGTGTTGGGGGTCGGGCAGCGGCTCATGTGCTTCTTCTTGGACTTCAGGCGGCAGCTCGAGTGCGTGATCTTGAGGGTCAGGCTGCGGGTCGGGTGCTTCTCTGTCCTCGGGCTCAGGCGCCGGTTCTTGCACGGGCTCAGCCACAACCTCTTGCTCGGGCTGGCGCACCACCTCTTGCTCCGGCTCTTGCTCTTGCTCTTGGCCTTGTGAGCGTAACGGCGGCGGAAGGTCTACCAGCAGACGTATGACAGCAATGGCGAACACGAAACAAGGGAAGATGGTAAGCTGGAAGTACGTTTTGGCCCAGGACGGGAGGAGGCTACCACGGCGCGCGACGGGGGCGAGGGTGTGGGCGGCTGACTCGCTTGTGTCGACGGGGCCGGGCTTGACGATGGCGGGCTCGATGTTCACCTTGCTGGTACCAGAGAAGGGCGCGGAGATGATCTTGCCGAGCAGAAGGAGGAAGAGCCACGAGAGTCCGCCGTCGGATGCACTGTAGTTGACATCGTCGTCACCGTCTTCCTCAACGTCGCCGGCGGGAGGCGGGGGGTCCTCAGGCGCAGGGGCCGCTCCAACCATAAGACCATCTCCGTCGGGAGTGCCGTTGTCGCCGTCCGCACCACCGTCCTGTTGGGGGTCGTCATCGCTGCCACTGCCGTTGGCTCCGTCGCTGTCGGGATCATCGTCTTGCCCATCGTCATTCCCAGAAGCGAGAGGTTGAGGAGAGGGAGGAGGCGGCGGGGGAGGAGGAGGGGGATCTTGATCGTCTTTGTGTAGGCGGCCTCTTCGACGAGGGGAGCCTGGGGAGCGGATCCACTGGTGGGTGGCCGCGGCGAGAGATACAATAATGATCATGAAGATGAGAAAGCCGAGAGCAATTACGCTAGGCTTCTCCTGGGCGACGAAAGACCTCGTAGGGGTACCGGATACACGCGAGGGGGTGAAACTCGCGGAGAGCTGAGCTTGTTCACGGCTCTTAAGGGCCGGAGTGAGGAGGGAGAGACCGAAGCCGACGAAGGAGAGGACGGGGGTATAGTTGATGAGGCCAGAGAAGGAGACAAGGTTCTTAAAGATAAAAGACAACATGGTAGTATTGAAGAAAGCCGCAGAGGAGGCGTTCCGAGAAACTTATACCCCAAAGATGGCTGACAGGAATTCGAAACCAGGCTGCTGACGAAATTGAGGAAGAGCCCGGCTTTTGTGAGTCATCGCAGGGAACATCGCGGCGGATAGGCGAGGGCCATGCGAAAGAGTCGATGCAGGGCTGTCCGTACAAGTATATAGTTGGAGGAGGAGGAGATGCGACTTCAAAGTTTTGATTGGCTCGTGATTGCATCACGCCGGCAGACTCCGTAGACAACTCTTCAAGAATGAATGTACGGTTCCAGGGTCTCCTGAACTGAAGACGACGACCAGCCGAGGGAAATACTCGCCGTGGATCCCGTCGATGTCAAGTCCCTCAGTGACGCAAAGTGCGCGCCTTTCGAGAGTCTGTCCAGAAATCGAGGGCTTTCTGTGCACTCTCCCGAAAGAAAACCAGTCGCAGCCGGATTGGTACAGACCATTTCCGCGGTACCTTCGAAACTGACAACCAATACCGCTTGTGCGCGCGCCCCTCCCTCGATTTACACTCACTGTCTGTTTAACGCCAACCCCGCAAGTCCCCGTTACGGCGTTCGGTCTACACCGCGCCGCTGGACCTCGCGACCTCGACGCTCTGCAGCTGGCTCACGTCGACATCGGAAAATGGCTGCGGGAGTCCCTCGAGCATTCCTCAAGCGTACGAGAAATCCTGTCAATTGTGCGTGTCACACTTCCTCAATTTCCCTCATTAAATTCCCTGCTATAGAGCAATGGCAGACGAATACTCGTCGGTCACTCCCCACGGGCGCAACCGGAACGGAGACCGCCGCCGTCGAGACTATCGCCCTTCGGCTCCCCTTCGTCTTCGACTTTCACCCGTTGTTCAAGCTGGATGCGGGCTCGCCGCCAAGGAGCACGTCTTCACCCTCCTCCGCATCTTCCTCACCTACGGGCTCCCGGAATTCAAAGCATTGGGGGCAAGCCACCTCAGTGCCCTCGAAAAATATCGTAACCTCCTCTCATCTCAACGCTGCCGACGACGCGATCGCAGAACTCGAAAGCGCGCACCCAGAGCGGAAAATCCACCTTCTGACGCTCGCATCCCTCGGGTTCAAAAGCATCGGGCACGGTCTTCCCTACGCGCAGGCCGCCGAAGCGCTCCAGCTCGAGCCGTCCGAGCTCGAAAAGTGGGTCGTCGACAGGTATGGCCTTACTCTTTATCTTCCCGCGAGCGCCGAGTCCTTCCTGGCCCGGAAATCAGACATCTGCGCGGCCATCCGGGACACTTTCGCAGACGTCGCAGGGCTTGCATATTACGCGCTCGACGGCGCGGACGTGAGAGGCACTCGAGAAAGCGGCTGGTCGCGTGGAAGACGGGCCTCGCGGGCGTGCTGGAGGTGGTCGTGGCGGCAAGGAAGCAGGGTATACCGCATATCGTGGTGGCGTATTGGTGTCCGATATTTCATCGGGTCAATGGAGGCTGTCGTCCGAACCAAATGAGCAAATCTGAGCAAATCTTTATAGGAAAGCCAAATCTTCATACTACATATCGTCTCACTCTTTGGACATTCGAAGCCGAAGGCGGATGTATTCTCGATGGCCCACATTAGCGTTTCCCCGCCGTTCTAGAATATTGGTAACCAGCCCATCACAAGCGCGAAGGATAAAGATTCGGAGGACCCAACGAAGGCCAAGAGCCAAAACTGCTGAGCCACTGGATATTCTTACGGAGTGAGGATTGTACTTTTAATAGTATTTCAAGCCATATCCCAACGACCGTACGAAAATGCGCAAAAAAAACTCATTGACCACTGCCAGGACTCCCCGGATTTCCCCCTTACTACATAGAAGACTTCCGCTCAGCGGTCCAAGTTACCCTCGAGTGGGTTTTCTCAACCGGGAAAGCCCTGTCTGATCAAGGGCTTGCATGCCGTCGAGTTCCCGGAGGTTGTGTGTACATCTTGCTTTACCCCGTTCCCCTTTGCGGGATCGAACCTTTCCAAATTGTACCCGTGCCCCCTCGTAGGCAATTCGTGCTTCGGCAAGGTCCATCTTTGCTGCGCAGGTATAGCCAAGCAGCTCTAACATTTGAGCAATGAGATACGGCGAACCTAGCGCCTGATAGATCTGAAGCGCTCGTTCGATGATCGCAAAGGTGTCGTCGTGCAATGACAAAACTATGAGATACCTTGCGGTGATGTTCAAAATGCCGCCGATTCTAAGCAGGTCGCCAGCTTGTTCTCCTTTCTCCAGTGCCTGCTTGGCGATGGAAAGCGCTTCAGTGTGTTTGCCCTGCCTGGCGTAGATCCGTGCCACAGCAAAAAGACAGTGGGCGATGCTTGCTGGGCAATTTAACCCCTCGAATATAATAGTTGCAGAAGAAAGTGTCTCGAGAGCTTGTTCGTGCTGGTGGTTATACCAAAGAAATTGTCCAAGTCCGAGCAAACCAGATGCGACGTGGTATTTGTCGTTCTTGTCATGGGATAGATCCGCCTGTGCCTCCAGCACAAGTAATTCTATCTCTTGAGTGGGCTTGCTCATAACCCTCCAGGTAATAGACAGCTCCATCGAACATTCACCCGCACGGACGTGATCTGATCCACCGGGCAAACTGTTGAAGCCACGACGGGAGTCCTCGAAATGCTGGCAGGCCTCTTCATAACTGTCAAGTTGACGTAGTATCTTCCCCAGACACTGATGAGCTTCGGCGACATGACGAGCGGCAACATGAGTATCGGCGACATCGGGATCATCTCGCACGGCGCACGCGACCTCCAGCGCATGCAGCGCCACCACGGTGCTAGGTTTAGTCCAGGACTGGTACATGCTGAAAGCGATGAGAGCGTCGAGTGCATGAGGGTGTACAGTCTCAACATCGATCTGCATCAAGAGACTCTGGATGTTTGTCTCTTCATTCGCCAAGGCGGACAGATCGTCTTTGAATTTAGCGTCGTCAGGGATGGATTTGTGGGCAAGAACATATTTATAACAGGTGTCGTGCACCTGTTGTCGGACTTCGGCTGGGATACGATCGTGTTGAGCCATGTATGCTTGAACAGTGGGGCGAACAAAGATACGCGCGGTCGCGAGTTTTCCATCTTCTTGCTCGACGAGTGCAGCCGTGCGTAGAGTTCTGATAGCATCCGTATACGAGGTCACGCCAGGCGCCCACCAACGCAGGTTATTGCCGGTTGTCCCGGCTGGGAGCAGGGAGAGGATGGCGAGGAGCGTGAACGCTGCAGTATTCGATTTCATAATTTCACGATTCACCGACAAGCTAATCGTGCGGTCCATTTTGGAGATCATGTCCGTGCCCGCGCTTTCCCATTCTTCCAATAGCTCTTGCGGGGACGCCTGCGAATCCGTCGCATTAGCCGCCATGAGAGTAATTGCCAGCGGGGCACGGCCGATAGCTTCCAAGAGCTCATCCAGTTTTTCATCAACAGTCCCCTGGTACACGCTTTTGAAGGCGTCGCGGGCCGCAGCTGGATCCAAGGGAGATAGGGGTTTGTTTTGCCAAACGGTATCTTTATACGGAGGGAAGTCCGAGGTCATAGTGACCAGGAGCGCTACGTGCGATAGGCTCGCTAGCTGATAAATGATGCCGCGGACTTCCTCCCGGTTGGCGTCGCTACCAGAAAAGCAAGGGGTTTCGAAGTTATCGAGCAACAACACCCGTCGCTGCTTCGAGGCGTCGAGCTCGCTGATAAGAATATCAGCTGAATCATAGGATTCTGCTGTGACGCGAAGCTGGGTATAAAGGATGCGGAGGAGACTATTGGGCGAGGTCGCTTCGACGCAAGGCACCCAGAACTGATATTCCTTCGGGAATACCTCATTGACAATAGCACTCTCCATAACGGCGAGCGCCACACTTGTCTTTCCCATCCCGCCTGCGCCAGTTATGCACACTCGAGGTGAATCTTCATTGGCGAGAAGGTTCGCAATGGCGTCGACGAATTCGTCGCGCCCATACATGCGGTATGTCGGGGGTCTACCTTGTCGGGGTAAGGTCGGCGGTGCATGATGCGGTCGGTTGATATTCTGGACCGCTTGTGTGAGTCCCTCGAGCTGGTGACTCATATCGGAAAGTTGATTGTTCATGTCCAGGCGAAGTTGATTGTTCGCGTTAAGGTATTTCGACAAGATGTCTTCAACAAAGTCCTCGAGGTGGATCTCATGCGCTAGCTGCAAGGCGGGTCAACGATAATACCTTTAAGAGGAAATAACTACGTACATGAAATTGTTCCAGAGCCTCATCCACACGATGATGACATTTGTCGACCGTTTCCTTGTTGAGATTGCGGAAGATGGTGAGGATGGCTTTATTTTGCCCTTTGATCTTATCCAGGTCCTTGAGGATGATGTTGAGAGTTCTGCTGGATGTGATTAGCAGATTTAAATGAGAAGCTGGAGGTGAACAGACGATTGGAGCTTTTTGATCCTGCCTTGAAGATCCTCGGAGTCTTTCCCGCGGACCTTCTCAATGAATATGACCGAGAGCGAAAAGATACGCTTCTGAAGGTCCCTCACACTGTATTCGATAGCAGTCACGTCCTATGTTTTTCTGAGACCATGCCGAAATGCCTCTGAATATCCCACCTACCTCACACGCTTCAAGGACGGTGATCGCAACTTTAACTAACTCTGGTAGGAGGGGCACTGGAATGAAACCGGCCACTCCATCCATAGCGGTAGCCAGCTTCTTCACCGTTTCGACCATGTACTGAATCGTCTTCGGCGAGGCCTGACCTTCTTCATCTGGTGCGGACTACTAAAGCTTTCAGATACTCAGTACTCATACATAGAGGAATAGAACATACGGCGCCTAATTCCTTCTGCGTGAGCTGCTTGGATTTCGAATTTACTCGGGGGGAAAGGGATGAAAGGCAGTTGCCCATTGTAATTGAGGGCAGTGTGAAGCAAGAAGGGGGTAGGTTTGAAGACTAGACAAGGATTCGCGGGCAATTCGTTAGTCGGCGCCAACTGTACCAAGGTGGTGGATGAAGCAAGAACGAGCGGCTGCGTATGTGATAGTCATATTAAGTTACGCCAGATTTAGACGCCAAGCGAGAGTAGACGGCTATAGTGCCACACTGGAGAGTCATCATGGACGGAGGGATTCCGAGTCCTGGAGAGACAAGATGCATGCGCATTGAACCACCATAAAGATATTTGTTTGTTGTATTAGCATAGGATTAGTTGAAGATTATTTAAGCTTGTCCATTGGGTACTACGCCTGTAGCGCTCATTTTGGCGCTTATCGCCCAGCTGTTGAGTAGAGTTGAAAGAATGAATGATGGTGCAACCCAAACTCGGATCAAATCGGAAAGCCTGATGCCGTTTCATCGAGCCTCGCCCTCGCCCACTCAATCTCTGCGTGATACGAGCACTTGCCACAGATTACCCCGTTCCCAAACCGCTCGCAAACCTTCCCCGCCGTCTGGGACCCATAGCGGCTCGTCGCGTGCTGGAGGTTGTCGCGGCGGCAAGGAAGCAGGGGACGCCGTATATCTGGTGAAAAATATGTGGTTGGATCGCTGGAGTCTGTCGTCCGAGGCGAGGGAGCAAATCCGTTGCTCGGAAATGCCACTCTGCGGGCATTCAAAGTCGACGGCGGACGTCTTCTCGACGGCCGAAACCCAAGTCTTGAAATATACAACAGACATATAACTTGGTGCTCAAAGGCAAAGGTTGAACTCCATCGGTCGCTCTCCTGTAATCCGCGCCTGGCAAAAAAGGCGAGCGCCTTCTGAACAGTAAACTCTCTGACAGATTCCGTGTGTATCGTCGCTCCTCTTCACAATCTCGCGCACCGCCCCGGCTCGCGCGCGCTTTTGTGGTTTGCGCCTGCTCCGTGGCGCGCGCACCCAGCGTTCAAAGAGCATTTTCCTCCTGCTCTTCGCCGTTACTCTCAACGCCTCCGAGTCCGGCACGATCCTTAGTATCGTTGTCCTTTCCCTTCCCCTCAGACTATCCCCCCGTGGTCGCAACGTGCTCCGAAACCCTCCTACCGCCGTGTCAGTGGCCTTCTCAGGCTACGACCGGTCATTGTGTTCTTCTTCGCATGTTCATCTGGGAGCAACAGCTGGCACTGCCAACCAAACGCCAGAGCTCCCCTCCAGTCCAAACCCTCGGAGTCCCAGTTCGTCTGTCGCGCTTGTTACCTTAATTCCATCGTCGATGGGAACAGGAGGAACGCCGTCTTATCTCACAGCATCTTGGCACCAGCAACGGCGGTCAATGCTCTCTATTCACGCTGCAACCCAGCTGGACATATTCGCCAGATTCTCAACAGATTCTAACGGCAGCCTTTCTTGCAGCTACCGAAACGACCGAGAAGTCCGTTGATGACGAGGATGTGAGACCTGTCGGCGAGTATATGGGCCACCGTCCGCTTCTCCTCTCATTCCATGTCCGACGGGCCATTTATTTCATACCTGGGCAAAAGACACGTAACCTGGCGAGCGACAGACGCTTGGATGATACCTATACCTTTCTAATAAGCGTAGGCTCTGTTTTTTTAAAATAAGGCCGCCTCCGAGTCTGACTTCGCGAGTTACTCTTGAGCTACAGTACCGCCGTACCATGGACAATACGTGCGCGCCCCAGCCTGCTCCTTGACCTCTGATCTCATTGGCGGCGAGCGCGATTTTTCATCCTCCGACGTGCACGGCGCGCCTGCCGCAAATTAAATCCTCGCGCGCAGAGCTCAAGAAGTTGAGCGTCTATTTCACCACTTGCCTCACATCGACACCGAATACTGTAAACCAAATAAATATTTTCACAACATTCCCAACTACACAATGCTCGAGACGCTGGCCACTGAGTGCGAATATCTAAGGCGAACCAAGGGTCTATCTAAGGGACTAGAATAGAGAAAAGGACAATAAGAGGGGTTCGGGGCGTCGGCGGGTCCGCGCGCAGGAGCCAAAAGAGAGGCGGGAATATTCCCTTCCTCCTGCGCGTCGTCCTCCGGCGCCACCGCCGCCAGCATTCACCGCCAGTGCGCGGGCCGTCTAGCTCTCCTCCTCGCGTTGGTGCGCGTGCGGGAAGAGTGCGAACCGGATGCGGGCGAGGCGAGAGGTGGGGGCGGGTGCAGCAGCAGGGCATCAGACAGAGGATCGAGGATTCCAGGGCATCCTCTTGCTCTTGTGGGGAGGGGCGGCTTGACATGCCAAGAGTCCATGCAGTCCGTACAACTACCAGGACCTAGTCGGAGGAGAAGGAGGAGATACTGAGCTCATACTGAGGAGATGTGATTGGCTTGTGATTGCATCACTTCGTCCTCCGAGCCAACTTGCACCTCGGATGACCTCCCGCCTCAGCGTCTTACACCCACCCGGATACAACCCGGATATAAGAATCGGTCGACTACTAAATTGCCAGAGACAGAGGAGCGCACGGCGTTCACCCGCCCGTTCCAGAATGTCCTGAAAACTGCAGGGAAGGAGCCGCTCGAGGAAGATGACGACCGGTGGAGGAAAATACACGCCATGGTTCTCGTTGGTGACGGCTCAGAAAAAGGTGCGCGCCCTTGAAGAGTCTACCTGGGTAATATTCTATGCTCATCGTGTCCAGAAGTCGAGGGATTCTTTCTGCACTCTCCCGAAAGAAACCAATTCGTCGCCGGATTGGTACAGGCCATTTCCTGGCACCTTCGAAACTGCACCCATCCAATTTCGCTTGTGCGCGCGCCCCTCCCTCGAATTATAGTCTTCGAACCTCATCATATATTTGCCAATTGTTAGACCGTACAACCCGTTTAGCGCCATCCCCGCTGTTCGTCTATACCGTACCACCCCCAACGAGCCGCCGTGGCTCTGCAGCTGGCTCGCGTCAAGGTCGAAATGGCTGTGGGAGTGGGAAATCTCCTCCCAAGAAAGCACCGCTCAAGAACATCACGGATGCGTACGACTCACGAGAAATCTAAACAATTGTGCGTGTCACACTTCCTCGATTTTCCCTCATTAAATTCCCTGCTATAGAGGAATGGCCAGACGAATACTCGTTGGCGCATGTGCGCTCACTCCCCGCGGGCGCACCCGGAATGGAGACCGCCGCCGTGGCCCTTCGGCTCCCCTTAGTCTTCGACTTTGACCCGTTGTTCAAGCTAGATGCAGACTCGCCGCCAAGGAGCGCGTCTTCACCCTCCTCCGCATCTTCCTCACCCACGTGCTCCCAGAATTCAAAGCATGGAAGGCCAGCCACTCCGGTGCCCTCGAAACATACCGTACGCCCCTCCCATCTCCTCATGGCCGCCGACGCCGACGCCGCGAATCCCAGAATTCGAAAGCGCGCACCTAGAGCGAAAAATCCGTCTTCCGACGCTCGTATCCCTCGGGTTCAAAACATCGAGCACGAGCCGCACGGTCTCCCCTACGCGCAGGCCGCCGAAGCGCTCCAGCTCGAGCCGTCCGAAATCGAAAAGTGGGCCATCGATGGTATGTCCTTCTCCCCGCATCCGCCGGGCCCTTCCTGACCTGGAAATCAGTCATCCGCGTGGGCCTTCTCCGGGAAACTGTCGCAGAGTCTGCATATTACGCGCTCAACGGCGCGGACGTTCGAGCGCGAGTAGTGGGAGGCGCTCGAGATGTGGCTGGTCGCATGGAAGACGGGCCTCGCGGGCGCGCTGGAGGTAGTCGTGGCGGCAAGGAAGCAGGCACACCGTATATCGAGGGGCAGACACAGGCCGCAGTCTGAGTGGTGTACGATATGAGATCGGGGCAATGGAGGCTGTCTTCCGAAGCGAGTGAACAAGCCAGTTGCGTATGCGCGAGAAACCTCTATCTTCATAGTTTCGTTTCCCTCTGTGTATTCGAAGCCGAAGGCGGGCGTCTTCCACGGCCTGAAACCGAAGTCCTGGAATGTACCACACTGGGATACGCATACTCGGGAGGAGCTGTCCACACGGCCGGACTTTGCGCCTTACGCATCATGGATCGTCAGACAGGATACTTGAGGTACCAATTCATCCTGTCGACGGCTGACTTTGGGAGACTACATAGGTCTCATTCCTCGTTTAAGGGACAGGCTTTCCCCGCTGCGCAGTAAAGAGGGCCAGGACTGCTGAGCCGCTGGATAATTTTTATGGAGTGAGGACCGCACGTCGTAGTATTTCTTTCCAGTCATAGTTGTAGTGTACAGGGAAATGCACATTGACTAGTGAAGGGCCGGATTTTCCCTCTTGCTACATAGAAAGTTTCTGTTCGACGGTCTAATCAAACCAAATGGGGTTTTTCCAACTTGGAAAGCCCAGTATGATCCAGGACCTTCATGCCGTCAAGTTTCCGGAGGTTGCGTGAACACTTTGCTTTACCCGCGTCCCCTAGGCGGGATCGAACCTTACCAAATTGTATTTGTGCCGCCTCGTAGGCAGCTCGTGCTCCGGCAAGGTCCATCTCTGCTGCGCAGGTATAGCCAAGTAGCTCTAACATCTGAGCAATGAGAAGGGGTGAACCTAGTGCCTGATAGATCCGAAGGGCTCGTTCGATAATCGCCGGGGCATCGTCGCGCAATGACAAAGCTACGAGACACCTCGCGGTGATGTTCAAAATGTTACCGATGCTACCCGAATAACCAGCTTGTTCTCCTTTCTCCAGTGCCTGCTTGGCGATGGCAAGCGCTTCGGTGTGTTTGCTCTGGCTCGCGTAGATTCGTGCCATAAGAAAAAGACATCTGGAGGTGCTTGCTGGACAATTTAAATCCTCGAATATGGCAGCAGCAGAAGAAAGCGTCTCGAGAGCCTGTTCGTTCTGCCGTGTAGAAAGAAGAAACTCTCCAAGTCCGAGCAAACCACGGGCGACATGGTATTTATTACTCTTGTCATGGGATAGATCCGCCTGTGCCTCCAGCACAAGTAATTCAACCTCTTGAGTGGGCTTGCCCATAGCCCTCCAGGGACTCGCCAGCGCCATCGAGCATTCGCCCGCACGGACGCGATCTGAAGCACCGGGCAAGCTCTTAAAGCCGCGACGGGCATCCTCGAAATGCTGGCAGGCCTCGTTATCACGGTCAAGCCTAAGTAGTATCAGCCCCAGACATTTGCGAGCTTCGGCGACATGACGAGCGCCAACATGAGTATCGGCAACGTGGGGATCATCTCGCACGGCGGATGCGACCTCAAGTGCATGCAGTGCCACCACGGTGCTAGGGTTAGTCCAGCGCTGGTACATGCTAAAGGCAATGAGAGCGTCGAGTGCATCTGGGCGTAGAGTCTCAACGTCGATCTGCATCAAGAGACTCTGGATGTTTGTCTCTTCGGTCGCTAAGGCGGAGAGATCATCTTTGAATTTAGCGTCGTCGGGGATGGATTTATGGGCAAGGACGTAGTTATAACAGGCGTCGTGCACCTGTTGTCGGACTTCGGCTGGGATCCGATCGTGCTGAGCCATGTACGCTTGAACGGTGGAGCGAACAGAGATACGCGCGGTCGCGAATTTCCCATCTTCTTGTTCGATGAGTGCAGCCGTGCGGAGAGTTCTGATAGCATCTGTATACGAGGTCATGCCAGGCGCCCACCAGTGCAGGTTATTGCCGGTTGTCCCAGCTGGGAGAAGGGAGAGGATGGCAAGGAGCGTTAACGCTGCAGTATTCGATTTCATGATTTCGCGATTCACAGACAAGCTAATCGTGCGATCCATGCTGGAGATCATGTCCGGGCCCGCTCTTTCCCATTCTCCCAAGAGATCCTCTGGGGACGCCTGCGAATCCGCCGCATTAGCCGCCATGAGAGTAATAGCAAGCGGAACGCGGCCGATGGCTTTCAAGAGCTCATCCAGCTTTTCATCGACAGTGCCCTGGCACACGCTCTTGAAGGCATCGCGGGCTGCAGCTGGATCTAAGGGTGGGAGGGATTTGTTTTTCCAGACGATATTTTTGGACGGAGGGAAGTCCGAAGTCATGGTGACCAGGAGCGCTACGTGTGATAGGCTCGCTAGCCGATAAATAATGTCCCGGACTTCCTTGAAATTAGCGTCACCGCCAGAAAAGCAAGGGGTTTCGAAGTTATCAAGCAACAACACCCGTCGCTGCTTCGAGTCATCGAGCTCACTGATAAGAGTATCAATTGAGTCATAGGATTCTGCTGTAACGCGAAGCTGGGTATAAAGGCAGCGGAGGAGAATGCTGGCCGAGGGCGCTTCAACGCAGGGCACCCAGAACTGATATTCCTTCGGGAATACCTCATTGACGACAGTGCTCTCCATAACGGCGAGCGCCACACTTGTCTTTCCCATCCCGCCTGCGCCAGTTATGCACACTCGAGGTGACTCTTCATGGGCGAGAAGGGTTGCAATGCTGTCGACGAATTCGTCGCGCCCATACATGCGGTATGCCGGGGGTCTACCTTGTCGAGGCAAGATCGTCGTTGCATGATGCGGCCGGTTGATATTCTGGACCGCTTGTGTGAGTCCCTCGAGCTGGTGACTCATATCGGAAAGTCGATTGTTCACATCCAGGCGAAGTTGATTGTTCGCATCGAGGTATTTTGACAAGATGTCTTGTACAAAGTCCTCGAGGTGGATCTCATGCGCTAGCTGCAAGGCGGGTCAGCAATAATACCTTTAGAGGAAAGCACGACGTGCATGAAATTGTTCCAGAGCCTCGTCCACACGATGATGACATTTGTCGACCGCTTCCTTGTTGGGATTGCGAAAGATGGCGAGGATGATTTTATTTTGCCCTTTGATCTCATCCAGGTGCTCGAGGATGGTGTTGAGAGTTCTGCTGGATGCGATTAGCACATTTCAATGAGAGGCTGGAGGTGAACGAACGATTGGAGCTTCTCGATCCTGCCTTGAAGATCCTCGGAATCTTGACCGTGGACCTCCTCAATGAATATGACTGAGAGCGAAAAAATACGCTTCTGAAGGTCCTTCACACTGTCTTCGATAGCAGTTACGTCCTATGCTTTATGAGACCGTGCCGAAATGCCTTTTGAATATCACACTTACCTCACACGCTTCAAGAACGGTGATCGCAACTTTAACTAACTCTGGTAGGAGGGGCACTGGAATGAAACCGGCCACTCCATCCATAGCGGTAGCCAGCTTCTTCACCGTTTCGACCATGTACTGAATCGTCTTCGGCGAGGCCTGACCTTCCTCATCTGATGCGGGCTATTAAAGCTTTCAGATACTCAGTACTCGTACGTAGAGGAATAGAACATACAATGCCGAATTCCTTCTCCGTGAGCTGCTTGGATTTCGAATTTACTCGGGGGGAAGGAGATGAAAGGCAGTTGCCCATCGTAATTGAGGGCGGTGTGAAGCAAGAAGGGGGAAGTTTTGAAGACTAGACAAAGACTCGTGGGGGTACTTCGCTACTCGGCGTGAAATAGGCACCGTCGTGGAATGAAGCGAGAACAAGGGCATGTAATGGTCATATTAAGTTTATATGAATGCACCAAATTTATACGCCACAACGGGAGCAGACGGCGCCGGCTATAGTGCGACTCAGACTTAAGCACTTGAGGAGGTCCGAGTGGAAAGGGATCCGGAGACAAGGTCTATGCCGGTGCGATGGGCGCCCATTGCAAGATTTCTTCGTCGGATTATAGAGCATTAGCTGAGGATTAACGAGAGAGCCTCTGCAACTGCTAAGCGCTAAGTACGTACACGTCTCAATGCATCGTTTCAGTGTGCTCCAACGAATGTGAGCGTCCCTTGTCAATCGGATTGACACATGGATCGACAAGTACCCAGCGCGCTGTTGAGTAGAGTTCGTCGTGGAATGACAGCTAAGCGAAAAACGATAGACACAAATCATTTGCGAGCAAAGTTCGGGCCGAGCACAGCCTCACCCCATGATGACGCTTGAAATTGTACTGTCCGGCCATGGTGCGGTTGAAAGGTTGGGTCGAAAGCCATCGAGGTTATATATATGTATACGCCCCACTGACGATGCAAAGAAATATACAGTCGTCATAAAAACTTATTTTGTGGGACTCGTCGAGATGGCTAAAATTAGGATTTGTTGCTGGGGCTATGCTCGGCCCGAACTTTGCTCGCAAATGATTTGTGTCTATCGTTTTTCGCTCAGCTGGAATGGTGCAGCCAAAGGCCCAAAACTCCGATCAAATCGGTCGGCGCGATCACGAGTCCCGCCGTTTTCGCACTTCAGTCTTCAGCGCTTCAGCCCTCTGGTCCGCCGCTGGGGCAGTACCCCTCCCACGCGTGATACGAGCACTTGCCACAGATTACTCCGTTCCCAAACCGTTCGCAAGCTTTCTCTGCCGTCTGTGCATACCCACGGTGGCTCGTCGCGTGGAAGTGCTGGAGGTGTTGCGGCGGCGGCAGAGGAAGCAGGGTACGCCGCATATCTGGCAAACGATATGTGGTTGGGTCACTGGAAGCTGTCGTCCGAACCGAGGGAGCAAATCCGTCCGTCGGAAATACCACTCTGCGGGCATTCAAAGTCGAAGGCGTCTCTCTTCTCGACGGCTGAAATCCAAGTCTTGGAATATCCAACAGACATTTAACTTGATACTCAAAGGCAAAGATTAAACACTCAGCGGTCGTTCTCCTGTAATCCGAGCGCGCCCCTCGTCTTGAAGAAAGGCAAGCGCCTCCTTCTATATCGCCTCAGCCTATCCCCCCGCGGTCGCAACGTGCTCTGGAACCGTCCTACTAGTATTTACCGCCGTGGCAGTGGCCTTTCAGACTACGACCGGTCATGGCGCGCGCGCGCGCGTTCTTTCCAGTCACCGCCCAATCAAGCGCCAGATCTCCCCTCCAGCCCAGACTTTCGGAGTGCCAGTTCGTCTATCGCGCTTTTTACCTTTAATTTCATAGTCGATGGGAACAAGTAGAACCCCGTCTTAACTCGCAGCATCTTGGCACCAGCAACGGCGGTCAATGCTCTCTATTCGCGCTTCAACCCAGCGGGACATATTCTCTAGGTTCCAACAGCAGCCTTTCCCCTTCCAACTACCGAAACGACCGAGAAGTCCGTTGCTGATGAGGATGCGAGGCTTGTCGGCGAGTATACGGGCCACCGTTTCATTCCATCTCCGACGCGCCATTTATTTCATACCTGGGCAAATAGACACGTAACTGGCGAGCCACGGACGCTTGAATGAATATACCTACACCTTTTTTTAAGCATGGGCCCGGTTTTTAAAAAAAATAAGGCCGCCTCCGAGTCCGACTACTCGGCGGTACCATGGACAATACACGCAGCTAAACAGCACTATGCGTGCGCTCCGGTCTGCGCCTCGATCTCTTTGGCGGCGGACGCGGTTGTTCATGCGCCACAGGTGTACGGCGCGCCTGCCACAAAATAAATCCGCGCGCGCAGAGCTCGAGACGTTGAACGTATGCTGCATCTCTACCTTAGAGCCTTGCCTGTCTTCGCCGACGCTCCCGTACTTTTGTTTCACATCCTGCCTCACATCGACACCGAATAAACCGGATATTTTCGTAACATTGCCAACTACACAATGCTCGGCACGTCTGGTCACCGAGTGATAAGGTGAAGAGAGGGTCTATCTAAGGGAATAGAATGGAGAGAAAGAACAAGAAGAGGGGTTCGGGGCGTTGGCGGGTCCGCGCGCAGGAGCCAAAAGAGAGGCGGGAACATCTTTCTTTCCGCCTCCGCTTCGTCCTCCGGCGCCATCGTCGCCAGCGCTCACTGCCTGTGCACGGGCCGCCTAGCCCTCCTCGCGTTGGTGCGCGTGCGGGAAGAGCGCGAACCGGATGTGGGCGAGGTGAGAGGCGTGCCACGAGGTGGCGGGTTGGGGGCGGGTGCAGCTTATTGGACATCAGCCGGAGGATCCTCTTGCTCTTGTGGGCGGGAGGCGAAAGAAGGACTCGGAGGAGATGCGATTGGCTCGTGATTGCATCACGCCGGCAGACTCCGAGTCCGCTCTTAGGTGCAACTCCCGCCTCTTCCTGCCTCAGCGTCTTTACACCGACCCAGATACAAGAATTGTTGTCAGAAACGGAGGGCACATTTTCATCCGCCCAATCCAGGATGTCCTGAAAACTGAGCCAGGGAAGAAGGACCGACGGTGGAGGAAAATACTCGCGCATGGCTCGTTGATGACGGCTAAACTGCGCGCCTTTCAAGAGTCTGACTGTGCAATGCTCATCGTGTCCGAGGGCTTCTCTCTGCACTCTCCCAACTCTCCGAAGTAAAACAATTCGTGGTGCAGACCATTTGAATTCCGCCGCACCTTAGGGAAGACCCATCAAATACCGTTCGTGCGCCCCTCCCTCGATTTACACTCACCAAAGCTCATCATGCATTTGACAGACTGTCTGATCTGTTTAACGCCATCCCCCTTTACGATTGTCCGTTTACACCACGCTTGGACTTCGCGACCTCGACGCTGCAGCTGGCTCGCGTCGACATCGAAAAATGGCTGCGGGAGCGGGAAATCTCCTCCGAGGAAAGTCCCGCATTCCTCAAGACCGTCGCGGATGCGTACGAGAAATCTGGGTAATTGTGCGTGTCACACTTCCTCGATTCATCCCTCATTAATTTGATTAAATCCCTGCTATAGAGGAACGGCAGGCGAATACTCGTTGGCGTATGTGCGCTCACTTCCCGCGCGCGCATCACAACGGAGACCGCTGCCGTCGAGACCATCCCCCACAGCCCTCCGGCTCCCCTTCGTTTTCGACTTCGACCCGTTGTTGCAAGCCGGATGCGGTGTTCGCCGCCAAGGAGCACGTCCTCACCCTCTTCCGCATCTTCTTCACCCACGGGCTCCCAGAATTCAAAGCATGGGAGGCAAGCCACCTCAGTGCCCTCGAAAATTACCATACGCCTCATCGCCGCCGGCGCCGACGACGCGAATCGCAGAACTCGAAAGCGCGTACCTGGGCAGGAAATCCGCCTTCTGACCCTCGCATCCGTCGGGTCCAAAACATCGGGCACGAGCCACACGATCTCCCCTACGCGCAAGTCGCCGAAGCGTTCCAGCTCAAGCCGTCCGGAATCGAAAAGTGGTTCTTCGACAGTATGTCCTTCCTCTTTTTCTGCCCGCACGCGCTGAGCCCTTCCTGATCCGGAAATCAGTCATCCGCGCGGGCATCCTCTCCGGGAAACATTCGCAGATGTCGTAAAGCCTGCATATTACACGCTCGACGGCGCGGACGTTCGACTCGAGAAGCGGCTGGTCACGTGAAAGACGGGCCTCGCGGGCGTGCTGGAGGTTCGTCATGACGGCAAGGAAACAGGGCACACCGCATATCGTGGGACAAACACAGGTCGCGGTCAAATCTTCATGCTACATATCGACTCACTCGGAGGGCATTCGAAGCAGAAGGCGGACATGTTCTCGATAGCCCGGTCATGGAATATACAACAGTTTTCCATATGTGCCTCTGCGACCTATTAGCATCCCCTTATCCTCGTAACTCCTGGCGTGATGGCGGTTTAAGGGCCGCTGCGCATAAGTGTTTCCCAATCAGCCTACAGTATTGGTAACCAGCCCAATTCACAAGCACGAAGGATAAATATTCGGAGGACCCAAAGAGGGCAAAGACTGCTGAGCCGCTGGATATTTTTTTACGGAGTCGTACTTTTCAAGCCATACTTGAAATATCCCAACGACAAAAACTCAATCTCAATTGATGACTGTCAGGACACGCCGGATTTCCCCCTGGCTACATAGAAGACTTCTGCCCAACGGTCCAATTACATTCGAGGGGGCTTTTTCAACCGGGAAAGCCCAGTCTGATCAAGGGCTTGCATGCCGTCGAGTTCCCGCAGGTTGTATGTACACGTCGCTTTACCCGCTTCCCCTTTGCGGGATTGAACCTTGCCAAATTGTACCCGTGCCCCCTCGTAGGCAACTCGTGCTCCGGCAAGGTCCATCTTTGCTGCGCAGGTATAGCCAAGCAGCTCTAACATCTGAGCGATGCCAATGAGCGAACCTAGTACCTGATAGGTCTGAAGCGCTCGTTCGATGATCGCAAAGGCTTCGTCGTGCAAAGATAAACCTATGAGATACTTCGCGGTGATGTTCAAAATGTCAGCAATGGTACGCAAGCTGCCAGCTTGTTCTCCTTTCTCCAATGCCTGCTTGGCGATGGCGAGTGCTTCAGTGGGTTTTCTCTGGCGGGCGTAGGTCTGTGCCATATAAAAAAGACACGCGGACGTGCTTGCTGGGGAATCTAGCTCCTCAAATGTGGCCATTGCAGAAGAAAGTATCGCGAGAGCCTGTTCGTGCTGGTGGTTATACCAAAGAAATTTTCCGAGTCCGAACAAACCACGTGCGACGTGGTACTTATTACTCTCGTCATGGGATAGATCTGCCTGTCCCTCCAGCACAAGTAATTCTATCTCTTGAGCGGGCTTGTTCATAAACCTCCAGGTACCCGCCAGCGCCATGGAACATTCACCCAAATGGAGACGATCTGATCCACCGGGCAAGCTTTTGAAGTCGCGACAGGCGTCCTCGAAATGCTGGCAGGCCTTGTCATAATCATCGAGTTCCAAGAATAACTTCCCCAGACATTGGTGAGCTTCGGCGACATGGCGAACGGCAACATGAGTATCGGCGACATGGGGATCATCTCGCAGGGCGGACGCGACCTCGAGCGCATGCAGTGCCACCACGGTGCTAGGTTTAGACCAGTACTGGTACATGCTAAAGGCGATGAGAGCATCGAGCGCATGTGGGCGTAGAGTCTCAGCTTTGATCTGCATCAAGAGCCCCTGGAGGTTTGTCGCTTCATTCGCCAAGGCGGAGAGATCGTCTTTGAATTCAGCGTCGTCAGGGATGGATTTGTGGGCAAGGACGTAGTTATAACAGGTGTCGTGCACCTGTTGTCGGACGTCGGCTGGGATGCGATCGTGTTGAGCCATGTATGCTTGAACGGTGGGGCGAACAGAGATACGTGCCGTCGCGAATTTCCCATCTTCTTGTTCGATGAGTGCAGCCGTGCGTAGAGTTCCGATAGCATCGATAGGCGAGGAGACGCCGGGCGCCCACCAACGCAGGCTATTGCCGGTTGTCCCGGCTGGGAGTAGGGAGAGGATAGCGAGGAGCGTGAATGCCGCGGGATTCGATTTCATGATGTCGCGATTCACCGACAAGCTAATTGTGCGATCCATTTTGGAGTTCATGGCCGTGCCCGCTCTTTCCCATTCTCCCAATAGATCTTGTGGGGATGCTTGCGAACGCTTCGCATCAGCCGCCATGAGAGTAATAGCAAACGGGATATGGCCGATCGCTTCCAAAAGCTCATCCAGCTTTTCATCGGCGGTGCCCTGGCACACGCTCTGGAAGGTGTCGCGGGCCGCAGCTGGATCCAAGGGAGGGAGTGCTTTGTTTTGCCAAACGATGTCTTCAGACGGGGGGAAGTCCGATGTCATGGTGACCAGGAGCGCTACGTGCGAGAGACTCGCTAGCCGATATATGATGCCACGGACTGCCTCGCGATTGGCGTCGTCGCCAGAAAAGCAAGGGGTTTCGAAGTTATCGAACAACAACACCCGTCGCTGCTTCGAGGCGTCGAGCTCGCTGATAAGAATATCAACTGAATCATAGGATTCTGCTGTGACACGAAGCTGGGTATACAGGATGCGGAGGAGACTATTGGGCGAGGTTGCTTCGACGCAGGGCACCCAGAACTGATATTCCTTCGGGAATACCTCATTGACAATAGCCCTCTCCATAACAGCGAGTGCCACACTTGTCTTTCCCATCCCGCCTGCTCCGGTTATGCACACTCGAGGTGACTCTTCATGGGCGAGAAGGGTTGCAATGCCGTCGACAAATTCGTCGCGTCCATACACGCGGTATGCCGGGGGTCTACCTTGTCGAGGCAAGATCGTCGGTGCATGATGCGGCCGGTTGATGTTCTGGACCGCTTGTGTGAGTCCCTCGAGCTGGTGACTCATATCGGAAAGTTGATTGTTCACGTCCAGGCGAAGTTGATTGTTCGCGTCGAGGTATTTTGACAAGATGTCTTGGACAAAGTCCTCGAGGTGGATCTCGTGCGCTAGCTGCAAGGCGGGTCAACGATAATACCTTAAGAGGAAAGAACTACGTGCATGAAATTGTTCCAGAGCCTCATCCACACGATGATGACATTTGTCGACCGTTTCCTTGTTGAGATTGCGGAAGATGGCGAGGATGATTTTATTTTGCCCTTTGATTTTATCCGGGTCCTTGAGAATGATGCTGAGAGTTCTGCTGGATGTGATTAGCTCATTTCAATGAGAGGCTCAAGGTGAACAGACGATTGGAGCTTTTTGATTCTGCCTTGAAGATCCTCTGAGTCTTTACCGCAGACCTCCTCAATGAATATGACTGAGAGCGAAAAGATACGATTCTGAAGGTCCTTCACACTGTCTTCTACAGCAGTCACGTCCTATGTTTTTCTGAGACAGTGCCGAAATGCCTCTGAATATCCCACCTACCTCACACGCTTCAAGGACGGTGATCGCAACTTTAACTAACTCTGGTAGGAGGGGCACTGGAATGAAACCGGCTACTCCATCCATAGCGGTAGCCAGCTTCTTCACTGTTTCGACCATGTACTGAATCGTCTTCGGCGAGGCTTGACCTTCCTCATCTGATACGGACTATTGAAGTTTTCAGATACAGTACGCGCACGTAGAGGAACAGAACATACTGTGCCAAATTCCTTCTCCGTGAGCTGGTTGGGTTTCAAATTTTCTGGGGAGGAAAAGCAGTTGCCCATTGTGATTGAGGGCGGTATGAAGCAAGAAGAGGGAAGTTTGCAGACCAGACGAGACTCGTTGGGCAAAATTCGCTAATCGGCGTGAATTGGGCACCGTGGTGGAATGAAGCGAGCCAGGAACGAATTCGAACGGCATGGCATGGTCATAACTTAATAACTTTATGAAAGCACCAAATTTACGTTGGGCGTATGCTGCATCTCTACCTCAGTGCCTTGCCTGTTTCACCGACGCTCCCGTACTCTTTTGCCTCACATCGACACGAATAAACCAAATATTTTCATAACATCATGCATTCCCAACTACACAATGCTCGACACCGAGCGCGAATATCTAAGGCGAAGAGAGAGCCTACCTAAGGGAATAGAATGGAGAGAAAGAACAAAAAGAGCGGCGCCGGCGGGTCCGCGCGGAGGAGGCAAAAGAGAGGCGGGGACTCTACTCCCTCCCTTACTTGTGCCGTCCGTCGCCCTCGACCTCGGTGTCGACGCGTGAGACCGCTCCCCTCGCCATCTTCATCCATGCATCCTCTTTGTCGAGGTCTTCCGGTTCCTCGACTCCGCTGCACGCTACGCACCTCCTCCGTCCGCTTCTGAACATCTTCCTTTCCGCCTCCGCGTCGTCCTCCGGCGCCACCGCTGCAGGATGTTCACTGCCTGTGCGCGTACGGGAAGAGCGCGAGCCGGATGCGGGCGAGGCGAGAGGCGTGCCACGACTCGGAGGGTGGCGGGCTGAGGGTAGATGCAGCTTGTTGGGGCGTCAGGCGGAGGATCCGGTGCAGCCTCTTGCTCTTGTGGCGGGAGGGGTAGTCGGAGGCGAAGGAGGAGATGCGATCGGCTCGTGATTGCATCACGCCGGCAGACTCCGAGTCCGTTCTTTAGACTCCCGCCTCTTGAGTCTTGCCCGCCCAATGCCCGCCTCAGCGTCTTTACACCCACCCAGATACAAGAATTTCAAGCACCTTGTCAGAAACAGAAGAGAAGCGCATGACTTTCATCCGCCCATTCCAGGATGTCCTGAAAACTGAGGAGGAACGACGTTACTCGCCATGGTTCCCGTTGATGACGGCTAAAGCTGCGCGCCTTTCAAGAGTCTGACTGTGAAATTCTCATCGTGTCCGAGGGCTTCTCTCTGCACTCCCAACTCTCGAATTCTGCCGCACCTTCAGAGCAAACCCATCAAAATACCGTTTGTGCGCCCCTCCCTCGATTTACACTCACCAAAGCTCATCATGCATTTGCCAGACTATCTGATCTGTCTAACGCCATCTCCCTTCACGATTGTCTGTCTGCACCACGCTTGGACTTCGCGACCTCGTCGCTACAGCTGGCTCGCGTCGACGGCTGCGGGAGTGGGTAATTTCTTCCAAGGAGAGCACCGCATTCCTCAAGACCGCCGCGGATGCGCACGAGAAATCTGGGCAATTGTGCGTGTCACACTTCCTCAATTTTCCCTCATTAATCCCTACTAGAGGAACGGCAGGCGAATACTCGTTGGCGTATGTGCGCTCACTCCCCGCGGGCGCACCCGGAACGGAGGTCGTCGCCGTCCAGACTATGGCCCTTCGGCTCCCCTTAGTCTTCGACTTTGACCCGTTGTTCAAGTTGGATGCGGGCTCGCCGCCAAGGAGCACGTCTTCACCCACGTGCTCCAAGAAGTCAAAGCACGGGAGGCCAGCCACCTCGGTGCTCTCGAAACACTACCGCAGACCCCTCCCATCTCCTTACCGCTGCCGGCGCCGACGGGAATCCCAGAACTCTAAAGCGCGCACCCAGAGCGGAAGATCCGCTTTCTGACGCTTGCATCCGTCGGGTCCAAAACATCGGGCACGGCCTTCCCTACGTGCAGGCCGTTGAAGCGTTCTAACTCGAACCCTCCGAGGTCGAAAAGTGGGTCATGGGTGTGTCTTTCTTCCCCCTGCACGCGGCTAGCGATAAAGATTCGGAGGACCCAAAGAGGACCAAGACTGCTGAGCCGCTGCATATTTTTTTACGGAGTGAGGGTCGTCCTTGATAGTATTCAAGTCATGCTTGTAATATCCTAAAGACTGCTACGAACATGCACAAACAATTATAAAAAAAACTCAATTGACTACTGCCAGGACTGGCCAGATTTCCCCCTTGCTACTAGAAGACTTCTGCCCAACCCTCAAATTAGTCCAGACTGGGTTTTTCCAACTTGGAAAGCCCAGTCGCATCAAGGGCTTGCATGCCGTCGAGTATCCGGAGGTTGCGGGTACATTTTGCTCCCGTCATTTCCCCTTGGCGGCATCGAACATTGCCAAATTGTACCCGTGCCCCCTCGTAGGCAACTCGTGCTCCGGCAAGGTCCATCTTTGCTGCACAAGTATAGCCGAGTAGCTCTAAAGTCCAAGCAATGGCAAGGGGCGAACCTCGTGCCTGATTGGTCCGAAGGGCTCGTTCGAGGATCGCCAAGGCTTCGTCGTGCAATGATAAACCTATGAGATACCTCGCAGTGGCGGTCAAAATGTTACCGATGCGACGCAAATCGCCAGCTTGTTCTCCTTTCTCCAATGCCTGCTTAGCGATAGCGAGCGCTTCAGTGTGTTTTCTCTGGCGGGCATAGGTCTGTGCCATATAAAAAAGACACAGGGAGGTGCTTGCTGGGGAATCTAACTCTTCGAATGTGGCCATTGCAGAAGACAGTGTCTCGAAAGCCTGTTCGCACTGGCTATCATACCAAAGAAAATATCCCAGTCCCAATAAACCACGGGCGACATGATATTTGTTGCTCTTGTCGTGGGAGAGATCCGCCTGTGCCTCCAGCGCGAGTAATTCAATCTCTTGAGTGGACTTGCTCATAAACATATGGGCATCCGCCAGCTCCATCGAACATTCACCGGCACGGACGCGATCTGATCCACCGGGCAAACTGCTGAAGCCGCGACGGGCGTCCTCGAAATGCTGGCAGGCCTCATCATAACGGTCGAGTCTCCCGAATATGTCACCCAGACACCGATGAGCTTCGGCGACATGACGAGCGGCGACATGAGTATCGGCGACATGTGGATCATTTCGCACGGCGCATGCGACCTCCAGCGCATGCAGCGCCACCACGGTGCTAGGTTTAGTCCAGCACTGGTACATGCTGAAGGCGATGAGAGCGTCGAGCGCATTTGGGCGTAGAGTTTCAACGTCGATCTGCATCAAAAGCCCCTGGATGTTTGTCTCTTCCTTCCCCAAGGCGGACAGATCGCCTTTGAATTTAGCGTCGTCAGGCATTGATCTATGGGCAAGAACATATTTATAGCAGGCGTCGTGCACCTGTTGTCGGACTTCTTCTGGGATGCGATCGTGCTGAGCCATGTACGCTTGAACGGTGGGGCGAACAAAGATACGCGCAGTCGCGAATTTCCCATCTTCTTGTTCGACGAGCGCTGCAGTGCGCAGAGTTCCGATAGCATCTATAGGCGAGGGGACGCCAGGCGCCCACCAACGCAGGCTATTGCCGGTTGTCCCAGCTGGGAGTAGGGAGAGGATGGCAAGGAGCGTGAACGCTGCGGGATTCGATTTCAGGATGTCGCGATTCACCGACAAGCTAATCGTACGATCCATTTTGGAATTCATGGCCGTGCCCGCTCTCTCCCATTCTCCCAATAGATCTTCCGGGGATGATTGTGAACGCTTCGCATCAGCCGCCATGAGAGTAATAGCGAACGGGATATGGCCGATCGCTTCCAAAAGCTCATCCAGCTTTTCATCGGCGGTGCCCTGACACACGCTCTGGAAGGTGTCGCGGGCCGCAGCTGGATCCAAGGGAGGGAGTGCTTTGTTTTGCCAAACGATGTCTTCAGACGGGGGGAAGTCTGATGTCATAGTGACCAGGAGCGCTACGTGCGAGAGGCTCGCTAGCCGATAAATGATGCCGCGGACTTCCTCGCGATTGGCGTCGCTACCAGAAAAGCAAGGGGTTTCGAAGTTATCAAGCAACAATACCCGTCGCTGCTTCGAGGCGTCGAGCTCGCTGATAAGAGTATCAACTGAATCATAGGATTCTGCTGTAATCCGAAGCTGGGTATAAAGGCGGCGGAGGAGAATACTGGCCGAAGGCGCTTCGACACAGGGCACCCAGAATTGATATTCTTTCGGGAATACCTCATTGACAATAGCACTCTCCATAACGGCAAGTGCTACACTTGTCTTTCCCATCCCGCCTGCGCCAGTTATGCACACTCGAGGTGACTCTTCATGGGCGACAAGGGTTGCAATGGCGTCGACGAATTTGTCGCGCCCATACATGCGGTATGCCGGGGGTCTACCTTGTTGAGGCAAGATCGTCGGTGCACGATGCGGTCGGTTGATATTCTGGACCGCTTGCGTGAGTCCCTCGAGCTGGTGACTCAGATTGGAAACTTGATTGTTCATGTCCAGGCGAAGTTGATTGTTCGCGTCGAGGTATTTGGACAAGATGTCTTGGACAAAGTCCTCGAGGTGGATCTCATGCGCTAGCTGCAAGGCGGGTCAGCAATAATACCTTTAAGAGGAAAGAACTACGTGCATGAAATTGTTCCAGAGCCTCATCTACACGATGATGGCATTTATCGACCGATTCCTTGTTGGGATTGCGAAAAATGGCGAGGATGATTTTACTTTGCCCTTTGATCTCATCCAGGTGCTCGAGGATGATGTTGAGAGTTCTGATGGGTGTGATTAACACATTTCAATGAGAAGCTGGAGGTGAACAGACGATTGGAGCTTTTGGATTCTGCCTTGAAGATCCTCTGAGTCTTTACCGCGGACCTCCTCAATGAATATGACTGAGAGCGAAAAGATACGCTTCTGAAGGTCCTTCACACTGTCTTCAATAGCAGTCACGCCCTATGTTTTTCTAAGACTGTGTCGAAATGCATTTGAATATCACACCTACCTCACACGCTTCAAGGACGGTGATCGCAACTTTAACTAACTCGGGTAGTAGGGGCACTGGAATGAAACCGGCCACGCCATCCACAGTGGTAGCCAGCCTCTTCACCGTTTCGACCATGTACTGTATCGTCTTCGGCGTGGCCTGACCTTCCTCATCTGATGCGGGCTATTGAAGCTTTTAGATACTCAGTACTCGTACGTAGAGGAATAGAAACATACAATGTCGAAATCCTTCTTTGTGAACTTCTTGGATTTTGAATTTACTCGGGGGGAAAACGATGAAAAATGGTTTCCCATTGTAATTGAGGGCGGTGTGAAGCAAGAAGGGAGTAGTTTTGAAGATTGGACGAGGACTCGTTGTTGGGTGTAATTCGATGCCCGGGGTTAAGTGGGCCTGCAAGACCACCGAGGTGGTGGAAAGAAACGAGGACGAGGTGCGGCGTGCGGAAGAGTCATCTTAACTCTGTGTAGATAAGTTTAGTACACCACAAGGCACCACAACGGGAGTAGACGGACTATAGTGCAACACAGGAGGCACTTGCCACGGAAGGAGGAACTCCGAGTCTTGAAGAGAGACATGGTCTACGTTCACTATGAAAATACTTGTTTATTGCATTACTGTAGTTGAGAATCAACGAGAGCAGTAGCTTGCGGCGAAGCTGTGATATTTTAGGGCAACAGTAGGGCAGCTGCTGCGTACAACGCACCGTTTCAGCATGGTCCCACAAAGATACGATTGACTAGTCGAGGAATCAGCGTTCCCTGTAAAGCAAATACCGTGCGAACCTGGGAAGTCGCGTTCAAGCCTGTTCAAGTTCAACAAAGCTCGCTTATACTCGCTTTTGAGGCCGGTGCTGTCGCATGGCAGTACGAGTCTGGTCCACTTTTTTCCAACGCTTTCGCTGCCCCCAAGTTTTCCGAAGTGAACAGTGAGCCAAACCAAAGCAAAACGCGAACGTTGACAGCTAAGTGAGAAACGATAGACACCTTTGTGTTTCCAAGCAAAGTTCAAAAGCAGTTGCCCATAGTGATTGAGGGCGGTATGAAGCAAGAAGAGGGAAGTTTGCAGACCAGACGAGACTCGTTGGTTCAGAACGAGGAACGAGCGAGGGAGTCTGTCAAGAGAGACTAACTCGTTGGGTAAAATTCGCTAATCGGCGTGAATTGGGCACCGTGGTGGAATGAAGCGAGAACGAGCCAAGAACGAACGGCATGGCATGGTCATAACTTATTAACTTTAGGAAAGCACCAAATTTACGTTTGGGCGTATGCTGCATCTCTAGCTCAATGCCTTGCCTGTTTTCACCGACGCTCCAGTACTTCTATTTCACCTGTTGCCTCACATCGACACGAATAAACCAAATATTTTCATAACATAATGCATTCCCAACTACACAATGCTCGACACGTCTGGTCGCTGAGTGCGAATATCTAAGGCGAAGAGAGAGCCTACCTAAGGGAATAGAATGGAGAGAAAGAACAAAAAGAGCAGCGCCGGCGGGTCCGCGCGGAGGAGCCAAAAGAGAGGTGGGGACATCATCTTGAACCCTCTGCCCTCGACCTCGGCGTCGACGCGTGAGACCGCTCCCCTCGCCATCTTCATCCATGCATCCTCTTTGTCGAGGTCTTCCAGTTCCTCGACTCCGCTGCACGCTATGCACCTCCTCCCTCCGCTTCTGAACAACTTCCTTTCCGCCTCCGCGTCGTCTTCCGGCGCCACCGCTGCCAGCAGTGCCACGCGGCTCTGCAGGATGTTCACTGCCTGGGCGCGTGCGGGATGAACGCGAGCCGAATGCGGGGGAGGCGAGAGACGTGCCACGACTCGGAGGGTGGCGCGGATGCAGTTTGTTGAGCGTCAGGCGGAGGATCCGGTGTAGCCTCTTGCTCTTGTGGGCGAGAGGGCGGCTCAAGCGCTTGGTCTTTGGTTCAGGCGGGGGCGGCTCAAGAGTCATGGGCGTGATCTTGAGAAAGACAGCGATGGCGAGCTTGAGGAACGTCTTGCGGGGGAGGGACGAAGCAATGGGTGGCAGGTTCGTCGAATAGCGGGCTTGACGTTGTCGTTGCTGGTACCTGTGAAAGGCTCAGTAGTCTTGCCTTGACGAGAGTCTGCTGTCGTCTTGCTCGCGGGAGGCAGGAGTCCCCGGCGAATGCCGTCTTCGTCTTGAGGTCAACTGCCATCATTGATACAAGCGGCCGCTCGCTTGATAAGAGCTCTTCTCTGCCCACCAAACCAAGATGACTGCGTCGAGGCTCTCGAGGCGAATCCTCGAGGCCTCTAGCTCAAACGGCGCAACTTCCGTCTAGCTCGATTCTCGAATTTTACCCACAGAGGCGCAATCCGGAATTTAGAACGAAAGACCTTCGCATTTGCTTGATATCCGTCGCTCAACCTTTTAGCTCTGTGGCTGTCAGCGACCTTGTACAATAAACTTTGGTTCGGCGATTCAACCTCCTCCGAGTCGCTCGCATCCGACCATGCGGCTCTCCTGCGCATTAGCCCGATTTCCCATCCTTCTCCTCCTGCTCTTTGCTGTTACTGTCAGCTCCTCCGGCACGATTCCTTGTATCATTGTCCTTCCCCTTCCCCTCAGAATATCCCCCCATGGTCGCAGCATGCTCTGGAAGCTTCTTCCCGCCGTGCCAGTGGCCTTTTCAGACTACGACCGGTCATGGTGCTCTTTCCCGCCTCGCATGTTCATCTGGGAACAGCAGCCTGCGGTCAGTGCCACTACCAACCAATCGCCTGAGGTTCTCTCCAACCCAGATGTTCCGAGGACGAGCCCACCTATCGTGTCCCGTACCCTCAATTCCATCGTCGACGAGAGCATAGGCAAGCCTAGCTTATCTACCAGCACATGGGCACCATCACCGGTGGTCGGTCCTCTATTCATTCTGGAACTCGACTGGACATATTCCCTAGATCCCAACGGCAGCCTCTTCCCACTCAACTACCGGGACAACCGAAAAGTCCAACGTTGCTGACGAGTATACACCCCAAGGCCTATCGGCGAGTATATGGGCCACAGTCCGTCTCTTTTCTCATTCCAACTTCGACGGACCGTTTATCTTATACATAGGCACCCGATCTCCCAGCACCAGCACCGCGCGACGAGCGCGCTCCCTCACGACCGGCGTTTGCTGTTCGAAGCCCGAAGCCCCCGCGCCGCGGCCTAGAAACGCGCGCAAGTGCACCAGTACATATTCCCTGAGCATCCGCCGCGATGTGCTCCGTTCTTATGAAACGCAGGCTCCTCGCACCGAAAGTCCTAGACGGCAATCCGGCCGTGCACCAGACAACTGTACAGAACACGGTGAAGCTCCTGGGATATCGGCGAGTATGTGGGCAAATGTATGTGCTCACGCCCTCTCATTTCAAACTGGATTTCACAATGTCGTGCATAGGCTCCATTGAGCCCTTCTCGTCCACGCAACGGGAACTACGTGCCTCGGAGGTAACTTCGGAAATCAGACTGAGAGCCAAGTCGCAGACTCTTCAAACCCCAGGCGGTTGTCTTACGAAAAACATACGATATTTAATGACATGTAAGATATCAAATGCTGGTGTAAAATCCAGACACACATATGTAATCTATAAGACCGCACTAAGCCTTTTCGTCGAGGAACTCTGAAACCTCCTCGGTTTGAGGATGGATCTTGCGCTCATGTGCAGCCAGCTCGGGATCGATCTGCTCTTCCCGCTGAACGTATTCAATCGGGACAATGCTGGAATCACGTTCAATGGGAAGAACCATGTCGACGAGGGAACCAAAGCACGCACACGTCGTCCTCGAGGAAGTATTTGGTGTCTTTGACCTCGCGGATGCAGAGGAAAGTCATGATGACGAGACCTAAAGCCTGCAGCGCGAAGCAGTACCCGAGTTCCTTCATAGATCTTTTCTCAATAGTGTTCCTAGGATAAGATGATGTAACGCACTCTATGGAAGTCGAGTAGGGTGGAGTCTATGCCGAAACAGACGCTATAGTAATGCGCGTGAGCTGGAAGAGCCGTCGGGCTAGCGGCGGGACGCGTACCTCATTCCCGCGGAAATGGTACCCTTGAAGAGACCCGCGTAGCGGGCGAGCCGGGTAGGCGAGTTCGTCATCGCTGACAAGATCCTCAAACGAATGTAAATACGAGGGTTTGTGAGTGAGAGTACTGTGGCCACTCACCACATGCAGACCATGGAATACGTGACATAGAGTGCACCTAGACAGGTAAATTCAGAAAAGGAGCAGGCAATATTCATGAACAACGCGCCAAATATCATGTAGAGTATGGCAAAGCCAACGAATGGAGCGGTGTCCGTCCAATCATACGCCGGCCCCGCGATGGAGCGGTCGAGGTTCTTGCCCGCCATCCATCCGAGCTCGCCGCACCAGCCGCCCAGGGTCAGAAGCGTAAGCGCGGCTAGTCCACACAGCCCGCGGGTGCGCCGCGTCATCTTCTTGTTGTCCAAGATCGGCACGAATATCAGGACGCCGGGGATTTGGGCGAAGGAGTAGAGAACGCCGAGGAGGGTGCGCGAGCGCAAGTTGAAGGCGTAAGCTGTATCATCGAATCAGACAAAATGTGTATCCAGGTAATAACGCGAACGTGCCATTCAGCGAAGGCTGGATCCCTATCGGAAGTTCAGTAGCGAACATTACCGGCACTGGGCACGCGTCTCAGCATGCAATTCAACAAACGAAGGTGAAACATACTGAGGAGCATCAGTTTCCAGTCAGTGACCATGCTAAGAACGCCCTTGATCTCTTGGGCGAGCGTTGTGGTCTCTTTGGTCGTAAATACGGCGATTTTAGTCCCATCATCCCGAACGACGCTTGCGGGGTTGACGATGAAAAGCGCGGAAACGACGGAACCGCAGCACATCAGCGATAGGAATATGGCGTAGACGGAGGTGGGGACGCCATCGCTGGTGGTGGAGTTGGCGGAAAGCCCGAAGCCAACTGCACTCCCAATTGTAGCACCTTTTAAAAGTGGTCAGACACAACGAACCGACATGACAATTCATCCTGGTCACCTATGCCAGTGATGACTCCCTGAATGGCGATATACTTTCCCCGCTCAGCCTCAGTCGAATATGCGATCCCAAGATAACCACTCGTCGACCAGAGCCACCCGGCCGAGAAGCCAAGGATAATCCCAGAAAGGATCGCGAACCATTCGTGCCCTGTAGCGTCAAAGTACCAGAATGCGGCGACGCTGTGTGGGGGAAATAGGTATATATACTCCACGAAGTCTGTAAACCTACTAAACCGGGTAACCAATCGCGCCAATCTTTCAAGACTGTCAACCTTTACATCCCAAATAAGCTGCGAGTACATACTGTCAAAGTCCACCTTGGACCGATGAGATTCAGCAGGACACCGGCACCCCAACCGCTGAATGTGTAGATGGCATAGAGGGTCTAAGAGGTGCGGATTGTCAAGAACGGTAGTTGTAGGTTAACATATACACACCGAGTTGACGATGGAAGCCAGATGGGTCGAAGAGGCGCGTCCGCCGCCACTACCGAGGGCTAAACTCTCATGAGCAGATACTTTGAGCAGTTAAGAGATGGGCACCGACCACCAAGCGCAGTGAAGATCCCTGGGGTGAGCGCAAGCACGACTCCAGCAATGTAATTCTGGATGAGCGGGGAGTTCAGCCTCCATTTGGGTAGGGTGGTCGACATTTGTCAGGGCACCAAAAAAACTGGCAGCTGGGGTTTTATGGACTCCATATCGAGAATCAGATGATGAGGGGGGGCTTCCGAATCGCTATCTGGAGTTATGGATATCTAGCTATCTTCCCAGTTATCTTGGAAGTTGCTTCGCGGCTTGAAATTCCGGGTAAAGGCTCCACCGCTCTTAAGTGGTTGCTCTTCGACCATGTTGGGCCCAGCAGGATGCGATTTATTGATTGGTCAGGACATGGATTCGTGAGTGTATATTAGAGACGAGGCGGAACAGCTGAGCGCAACTGAGCGCTGCCAGTGACGTTCGCAAGACGCTCGCCAGGTTTGACGTGATGTTACTGGTGTGACTTTGACCTAGCCGACTGAGCCGAGCAACAGCCGAGTCGACGCTTTGACCTCTTCTGATTTGTCATGACGCAGCGTTCGGCCGACCTATGTATTTCAAGCGCGATAATGAACTTCAAGGCCCTCAACCCAGATGCCAAACTATCCTATATTTCAGGATATCGGCGCTTTGCCCACCTACTCAGACGCGCGATTCGTTAATTTGGATGGTAAGACCTCCTTCTGTACTTCAAATAGATGCTGAGATTCACCCAGGAACTGGCCCAGTCATAGAAGCCAACACAGCATGCCGATCCTACGACACGTACACCAGCGACCGCTTCATTCGCTCTGTCTCGGGGCCTGTCGATTCGTGCATCCAAATTAGTGACAGTATCCTGGTCTGCCCGTCCCCGGATCGAGCCATCAAGGCAATCTTCCGTCAAGACCAAGGTCGCTTATGGCTTGAGATATTTTCGAAGGCCGGAATAGCCAAACGCGATTTGCAGTCATTGCATGGGCAAATTTACACAGATCCAAGCTTTGGGCCCCTCGGGGGACGCGACGTTAGTTGGAACGCGACTGGGACCCAATTCGTCTATGTAGCCGAGACTTTGGTGCCGGAGGAAAACAAGGATGATTGTAAGATTTATCATGCTCTGGAATCATAACATAACCCCTCCAACTCTTTTCACAGATTTACCAGATTTCGGAGATGCTCTTCTCGACAAAAAACGTCCTGGAATCTTCCTGGCCGACATACCCACCCTTACTGTTCGCATAATTGTATCTCCGGAGCAAGATGGCTCAATAGCGTATGGCCAACCTGTGTTCACGTCACCCACTTCCATCGCTGCGGTCGGCTATGGCGCGCTAGATGACGGTCGCCGCACTGGTCTCATATATTGCCAGAACCGACTTGCTCGTCTTTATCACTTTGACCTCACGACGCAAAGTGCAGGGACGCCCTTGACCCCAGCAGATCGCTCTGTGCGAAGCCCCCGTGTTGGTCTTGGCCATCTTGCCTACATCTCCAATGCGCAGGGCGGGCCCCATGGATCGTGCGCTCAGCTCCATGTTCGCCCCCTCCCACTCGGCTCGTCAGTCTCCCCGGATGACGTACTCGTGCCCACTGTCATGCATGCCTCCGAGTCGGAGTTCCCTGTACGCATATATTCCCATTCACTTCGCCGTTTGCCTAACCGGCTCGCATGTATAGGGACTCTATCTTGATCAACTCCCTTCGGAGCCATTCCTCCTTGTTGAAGGCGTCCCGCACATCGCGTTGAGCTCTGGATGGCGTTCACGTACAGTTCCTCTCCTAATATCCCTCGACACCAAGACTGTTACGAACCTCGCGCCATGCCCCCTCGCGGGGGTCATCCAGCCTGAAGCACTTATGTCGTACAAAGTATTTCGCACGGACGGGTCTTCCCGAATCCTCGCATCGCGCAGCTTGTTGAATCGCGCCGACCAACTCGTCATGTACGACCTCAAGGGCAAGCGCGAGTGGGTTCTTTTGACCGGTGAGCATTTCCACTTCTCATTCTATTTGCCGCTGATTTCTACAGCAGCACCGCCCGCCCACGAGCTCATGTCTCAGCTGGCGGTCAGCACCATAACTATTCCGGACGTCCAAGCGACAGAAATCATCGTTGTCGCCGCTTCGCCGAGGATCAAACACACCCTTGCGGAACTTGCGATTGCCCCGCATGCGAACTGCGTCTACGCTGGGCCGACGGATGTCGATGTAGACCTGAAGAACCTCGCTATCCCTCCCGGTATATCTCTCACCTTGACGCTAATCGCTGCTAATTCCCGATGACAGTTGTCCATATCCCACATGGAGGACCGCATATGCATTCGAGCACAGCGTTGTGGCCCCATTGGACGAGTTTGTCCGTCGCCTCTGTTTTGTATCGTATTACACCGTTAACAGAAAATCAGGGCTATTACCGGTTTCACTGTCGTCTTAATCAAGTCAGTTTCCTCTACTTTGTCTCTTGAAAGCCTCTTATCGTCGATCTGTGTAGTTTTACGGGCTCAACAGGTCACTGAAATCCGTCTAGGGCGTTATCATGGCTGAGTTTCATTTGTTTAGGATTTGGACAAGACGCAGTGGAAGCGCTTTTTGGGCGCGTGGGAGACGTAGACGTCAAATCACTGCATAGAGTGTACAAGTATCTTATCGATGCAAACCTCGCCAGTCCAGCGGCAGGGAAACAATTCATCGAAGGCTTGAGCCATGGCGGTTTTCTTACGTACGTAAAGGTCTCGTACTTGCATCCATGCCCCGATTTTGAAAACCTTTGCAGTGCGCACATGACATCTCAATATCCTGCTCTGTACCATGGCGGAATCCTCCGAAACCCGGCAGTTGACCTCGCTGCTGCGTTCTTGCACGGGTCGGACATCCCGGAATGGGGCCCCAACGAAGGTGCGCTCGACCGTCCTTGTATTAAGTATGCGGGTGCCAACCTTGCTTGCCGGCAGTTGGATTATACCACGGGCCGGGCGAACACGCGGCGATGCCTATCCGCTTGTCGACGGCGGAATACGAAACTTTGGCCGCTGCATCGCCCATTCACCGTGCTTCAGACGTGACTGCCGCGACGCTCGTGCTGCTGTCTGCGGACGATCGCAGGGTGCGCCCGTCGCAGGGCTTGGCCTGGTACCACGCGCTCAAGCGCGCCGGGCGGGTCAGGCTTGCGTGCAAGATGTTTCCGGGGGAGATCCACGCTTTAGATGGTGTAGAGGCCGAGTGGAAGGCGTGGAAGGCGTCTTTGGCGTGGTACGAGGGCCTCGTGAATTGGGATTGAGTGTACGACGAGTGAATTTGTTTGTAATGCTGTACGACGATCGTCTCCGATTGCTGGACCGTGTCTGTGCTCAATGTTCCACCTTGTTTCGTCAAAATCCTGTGAGCCCGGACGGTGGCGAACCCTATCACCAGCTTGTTGGATTTCCATTCATATGTGCAGGGCTTCCGATGTGCTCCATCGTTTCCTTCGTGAAGCTCTGCGCTAGAAGAAACCCGAGTGCCTCTACAAGAGTGTAAACGAGAGACGCTGGCGAGAAAATCCTTCTTTTAGCCAGGGTTGCACTAACAATGATCGCCTTGTGTGCGGCAAGACTTTCAGACCTCACACTTCCTCGTACCGTGCTCGTCCACAAAGCTCGTCCCGACATGGCAAGGGGAGTACATGTATATAAATATGCTGCAGTACGAATTACAAGATTATGCCACGGGATACGGTGCATACTTCCAATACCTGGGTTGGGATGAGTTGCAGTCAACCTTAGTTGATGATATTGCCTACCCAGAGTACTTTGGAGCGAGGAACCATGGAACTACCACGCGCTTCACAATCCAGGGGAACGGCGGCCATATTTCTTTCAGCTCCGGCGGAGTGTGGCTGGGCAGAGATAAATGAGCAATTTAGCACGTCACTCCGTCGGAAGAAGTGCGACTAACCATCGCATAAACGGAAGTGTGATGTACTTTTCCGAATGAGCTCGGATGTAGACCATGAGATCCTTGCCTGCTTGGGTGAGTTCTTCGGCCGTGAAAACCTTCAGCTTCTCCGGGGCCAAATCTTCCACCTCCTCGTCGAGATGTTCGAACTGTTCCGAATTGTGAACAGCCCGCTCTGTTCAGGGGCGAGAAAACACGCACGAGAGGCCCGCCTAGTGTGATCATCATATCCTTCAGCTTTGCGCCGTCAAACGCAGCATGGTTGGCGACTGATTCATCGATATATTTGATGATGCCGGTCAATCCCTCGGCGACGACGACGTGTTGCTCCACCTCAGACGAGAAATCTAGCTTTTGGCTAAGGAAGGGGAACAGAACCTCCTCCTCAGAATCGTGGTGCCCAACAATGGTAGACTGCGAAGTTCGTAAAACATGCGCGCGAAAAGAGAGATGCAGTCTCACCGCCCATGCGCGACAATACCCGAGAAAGTTGTCGAGATCATCCATGGGTGGGTTGTCGAGGTGAGGGAGTATCGTCTTGTAGGCCAATTTGTAGAGATCGTGCGCTAGACGCCATGAGATACATACCAGTCACTTCATGCTCCAGGAACGTACTGTTCGCCATGTTATACTGCAGCGCTACATACGGATCCGTGGGCGAAGACATTGCGGAGGGGCTCTTCGCGGTAGGGTAGAAGTAAACGGCTGAGATGGCACCAAGGAGAACGATAAGGGTCAACCTGAGGTTCAGAGGCATTTATACTCGAGGTGGTATACCACACGTAAATTGCGCGGCTTTCGGCTCACGGCATTCGCTGTCGCTGCGATCTTTTACTGTCGTTTGCATAAGTCCGTGAAAACACGAAAAAAAAATCGCGGAGTCACGTGCCAGAAGAGGAACTCCCGAGGATATTTCCACAATAACTATTATACAGATAAAAAGCATTGATTACAGGTTGCAAGGTTCTTCGGACCTCGATTGATGTCTCAAATCAACATGCCGATCCTGCCGGACCAGGTGACATTGAACAAGATAGCAGTGATCAGTGATGGACGGCCGGAAGGGATATATTGATGTCCAGACATGACAAAAAATACTCAATTCATACATCCTCTTAAGCATCCCCCAAGCATGGTGAGGCCTGAGTAAAAAGACACGTGACTGCGCAATTTTTTTTCGTGTTTTCACGGACTTATGCAAACAACAGTACTGCGATTTTAAAGATGCCGCGCTGTGCCGGCTACACCTGGCAGCACCAGGCAGCACCCAGACTGTGCTTTGATGAGTTGAGGCCATTTGAAGACCGCAGCTAGCCGCTAGCTAGCCTCGGAATCGGGCGAGCCTCGGCCAGAGCCGCCTATGTATTATGAAAGGTGGAACGCGACATAAACCGATCGACGAATCAGGGTAGCCCGATTACATGACGTTCAAATTTTGGTTCAAAACTGTTTATGCTCGGAACCTTCCAGCTCACGGAAGGCCGCTTTATCCGATTCCAATTTCTTCCTGGAAATAATTGGCTCAACCACATGAAGACCCCTGAGCAACTCCTGACCGCCCGGCTCTCGGGTCTAACTCGGGCCGACATGAATCTCAAAGGTTTCTCTCGCACCATTTATTATCGAACGAGGAATTGGATACGATAAAGCGTCTGTCAAGAGAGACTACTCCACTACATCACTACGACACAGAGCCTTCAGTATCATGAGTTGTCCAGACTGTATATCTGGCGCCTTGCTGGAAGGTCAACCGACAGGCTCCTTTGACATTCATGGCGCCTACTACGCTTCGGGACCAACCGCTGCTTCGGAGGCTCAGAAAACCCGGGTTATAATTCTCCTTACCGACGCGTTGAGTCTCGCATGACAGTAGGTCGTACAACATCTGATATTTCCTTCAGATTCGGACTCCCGTTAACCAACTGCAAACTCATTGCCGACAAACTAGCTTCACGACTGGCCTGTGACGTCTGGGTGCCTGATATTTTTGCTGGCAAGTTCAGCCTTTATTTTCTTGCATTCAGGAGCTCTCAAGGATCCGTGACCAGGCAAGCCATTGATGTCGGCGGACATCATAATTCCCAGCCGCGCAGGAGAAAAAATATCCTTCTTTCATTGGGTCCAATTCTACTGGGCCTTGATATTCAGAATTCCGTACGTCATTGCAAGCAGGCCCACGATTGTCGATGCGAGGCTTTCCAAGGCATGTAGCTTCCTCGTGCATCTCGCTCATGTATTTATCTCGCCCAATTACCAATTACAGTTTTTTCAAGCTCTTCGGGAGCGAAAGAAGTACGAGAAGATCGGTGCCGTTGGATACTGTTTCGGTGGATCCGCCGCAGTTCGTCTTGGCGCGACCGACGCCATCCAGAGCGCAGTCGTGTGCCATCCCGCCCCCTTTTCGACAGACCAACTCAAAGCCTTAAAGGTGCGTTTCCTCATTCATTTATGCTGCCCAGCTAAATTTTCTGGCAGGTGCCCACTTCATGGGTATTTGCAGAAGGTGATCTGGATGGGTCAAAAATTCAACAGTTTTTGATTGGTCGCAGATGACATATTTTTCAAGCCGGAAAAGCGCTTGGAAGTCGGGGCCGTTTTTGCCGAGCGGAAGGATAAAGACACGTTTGTTGACTATGAATGTAAAGACTATAAAGGTGCGTGCCATCTTTGGCAGCCATGGTGTAACTAAATTCTATGCCCACCGGTGCAACAGGTACCACACATGGTTTTGCCTCGCGCCCAGACCTCAAGTATCCAGAAATCAAAGCGGCTTTCGAGCAAGCGTTGGAGCAGACTGTCGCATGGTTCAACCGGACCCTTCTTGTGCAGTAGTTTTTCTTCTCCTTTTCTTTGCTTAGTGAACTATACCTGGGTTCCGTGTTCTTTTCGGATCGAGGAGTATGTGCGTCTCCGCTCATTCCCCTATGCCGATGTGTACTGCCCTGATCAATAAAGTTGAAAATCCCACTCTGGTCCGTGTTCCGAGCGAACGCGTGGCGAACGACCAAGTATCCTTCTTCTTCGCTGATTGTTTTCGGGACCTAAAGGTTTACTAATTACTTGGGAAGGTTAGCGGCACGGCCCGAACGTCCTTCCTCATCTAGAGCCAAAACCGGGTGATGTTATACATCCGCAGACCTTCGCTTGAACACTATCAAACCGTATACTTGGAATGGAAGCTCGCGTCGGTCGTGGCGGTGTATACCTGTTCGATGACATCAACTCTCTGTTTCTACCTGAATCGTTTACTGTCTGCGGCTGGATGTTTGGTTCTGCGGAAGCATACGAGGCCTTCATTGTGCATGAAAATTATATGCCCGACCGACGCGAATGCGGGCATGTTTCTGGTGCTAATGAGACCCAACCACGCTAGAATGATCAGCATAATTTATCCAACGAGCATCGAAAAGAAAGCAAGAAAAAAAACCGAAACGCCGGGCTGATTCGTCTCGACTCCTTCGGGATACCGTTCCTCCTCGGAGATCCGTCCTTACTTGGTGCATCGAGCGGCCCGCTTTATCTTTCTCGTCTGCGATGTTGAAGATTTCTGTGCGTGCCAGATCAACGCCGTGGTCAACCCTTTTCACTCCCTCGGGAAGTGTAACATGGAAATTCCTCGTGCCTCGGTGATCCAATCCTCCCTTTGTGCATCAAGCGGCCCGTGAAATTATGGTGAAGCTATCTGTGCGTGTTCAGCTCAACTCACTCGTTTTGTTTCACAACCACACCTCATCCTCGGAATTACATACTCTTTGTGGACTCAAATTTCACGGTAGCGCCTTAAAGTTATTATTCAGCTCGCAATATTGGAGACCCCTGTCCGCTCCTCGTCTCGGCTCGTCTAGTATTTCGATCTCGGACAGGGATACAACAGGATTTAACTCACCGTGATGGTATCATAATATGGCCTGCATATGCTTCACGGTATTTATTCAATAAACGGCCGGAGATCTTGTCTGATCGGGGGAGCCCAGTGATATTTCGGGTTCCACCGCACGTATAAAACAAGGTAATGAATTCCAACCTCGATAACATTGACCTATGCATCCCAACCGCAGCCACCCGTCTTCCTATCCTGCGACGGCCCCGCCTCCGGGACACCAGAGAAATCGCATTGCGTGTTCGAACTGTCGCCGGCGCAAGATCAAAGTAAGTGACGCGCTCCTCCAGCCACAGACATTATTTTCTCTCGGTCTGACCAAAATATACTAGTGCATTACGAAAGAGAAACAACCCCGCTCTCCGTGCGAGCGGTGTGCGAAAGAAGGGACGACATGTGAATATGTCGCAATTACCAACGAGGAGGACACTTATGGGAGCGGTAACACCGCACCACCCGCCCCGCGTTGGGTCGAGCCCCTCGATCCAGAATCATATGCGCGAAGCAAGGGCGGGTTTCGGCCTCCGGCGCCGCAAGCGCCTCAGGTACCGGGCATGTACGCTGGTTATGGTGCACAACCCGCTGGCCCACCAGGTGGCCCGATGGCGATGGGCCAGCAGCCTGGATATTTCCACCCGTCGCAGTATCCTCCCTCCAGCTCAAGCGCTCAAGGCAACTTCCCCGGAAATCAGTTTCAGCCTGGAAATGCTCCCTACCCGGGAGCGGGTGCCCCGCACGTTCATTACGGTGCATTCCCCGGACCTGCCAAGTCCATTTATCCGTGGACTCAGCCCCCAACTCAATCATAGTGAGTTCGCTAAGAAATTTATAACACCATTCTGACCGACGCGTAGCAACGGCGGGTGCACTTGCACCACACAGCAATGTGTGTGCGGACGCAGGGGACCTCAATAGATTCGGCCGTAGTAGAGTTGCATTTCCACATGTAGTTAAATCCGCGCTACTAGTGCTAGTAGTCTCGAATTGAATTTAATGATATTGCTGTGTTCGGACCTCGGAGTTGGAGATTAAATTTTTGACATGGGCGTTGAACTTCCTGAAGATACAAAATGGGTGAGCCAAATGACCGATGTGACACTGAGGCGCGGGAATACGGTGAGTTGAGTTGTGCCAATTTGAAATGATCTACGACCGCGATGAAGATCCCGAAGTTGATAGGCGGTGATATACGCCCAGTACATCAGGGTGATCTAGGGTTTAACTGTAGGTCCAAGTGTTTGTGTGTGTACACAGAAGCCCGTCAAAAACTCTGCAAAGTGTTGGCATAGAGACGGGGGGGGGAAGGGAAAATCGAGCTAGAACGAAGAAGACAATAATTTGAGAATAGCTGAGACTAGTACTACCTCCCGAAATTATCTCTGGTTCGGACTTCGGTTGGAACATTGAACCACATATGCATATGCTCCTAGTCAAATTTGGGCAGCCGAAGGTAGCCGCCGGTTTAAGCCAAGCGACGGGAGGCGCCTCACCGTCCCTGTGGAAACCAACCACGAAACAATTGAAACCCACCGTCCGAGACACCCGGCGTACATAGATCTCCAACGGAGTCGGAGGCCGACGATCTTCCTCGGATTTAAAATTGCCCATGATACCATCGAATAACCGCTACGCGGAGAGCCAAAGTCCAAGGGGGATTCAAAGCTACTCAAAAAGAGCCAAAACAATGAATATATGCCGTCCTGATGGTGGGCCGTGGCAGTTTTGAAGCCAGAAATGGTCATTGTTCCGGGCCACACAAAGTCCACGCGGGAAGGCGGTGCAGTGCCTCGATCGTGATCGGGGAGGTAATGAGCCATGACTAACGCTTGCCGCGATGATGCATTTCCAGGTACCTGCCAGTGCCTCCAGAGTCCAGACAGAGCACCAAAGGCAAGTCGCTGAAAGTTTCGGAGCTTGGATAGGCATAGATCCTTATTCCGCAGCTCGCCCCATTCCTGTCAGACCGTCGATAAGCGAAGATACTGCGCATCAGCGCGCAGTTCGTTTTAAGCTTGCGACTTGGAAGTTTGCTAAGACTTTGCTTGCACAAGACGATGATTGTCCCACAAGATGCACCCAAATCCGCCTCGTCGTCCGAACCAGTCGTACGAAAAACAACGGTCGTGAGTGTCTGACCTCAGCATATCTGCATGCTACATATAATGGTCGGACAACTGATCCGCCGACAGACGGACTCGGACGTCCCCCCGCCCGCGTATTACGAGCCGCTCCATTCCGGAGCGCCCCCACACATCAAGCCGGCGAATTTTATCTCCATCTCGCGCCGCTTGGGCGAGGTGAAAGACACTTTCGTGCTCGACCCCACGTTGCGCGTACCGCACTCCATGCGGGCCCATAACGACAAGATGCACCTGAGCCTCTCGGCCTTCATGGGGGAGGTCAACGCAGAGGTCTACGTCGTCGGCTCAGAGGCACCACAGAGCGATAAGACGCGCATGGAGGTGTACTCCACAATGGGGACCATCAAGCTCCAGCTCGCAAGTACCCTTGCTCCGCGGGTTCCGGTGCTGACGCTGACGTTGTTTTTTTGGCTCTGCTAGCACGCCCCTGAGCGGCGCGCGCCGATATCCGTGAACGTCAGCGCGCGCATGGGCGAGGCGACTCTGTCCTTGCCGCGCTCGTTCCGCGGGCCCTTGCGCATATCGGCCACGCTCGGGGAGGTCGAGATGTCTGCCGCCCTGCGTGAGGCGACGACGAAATTCGGCGATGGACGTATGTTCGTTGGAACCTGGACGAAGGCCGAGTTGGAGGAGGGCGTGTGGGCTGGGGACGAGGCTGTTGTGGATTCGAAGCTCGGCAGCGTATACGTCGAGTATGATGATGAGAAGAAGAAGGGCATCCTGGCCACGGCGGAGGCCCTCTTTGGCCAATAACTTTCAAGTTGTATCGATAATTGCGTACTAGCGTGTACTTTTGTATTATTCCAATCTACTTCGGACTCTGACCGAGTAATTTGATAAGCGGTGCAAAGAAACCAGCGTCCAGGATCACGCAGACAAGCACCAGAGAGAAAATGGAGCCAAAAGGAAAAGATGGAAAAACTCACGAGATGACTCGGATCAATGATCGACGCGCGTCGCGCACTCAGTCTGCTCCGGAAGCCCACAATGCAATTTACGGCGTACTCTCGCCCGAATGCAAGCCCTCCCTTCCGCTCTGCACTGGTTGAACGCGCTCCGAGCCCCCGCTTTCGGCCTCCAAATTTGCTCCAACTCTTGCTGTAACTTTTCCCCCTGTCCGAGCCGTGGGCGACAACAGAGCCCTTCCCTGGTCCGCCGCTATCGATGTGATACGTCTGAGTCGCCTGCCAGAATACCGCCATATTCAAGTTGCAAAAAGAAGAAACAAGGCAAAGAGACGCTTCTCGCTGGCAATGCGGGCTTCTGTGCTGGCCGTCTTATCTCTTCGATTTCAAGGCGCAGCAGCTTGACGCTCCGCTCCATGCGTGAGGGAAATTGAAATCCCCGAAGGATCTTTCTCCGAAATGCGCTGTGCAGACAGAATTATGCAGCGAGTAACTCACTAGACGGTAGCCGCCGGACACGCGATGCGCGTTTACTTCTGCCCGCCCGCCATAAGTGTAAGTAATGCAATACGTTGCTTTGTTATGGTACAAATGCGGCCTCAATGAATACCCAAGAGAAAAAAATTGTGAAAAATCCGGCGCGCTCATCGATCATCTCCTCCCCTTCGCCTTCGAGCCATTCCTAACCGTTTTCTGCGTGGTACTCGACTTGGGCTTGGTCTCACTCGTCTTCCCCTTCCCCTTCGCTTTGTTCCTGCTCTTGGTTGTGCTTGCCCCCGCGTGCGTCTTTTCTTTCGCTGCCGCCGCCGCCGCCGCGACCAACTGCAGGCGCGGCGAGGTGCGCGTCATTCGGCGAAGTGCAGGCGGGATGGTATCCATGCGCGTCCTGGGCTCTTTTTTCCAGTAAGGCGGGCGGCTGGGTGCATCTGCGTCGGATGATGACGAGGACGATGAAGACGCGTCTGAGTCGGAGGGGGAGGGCGAGGGCGCGACTAAGTAGGACTCTGAGGGGGAGGATGGGTCGGAGGGCGGGGAACCCGCTTGGGACGCGGGTTCGGAAGAGGAATCAGACCGGGCCGGGGAGGGGCAGTCTGATGGGTGGGTGAGTATGGCCGAGCGGAGGGACAGAGGGGACGCACCTGCGTTGAGTGCCTTCAGCTCGGCATCCTTCTGGGCGCGGTAGCGCAGCTTCAGGGTGTGATGGGGCATCGTGTGGTAGTGAGGTAAGCCTCTAAATTGGGGTATGTGTCTGGGTGCGGCTGAGGCTGTCGGGCTGAGGTGGTAGAGGTGGAGTGGCACGCGCTTTGGTTTATCCAAGTGTCCGTGGTGTGGATCTGGACGCGGACGACAGGCTGAGGACAGAGGAAGAGAGAGCCAACGGCGTCCCGTGACACCTCGTCTTTCCTTTATACTCGCGCTTTGGCTTTAAATTTGGCACAACATAACAGACTAATACAACATTGTGGATTCACAGACAATCTCTTCAAGTCCTCGTCCCTGCATCACATAAAAAACAAGAGTCTTTCGTCAGTTAGTAGAGTAGATTTGACGATTGGGAGGAGCGCAGGCCCTCACCCTATTTATGCGACATCCAGGCTGGGGCCTTAAGGTGGATTCAGACCGAAGAATAATGGATACTGGGGTCAAAGCGTGCCCAAGCGCTCCGATTCTTTCTATGAATCCGCTACCACGGCGTATACGACGCCCACATTTGCCAAAGAATGGGAGATGGGAGTCCCTTCAGACCAGAAATAATTACATTTATTAATCATGGTTTGAGGGTCAACGCAACCAAAACGGCCCAAGCGTCCGTTTAAGCAGGCAACTCGAAGCGAGGCCGACGAGGGAGAATACATCTTTTCATAACATGTCTTGTGTGCCAGCTTAAGAACTTTCAGCCTGTCTACAGTACAAGACCAAAGCTAGCCTCAGGCTCCTCCACTGGCCTCCTCCCCTCTTCTTCCACCCAAATACCTCAAAAAACATACCCCATCAACTACCCATTTTATCCTCCACCGTATTTATACGCGACCGACGCGTCAGACGCGTCGTACAACACTCTTTTCTAACTCTACTGAGGTTTGGAGTAGGTTTTTCCAAATTGGGATAGGGGCTTTTGATGAGATCAAGACACTTTTTTTTCGAGACATCCTTTATTCGAAGGACAATACGTCAAGTGCTGAGGGCGCGCGGGATGAGATGAGGGGGCAAGGGAGTAGAATACATATGTGGTGCGAATAAAATTTGAATGGCCTCAGAGTCAAAGAAAGGCAGAGTCGTTGTTGAGTGAATATGTTACATGTGTTTTTTGCAAGATAGACGACGCGGATGTGTGCGACGACGGGAAGATAGAGTAAAAGGGTCCAGGGATAGGAAAGGAAGAGGCAGGACCAAGGTGAGTCGGAGCGTAGTGCTGACAGCGGACTCGACAGTGGCACACCAGGACGCGAAGGGTGCCTGTGCACAGTGCGGCCTGCAGTGAGTTAGAAGACGAGTGGTAGTATAGAGCGGGCGGTCGGACGGGTGGTATCGAGGCGTCCGGGATGGGATAGGACAGCTGCGCAAGATGGGGCCCGATGGGGCCTATTCCTGCGCTTCGGGAGGAGAGACTCGGGGCACGGGCCCAATTGACTCGCACTTGGATCCCTGCCGCGAAGAAGCGCTGCATTCCGAGGTCACCTAAACTCAGTTAGTCTAGCCTCACTGTTTGTTTAGTCGTCTAAACTCAGCTAGGCTCACTTACAATCAGCGAGACTAACTAAGTTTAGGTGACCTCGGAACGCAGTGGCTTCGTCAAGGGTCAAGGCGAGTGCATAGGCGAGAAGGAGCACTTGGTAAGATCCAAGACGAACCAAGCCTCGTCTTCGTATTTCGCGTTTATTTCAAGTACTCCATCTCGCGCGAGAATCATGGGCAGGTCGAAGGCCAAGCGCAAGGTAATGTAGGCGACGTGGGAATGGGGCAGAGGATTTGATGAGGCGACTCGGAGCAGGGAGGCTGGGACTCTAGCAGGTGGGAAGGCTGCTAGCGAGCACGGGTATGCAAGGGAGGCGGACACCGGGACGGTGTGCATCCATCGAGCATCGCGCCAGTGCAGTCTTGGGTCGCGGCGGCTGGGCACCAAGCCTTGGCCATGGGTCTGGAGCCGAGTTGTGAGGCGAGGAGCGCGAGATACAGCAGGATGGAGCGCCGTTTCTGAGCAATGGGTTCGCGAGTAAGGGCAGGTTAGATCTGAGCTCGAACTCGGAGCCGCGCAGCCAATCGACGACGCGCGATAGTACTAGTGGAGGTACGGCTGGAATCCCACGAGATGAAAGTATTGCAGGGAAGTACGCTTGAGGAAGACGTCGGGCGCAGATCCAAGAAAATACGAGTCGTCTTGGTACCCCTTGGTTTTGCTATTTATTTTCAGCGATGAATTATTCAGTCTGTCGGGCCCAAGTTACAGGCAAAATCCTAGGACTTGAGAGGTATACGACAGGGCGCCAAAAATTGACGTCTCTGGCCAGGCACTGTGCATGCGCAATTTAATCTAGCCAGAAGCGTGCAGGTCGATATTCATCGACATCGGGTATGGAGGGGATAGAGCGCCAGAGGACTTGGTGAGCGACTACTTGAGGTATATTCAGAAGCCCAGAGTCATTTGCGGACGGGACATGCATTCATTTGCGGTCGCGTGCCAACGAGCGATGCCGGAAGAAAGAAGAAGAATGTCAATACTTCGCTGACATGGGATTGCGAGTCCGTGGGGCACGGGCAGCGAGTCCGAGGCTCCGAGAGTGAATAATGCGGGAGCACTATAACGCGTCGGGTCGAGTCGGCGGTGAGGAGCCAGTCACAAGAGAGTCGCGGGAGTCGCCGAGTACGTTCTGGAGCGGGATCTACAACGGTCATCGGATCACGCCTCTTATGCCCTCCACGATGACCGCGCTTCGGTAACAAAAGGGCCAGACTCGAAGGTTCGAAAGTACATTCAAGGTGGTGGTATAAAACGGCCGTGGCTCGTGTGATTCTGGCCATCACAAATGGCAACCCCGCAATCGGTCTCTCTTCTCCCACCACAGCAACGCCCGGGGCCCTATCGAGACGTCTCTGCTCGCACCTCTATCACCCGCGTCGACATGGTAGACTCCACTGACCCCCAAGACTCTCCCCCCGACGACGAGCTCGTCGACGAGGAGCAACCAATATCCACACCCGTGCCAGAGCAGGAGCTTGTCCCGCAAACGCCGCAGACGGCCCTCACCTTCCTCCTCGTCTCCGGCCGTCGCCGTACGATGTCTTTTGACCCAGACACCACCGTCGCCCGCGTCAAGGAGCTCGTCTGGAGCGCATGGCCCAGTGGTCCGTCTCTCTGTCATTAGCTCTTGCTCCACAGCTCTTATGCGCATTCAGACCTCGAATGGCAGGAGGACCGCCCCCCGCGCCGTCCTATCTCCGCATTCTCTACCTCGGCAAGATCCTCCAGGACGACGACACTCTCGCCAGTCAGTCATTCCCCTTTCTTTCCCTTTTCTTTCACTTCGAGTCTCACCCCGCATTTTGTAGAGCTCGGCTTCCCCTCGCACCTCCCGCCGCCCTCCACGCCCACACCAGAGCAGCAGGCCGCGCCCCCGCCGCCGCCGACGATCGTGCACCTCTCCGTGCGTGCGTACGCCCCGCCGGCCGACGACGCCCTCAAGAAGAAAAAATCCTCACGCCGCCGCGGCCCCGCCACCGACGCCGCGGGGAACCCAACGTCCGCTGCAGGCGCGCCCGAGGACGGCGCGGACGAGGATGCGAGCGGGTGCTGCTGCGTCGTGTGCTAGCACACACCCCGGGTCCGGCTGGCGGCGTTCTCCTCTGCCCGCCGCCCGTTATGCGACTCCATGCCATGCCATGCTCTGCCGCCGTGCACCCCATGCCCATGCCCCGCGCCGCGTCGCCCGCCGACGCACCCCACGCCACGATCTCACGACCCGCCGATGCTCTGCTTTCCGGATCCCCACGCACGCACTCTGTATTCTGTACTCTGCATCCCTGCTCCTCCTTCGCACGCATATATCCTCCTTCTCCTCGCACGCACGCATTCCCATTGGCATCTCGCATTTGCATTTGGATTTATTTGCATAGTATATCTACGTACATTACCTTATACCCTATTCTTTATTCCTCCCCTTTCCTCTGTCTTATTTCACTTCTCTCTCCTCGCGCTTCTCTATTCTCGGATTGTTTTTTTTTGGTTCGGGCCGGGCGTTTTTTCATTGCTCCGGGTCTCACACCTCGGCTTGGATTTTTTTCTCCGTTGGGTCCACGTTCTCGCATGTTACGCCGGTCCCCCGTCGGGCATTTATTTTTGGATCTATACGTATTTTCTCTGCCGGGATTTTCTGTGGATGTGGATAGGTCCATTCATTCGGACCTTCGCACATTGCATTGCGTTCGTTCCTGGGCCTGCCCTTCGAATAGCACTCCCTGACGCCTGCGATCGTTCCTGCGACCGCGAGCTTAACTGGCAGCGATTCGTTCCCTCGCCCGCTGCGCAGCAGCACCACTTATAGCTCGTGCGACGCGTACTTATAATTACCTCGGCGAGCTATCTTGGGATCCGCTTATAGTATGGGAAACGCAGTAGGACGACGGGAACGCAAGGAACGCCTCGAGCCGGGCCGGGTGGGATGGATGCGCCATACCCGCGCACCCAGCCCAGGTGGGAAGAGAGAAGGCTAGCGCGTATTTCAAGCTTCAGGCTGTACTACGTATTTTTCAGGTCCAAGGATATTATTACTCGTACATTATTCTTGTTCTTTGATAAAGACGCAAGGGCGATGCGAAACGGGAGAAAGAAAGAAAACATGTGAACGTCGTCTTCCAAATTGAGATAGGGGCTCCGATCAAAAACAAATAAAGAAGACGAGGAGCGGCGAAATGCAGACGCAGAAACGCAGATAATACGCGAGGGGGGGGGGGGGGGGTCCAGCTGTAAGGCCGGCTATATGGCGCGCGACGACTGGTACATGCAGTGCGAAAATTAATGTTTCGACTCAGGACTGATTCGAAACTTGGGAGGAAAACTTGAGGAGCGCAGTTTATGTATGTCAAAAGGCCCAGAGTGGGCGTCATTAAGCTTCACTGATATTTGTGGAATTTTTTACACAAGAAATCGACGAATAGTTACATACTGCCATCTCGTTCGGAATTTTTTTAAACCTGACTGATCGAATTTAGTGAGGGAAGTAAAGTGCGAATAAAATGAACGTACAAACGCGTATAATCAAATGACTTGAGCGAGGGCGGAGAGAACCTTGACGTGGGTGTTGACCTTGACGACACCAGTCACCGGATCCACGATATTGTCGTTGAACTTGATATTGACGTGGGGACCGAAGATCAGAACATTGGTCGATCCACCGAAGCGGAACATTCCAATCTCAGTGCCCTTATCGACGCGCTGTCCCGCCTTCACCGACAGGTGGCACGTCGACACCTCACACATTCCAACGCCAATGAAACCAACCAACCCGATCTTTGGATTGTCGGCCTGGATCCAGATGAGGGCGCGGGTGGCCGCCTGGGAGATCCAGGGCTGAGAGCGGATAAGGCCGCCGTACGGAGAGCCAAGCGGCAAGTCGGGATCGCCCTCCTCGGCTCCATCGTCAGGCAAGACGGCGTAGTAGGTACCCGGAACAACGACCGCATTCACGATCGTGCCGGCGACGGGGCTGCGCCAGCGATGGTAGTCGGCGGGGCTGAGGAAGGCCTGATAGACAGTCCCGCCGATGAATGCCTGGGTGGTGGTGTCGTCGTGGTTGAACATGTCGTAGAGGGAGTACTTCTGGCCCTTGAGCCAGAACTGATCGTGGAGTGATACATTGTGGTCAATGCGGAACACGGTCGACTCGCATGCGCTGACGATGATGTCGGCGTCGATGGCGGGGACGCCCGAGGAATGGATAGGCCGGGCGGTGGGCTGGACTTCTCGAGTGAAGAAATGGTCCCAGGAATCGTATCCGCGATTGGTCTGCTCGGGTTTTGGACAGACGTAGGTGGAGTTGAATTCGCCACGCTGCTTTGATTCCAGCAACTCCAGACCGGAACCGCTGAACCAGCCCCCGTCCGTGTTGGTAAGCGTTTTAGCGGAATCTGGGGTTTCAAGGTATGCGCCCCAGCTATTGAGCAACTTCTTCATGGCGACGTTGAAGGCGGGCCTTCGGAAAAGATCATAAGCGGCGGCGGTGTTGCTAAGAAGGTCGAGCAAGATATAGAGGGGGACGCCGATAGGTTCTCCGATAGGGTTGCCATCGGGGTCTCGTGGAACGATGAAACCCGGGGGATTGACAAGAATGATATCCATACTGTGGAGAAGCGAATCAAAGTCCTTAACCTGAAGAGGAATGAGTTGGCGAATAATAACACGAAGGAGTAAAGGACATGGCATACATTGTTCTGAGGCGCAACCTGAAGAAAAATTTGGTTGAACAGGTCAATCATCTTCGGCTCAGAACCCGAGGGAGCGTTCATGGCCCTTGCGAAGGCAGCCACAGCTGGAATATGAGGCACGGCCTTGGCGCGACGTTCGGAAACTTTGTCGGTGAGCTGGGAAAAGAAACTGTCGTATGCCTCGGTGGTGGAAGGGAGCCATCCGCCGTAGCGAGTGAGGGTAGTCTTGCCGGGTTTAAACTGAAAGTACGCAGTTAGACAATACGCGCAGAAACTTGTGCAGACACATACCGTTCCACTGGTATGGTCTTGAGCGACCACGCATAGTAACAAAAGCGAATATATGATCATCACGATCATCTTGTCTTGCTGTTGCAGCCCGAGTCAGCATGGGTCATGAAATGGAATGCGATGCAACATACATGATATCCTTGTTTTTTTTGTTCGACTCGAATACTTGAAGAATGGGAGGTGAGCGAGGATGCGTCTCCTTCAACGTATTATAAGGTGATCCAGCGCTTCTAAGTAATCGCGCTAGAACCAGCGCTTCCAATCGACTAAACCCAAAACGCGTATGAAATTTGTGACGCCCGGATTCTGGATGTAATAGAAACTTGGGGCGTTGCATAATCGAACTGTAGGGAAGCTCACGGGGCACGGCTCTTTCGCGGGACCGACTCCTTCGTGAGAGGTTCATGGTGTAGAGGGCTACATTCCTAGACATGTTCGACGGTCGGACGATGGTTGAGTGCGACGATGGTGAGTGCAAGGTTGGCTCCCTTTGGCTGCCGGCGGCCGGCCCGGGAACTTGAACCAGACTTCTCTTCTGGACTTATATCTGTGCGCCGCAGATATCTCGCGAAGATATGTGCAGTCCCCTCACGTATGCAGATGCACCCCAAGACCTTCCGGTGCGTATTCTCGACGGCATTCACCAGAGAAGTAGCCTCAGCTCGCCGCTTTTTGAAACGCGAACCACATTACTCGTGTAGACTTCTCAAGCCGCGAGATGAGAAAGAACAGGCTCCTCGAACAGGGCGGGTTAAAAGAAGCGACCTTGAGTGGTCTGCCGCATCGCATCTTCTTGACGAGATGCACCGGTGTGACGTATATGTACCTCCGCGCGCAGTCTTCATGTGGTGCAGAACAATGGTACAGGCCAGTCTCCACACTCTTCAACAGTGCAAGGTGCCTTTTCTGCCTTTTGAATCATAGCGAGATACATGGACGCGGAGGTCGGCCGTGCACCATGACCCTGCGCGAGTACGACTTCTTCGCGGTCATTAACCACAAGGAATTGCTCCGGGCACGACACGAACTATACATGCGGCGTTTCGAAGACGAAGTGTCCCCTTTCGTTCGTTTCTATGGTAACACGTTCATACGCACGTTTTACCGTCGACCACTTCTTCCAAGTGCGCCGAGGGGCGACAACGCGTACATGTGAATCACCACTAGTCGAGGTAGCCCAGTACACCGCGCTGTTGACCTCCCTCCGAGGCACCTGCTTCTCTCTACGTTGTGAGAGCAGACCCTTTTTGGCCGTACATATGTAAATGTAGGCGGAGGTTATGCCTATTTTATGCCCTTTTCTTCGCGTTCCATAAAGTGCACGTAGGATGAGAAAGGGGTGAACTCTTGTCAAATTTCGGCGCTGTAATCTGTTGCGTCTTTCCTCAAAACGGCGTCTTTCCAATTTGAACGTCGTCGCTGAGGTTCGGGAAAGGCGCAGCAGTGTTTTCGTCCCACAACAAGGACGCGTTTGATCCGTCGCGCATAAGTCGCGTTGAACTAGATTGTGGCCAGACACGTGACCGTTCCCAAGTTTCTGCTGATTCAGTGGTTGTGGTAAGCATGAAATCCATCCATCTATGAGAATTAGTACAGGAGTCCTCCCATGGGTATATGCCTCTACGCGTGCACAGAAGTGGATATCCTGACCAGAAACTCAATCAATATTCCGCCTCCTCCGCGTCGGTCGAGTCGAGCCCGACCTCCTCGTAGTCCTTCTCCAGCGCCGCGAGGTCCTCCCGCGCTTCGGAGAACTCGCCCTGCGCAACCAACCAATCAGCAAACGGAATCGTATGTATGTGGTACGACGCACCTCCTCCATCCCCTCACCGACGTACCAGTGCACAAACGCGCGCTTCGAGTACATGAGATCGAACTTGTGGTCGAGCCGGCTCCACGCGCTCGAGATGGCGGTCGTGTTCGATAACATGCACATGCTGCGCGTGAGCTTTGCGAGGTCGCCGCCGGGGACGTGCGCGGGCGGCTCGCTGCAGATACCGAGCTTGAAGCCCGTCGGGCACCAGTCGACAAACTGGATCGTGCGCTTCGTCTTGATGATGGCGACGGCGGCGGTGACGTCCTTCGGGACGACGTCCCCACGATAGAGGAGCGCGCAGGCCACTGGCAGAGTGGCACCGTGTTAGTTTAGATGTGGGTTCGGCGAGGGGAGGCAGAGGCCAACGCACTGTACCTCCCCTCACGGGGATCACACTTGACCATCTGGTTGCCCGGCTCGAAGCACGAAAAGGTCATATCGGCGACAGAGTTCTGCTCGTGGTGGACTCTGTCTGCGGAGATGATGGGAGCAAACGTAGCTAGAGGGAAGTGGATGCGGGGGAATCTCAAGGGATGTCAGCAGGCATTCTCCGTAGACGCGCGCCATACTCACGGGACAAGGTTCGTCTGGAATTCGTTGAGATCGACGTTGAGAGACCCGTCGAAGCGCAGAGACGCGGTGACGGAGGACACGACTTGGGCGATTAGGCGGTTAAGGTTGGAGAAGCTGGGCGAACTAATGCCGAGATTCTTCTTGCAGATGTCATAAATCGCCTCGTTGTCAACCTGAGCCGAATAATAATGAGCCCGGACACGGGACGGCAGAGCCCCCACAAACCATGAACGAGCAGTCGGAGTGTTCGAGGGTCGTGTGGGTCGTGAGGACGGAGTTGTAGGGCTCGACGACGGAGCTCGACAGGAGGGGGGCGGGGTACACACAAAACTCGAGCTTGGACTTCTTGCCGTAGTCCCCGGAGAGCCGCTCGAGGAGGAGCGCACCGAAACCGGAACCGGTTCCGCCCCCGAACGAATGGAAAATGAAGAAGCCCTGGAGACCCGAGCAGTTGTCCGCGAGACGCCGGATCTTGTCGAGGACAGGGTCGATGAGCTCTTTGCCCACGGTATAGTGGCCGCGCGCGTCTATGCTTCGATTATCAGCACAGCCGATACGAAACAAACGTGAGGCACGGACAGTTGTTGGCGGCGTCCTCCTTGCCCGTGACCATCGTCTCTGGGTGGAACAACGACCGATACGGACCGGTCTTGACGTTGTCGATGACACCGGGCTCGAGGTCGACGTACAGAGAACGGGGTACATACTTCCCTGACCCAGTTTCGGAGAAGAAGGTTGAGAAGCCGCCATCAGACGGGGGTGCCGTTCCCGCGACGATACGGCCTTCAGGCTGGAGCGAAGGGGTGGTCAAGACATGATAATGGTGGGGGCAGAACAGCGCACGCTCAGTCCGTGTTCTAGAGTATACAGCTCCCAGCAAGCATTTCCGATCTGAACGCCCGCTTGGCCAACGTGTATTGAGATAACTTCACGCATTTCAGCGATGAGACTTGGATTCAACGATGGGGTTGCGTACAAGCCTGAGTAGGACGAGAGCGACTCGTTGTGGCAAGATGAGCCCACTAAACTTTATAATGCATTACTATTCGGGTCGGACGATTCGGCAGTTGCCGAAAATCGCATCCTTTGCACTCATAGCATTTTCGGAGCTCTTGCACACTGGCTGGTATCAGAATTAAACCGAGCTTGCTTCAATAGACAAGTCGAGTCGCCCAGTACTCATATGGAGCCCATATCCAGTTGATCGTAAGCGCCTCCTTGATTGGCCCGATATTCTTCCGGCTTTGAGGCGGCTTCAATGTGAGAACCAACATCCTAAAGGGACATGTAGTTGATGACGCTTCTGGTGCCGTGATTTAAACAATATATATCCCTGGTTCAGTTCCGGGACGGTGCGGTCCGAGTCCATAAAATGGACGGGTTTCGAGCGAGGTATCATCTTCAGTCAGCAGCGCGCTTGCCGAACGCCGCGATAGACCGGACATATGCTTGGCTTGACGAGATACTGTAGCATCATGCCGGGGAGCCAGGGTGAATGTTGCACGAACGCGTTCAGGTGGTCCTGGTTGCTGCAGTCGAGTTTCAGGATGGCAATATGCAGAAGTAAAGATAGATTCTGGGAATGGTGGTGGGGTCAAAAGATGAAGTACAGGTACAGTCAATATTCCGCTTGACACGATCAGGCACGATCCGGAAGTTCAAGTTGGCCAAATTCTAGCGCACTACCACTGACATAAGTCCCAGGATTGGTAGAGAAAGCCTGGCTACCCCAGAAATTAACTTGAAGTCTTGAATGAAAGTCAATTGCAGAAGGATATGCGTTGCGCGGTGGTGGCAGACAGCCTAGTTAATCTCCCAAGGCAGACGTAAAGACGGCGCAAACTTTCGCGAGCTGAAGATACGTGTCAGATCAGGAATATCCTGAGGCACGAAGGTTCAAGGGAAAGATCTACTCTGCCTGTGGGAGACTAAGCCTAGTGGAAGATGAGGAGAGCAGAGAAAGATGGCCGGTGTCACGCCATGAGCCCCGAGATGGCCGAGCTCGGTTACGTGAGCACGCCTCCATGCTTCCGCCTTCACTTTCGACACGCGCCTTATTGAACGAACGCCTCGATATCTAGTCGAATTAATCTCTTCTGCGATTATTCTCTCTTCTATTCGCCTGCTCGATGTCCAAGGCCTCTCAATGCACTCGCCAAGTAGTTCTGCCACACACATACGCCGGCACTGAATCGCTGATGGTTCTCATGGATCGCCTAAAGAAAGGCCCATTCAATCTATTAAGCGGCGTTTCCCCGCTATTTAAGGGCCTATTGCTTCTAGCCTGTAAAGTTCCATGTTCATTGCGTCCCTGGCCGCCATTTTTTGCGGCGCTGCCGCTACTCGCGCCCATCAACGCGCCCCCGGCATCCGCGATGTTACTCCAGCACAATGGAGTGCCTTAAACGCGACCATTGGAGGTAGGCTCCATGTTGGGATTCCCCTTGCCCGGCCGTGCGTCAAAACAACGTTCAAATACGTGTCATTGACCGCTCCCGTCCAGATGCTTCACGCTCGCAACCACCGCGGGCAGCACCGACCCCAGTGAATGCGCCGCCATCCGGCAGGGATGGTTGGACAGCCGTGCGCATTTTCTAGAGCTTTTCTGCCGTCGCGTTGCTCAAACGATAATAGTCTTCCTTGTGGAGCAGTTCGGTGCATACATGAATACGCAGGTGTGCAATCGCAACGATTCAAGGGCCCTATTCATTTGTTACTGATTTAAATTTCGCAGTGGGGCTCGTGCCAGGCGACCGCCCAAACGTGTCTCATCCATGGGTTCAATACCAGCGACCCCGCGCCCTCGGACCCGCCTAACGTTTGCCAGCAAGGCAGCGTGTCCCCGTATTATGTTGGTGCCTAAGCATGTGGTCCGCCTTTCCTCCGACGCCTTCTACAGATCGACGTGCACGATGCATCAGATGTCCAAGCGGCCTTTAAGTTTTCGAAGAAAACGGGCGTGCCGCTGGTGGTGAAGAACACTGGAGTGCGCTTTTTTTTTTTTTTGGCCGGCTGCAATTATCAGAGAAGTAACTGGACTTCAGCATGACTATAAAGGCCGCAGCAGCGCACCCGATTCGTTAGCGCTGTGGACCCATAATCTGCAGTCTGTGCGCGTCGATGTTCCTTTCCGCGCCAGGCCGCTCACACGCGCTTGATCCAGCTCTCGTACCACGCGTCGTTCGTGCCCGCCGGGTGTCCCGCCTCGCATGCGAAGCCCGGCGTGACCATGGGTGTAAGAATTCGCGTCCCTTGTTCTTCAGGTTGAATCCCTCGCTGAAGGTCTATTCCAGGCCGGGTCAATCATCACCAACATCATCGCGTTCGCCGAGGCAAACAACATCACCGTCGTGACTGGTATGCGCATTGTTGGTGCGCAGACGCACAATGCTGACCTCCAGTTACTTTGAAGGCTCCGAGACTTCTGTCGGGGCATCGGGCGGATGGGTCATGGTGGGATGGATACGCACCTTGGATTTGTCTGTGTGCTGAAACGAAATCCCGTCCAGGGCGGTGGGCATGGCAGCCTGTCAAACACCCTCGGGCTCGGCGTAGATCGCGTGGTGCGTCCGCTTCGCCTCTGCCCTCCGTCCATCAACTCAAGGATATCATTCAGCTTGAATTCAAGATCGTGACCCCTACGGGCTCATTCTTGACCGCGAACGAATGCCAAAACACTGACCTCTTTTGGGCCCTTCGCGGAGGTACATCCTCCGATGACTTTTATATTACAGTCTGACCGGTGCTAGGCGGTGGGGGGACCTTTGGCGTCGTTTTGGAGAGCACGACACTCGCTTCTCCGAAGCTTACCCTCCAGGTTGCCTTTGCGGCCTTTTCACGCACGAACACCAACGCGACGCGTGGATTCTACGAGGTCGTTGCTGAGAACTCGATCAGATGGGCGGAGCAAGGTATTTACAAGACTGCGGGATCTGTGCTTGATTAAACCTATTTCCACAGGCTTCGGCGGCTTCATCGAGCCGTTCCAGGCGCTGTACGTGACCCCCAAGCTTAACAGCACCGAGGCAGCAGCGACGATGCAGCCGCTCTTCGACTACGTTACGTCGCTCGCGCCGAATGACACTGGGGTTCAGATCCTCAGCCTCGAGATGCCGAGTTACGGCGCATTCTTCCAGACCTTCATCGCCGGCTCAGGCGCCGTACGTTGCGCCCTCCCGCCTCGATAATTTGACGCTGACTCGGCTGGCGCCTCCAGCCCGTTGGCGAGAATGCCGTTGCTGCATCGCGGTTAATCCCCGCGGCGAACTTCGCCGACGCGAATCGCACCGCGCTCGTCGACGCACTGATGCAGACGCTTGCGCACGTGACCTTCGACCTGTCACTGCTTGTGACGACGCCGTTCAACGTCCCGGACGACGAGAGGCGCACGAGCGTCACGCCCGCATGGCGCACCGCGGTGTGGCACGCCGTCGCTGAGGGCGGGTGGGATGGCGCGGAGCCCGTGGCCGACGAAAAGGCGGCGTACAGCGGGATCAGCGGCGCGGCAGACTTTCTGCGCGCGATCACACCCGACGCGGCGTACCAGGTGAGCGCGGCGGGACTGGGTGGTTGGTTTCGCAGCGCTGACGTGTTGCAATATTGTAGAACGAGGCGGACGTGCACGAGCCGAACCACGAGGTGTCGTTCTGGGGCGCGAATTACCCGCGCCTTCTGCAGATCAAGAAGAAATAGTGCGTTTATTTTCCTCAGCGCTGCTTGGGTTTCGATTTGGGATGCTCACGTTTTGACTAGCGATCCGGACAATTTGCTCATGTGTTGGCACTGTGTGGGATACGACCCACAGTCGCCCCGGTTTTCCTGCTATGTCTGAGGCGCACGTATAGTTCATAACTTATCTTGCATCTTTCGCTCCTTTTTAAATTATCATTCGTTTTTGGGCTACCGAGGCGGATGAACGTCGATCTAGTTTCCTAGTTCGAACTAGGATTCAGCTCACGCTAGATCCCTCTGTTAGACCTGTTCGGTTTCTTAAGGAAAGAAAGAGGAGCGGTGTCTCCGAAGTACTGTAGCACAATATCGATGATATGACAACAGCAAAATAATTGATCAAAAGACTATTGATGGAGTTGAGGTAAGTGCCAATGTCAAAAGTCGCGTTATTGTACTGCAAACGCAGTATGCATATGTCGCTGGCACCATGGTATACCTCTTGATAGATTAACTGTGCGACACCCACGCTTTGGCCACTCATGCTTTGACCCTTATGCTTTGAAAACAGTGAACGTAGTTGGCGCTTTGGATGTGCATCCGATTTATTTGTTGTACGGCCAAATATAGATACCAAAGCGCTCGGACGGTATAAGAGAGACGGGATTACGACTTGGGCCGCGCTGTGCCACTTTCATCCATAACTGTCAGACTCCGCCACTCTTCATAGACTCTGCTACCCCTCTATCCTATCCTCATTATGCACTCCCAATTTAACACCGATACGATGCTCTCCAGTGCACGAGACGATAATGCGGAAACACCTTGGAAGTGGGATGAGGTACCCCCCGTACAAAAGCGGAAACGCAGCTGCGAGGATGTCAACATCGGTGAGAGTGGCAACAGTGACCATTTACGGACAGCTAACGCGTGGCGCCTCCAGATATTCTGCTTGAGATCTGCGGCGTCTGGACAACGATCTGCATATCTCCCAAGGAGGAAAATAGCAGGCCTGGGAAACACAGGAGGATCATCGAGAATATGGGACGCGACGTCGAGTTGAAGGCTGAAAAGGAAAATGTTGGCCCGCGCACTTCGACCAGGCTGCGGGAGAAGAAAAAATCCAAGGAGTCGAAGCCATCGAGAAACGAAGGCAGGGGCCTTCCGTTTGTGCGATCAATCAGTGCTCCCATTTGTAAACCAACACAGTAGACACGCTACTTGTTCTGCCGTACCATGAAACGAAGCCATTATTACCAAGGCGTTCGAAGGTAGCAAGATGATCAGCTGGAAGGGGAGGCCCAAGATAAGATACAAGCCTAGAGAATTTTTGACGAACATATATTCCAGCATCTCTAAGGTGACCTCACAAAATCATGGCCGGCATCGGAAGGATGTACCTGCTGAATAAGGCGTCCCAGTTTCTCAACCCGGCGAGTATGAAAAAATCAGGGATCCTAAAAGCAAAACGGCGAGGTAAGGTCGGTTGTTTCAAGCAATATATGTTACTATGCAGCGACTCAGAAGTAGGTCGGAGCAGGCCCAGCGCAGAATATTCCAGTTGAATTCGATGCCAGGCGGAGTTTCTTTACCGTTCAACATTCGAGACATTTCGACTCGGAATTATTGTACCTCAGAAGCAAACTGGATCTTGAGTTCGGAAGCAAGAACAAGGTACTAGGCGAAGGTCGCATAGAATCAAGTTGGATGCCAAGTCAGATAGATTGAAGGGTATAAACGCGAAGGTGCTGCTCAAATAAAAACGGCAGTCCCCGCGGCGATTGTTCTCGGCACACGACCCGAACATGAGGTTTACTTGTCCACCTCGACCGGCCACCCAAGGGGCAACCTTGCCTTGTTGATTTGAACTGAGCGGGGCAGTCCTGGTAGCCTGTTTGACCGTTTGGCTTTGACGGAGAAGAGAAGAGCGGTCCAAGAGCGACCCTGAAGTTTACTAGCAATTTGAAGACGCCCAGATAAGACCTCGGAATCAGAATACATATACAGTCATTTAGAAAGGTGACCAGAGGTGAAGGGTTGTTCATTGAAAAGTTGAGGAAAAACCATACCGCGGCCAGTACTAGTGGGTCAACGTCGTGAATGCGTGAGCGGGCGCATGACGCGTCACCATGACGTAAAGAGAAGGATCAACGGTGGCAGTGCATGACAAACGCAGCCAAATAACTGGCCTCTTCGCAAACCGCTTTCGGCAACAGTTTGGCAAGCTTTCAGGCCTCGACCTAACGAGCTCCTGAAATCCTCCTTCCCGTGGCGCTCATGGGACTTGCTTCACTCACACCGCGCCCTTAATTGTGGTGGTCATCTCATTCAAGTCTAAGGACTCGATTCAGATCAGAGAAGACGGTGCCCGCGCTCACATATTAAAGTGGGCTCCTACCTTCCTACTCGCTCACTTACTAACTCGAATTCTGTTACATCCAGAAGCGATATTTAGCCGCCATTTGATGCTGAAGAAAAGCAACAATTATCCTGCAACGGCAGAGAAGTCCGTAAAGCACTTCTTCGCCCGCGGTTTTCGAACTACACTGCTGGGAGTATGACCTAGATCTGACCCCGAATACATGCGCCACCTTCCTGCCAGCGTGGATTATCAAGCTAGAAGGACGGAACCGCAGATTGTGGTACGATTCTCTGTTCTCCGTTGATTCCCTTCCAAATAGAACCCCGGAGCGGTGCACATCCTTTACACCACATTTGCGGCGACCCAAAGCGAACGAAATTAAGTTCACGTGCACAGACCGTGCTTTTCGTATAAAGGCAGCGGGTAATGGGACGGATAGGCCATTGACAACCCAGTTTGTCACTTGCACACCGCTGATAAACCAAAAACTTTCACCATGAAATTCACCCTCCTCTCTGCTATGGTGGTCGCATGCTGCACCACCTTTGTCAGAGCCGGCCCTTGCGCGTCCGGCTTCCAATATTGCGGGTACTATCTCCAGCAATACCACGACAAGGGTGAGTTTCGCTTCGACTTGAGCTTCGGATCTCATCCCTTCACATTTTCATCTAGCTGCCGTTGATCAAGCGACGCTCGCCGCTGGTTTACCGCTGAGCGCCAGCACCTTCAGTCTATTCCTTTGCCTCAACGATGGCCATCTTAAATATATCAAGACCTGTGAGCCCCACAAGTGCGCCTTGGGAGGGGGTGACAATAGTGACTACTGTGTTGTTGACTAGGGTTGTGTCGTTTGGGATGTGGAAGGCTGCAACGGACCGACTGTACTACCTGTTCCTGTACCGCGTTGGTTTTTCGTGCGATAAATCGGGCCCTGCATCTTTATCAGTCAGAGTCAGTTTGAGACGCCGGTGCACCATGACTTCAAGTCTTGTCCACTTTCCGCGGCCACACCATGCGCCGCCCTTCCCATTCATCGCGTCCCGCGCTCTTCCTCCGCACCTACACTTCGATGTCGTCGGAACCGTTCACCGCTTTCTAATATAGCATAGGTATCTTACTGGAGCCAGGATCTACGTCTCCTGTGCGCGCATTTGCCTTGTAAATAAAATAAAATAGTTGGTACCTAGTGACTCAACCATGCAATGTATTGGTCGATCTGCAGCCAATATTTGTCTGCACTCTGAAGGAAGGTTTGAATATCCAGGCCAGCAAGGTAAAGAAAAAGGTAGCAAATTAATATAATCTGTAGCTGCTTGGAATCTATTTTGTACGCGCACATAGCCTGAGTGGTTCGGAAAGTTTGAAAACTCACAGTTCTCAGAATAGATTTTTGTGGTTAGAGAGTTCGGGGTCCCCACGCCCGTTATAAGATACAAATGAATTGAAAACCACGTTCATCTTCTCTATTGTCAGTCTGAGTTCACGAGCGCGACGAAAATCGACGCGTCTGGTCACGTGCTCCCCGATCAAATATTGATGGGTGTGAGTCCGGATTGGGAAAAAGCGATCTTCAAAGGGGACACATCATAAATACTTCAGAAGCTTCCAGTGTGTTTCCAGTAAGCCCCCTCTATAAAAACATAGAGCTAGCCTAAATAAATATATTGAAGAGAGAAAAAAAGAACTTATATCTGTAGCCCATGCTCAGACTCGGACTCATAGTCTCTCTTGACGCTTTATCGTTTCCAACTTTCGTACCTCGTTCGGTAAACAGACGCAATTGACAGTACAGTCAGCAGGAATGAGTACGCAGGTGTACAATTATCCGCGTATTGCGCGATGGCATCACAGAATTGCCTAAAAGAGACCTTGAGGGTAAGTGGAGTGCAAGTGCAAGTGGGGACGGTCCCGACTTGTTGTCTGCTATGGACAGTCAATGAGTCATCTGCCTCTTATAATAAACCAAGGTCTCGGCGGCTTTCTGGATCTCCGACAGACATGGCGCAGAAAATCGCATGTGTCACTGGCGCCAGCGGCTTCCTTGCCACCCAAATCATCCTTATCCTGCTCGACCGATCTTGGAAGGTTCGTGCTTGTGTACGGACCCCGGCCAAGGCGGACGCATGGCGCGCCGAGTTTCCGATGTTCAGCGCAGATCAGCTCGAGTTTGTGTTTGTGCCGGACATGCAAGTTGACGGCTCGTTCGATGACGCGGTCAAGGGCTGTGAGGTGGTCTTCCATACGGCCTCGCCGTTCAATTTTGTCTTCAAGGTGTGCATATTTCGCGATTTTGACTATACTATTTGAATCAAAACGGTGTGTAGGACAACGAAAAAGTGCTTCCGACTTCGCCTTGCTTCTTTTTTTAGCTGATTTGGCGCGCGCACTAGGATATGCTCATCCCCGCGAAACAAGGCGCGCTAAATATGTTGAAAGCCGCCAAGGCCGAGTCCGCGGTAAAAAGAGTTATCTTTACGAGCTCGTGAGCTTTGAGATTCATAAATTATATCCTGGGCCGACACACTGGGCTTTTAGTTTGCAGCAGTCGTCGACCCCCGTCTGGATCCGAGACCCGGGGTACGCTACGTAAAGTTGATCAATTTTCGACGACCTAATTTCCCATACAGTACACTTACACCGAGGTCGACTGGAATCCCTCGACGTGGGAGGAGGCCGTCAAGTCTACTAATACTCATTTCGTATATGTTGCATCCAAAACGTATGTGTTTGTTAGAGATTTCTGTCAGTCATTCTGATCTCGCGCACACAAAAAGTCATGCTGAGAAGGCCGTGTGGGACTTCGTCAAGGAAGAGAAACCTGATTTTTCTGTCACAAGGTGAGTTCGAACATATCGTATGTGTTTCTTTTTTCTCTCTGAGCATGGAATCGTCCAGCATCGTTCCGCCTCTGATCCTCGGCGAAGCCGCCCAACCGTTCACCTCTATGGTCGATATCAATCAGTCCAGTACGCGGAATAACACCGCTGGTCCATTGACACCTAATCACTCTCAATACAGGCCGCGTATTGTGGCGCATGGTCGACGCTCCAACGATGCCACCAAATCCGGGCTATGTAATTCAACTTGCCCCTCTGTCTCTCTGAATATCTCCTTACCTCTGCTTAGCTCTATGTGGACGTCAAGGACTGTGCGCTATGCCACGTTCTCGCTGCGGAACAAGACATCGCTGTCGTGAACGGGAAACGTTATCTCACTGTGGGCGGGCCCTTCACCCGGAACAACGCCAGAGAGGTGATCGTCGCGTTGTTCCCCGATGTAATCTCCCGATTGCCCTCGGCGGCGCCTCACCAAGAATACCACACTTACTCTTCGGCCCTGTGAGTCCATTTACCGTTGTTCGCGCTCTCCCGCTTATTTAGGGATATTTCTAAAGTGTTGAGAAAGATCTGGGCATTAAATGGCGGCCGTTTGAGGAAACCGTAAAGGAGGCATTCACACAATTGTTGAACATCGAGAAGAGCTCTAAACGAGAGTAAATCTTTCCTACTTCTTCGCCAGTTTATTTCCCTGCAATATGCTCAGCGGCAGGACGACCGCACGACTCCGACACCCATGTAAGCAGCATGTATATACTACTGTACCGCATATCTCAGCATCGAAGGCATGGAGTATCGCTTCGCACTGTTTTCGCACTTTTTTAATCGTTTTAATGTGCCCCATGTACTTCCTTATTCTTCTTGTGATGCTTTTTTCTTCTTGCACGTATACATTTTTTCCGCACGTGCTCGTCTCGTATGTAGGCCACTCGCGAACTTGAGCTGAGCCGGCAAGGGCTGCCGACAGGCTGTTTGACGGAGAAGATGGGTTATTTTAATTATCTCTTGATGACCTTCACCTTGAAGATGCTTACATACCATCTCAAATCCTCGGAGAGATCGTATCTGGGCCCTTCCTGGAGTAAAGGCATTAGCTGAGTGAGGGGTTGAGGCCCGAGGGAAGCCCTAGAAAAACCAAGGTCCAACCCTGTGCTATTTATCGACAGAAGAAAAGAACAACAACCGCGTTGGCTTCAGATTGGCTTTTCGAAGAAGGTGTAAATAGGAACGCCAACATAAGAAACTTGCCGCGGTAAAAGCACTGAGTAGCATGAGAGAGCCAAGAAGCCATCCAAAAACACCGATATAAGCCACAAAGCTCCGCAGAACGTCAAGCTCTCAGAGAGCCCGCTTCCGCTGTATCGGCCTCTACTCAAAACGCGAAGATGAATCCACCGAGCAGTTTCAAAAGGACCTTTAGGGACTTTTAGACCATGCTCAAGTCATACGACGTGATGGTGCGTAGCGGATTCCAGTTGAAATCGAAGAATGAGTGGAGTTGAAGACCCATGAAGACGGTGATACAGGGAATTTCACGAATGATCGGGTTGATGGCGAATGATGGCGAAAACCCGTGCACGGATTTCGTTGCACCATCTTCGCTTCACATACTTTATTGGGATCCACTGCACTAATATCACTTCATGGTTTTCGATCCATGAATATATTGGCATTTCACTTCACCGGTTTCACTCCAGCAACAACCCAAAATCTCCCTGGAGCAACATACATTTCTTCATCCAGTGATTTCCAAAAAAAAATCCTCCACCTAAATCTGCGCAATTGTGCTCCACTAAAATACCTATGAAATCGCTCCACACAATTCCCTGTTTCTCCATCCAGTGATTTCCAAAAAAATTCCTCCACCTAAATCTGTGCAATCGTGCTCCACTAAAATACCTATGAAATCGCTCCACGCAATTCCCTGTTTCTCCATCCAGTGATTTCCAGAAATTCCTTCCACCTACATTCAGAAATATCCCTCCAGCATTTTTGCCCCAAATTCACTTCAGGCTGTTTATCACTTTATCTGTCCAGCACTTTTTCGTTGCGGCGGCCCGGTCGCTTAGCTCTTTCCCGTGAAATCTTATCTTATCTTATCACCCAACTCTTCCGTTCTTCATCAACCATGCCTATCCTTGCTGTCGACATTCTTCATTGTCTCCTCGCTCACCCCTCCTTGGCCCAATCTCTCCAGTTCCAACAGGTTCAACGGTTCCTCGAGCTCACAACTCTCCGACAGCGGGCTCAAGGGGTTCTACGCCTGACAGCGGCATCCCGTACATGAGACTGGAGTCCAGATGCTGGGGTGGGGCTGCGATAATTTGGTTTAGCGAGCGAGCGGTCACTAAATATATGGTACCCACAAATGGCGGGTTCAACAGGATCCTGTTCTTGTAACAGGAACTGCTGCTGCTGCTGAAGACCATCAAGGAGAGGCCCTATTCTTTCTGCAGCGGCACCAGTCTTGTCTCCAGCGAGAATCGTCCGCAAGACCGAAGCGGTATCACTCAGTCCCGAGACATCTTCGTCCGCCAAAGTAGGTTGCTCAGCCAGAGCAGCCGCAGGGGAAAAGAGAGAGGCGGAAGGCATTGGCCACTGCACAGCGACCTGCACTATGGAGTGGAAGAGCTTGTGGTAGGATCTTGCTGGAGTGATATCGATGCACGTGCAGAGAGCGTTGAATGGTCCGTCGAATTGCTTATGTGATTCGACGGTCCATTTAACGCTCTCTGCACGTGCATTGTTGCAATATATTCATTTGTGGACTTTGTCATGCAAGGAAACGGGATTCATTGCGAGAAGGAATACTAAATTACTGTAGTGAATTTACTGCAGTGAATACGAGAAAAAATCCTTGGACTTAAATCAGTGCAGGCGGAATATAAGAATTTGTGGACGAAATTCTATGGAGCAGATATGAAACAAAGCAATCCACTGAAATCACTTCAGGGGGAAATGTAAAAATTACTGCAGCGAAAGCCGCCAGCTGCCTGCTCGAACTCGCGTACAACCCCGCTCGAGCGCCCCGTCGCCAGGCTCCGCGCTACGGGGACGCCCAGGTCCCACACCCTTACTGCGCTGTCGTCGCTCGCGGTCGCGACGGGCTCCGTGCCCCCAGCATCCGCGACCCACAACGCAATCAGCTCCCCGTGCGAGTGCGTGCAGTTGTGCGTGTCGTCCGGCGCCCCGTCCTGCATGCCCCAGATATTCCCATACCAGGTGAGCGGGGAAGGAGCCTGCAAACGCACGAGGGCGCCCATCGAGTGCGCGGCAATGACGGTTTTCTTGTTTGGCGTCGTCTGACAACATACTGTCAGTTGTGCATTGACTGGAAGGCTGCACGCGCACTTGAAGCCCTCAATGGTCGTCTTGAGCCGGGAAAAGTACCCGTCGCGCTCCTCGAGGTTGTAGTACGAGAGGCGCCAGTCGAACGGCGCGAGGTGGAGGTGGTTTGTATCGTAGTTTACCACGGCCAGGTTCTCGACGATCTTGGACCTGCCTTGCACGCCAAAAAAATAAATAAAGAAGGAAACAAGCGCGCACCAGATCCAATACCCCTGGATGAAGCTACTGGCGGCGTCATGCCCTCCGCGGCGTGGATCTTGGCGCCGGGCGGGTCGAGGCCCGTTACGGGGTCGGGCATCATCGTGGCTAAGAACGCGCGATAGTCGGGATCCGTCGACCATGATTCAAGGGCCTGCGCGGAGCGTCAGTCAGTCAGTAGGCGCACATCTTTTTCGATTTCGAGACGCAACGCACTCGAAGATGATCCCATTGGAGTCGGGCTGGCCTGTCGCGGACTATATTCGTCGGGGCTGGTGTTGTGATCAGGTGCGAAACATAAAAATAGGTAGATGGTGGACGAACTCAGATTCATAGCTTGGCCGTCCTCGCTTGGTGGGTGAAGGACTATCAGCAGCTCTGAAAATGGGTTTAACATATATCTAGACAAAGGGCGAGAGAAGAATGCCTTGAAGTGAGAGAAATCCAATCATCGGGGATTGAGAGTAGACGTTTACGAGGAGAACTAGCGCGCAGTCCAACGCATGTCTGCACATTCCCCGTTCGGACATACAAGGTCATGCCGGGCTTGACTTCGAGAGCCAAAGAGGTTGTGATCCATTCGTCGTCCTGCTCGGAGGAGAGCTCAAGCAGCTGGGCGACCGTGTCCAAGTATTCGAAGGAAGCAAGGGGCTTACCACCAAGTCGTGCAGTGATTTCGGAGCAATCCTTTGGATGGAACCACGGAAAATTGGGCACCGGAACAGAGTATATCTTGGGGCCTTGGTCAAGCTGGAAATGATGAGCGAGGAGGCTAAAGGTCTGACAAAGGACTGGGCTTGCCGTATCCCAAAACTTGATCTTGATTACAGTGTGGGCTTGCATGCGATAAGTCTCGCTTTGTAGGCGGACAGAAGGCGAAGTCGTGAAGTCCTTATTGTGAATTTTCAGCGCGACATTGGGCTCAACCATTCTGCCATATGGACCAGAGAATGGATTGGCAGGAGCGGCAAATGGATTGGCAGGTCCGAATGGATTAGCAGGAGCGAATGGATTGGCAGGACCAGCGAATGTGAGTGACTGCTCCTGAACCGCAAGGAGAGAGGAAGAAAGAGGAGGGGGTCGGTTGTGGCCGCTCACACGGCAGTGACGGGATGTGGAGAGACAGCACTCTTTACAGAAAAGCTGGGTGCATTTTTGAGATCCTGCGCGAGGTCTGCGAGCCGCTATGCAAGCAGGACTGACACAAGAGGTGAATCGGGAAGGTGACTGCGCGGGCAGGGTGACAACATTACCCCATGGTGGAGGATTGAGGTCGTCACGCCAAACGAAGTATTCGCAGCGCTCAATGTCCCCATTGAATAAGTGCTCCGGACACTGGAAGAAGAAAAAAATTGATTCAGTGCGGTGTCCGGAGAAAAGAGATCCAAGGGCAACCTTCTGGTACACTCGATCCTGGTTTTCAGCGGTATGATGACCCCGGCACACAATGGGAACTGTGAGGTTGAATCGATCACACTGTGGGCAACGAACGTCGGAGAGCTTAGGTGGCATGAAGACGGGGTTAAACAAAGGGCAAACAAGAAGGGAAACTAGACAGTACCGTGCTTGCCAATCAAAACCTCACAAGCCGTGAAAAATGTGTGGAGGGAGAAAGAGGAGAAATTACCGGAAGAGTGATATTGTTGGAAAGAGAAAGGAGTGAAAGTATCACGTAAGCCATCGCGACCTGTGTTGGGAATTCACTGGAGGCACATTCGGTGGATCCTGATGCAGTACTTTCCATCCAGTGAAAACCTGGAAACTTGCTGCAAGAATATATGTGAAATGCCCCTGCAGTAAAATGTCTGAATTACGTCCAGGGAAATTACAAATACTGCTGCATGGAAATTGCTCCAAGGAATTCAAAGATCTTGTTCCAGTGAAATGGACAAATTTTTCGTCCAGTGAAAAAAGAAAAAAGGAGTGGACAGAATTCACTGCACGGAATTAACAAGGATCTTGCTACAGTGACATGACCGAAATACGTCCAGCAAAAAATGACAAGAATGAGTGAACTGAAATCACTGCAAGGAAATACCGGGAAACCCCTGCACTAGAATCACTGGAATAATTTAAGTGCAGTGGAAATCGTTCCATAGAGTTCGGTGCAGCTAAATCTCGTCACATTTCTCAGTGGACGGAATCAGTGCACATCGATTGATCGCTTTGATTGATCTGTTCGCGATCATTCGCCATCATTTACGATCATTCGCGAATCTCCCAGCATCACCGATGCTCTCTGAAGACCAGTTTTCTGTTTTCGGAAGTCCCCGTCACATGCCATCACACCATCCGGAAACAGCCGAATATCTTTCGATTTTCGGTGTTGTCCAAAAGTGAACTGTAACCTATACTTATGGATGGCTTCTCGACTTCTCTTGGAATGTTCCTCGAAACCCTCCCTTAGTCTTTTGTAGATTGACCCTCTGGGTTCAATCTAACAGGGGAGAATGTAAGGAGCGTGTTTCGACTACCCCACCCCCCTATAATACCTTACTATATATGGCAACGTAGTTGCCCTTGTTAGGTTCGCAGGACGGCCTTTCGTATAAATACTAGACACTTTGTTTACTATACTTTAGTCCTACCCTTACCCATACACTACGTGCACCACTTTGACAATACACATTGTTCAAAGTTAGCACGTCCCGTTCGGCAAGCATACCGGACTCTTGCACTGATCGTTTTGGGCAGGGTACGAATCCGAATGAAAATAAATTGGGAAGGAAGTAAGTTATCTTTTCTTTTACAAAGCACGCGATCCCCCAGCCTGGACAGCGATAGCCTAAGTAGTCTATGCAACCTTACCACGGCGCGGGCAAGCCGGACGCCGTTGCTCCAATCTCCGCCAGCTGCATAAGCGGGTCAAGGCTGCCTTTGAACTCGGGCAGGTACGCCGCATTCGTATACGGACAGTAGACCGCAGACGAGCCCTTGTATATCGGTGTGTAACTTGCGGCGCAAATCTCGAATGCGGTAAACTCGTCGTAGGAAATCTCGACGGCGTTCCTGGGGTTGCGCTCGCCCGCAGCGATGCGTTGCCGGGCCTGAAGAAAAATGATGTCGTCAGCATCTGGCATGCACTGACGGGTAGCCAACGCACCTGTGCGACGATTTTGGGGTCGGGCTTCAATTCCAGTAGACGCTTCGCGAACCTGGCGGCGTCGGCCTGGTTGTTCGCCTTGGTGAACACGCTGACAGCACTCCGCAGTGCTATTTGCACGTGAGGAGGCTGCAGCTTGCACTGAGTAAAGTACGCCGCCAGCTCGAGGTTCCGGCGGACATTGTCGGGTTCTTCTTCGGCAACGCGTCTTCGTTCAAGCTCGATGGTCACGCCAAGTAAGTATTCTCGGCCTGCTGTAACCAATTCTCGCCACTATAAATAAACGGTCAGTATAAGTTATGGGGAGAACATGCAAGAAACTCACTTGTTTGGCCTCATCGTCGGAGGATAGAGGCACTAATAAAAGAGCCCGAAGGACGGAGCGGAAGACAGTCTGAGCCTCGGCAAGTTTGTTGCCCGACACAAAGCGAAAACCTTCTGACAATTCGGTGCGAATGGAAGCTAATGACCGGACGATGACGGGCAGCACGCGGCTCAGCGAGGTTTCGGCAGGATTGCGTCGGATGTGCAGCTGCAGAGGGGGAAGGGAGGCCACCGGTGTAAGATACGTGTGCGACGAGCGATAAATGGCCAAAAACAGCGGTTTTAGTTCCACAAAGTTGACGATTCCAAGCTGGCGGTTAAGGAGCTACGAGAGGTAGGATCAGACGCCAGACTTCATCTGAATGTGGGATTTTTTTTTACCTGCATGGCTGTTTCGAAAGAACCGGCAGCAACGTGATCGGCAGCCAACGGAGAATTGCGAGCCCAGTGTTCGACTTCGCTAACGCCGGGCGTCGAGCCAGGTAAGTCCTCCTGGCCGGCATCCAATTCTTCCTCGTCGACCGGCTCTGCTCCTTGGTACTCGCCGGCGTCAGCATCGAGCTCCCAACCTCCTTCCTCAGGGTCAAGATCGTCTTGAATCTCCTCGTCTTTGGCCCAGGCATCGAGGGCGGACGAAGCACCGGCGGCAGCATCGCCATTGACGTATGCGGGCTCGACGCCGCCTTCCAGACTGCCATTCGCAAGGGCACGATCGAAGAAGTTCTGGCCGGTCGAAACCGCGGGCCAGTTCAGGTCGGTAGTGGCGGTAACAACCGGCGGGGGCTTGAGCGTCGAAAGGCCGAACGACGGGACGTCATCGACATCTGCCTCAGTCAGCCCAGCAGACTCGAGGATCTCTTGAGCGAGTTCATCCAGACCGTTGGTCTTGGCGGTCAGATATGCCAAAGGGTCTAAAAGGGTGTTAGCCAGGACACGTTAGAAACACGTAATAGACACACAAAGAGCTACATCCCGCATCACAGATATACGGCCCAGAACATCCCCTGCATACAGAGCATTATGGAAGCGCGACATCGGGTCACCTCGTGCGTCTGCGATCTTCTGCATCTTCGACAACTTGTCAGTGCTGCCCGTGGCAAGATACAAGAAGGACAGTTTGTCGAAGTTCTTCGTTTGCTGGTAGGCCTTCTCTACGATCTGAGGTAGCATTCACCTGTATGAGAAAATGCAGCGTGGAGGAAACGACGACATGCCTTGTGATTCCCCTGCTTGAGCGCTTGCTGAGCCAAGCGCTCCCAGCACTCGGCCCGGTCAATGGTCTTAGCAGTCTCCATCGCCACATCGAGGTTCCCGCACTCGATCGCAAGCTCGAATCGCGTGTTTGTGTCCTGTACAAAGTGCAGAGCGATCTAAAAAGAGGAACAGTGTTAAAAATATGATAATACGGGCTTTAATAACGCGCCTCGGGGAATCCTTTCTGCTGCAAATATGCGATGATGCTCTGTCCAAGTAACGTCGAGGTGCGGATGATGTACAACATCTCCTCGTAATTGTTCTTGAGGAGCGCAAGCTTGAAACGGTACTCTGTTGGGTCGAAGGTGATGGTCCTCGGGCGTGCAGAACGGTCGAGGCAATGCACGGTCTTCCCCTTGACGCGGGTCAGGTATACAGGGTTATCCAGCGTGCAGATCACGCCATGGTCCCTAAATTCTGGTCAGATTGCTCGAAATAAAAAGAGTATATGGCTCACCCTTGGGAAAGACAGTATTTGACGTGGTTAAGAGTGGAGTAGATGAAAACGCCAGAATCATCCCATGCGCCGGACTTGATGCGGATGGTCTCGTGGATAAGACTGTGCTGCGAGAAGTTCTTGTTGGCGATGGTAATTGCTGCGAGGCAGTATTAAGCGAAGCGCAACATCAATTCGAGTACGGGCACGTACTGTGTTTGCTCATAAGAGCAACCAGTGCACCATCACTGCTCCAGACGACGTATTTGACCGGAGGGGAGTTGATTTCCGCGAGAGTCTTCTGTTGCTGGATGTCGTATAGCACAACCGACGTCGTCGAGCTGAGGATAAGACTAGCGGTTCCTCCATAGAAGATCTCGTTCGTTTGAACAGGAGGTTTGATAGTCTTGACCACGGAGTTCGCCAGATCCCGGACTTCGATTAACTACAAAAGATTATAAGTTGTTACAAATAAAACTGGAACAAAAATACTCACCTGCGTAGCCTTCTGTAGAACCGCGAACCTGTTTCTTGCCACGAAAATCGCGCTTTGTCCTGCACCTTTCTTCCCATCGACGCTTGAGTCCTTGACCTCGCCCTGCGCTTGCTGCGGCACCGACGTCAACTCGTACAACCCGTTGTCCGACGAAATTGTTACGAGTACAGCCCGTTCAGCCGGGTTGAAGCTCAATGTCCGGGGAGGGACGTATGCGCTGCCGAACTTGCGCACTGAAAGGAGTCCAAGGTCTGCGCCCGTGTTGAAGTCGTAGGAGCGGACGTATTTGTCGCGGATGTAGTACAGCGAATCCTGATGTACCGCAAATGCAGGGCGCTCGCGTTCAAGTTTGAAGACGATGAGTCCACTGTCGTGCCCCGCGGCGAAAAGGTTGAGGTTAGGGTGCGAGGCAAGCACCCAGAAGCGATCGTTCTCGCGGCGGAACGTTTGGATCGCAGTGCGTTTTGCGAGATCCCAGACGCGCACAGTCTTGTCCTCGCCGCAGGACACGATCAACTCGTGCTTGGGGTGGAACAGCGCGGTAGAGACGTTGTTGAAGTGACCGCGGCAGGAGTCGACCTCCCAGGCCTTGGTCTCGCTCATTCGCCATATTTTGATCGTGCGGTCGTCGGCGGCAGAAATGATGAGCGGGAGGGTCGGGTGGAACATGGCGTAGTTGACGCCGCGGTCGTGACCCTCCAGGACATATTTGACCGTGGAGAATGTATCGAAGGTTTCAAAGTTGCCCGGGCCACTGTTTGGAGAACCCTTTCGCAGTCCGGAGATGTCCCAGACACGCACGGTTTGGTCCATGGAAGCAGATACAACCAGGTCGTCCTTGGGATGGAAGAGGGCGGACATAACGTAGTGCGAATGACCTGTCAGAATAGCAATGCAGTTTCGCGACGTGCTGTTCCATACGCGAATAGTTTGGTCGTCGGAACATGATATCTGTGGTGAATTGCTTAGAGCGCGTTGAGGGTGGACGTGCGAGGACTCACAATCCAAGGCATTTCGTGGTGGAACTGGACGGTACGGACGTAATCTAAGTGTCCATGAAGGGTGAAAAGACACCGTCTGTTTTGCGGTCGTATGTCTGGGAATGTCCTTTAGTTACACCAACCGGCTGAAGGGCACGGACTGACCCCAAACTTTAATTTTGTAGTCGTCGCCACCTGTCACCAGCAGGGCACGGCTCAGATGAAAATTAACGGCTCGGACGGGACCTGTACGACAGTGAGCGATACACCATGGGTTATGGCGGGATGCACACCTTCGTGTTCCTCAAAACGGTCTACCAAAACGCCCATGCGGTAGTTCCACAGTTGAATGCTACCATTGTGAAGAGCAGCGGCAAGTAAAGGCTGAGAAGGGTGAAATGCGAGACCTGGTCGGAGAGAGGGGTGAGATATAAAATGGGAGAAAAATGTAGCTGCGTACCCTTGACGCGATTGCTTTTCGATTCGAACTTCGTGAGCATAACAGACATGGTGGGCAAAGGAGAGAGATGCGATGATTGAAATTACGGGGGGTTCGGGGAGGAGGAGAGGAGGACGGACGGCAGCGCTCCCCGAAACAGGTTTTTGGAGAGACGCGAAGACGTGGCTCTGGGTTGTGGCTGTGTCGGTACCACTCGCCGTTCTTCGTTCTAGTACTCTTTATAAAATATTCCGCTAGGCTACCACCGACTCGTCTTTGACACCGAGAGACGTGGAACTACGTACCACCACGACTGCGATTTGAGCGCCTGTCAGCATTTATTTATGGGGGGCGGCTGCATGCTTCAGATTCCAGCGGGCTTGGAGCCGTTCACGCCCCGGCGCGCTCTTGTACATATCATCATTCGCGAGCCTCGAAAATAACAGCAAGACAATTCGAAAAGCATATCGAGTCGATACATCTGTCCACGATGGGCTTGTCTGTAAACCCCCAAACCGGTTCTGAGACCTCGAGCAATGCAAGACCAATGATCTCTTGTTTCAGTGACCACAAGACTTGGGAACCTCATATACAAGAACTGTACAGCTGCCTATCTATTACGCAGACGGGTTGTCAGAGAAATAGTTCCCCTGCAATGCCTCCTCGAAATCCCAATCATCATCACCCATCAGAAGCTTCCCCAGCCCGAAACGCTGGAGAATGACAGCCAGTCCTTCCTCATCCTTGACCTGTTCCAACAGCTTCGCGTCCGGAACCGGCGGAAGCGTCTGGAAAACGAGCCTCGCCACCTCCACTTCTGCGAGATAGTCTGGTGCAGGGACCCGGGGCGTGTATTTCTTCTCAGCCTCAATAACACGCTCGATCGATTTGTGCTGGCGTATAAACTTGAGAGCACGAGTGGGACCGACATTCTTGATGCGCTGCGAAAAGTCCGTGCCGAGAAGGAGCGCAAAATCGATGAAGGCCGATCGGTCCAGCTGCAACGCTGTCCGAATCTCCGAGCCCGAAAGCATCATCAGAGGGGCATTACGATTAGTGATGTTACGAATGAGCGGAGCCTCATAAATAACCACATCCTATGGTACGCGTCAGGCAAATAGTCAATGCGAGGGTAAGACGGCACCCTACAGTATCTTCGCTCGCGACGTAGTCAGCAAACCCGTTGATTACCAGAGAGGAGGCAAGCGCCTCCGCCTCATACGTTCCCGTGGTGTCCATGCAAGGAACGCCCATAGCCCGTAGAAGCTCTTTCGACTCATCATAGGTTTGCGTTGTGGGAGGATTATTCCGACGCTGATATGATTGCGACATGAGATCTGCACGCTGAGACAATACGGATAGCGTTTCTTCTGGAGACTCAGTTTCGGGTGAATCTGTGTCGGAAGCAGATGATGCGAGCTTTTCCCAAAGCTTCGCTTCGTCGGCCGTCAACTGGATTTGCGACTTCGTCATCGAGTACTCCACGCGGGCGTCTTGCTGTTCGGCATCTGTCGAGGGTTGCACATCTAGAGCGATTGGAGTGAGCGATGCCAATTTGCGGACGCTGTCACGAAAGTCGTAATACAGCATGGCCACAGTAGCCACCGTGATGTCCTCCGTTGACGTTGGCACCTCGGTATTGGCTATATCAGGAATGCGAAATGGAAAAGGTCTGTCCAATGGTGGAACAGTCTGGTTTGCTGGGAATGAGGCTGGTGGCAAGGAAGATGCTATGGGCGGTGCGGACGAGGTAGAACGTCGGGATGGAGGTCGTGGTGCTGAGGGTAGCAAAAGATCCGCCAGATGAGGGGCAACCGGGGCTTCTGGAAGGTCCTCTGACGAAATAGGGTCGATGTTCATGTCGGAAAGTGATATTGGCGGTATTGATACAGATGTTAATGGCGTGAATGGAGGCGTTGTGGTTGTGGGCAATGCTGGTAATGGTTCTAGCGAAGAGTCGTCTTCATTAATATTATATGTGGGTGTAGATTCTTTGGGGGCCGGCTCAGGGGAAGTTGGTGCGGCGAGTGGAACCCCATCCTCCTCCTCGGTTTTGGTTTCCTCTTGTGACGGCCCAGGGGAAATTGAAGACGCAACTGGAATTTCGGGAGTCCCCTCCTGGGGACCATCTAGTGGCGGCGGATGCACAACTTCCACCGGCACCGAGTTATTGAGCATCTGAGCAACACGCTGCTGTAATTGTGCCATGTCGTCGCCGCCAGAAGAAGAGGGGAACGGTACTGACGATATCCGCTGGAGTAGTTCCGAAACGCGTCCTTTTTGAGTAACGTCGAGATTCTGAAAACGGTACAATACATCTACAAGCCGGTTCAAGCGTTTGACGCGATCGAGCTCAATGGATCCACGGGCCACGGCTAGCCTTTGGACCTCGCGCCGACGCTCTGCCTACACATCCGGTTAGCTCGCAAATACCCTGCATTCAAGCCAATCACGCACCTCTCGCGCCTTGGCCAAACTCCGCTCTTTACCGTCGAATACACAAATGGCGGACACGCCAGAGTCTTCCAACTCCTTGATCAACCTGTACCACCCAACCACATGCCGATAGTTATGAGGCACTTGCGCGAAGTGGAGGCGCTGTGTTATGAGTGTTCCATCGCTATGCGTCCGTGGAAATGAGAAAGAGCTGTATGCAAGAGTTGGCGGATATCCTCACATCACTATTTTCTTACCAGCTAATCCTCGGAGGCGGTCAGGCAGTTGTTTCACAACTTCTGGACTGCAAGAGCTCGATTAAACACATAGCTGAGAGTATTGAAACAGACTTGCAAAGATTTTTGAAGGAAAGGCGTCAGTCCCAAGACGCCCATAAGAGAAAACAAAAAGTGTGAAGGTCTTCGAAAGCAACATCAAACAACTGATAAGATTAGATAAAACCTTCAGCAGTCAATTCTTTTACATGTACATGACAACAATTTTACACAATTCTGGGAGCACACGAGGCCTGCTGCACCGGATGCGGACAAATTCACAGAGGGAGAATGGAACGTCAAAATACACAATAATGATAACATGTGCTACAAGACTGTGGGGGCACAGAAAATATCCAAGGTGAGGGGCACGGGTATAGTTGGGCCGTCCCCAACCATACCAGTTTTCACACCACAGATATTTCCCTTCCTCTGCCAGCGGCAGCCATGACTCGTCTCCCAATAGGGAATTTGTTCGCATCCGGCAAAGCAGGTCTTCTACACTGCCGAGGTATAACATTCGTCCTTGTTTCGGGAAAACTTTGCCTGGATCCGGGCGAGAGACAGATTGAACCTCTCCGACGTGGTCCACTGGAGGGCCAAGACTGCTAGGAAGGCCACGATGGATATCCCGGCGGCAAACCCTGTACCGAAGTATGTGGCCAGCATGAATATGCAGTTTGCGAAGAAGACGAGCATTCCCCAGAGATGCAAGGCATGAGGGAGGGCGAAAGCCAACGCGACAAACTGGAACTTGAACGTAGGTGACTGGATAGTCTCGAGGTAATCCATCTAAACCAAGTTTAGAAAAAACAGCAGTAAAAAAATGATCGGTCTTACAGCTTGCGTGGCACAGATTCCTTGCAGGGGTTCATATTTATGAATCAAGATGACAGATGCAAGCAAGCTAGCGCCGAAGAGCGATGCTGAAGCAACCGCTAACGTCGGGCAGGATGCCAAAGCCAAAAGGAAAATGTGCAACCTAATCGAGGAATTGTTAGAACAGGTGGGTTAGATATCATTCGAGCGCTTGCTCACATCAACCCAAAGAATGCCTTCCGGATATCGATCAGAAACGATGAAAAGCACGAGTCGCGAAACTATCTCACTCCATAGGATGCCCCTCGCCAATCCCGAAGGCAACCGGTGACCAAAGATTTCCACTGCTCGGTGTAAACTAGATGATCGACGAAAACATCATCCAATTGCGCGAGATATCTGTCAGAGGTCTTGAACGACAACCGAGACGCCACGGTAGAAACCCATTGGTTTTTCGTATTGGGATCGTAAAGGATGGCCTGATCTCTAGACAGACGGGAGTATTCTTGACCATAGTGGGTCAGGTATCTGTTTCGGCCTATAGTGCTGTTAGATACGGATCCCGGCGTGAACGAGGCTGTGCGGTACTCACAAACCAAGCTCCATAAGCGGGCTGCATTCGGGTTATCAGCGGGCGGATCATGAGAGCCAGGGAATCGGCTTACCGACGGTGCAGGTAATGTTTCCGTCGGCGACGTGATCTGAGATCACAGGTATTTAAGATGTCTGTGCAGGCTTTCGAGGATGCGTAAACGGACCTCGGGAACTCTTGAGAAGACTCACGAACGCCTCGCATTCCTGTTTGGAGTAGGGAAAAGTCGAGACGCGGGAGGTCATTTGATCTGCCAGCGCGAGTTCAGAAATGGGTGGTAACGATCAGGCAGGTCCGAAGTCACGTACCACAAATTGCATGTGTGAACACGCAGACGAGCGCATCCAAGGTCTCGCGGGAGAGCCCACCAAAGTGCATCGGAAAGTGTTCGACATGCGACCAGTACAGTTCCTCGCAGAGAATATCTGCCATGAAGATGAGCTAAAAACTGCGAAATTCGTATTAAATGCCACTGACTGAGCTGCGACAACGAAACAACGGGAGGGAGGCCAAGGTCGTATGTCTCTATGTCTTCTATCCAGGACTGCGCACGGGTAGTGTGGTCGACGAAGTAGTAGGCGCAATCCTCGTCCTCTATTTTGATGAAGAGCTCGACCTGCTCAGAAATTGGAAAGCTCTTCTCGGCGACAATGTCTTCAATTTTTTTGATCCAGCGAGTCACTTTGTCGAGGGTCTCCGGTCGGTACAAGTATGCCTCCGTGACGACGCGAGGCGAGCCATTCCGACAGAAGTAGAGCTGGCCTTCTGGGTGAATGTGAGCTGACCAGTGCCGAGGAAGGTAAGCAGGTCTGGTTAGAAACAGTGCAGCGTCAAGATCGCGGTCAATGCTGTTTTTGATTTTAAAGCGTACTCAGGCAGTCGTGAACGAATAAATAATCCTGAAGGTATCTGCATATTGTCGGGTTCAGCCCTAATAAAACATGAGAAAAGTCAGGGTACACTGAATTCAATGAGCACTCACAGTCCAGTCCTCTCGTATCGCCCAGTATCATTTGAAGTGATGGGCCGCAGAGTGCCCTCACGTTTAGTTTCAGTGACCGCAGAAACGAGGTCGCCCAACGCCTGTTTGGATATTTGGACCGCCATTTGAGGAGTGAATATGAAGGGTCGAGCTTTCAAAATCTAGGGGGTCGAGCTTTTGAAAGTCCGGCGCGATATATCCTGAGTCCTTGCAGCTTTTATGGTTGTTGGAATGACAGGGTTGGACGAATGGGCATTCGGGGGATTAAGCGAAGTTGGGGCACTGCCAGAGCGCGGGAAGGCGATGCTCGGAACCTAGAATGGTTCACGACAACAGCATCCTATCCACTGTCCGAAAGCTGTTCTGAATTAAATCCATCGCCCCATGCGGAAGAACATCGTCGGGTGTCACAGAAACGACGAGTGGAAAACGAGTGGCAGCGTTGAGCGATGATGGTAGGTAGGTGATGGGCGTCTCTTTTCCGAATTTCGCTGCCGCTATGATCTGTGTTATGCGAGCCACCTGCGACTCTCCAAAATTCACGCGTCGGGATACAGACGGGGGACACGGCCTGCGTGAGATCGGGTGCGCAGCTGGAATGGCCGCGACTACGTTGGGTCGGTGTGGGCTCGGGGTTTCGGACTAACAATCTATCACCCGCTGGCAGAATGCTGACATTTACGACCGCACGCCGCACGGGAGTCGAGTTGGGGCGAGTTGACTTCGAGATTCTGACGAGAATGTGGTCGGTCTGATACTCCGATAATATTAACTACGCCACTTGGCATTGCGGTGCACATCGAGAACATGATGTAGGCACCTTTCAGCGCTGGATTGGCCCAGGTGAACAGTGCCACAACCGAGCCCTGACCCCTGCTGCTCTCATGAGTGCTGAACGCTGAGCCCCGGAGGCTGAGCAGTGAAAGCAGTACACTCTCGCCCTGGCGTTCGTAGCTGGAACCGGCCCAGCACTTTGCCGGAATTCCGGCTAATCCCGGCGATAATTAACACCAATCAGTTCCAAATTTGGCTATCAGCTCAGCATCTTCTGCTCAGACGCTCAAGTAGCGCTTAACTGAAGTCGTTGCTGTTACTCCGTACTGTTCATCCAGCGCGCAGATTTTTCTATCAGTTTCCGGGTACCATCATTAATACTCCACCGAGACCTGGCTGATCGGAGATATGAACAGGCTACAGCTTTCTGCGCTAGAAAGGTCTATATAAGCGGGGCTGATTCCTCGACATTTTCAACGTACATTGAAAACACTCCTACCGCTCAGAAACTCATCCAGAATCATGTCATCTAACTCGTACGGAATTTCTGCCCTCTCCGACTGATTCGTTCTCATTATCTTCATCAGTAACCCGACAAAGATCGAGGAGATAGAGGCTCATGGAAAGGCGGCTGAAACAACCGTCGCTCAGACTGAGCCTGTAAGCGGCGCGTCGACGTCATCAGACCCCCAAAGCGAGCCCACGAAGACCGAAGATATATTTGCCGAAGATGAGGAGTTGGAGCCGCCGCCGCCGCCGCCTGGGTTCGTGTATCTTCCAAGACTCGATACCATCCCTCTGACTAGTCTTTCAGTGGTACCCCCCGCGGAAAAATCACCAACACGATCTCTGGGAAGCCAGGAGGTGGCTCAAAGCCTCGCCCTGCCCCGAAATAATTGCTCGTATCCTGATTTTGTGCGATATAGATGGCTGTTGTAATATGTAAAAGTACCACTCTCATGTAACCGACTCAGGGTTCTTTATGGCCAACGGACAATCATATTTGTACTCGACGCTTAGTGAATTGCCTCCGTATGCAAATGGACTACCATTAAATTTTACTTCCGTTGTAGTAGCAATCAGCACATCGCGATCCCACTTAAAAGTTGCTGTTGATTCTGCTGTTGCTGCTGTTCCATCAGCTGTGGTACTGTTAATCTTTCATCGCTTTGACCATCAATTGAATGAGATCTCCACCGCTCGGAATGAACACCTTGCCGGAGGGCGTATAAAAGCGAAGCAATAGTACGTATACTAGTCATAAAGACTCCCTCATGCCTTCAGACCCAAAAACGTAACGAAACAGTTCCATCTTCTCTCCTTTAATTTGTGACTCAATGTTTTCGTCCTCAGAACTTCCCAGAACTCTGGTCCCAAGGACACCCCAACGACAGATGGAGAGCATCCTGTGACCGCGCCCGTCGCAGATGCAGCCCACTCTACCACAGACGCCGATAATATTGAGGCGGCGGCCGAGTCAAAGTCGCCTAAGGAAGGAACAGACCTAGAATCAACCGAGACGCGTAGCGCGTATTTTCCCGACCCCGAAGAAATCGAGTGGATAAAGCCTCCTTCACCTCCCGGGTAAATTCCATATCCTACATTCCTGAGATATACGAATACTAACCGAATATTCATAGTGGTACACCTCGCGGCGCCCCAATGAAGCCCACCTCGGGCTATCCCCCGCCCCCCCCGCGACCGAAGGACCCGCCTCCGAGGTCCGAGTAGCGTGTTTTGCTGAAGATCTATACTTCAGAGCATAGTAATTACGGGATGAAATAAACTCCATTGTCCTGTTTGTATTTGTGAGAGAGCTAGACAGAACGAAGGAAAGCTGTGGATCTTTACTCGGTTCACTGCTTTCAAGAAACACAGAATCGAATAATGGAACATCTGCACCGCAGCGCAGCGATGTTTCCATGCTGAGATATGAAAATCAGGCTCAATCAGACTGACTATCAAACGACGACGCACACCTGCAGTTAATATTCTGTCTTCGAAGGCACAAAGGTGTAGAGCATGCACCGCACCGTCCACAGCTCAGAGTACGTACATACCCCAGTTTTCCGCCGTTTGTGTGCTGTTTCGCCGAGATCCTACTTATAAAATGGAGCTCCACCGTCTGTGAGTTCACCACGACCACCCCACCGAACATACCAGTTTGCACGCTCCCCGCGTAGGATATTCAAAGCACGAATGGGAGGCATCAGCATTGTCACCCGCTTCTGGCAGTCAGTGCTGGCGCTTACACCTTAATTAATTGGCGCTTACCCCTTCACGCAGGCGCGTGTTCCCCACTTCCAAGGACAGCAGCAGCGAAGACCCGTCCGCAACCGATTCGTATGCCCATTTCTCTTGAAACGAAAATTATGGGCGCTAATCGTCGCCGGTCGTAGATCTGAGCCGACGAGGTAGGCCCAAGGGTACTGGAAAGGAGCCGTCTTTGTTGATATTTTTGGCGCAGGTTTAGACCGCGAGGCCCCAGGGACGTCAAATCATCAGGGTCAAACCAGGGCCACGGCCATGGGCACGGTGGAAATGGCAAGCCTAAGAAGGGGATGGCCGAACAAGGTTCCACGTCGTCCGCCGAGTCTTAGGGGGATTCAATTTGAGTTACGCTGTGAAAGATAAGGAGCAGAGATATCGAATACATTGCGTTAAATACACAGCGTATTTTGCTCCTTTCGGGGGCGTAGAATTCCGCTTGAATCAAGCGAAGACGCCACTGCATAAGAGGATGAACCCAGCGTTGATGGGGCGAATCCGAGCTAGTCGGAGTTGCACCATGCCGCGATGCGCTGCTACCGACGCGCTCACTTTTACGTTGGCTTGCTTTACGTTCCCATTGACGCCGAATCAAAAGGATGGGTGGGGCAGAGTTTCCACGAAGAATTATGGTCGAGGTCCGAAAGAGGTTTGTGGGCCATCGGTCCGGATGCCGATTATCAGAGATGGCCCAAAAAGAAATCCAAAAGCTGCACAATGTACATTCATTGTCAAGAAGTGGTTACACAGTGACAACTCAGAGAGCACTAGATCTAGAGGAAATGATCTAGTCTAGAGGAAATTACCATCGTCGACATCGTCGATAAGCTACGATCAGTTTTAGACCGTCACTGTAGGCCGCTCAGAACGGTAAAATCTGTTGCGCGACTCGGAGGGGATGGATAGCCAAGCCCATCGTCGCTTCCGTGGCCTAGATTCAGATGAAGTGAACTTGGCCTCCTCCACCATATCGCCCTGTGCTTCATCTTGGGCAGTATTGCCCCAGCACACAAGCACCGGAGCCAGTCCCAAGTGCCGCTCTCCCAGGTACTGAAGATGCACCATAGAATGAGCGCTGCGACGGCTGCCCAAAGCACGCCGACGAGCGTGCGTGTTACAAGGCTGGCGTTTTCGAAGCACATGAATGTAAAGGCTGCGAGGAACGAGACCATCCTGGGGGAAAGAAAAGAAAAGAAAATCGATATTTCGATTAAATTGAACAAGCACATAGAGATATTCGATATTCGTTGTTACTTTCACCAAGTACGAGTCAGTCCATGGACCTTAACTGGTATCCGTGACTTGCCGCGAGTCCGAATAGCTAGCTGTTCAGGTTGGCCTCCAAAGTTACCCAATCAGATGTTCTTTGGGACTGGCGTCGGAGCTTAAGGAAATACAGAGTTTACAACGATAATTCGTGGTCAAGTTTTGATACATAGAGGGTCGACCCGTAGATCGAATTCTTTCTACACACTCGCAGCTGTCCGCTCAGAATGGCAAAGTCTGTTACGCAACGGAAGGGACGGCCAACCCCAGTGCCGCTTCCGTGAGTTGGATTGCGACGCAGGTGACTTGGCCGCCGCCTCGACCGTGTCGCCCGGCTCCTCTTCCTCGACAGTATTATTCCAGCATGACAAGCTTCGCAGCCAGTCCCTGTGGCGGCTCTCCCATGCGGTGAAGATGCACCAGAGGATGAGCGCTGCAACGACTGCCCAGAGCACGGCGACGAGCGTGCGCGTGACAGTGCTCGAGTTTTCGAAACACAGGAAGGAGAAAGCGGCGAGGAAAGACACCATGCTTGTAGGTAGAATCTTTCAATCCAGCCCTTCCAGCAAGTTCAGAGACACTCACGACCAGATCAGCATCGCGTAGGGCAACGAATACAATACAGCGAGGGTCTCCAGCCCCAGCGTCGGGTGGGTCCGATGGAAAATGAACTTCGCCTGCTCACACAATAGGTGATATAATTCTGTAAAATGGAAGAGGACGCACAGCGTCCGCGGCCGTCATCCGATCCCGGTCGCGGTGCTGTTTAAGGAGCAGCAAGCCAATAATAATGGCCCCAATGCTTGTCAACATCGACAGGTAGCTGGATATTTGCGCCGGCGTGCGCTCCGGTAAGGTGAAGCCGCCTTGGTCAACGCTCTGGATCGACAGGAACGCCACGTTGGCGTTTAGAACCACGGTCGCCTGTGAAAACGTAAGCATCCAAATAACTGAAATAGCCGAAACAGACGTATAACGTGAACTCTTGCCATTCGCCATTCAGCCGTGTGATGAATTCCGACCAGCCACGGTGCCGGATGAGCCCATCGGTGTATATCGCGTCCAAACCGGTAAGGTGGAAGTCAGGTACATAGAAGAGCGGGGGGCTCAATAGAGTGACGAGCAGTGTCCGTTTTCGCACAGCGGTGCTGTAGATCGATTGGTCGACGCGAAGACGCGCACCGGGATCACCGTGGAAGTTGTACACACGTGCGCGGACTAAGGAAGTCCAGGTAAGGTCTTTGGGACATGGAAGAGGGGAGGCGGGTTTGCGTACCGAAAAGACACATGAGGCGGCCTGGAAAGGTACAGTTACATTGAGACTCGAGTAATCTCTAGGATAAAGGTGCGCGCACCCACGAGACATCTGGAGCCGCCCCATCTCTTGTCGACGTTTTTGCCGACGTTTTCTGGATATGTGAAGGACAGCGAGGAGAGACGTGTATGAAACTCACTGCCGAAACCATCAATGAGGTTGACCATACGATCGAGGTCTTCCACTTTCCAGCTCACGGGAGACACGCTTGGGGAGGTGATAAGATCTAAAAATCGGACGATGAGAGGAGGTGTTGGGAACAATCGGTCAGACCTCCGAGTGCGTAAAGGACGATGTCCCGGAGCTCGTCGACGATCTCATGCGTAACCTCCAAGGACCTTGGAAATAATTCACAGTGGTTCCTGAGGATATATGCTTGGCAAGAAACATGGAATATTGCCTGTTAAGCGGCTCACCAATATTGCGCTTCAAGCTCATGCCCTGTGACAGTTCTAGCCTTGGCCACGGAATGAGCGAACTAAACGAACGGATATGGAACGGAGATGTTATTCCATTTAGCTCATGCGTGACTGAAAACATGTCCGACTCGGCTTTGTCTATCCAAAATATGCATCGTTCCTGGTGGTTTATGAAATAATATTGACACCCCTTGCTTCTGTCTGAATAGGAGTACTCATCGAGAACAAGATCGACGTCAACTGCCAGCTGGACATCATGAGTATGCAGAAAATCGTAGATGGTTTGGATGGTGTCGTTGATGAACAACAATGACGCATTGTCGAGAAGGTTTGCGTCTGTGAATACGCGCTAAAGAAAAGTGTTAAGTGCCGTCGCCACTAGGCACGTAGAAGACAAACTTTTTCCTCGTGGAAAAAATATTGGGCGCCTTCAGGGTGGAGACAGGTCGTCCAGCCAGGTGGGGGCGCAACGCTTTGGAAATGTTGGTAGGGTTCAGCCGAAGCAGGAAAGCATACTCACGGGTGCAGAGAAACTTGAAGGGGGAGTATAGTAAATCGTGTGGGTTCGTTCGGGCTAATAGCGAAGCTAGGTGAGTATGACTGAAATCCAGAAGGTAGTGAGAACCCCACATAATGATATTCTGAGTGTACCTTCCTACACTCTCCGGTGTCCCAGGAAAAATGCGCGGATGAGCTTCACTGAGAAGTGATACCGGTACCGGCGCAAGATCTCCAGCAACTTCGGACGAGCGGGGCAATGGATTATGCGTTGTTTCAGGCTCAGGAAGGTGGCCGTCTACGCCGCTAGGGTCGGTGGACGGCAAGTAACAAGGGCCTGGATTCATTCTCGGGGATGGCGGTGGTGCAGAGGAGATTTGGACAGGGCTAGAGATACGATGATGTCCATCCGAAAAAACAATAGGGAAGCTGCCGAGGGAGTACGATTCTTGGGTGATGGGGTCTTGCGGTAAGCGGGAGAGAGAAGCGGGCAGGAGGCTCGCAGATATAAGCGAGTCATGATGATGAGTAAATGAAATTTCTCGACGTCTATCTGTGTTGCCAGACTCTACATTCGCTTCCTCAGAATGATCGGATGCTCCGAGTCGACGACTTGGTTGAAAGCCCTTGGCCAAATCCGCATTCCCATCCGATGACCTCCGCTTCAGAAGGTTTATGATTTGTGACACAGCAGAAAACAACATCGACACCCCCCGAGTCGAGAGCTGGGCGAGGATGCTTCGGGTCATTCTGCCCAGATGAAGTCTCCGCCAGACAGACCACAGCCACTGAATGGCAGACATGGACCGTCACCCAACGAGGTAACAGGAGATCGGTTTTATAGCAGAAGCTATTGACTCGGAAAGCTGTAGAGCCTAGTTGAAAAGTCTGCTTGTAGCGAGTGGCAAGTGAGTGGCTGTACTTGTCGTAGAATGGGGAAGTTGGGATAACGGTTCCATTTTCCATGTCCCACCGGGACATCGGTCCGGATACCGATTATCGGAAAGACAGTTGTCTTGTTGTTGGAAGCCGCAGAACGATACATTTATTGCCAAGAAGTGGTTATATCGATACAGTGACGATTCGGATAACACTAGGAATACAGTAGTACGCGCAATCAAGATGCACGGCAGGCCGCGGTTAGTTCTAGACATGCATAGTCCGTTCCGAGTCGTACGACTCCTTGCGCAAGGTGATGGGCCAGACCCAGCGTCGCTTTCGCGGCTTGGGTTCCGAAGCAGTGGACTTCGCCTCGGCATCCACAGTGTCGTCTTGCTGTTCATCTTCCTCGGCAGCATGGCCCCAGCACAACAAGCTCCGCAGCCAGTCCCAATCGGTGCTCTCCCACGCGATGAAGATGCACCAGAGGATAAGCGCTGCGACAGCCGCCCAGAGCACGGCCACAAGTGTTCGTGTCATAGTGTTGGTGTTTTGGAAACACATGAACGAGAAGGCAGCGAGGAAGGACACCATCCTTGTGAGGAGATGCTTCAGTCCAGGCTATGCAGTAACAAATTCGGAGACACTCACGACCAGATTAGCATCGCGTAAGGCAATGCATACAAAATAGCGAGGGTCTCCAGCCCCAGTGTCGGATGCGTCCGGTTAGACATGAACTTCGCCTGCGCATGCAATAAGTATAAGTGATATTCCTATCAGACGGAATAAGACGCACGGCATCCGGAGCCGTCACTCGATCCCGGTCGCGGTTCTGCTTGACTAGCAGCAGTCCAATGATAATGGCCCCAATACTTGTCAACATTGATAGGTAGCTGGATATTTGTGTCGGCGTGCGGTCGGGCGCGGCAACGCCATTCTGGTCAACGCTCTGGATTGACAGGAACGCAACGTTGGCGTTCAGCACCACGGTCGCCTGCAAAAGTAAGCGACCAAGTACTCGGTCGATGAAACGTCAGAACATACATAGAGCGTGAACTCTTGCCATTCGCTGTTGAGCCGTGTGATGAACTCCGCCCATCCACGGTGCCGGATAAGCCCGTCGGTGTATATCGTGTGCAAACCGGCAAGGTGAAAGTCGGGTGCGTAGAAGAGTAAGGGGCTCAATAGGGTAATAAGCAGTGTCCGCTTTCGGACGGTGCCGTAGACCGATTGGTCCACGTTTAAACGCGCGCCGGGCTCTCCATGGAAGTTGTATACTCGGGCACGAACTAAGGAGGTCCCAGATAAGTTCTTCAGGGCACGGAAGAGGCGAGACAGATTTACGTACCGAAAAGACACATGAAGCGGCCTGAAAAGGCTCAGTTACATCGAGACGAATCAAACAATCTCGGATATTGGGGCACACACCCACTAGACAGCTGGAGCCGCCGAACTTGTTATCAACGTTTTTGCCAACATTCTCTACAGCAAGTTTAATGGCAGCGTAAAGGGGCGTGCTCGGTACTCACTCCCCAAACCATCCGTGAGATCGATCATATGCTTAAGTTCGTCTACTTTCCAGGGTACAGTAGACGTCGATGAGGTGATCAGATCTAAAGGGAAAAGGATGACCAAGGGAGAACCAAATTCCGTAGCGATGGGTCTAACCTCCAAGTGCGTGAAGAAGGATGTCTCGGAGCTCGTGGACAATCTTGTCCGTAACCTCCAAGGATCTTGGAAATAATTCACAGTGATACCTGATAATATGGTCGGTAAGAAACACGATAGACTGTCAAGCGGCTCACCAGTATTGCGCTTCCAGCTCATGCCCTGTAACATTTAAAGCATTGGCCATGGAACGAACGAACGAGACGAACGAATGTGTGAGGCAGATTTTATTCCATTAAACTCCTCCGTGACCGGGAACAGATCCGACTCAGCCTTGTCCATCCAAAACACGCAACGGTCTTGGTGGTTGATAAAGTAGTATTGGCACCCCTGGCTTTGGTCGGCATACAGATATTCATCCAGCACAAGATCGACGTCAGGGGCAAGCTGGACGTTATGGGCCCGAAGAAAGTCGTGGATGGTGTGCATAGTACTGTTGATGAACGTGAAAGATGCATTATCGAATAGGTTTGCGTCCGTAAGTACGCGCTGAAGGAAATCTTGAAGTAGCAATCAGATTGGCACGTGGAAGACACACCTTTTCCTCGTTGAAAAAATACTGGGCGCCTTCTGGGTGCAAACACGTCGTCCAGCCAGGTGGGGGTGCATTACTTTTGAGATGTTGGGCAGGATTCAGCCGAAGCACAATAACACACTCACGGGAGGTAGGAAACTGTTAGTGGGGGGATTGTATATCGTGTCGGTTCGTCAGGCCTGAAGCAAACTGGTGAGACTGTTGAAATTGTGAAAGTAGTCAAAAACGTACACGGCGACTTTACGTTCGTATCTCCGTACAGTGTCCGGTGACCCAGGGAAAATGCGCGGATGTGCCTCGCTCAGAAGCGGAACCGATGGTACTGCAACATCTCCAAATACTCTGGATGAGTGGGGGGATTGGTCCGGCGACTCGGTCGGCGCAGGCAGGTGAATATCTACAACGCTACTGTTCGTCGATGGCAGATAGCCTGTACCTAGGTTTGGGGACGGAGGAACCGACTGGGTGGCGGTGGCGGGAAGATGCTGAACTGACAAGCTGTGAAGGGAGTAGGACTCTTGAGTGATGGGGTGTGCAGTGAGTTCTTGGGATGAGCGAGAAGCTCTCGGGGCAGAGTGTAGGTAAGGGTGTAAAGTCGAGGGTACGAAGCTCGCGGCAATAACATCCCGGTTTTCGGGACCACCGGGCAAAACTCTGGGGTATGGGTCGCCATCGTCGCAGTCGGAGGCCTGGGGGTATACGACATGAATATTTTGAGAGTCGCCATCGGGCGTCTTTTTTGTTGCTCGAAACAAAGCGGAGAACAGGGATAGTAGACCCCGGATGGAGCCTCGGACCAGAGGGTTGTCCAAAATGAACCTCCGCAGGGCGGCCAACAGCTGTCGGATGACAGACATTGGTTTGCAGGCGGTGTGCGGGCTTGGAGGCGGGACAGCCGGAGAGTGTGAGGTCAATACAGCTCTCGTCTAAATTCGGACATTGGAGTTTTGATCGAAGGGCTGTGGAGTTAAGTCCGTAAGCCAAAGATTCTTTAAAAATAAATAAATAATAAATAAGTAAATAAATAAAGTCGGATCGCAGCTTCCATCATGTCATGAGAGTCTGGGCCGGTCTGGCCCCGTCTGGGCCGTAACCCGGCTTTTCCATCGCCCAAATTGCCGGTCGTCACAGCCACCAACTAGGACCCCAGCACTTTGCGACCTTCATTGCAATGGAATTCGGGCGCCAATAAATCTGAGAATATTCTGAGGTGGTTGAAGTACGAGTAACTAAAGTTCTCTCTCTCAAGTTTGCCATCAAAGGATTGATAAGTGCCTAAACAAGACCTCGAAAATCAAGACGCAATGCCCGATTACGTAGCTGGTTACGGCTAAGTGCCTGGTTACGACCTTGACGGAGTTGCCGGAATGGGATGTCATGGGGATCTGCGTGGATTACGTCATACATATATGGTAGACGGCTATAGACAGCGGCTGCCATCGACGGCGATTCAACGGGAATCGAGATGTTGTTCAAAATGTGGACGATATCTAAGTCTACTAGCCGCTACCCGTGAATAAATCCACGGCTTTATCAGCTTTTATCCTTGTGCTTTATACGGCGCCGATTTGATCCGGTGCGGGCTTTGCCGAGGACGTTGATGAAGTGAGCGCATGTGCACTAGAATCTAGAGCGAAAATAGAGCGAAAATGGAAGCTGATAACATGTTTTTGTCCTTTTATAACTTCTCCCCGCAACCTAATTCCTGCCTTGCCCTCTAAAGTTTCAGCCGTTAACTCGTTTTTGTATACTTGGAGAGAGACCATCCTTCGCCTTGCGCATGGGCGATCCCGATGCTGAAGACGCCCTCGCCAAATGGACCCTCTTCCTGCAAGAATATGCAAAGGGGAATGAACAACCGCCGCCTCCCCCGCTCAGGTCCACCAACTCCGCAACCTCCACTAAATCCAGAGAACTCCCTTCTTTCGAGGTCCCGCTATATCCTCCAGGAGAAGTACGCCATCTTTGACTGCCCCGAATTCCAACCCTGATGATCGCTGTAGATATCTCGGGAGACAGCCCGGACGATAGCAGAGTTTTACGACGAGCATGGTTTTCTGCCTCCGCCACGAGCCGACGAAGAGTCAGTCAGGTTGCAGACGATTCAGGAATACAAGTGCGCAAACTGCTTTACTCACTCGGAACGCTGACTGAATCACGCAACCGTAGTCTCTTTCGTGAAGATCAGGCAGAAAACTTTCACCGGAGTGCCTCCCTCGTGAACACCTTCTTCGACTTTGCCCCCGTGTGCACTATAAGTCTCTTTCACCATGATGTGCAAGTTGTCGTAAGCAAAAGCGGAGACTTTCCCGTACAACTAGGTGCGTTCTGTGTCTATCGGGCAACCGAATTCGCTACAAATGTCACCTGGTTCAAGGGGAGGGACTCGTCACGGAAACGAGCATCTGTGGCCACGTCGTGTTGAAGAAAAACGGAGAGACCACGGAGCTCAACGAGGTAACTCGTGATTGGTGCGTCCGTCGGTGTCTCTTCTCCCTCAGAGCCCTCAATTTTTGCAGGCGGTTTGCTGGAAACCCGTGGGCCGGGATCTCGAATGGTGGTGGGTGAGCATCATGTTCAGCATCGTGTCCCATTCTTCACAATCCCCTAGTCAAAGGCTACGTCGGTGTCCCTATTACACTGGAGGTCGATCCGTCCAACCCGCTCCACTCCGAGGTACGCCATATTGCCCGCCACCTGTAGCATAGCATGACTGACGCGTCGCTCGCCACAGCGAGTCACCGTGGGGGTCTTAGCCCTCATGTCGAATCGGACACTCCCGACATTTACAGTCACCCAGCGCAAAGTGTTGAATGATCTCTGCACGATGCTCTCAGTGCAGTTGCGCTCCACCTGGGAAGGTTTGCGCCGGGGAAAGGAGGCACGTCTGAGAAATGCCGTCAGTTTGTTCCTAGAGGCTGCTTTAGTGGAACCGAGCACCAAGGCGATGGTCAATACCGTGGTGATGACGGGACCCCCTGTGCAAGGCTCCGGCTCTGGAAGAAATACACCGAGAAGTGAGGCGATGGTGTTGACCTCTAATCTGTTTTCAAACGCGGCGCAACAAATCCAGGAGTTGCTCGAGGCTGATTTTGTCATCATCATTGATCTCACATCTTTCCGCGCAACTAGGGTATCGTTCACTTCCGCGTGATCATCCATCTTTCGGGCTAATGCATCTACTTCAGACGAACGTCCGCTCGCAGCGATCGAACCGCTGGACGGCAGATGGCCGGCATTCAAAGATGAAAACACGGTTGACCAAATGGATTCTAGGCAGCTCTGGTTCTCCAGCATACGACGGCCACGAGAAGAATTTTGATACACTGGAAGCCCTGGCTGCAATTGGTAGATTCCTTGATATGTACTTCGTTGTACGCCTCTCCTCATCCTTTCCTCTCTCATATTTTCGAGCTTACCTCAAACCCAGACCGGGCGTTCGGCTTTTCCCGGCTCTGGAAGTCTTTCGGGCTTCGAGGAATTTTTAGCAGTCTCTTCGAGTTCCTTCTCCCCAGAGGCTGCACGAGGCTCGAAAACCTTCGGAGTTTCGGGGGCCGTTCCTCACCTGGCTCTGCCATTCTTCTGTGCCACTCAACCGAATCTGCTCATTTTGGTCGCTTCGTCTTCACCATTTTTCTCTTTCAATCCCTCGGATGTGACCTTTGTGAGCAATATGGGTGTCGTGCTTCTCGCCCATCGTGCGCAAAATGTGATTGTGGAGGCGGATGCCGCAAAAACAGGTGGCCTTTCTCGCCTCCTGCTTTATTTCGTAACTGACGGCCGTGTCGCGTTATCCAGCCTTTGTTTCGCAAATAAGATATGTCATACCGTCTATGGATGGTAACCAAGACTAATTCGATCTTTCTCGTCTTTTCACTCACGAACTCAGAACTCCGCTCCATGGGCTTCTGGGCGTAAGATTTCTTTCTTTCTTTCGTTTTCTCGTGTTGGTACTGACTTGAATTTCCCGCAGCAACTCGATTTATTGCGCGACAGTTTTTCGTCCGGAGACCTGTCTGTGGTGCCCACCTTGCTCAAGTGAACAACTTTACCCAAACTATCCTTACTCTCTTGTCTCATGACTTCTAAGCTCCGCCGAATATTGTGGTGCGGCGCTCCGGGATATAATCGACGACGTGTGAGCACACGGCATCTTCTTTCTCCAATGCGCTTTTGTTGACCTTTATTTGGCGTAGACTGGACTTCGGGAAAATGACGCAGTCTTCGCCCGGCGACGGCGCAAATAACGCCGCTCGACCTCGCGTTCTAGCGGAACTCGCTGAAATTACGCTCGAAACTTCAAGATCATGCTGGCTGAGACGGTTGCAGTGGCACTCGGAGTCTGGATCCTCCTCTAGTCCACAATCAGGAGTTGAAGCGCCACCCGTCAAACTGATGGTGGAGTATGAAGATCGCTCCATGTTCAATAACTGGTGGATTCGTGTGGACGTGTCGGGGTTCACGCGGTACGCCCACATCAGCCTTCCCTCATCTGATCATCCTCGTTTACTATTCTTTTTCAGCATACTAAACAATCTAATCACGAACAGCCTCAAATACACGGCAGAAGGCTTTGTTACTGTGTCTCTCACCTCTGGGATGGAGGATGGGACCAATAATAAGCAAGTCACTTTGCGCGTCGAAGATACTGGTCGCGGCATTGCCCCGGAGTTTTTGGATAGGTTATACGAACCATTCATGCAAGCAGACTCGTTCTCCCCAGGCGCCGGCTTGGGTATGCACATCGGTCCTTGTTTCGCTGTTCGCTGGTTTACATGTCCATAGGCCTTCACATATCCAAGTCCGTCGTGGACCGGATGCAGGGTACCATTAACGTGGACTCGCAGCTGGGCGTCGGATCCTGTTTTACAGTTGTATTACCCGTCCAGGACATCGAGGTCGCACCGTCGGGCACTCCGCTGCAAATGCGAAGACAGCACATTTCGCCAGTGCCGGCGCCAAGATCTAAGCCGGAACCGAGACCGGTGTCATTGGTTTTGGACGATGTACCTCCCAGTCCTCAGTGTTCTCCCTCCCCAACCCCACCCCCTCTCCCTCAGACCCTCGCTACGTCCAGCGAAAGCAAGGCGAACGCCGTGGGAGAGGACCGTACACAAATAACCTCTCCTCCTTCTCCTAATCATGACCCTGCTGCATCATCACCCACTCAGAACCTTGCCACTCCCAGTGAAAGTAAGACCAATGGAGCGGGGGAGGACGAGCATCTGAGGATACTCGTCGTTGATGACAGTCAGTGCTGCTCGTGTCCCGAGCTCCTTGTCTGGCTGCTGACTCGGAGGATGCAGATGCTATCAGCCGGAAGATCCTCGTTGCGATGCTGAAGCGGTTGAATGCTACGGCATACCAAGCGGACGATGGATTAGCTGCATTGGACGTCTTTAAGGAGGTGCACCCTCACGCTGTGTGGACGTGCGTGCATTCGATCAAATTCCTGCTTCATCGTTCTTAATACCTCGTACTACAGCGACATATCTATGCCACGGTTAGTGCTTATAGAGTCATCTCGTAACACTGGATAATAACGCGTGCTATTGCCGGCTAGCATGGACGGAGTTGTCAGTCGCCTGCGCTTGATACTTCTTCTGCTCGCTGACTTGCTCCAGACTTCGGCCAAGGAGATGCGTAGAATGGAACGGGAGAAGGGATGGTCTCCTTCGCACAGTAAATTCACCTGCCGTACATTTCCATCCCTTCCAGCTGACGATGTCGCAGTCGTAGCCATTACTGGCTTAGGGCTGTCGGATGTACTGTCATTCCATTTATCCCGCGATTGATATTGAATCGCGCATCTTCTAGGAAAACATACGGCAAGAAGCTTTGCTGGGGCCTGCTGCATTGGACGCCTGGCTGGTGCGGCTTTCTGTTCTATTCTGCCAATATCCGTTTCGTTCTGATTATCTCCAGATTAAAGGCCAGACAACCATGAGCAGCCTCAAGGAGAGCTTGGTTGCGGTTCGGCACAAGCTGATATCACAATCTGGCCATTGCTAACTGACTTCCACATATTCTTTCTTGGGTTTTATGGTTTATTTTATTGAGATATATATAAAAGATCTGTATATCATCCCTACGTACACCCACTGTATTTCTATGCATGCACGCCAGAAAATACACGACAGAAAATGTACATGCGATCACTGATCAAACATTTCGACCCAAATCGGGCAAGCATTTTACCCCCGACGGAGCCTGAGGCGGATGTCGGTCACCTCGGCGTGCGTTTCTCTTTCTCTCTCAGCACAATGCACCCCATGAAGTCCCTCCAGTCGTACGGTCCTGCAGAGGTTGCACACGGCCCGCTCTTCATCGGCTTCTTCTGTAAGGCCATGCACTTATTTTCAAAATCAACTATGTACTGACATCCGTTGAAGTCAACGTTCTGCTCTACGGGATCATGCTCATCCAGACGTACTTTTATTTCACGACTTTCCCGAGGTACGCGCTCGTCTTGCTTGCCTCTTTCACGCGTATTAATTCGCGCCTAGCGACAAGATGTGGACGAAGGTGTTCGTCGCGTGCGTTTTCGTCCTCGACACGCTCAACACGATTTTCGACTTTGCGTACCTCTATGACTGTCTCATCACGCATTTTGGTATGTGTTCTCGCTTTCGTTCTTCAACGCGTTGTCGATTTGCATTGTAGACGACGTGCCGTATTTAGCAAGGGCGACTTGGCGTGAGCGCGTTTTTCTTTGTTTTTGGTGACTTACGCGAGTGTGCCTAGTCTTCGCGACCGGTGAGCAGCGTTGCCCGTGGAGTCTAGAGTGGCGTTCTCATTGACGCGACGCCTTTCGACGAAAAGATCCAGTAATGACGGTGCGTTTTATTTCACGTTCTGTTCGCATTCCACGGAAGTCTCACAGCACGCGTCGTCCAGGCGATCATCGCGTTCCTCGTGCAGCTGTTCTACGTCTGGCGGGTCAAGGTGCTGACCGGCAACGTATGGCTTGTGCTCTTCATACTCGCGTGCGCCGTGGCGGGACTAGGTCCGTTCGTCCGTCGCGTTCATTACGATTTCACTCTCACAAACGCGTGTTTCAGCTGGCGGCATCGGTGCGCGGTTTTTTCTGCTTCATCCGGTTTCCCGCTCAGATGGATACGGTTGGCCGTGAAGCGACCACGATCGAGGTCCTCCTGGAGCCGCGCTTCCTCGATTTCATACACTTCAAGAGCGTCGTCATCGTTAGTCGCCTCTCCCTCCTCTTCCTATTCCTATCCTCATTCCCTTATCGCCCTTATCCTTATCCTCGCACAGGTCTGGCTCGTTGGAGAGTGCGCGTGCGACATCATCATCGCGTCTATACTCGTGCTCCACCTGCGCTCACACAAGAGCGGCATCGCGGCGTCGGACGCTCTGGTGGACCGTATTATTCGTCGTTAGTCTTCTCCTTTTCTCTTCGCAACCTACATACCTCCTCCTCTCCTCCTCCCACGTTGATATCGAGTGTCTTCGCGTACAAAGCTGAGCTGACGCGTGCCCATGACAGTGACGGTGCAGACGGGCCTCGCGACGGCGCTGTGCGCGACGGTCGATCTGGGGCTTTTCCTCACGCAGGTGTGCGTCTGCATCTTGTCCATATATACTCATGGAGCCAACTCGGATGCCGTGCAATGCAGACCGTCGCCCTGTGAGCCGTCCCTCGTCCCCTCTGCATCCAATTGCCTGCATTAAATCCTGGTGCCCGTTTTCAGGCACCTCATATTCAACATCCCGCTGTGCAAGCTGTACACGAATTCGCTGCTCAGCAGCCTCAACGCGCGCACGCCCAAGGGCTTCGTGTCGGCTCACAGCGGGAACACGGCGGAGAGCGGCGCGGGGCTCATGGTGTCGGCAAATTCGAAGCGGGCGTCGATCCCGGTGCGTACTATGCCTTATTCATTTTTTCTCTTTCTTTTATTCTGAGGGCATCTGCGCTGACCGAATACAATCTGTGTATAGCGCCCACCGGCCGAGTTCCGGCGATCGTCCATCCTGGTCGAGGTCGAGTCGATACGCGTGTCGGACGCGTCTGACCCCCGCGTTGTAGAGATTTTGTGAGAAGAGAATGTGTATTGTTCTTATTTTTATTGGGATGAGGGAAATTGTATCGTTATCGTTTTGTATTTTGATACTACACCTGGACGAAGGTTTACTTGTATTACAGAGTTCTGGTTCTGAATCGGACGTAGTTATTCGCCGCGGACACCACATCAAAGTGTCATTTTGGCTGCTGAGCCCCGATAGTACAAGATTACCCCTGGCGAATACCTCGTAAAATGCCAGCCACAGCTCGGGCAGCCTCCACGAGCTTTCTGTCCTCCACATCCAACGCAGAAAGCGCCGGCTCCGAGTCTGCGCCTGCTGGCCCCGGGAAATAATTGTACGCCGTTTCGCACGTCGTCCCGTTGTCAGGAAGATTGCCTGCGAAATAACCTCGGACGAGCTTTAGCGTGCACGGGGTGGGGATAGCGAGAGCGCCGTGCTGCATACATGAGCGATGTAAGTATAGTAATGACTATAGACCTGAAGCTGCGTAGAAAGACAAGACGCACCCCGGGGCCGTCTTGGATGATGAGGCGCGTGGAGTTGGGCATGAGAGAATTTATCCGGAGGCCGCTCTCGATGGGCGTAATCCTAGCGAAGAACGTTCAGTTTCCCGGGGCTGGTAGTGGTTGGAACCACGCACGGGTCCATCTTGGTAGAACGAAAATGGAAACCGGGGATGACTCAGCCGTGTACGTGCAGTACATATCAAAAACGCACTGTATTGCTCACAACGAGCATCGGCCACTCGAGAATTGCGTTCCATGGGCCCGTGAAGCGCTCGGGGCCACGCGCGTGCCAGTATTGGCACCCGCCGTCGGGTTCCCCCAAAGAGATACTCGCGCCGAAATGTGGCGACACCTCGCGCATGGTCTTCAGGAACTCCGCTGCGAGGTCTTGCGGTGTGGGTACGTCGGCGGGGGATGCCGGCGGCGGCGAGTCGAGGCACGTCACGGCGAGGCGCGCGTGGTCGTTGGGATGAGGCGGTAGAGGGTGCGGCTCGAGCTTGTTGAATAGCAGCGTGCCGTTGCCGGCCATCGCCTGCGCGAAGGCGTCGGCGAAAACGGCCCACGTTGCAGGACCCTCGAGGGCGTTTAGCATGAGGGCTGTGGGGTGTTACCTTCCGGAGATTGAAAATGAACTTGAACGCATACCTCGCGCGGCGCCTGATGTCAGGAATCCCGGGCGATACCCATAGGGAACCGGCAGAGGTTCACGGGCCAGTCTGTCGAAGAAGGACTCGATACGGGCTTCGATGTCCTCGTACGGCTCGTCCGTGTATTCCGCTAACGCGCACGCAGCGGGCCCGGCCTGCCCCAGGGAAATCAGCCATTTTGTTGGATGGAGCTAATAATGATATCAATATACGCACATGAGAACAGGTCTCGAGGAAGAAACGATATGTCTTTTCCGCAGAGGCGAGCCAGTTGATGGGCCATTTGTGGGACGGCTCGGCTGAGGCGTGTTAGTATAGACATAGACATCGGGGACGACGTACTGGACCAGTTGACCGGGTCAACAATTGCGTCGATGGCAACGAAGCCAGCGCGGCTGGGCAACCTTGGGGCGTTCATTATTTCATGCTCGATTGGTGATTTGTTGTTCTGGACGTACATGTTTACGAGGTACGCGCCGAGGATGGACCCATATGATCCACCCCAGTAATTGCTGCGAGCGGAGTAAATTAACAGGCTTTGAACGAGGATCGGCATGGAACATACATCTTTCCGTCTTCGCCATCGAAAATCTTGGACATGAAATCCATGTCCCGAACGACCGTCGCGGTGCCCATATACCTCAACTCGTCGCCCATGCTGTGCGCGCAAACCTCGGCTTGAGCCTTCTTCAGGGCCAAAAACTGGCGGGACTGCTCCACGAGCTGCTCTTCCAGCAAGGGGTCGGACAGGTTCGACGACGACCGGACGGTGAAGCCTTGCTGGAGGACCGTGTTTGCGGTGAAGAAAGCGTAGTCCGTCGAAGAATCGAGACATTTAACAAGCGGTCTGTCTCTGTTAATTATTGGTATTAACAACAGGAAGTGTACGCCTCACGAGGTTTTGCCGATCCCGCGCGGGTCAAATCCCAGTAGGTCCCAGTCTTCACCAATCATTTCGGCGATGAACTTGGCAGCGAGCGTCGTCCCACTGCCACCGGGGCCGCCTACGGGGTTTCATTACAACCACGCGATTAATCCTTGGTACCAGCGCGCACCGGGATTAAGGAAGACTGTCCCCTTCTTCGGAAGTTTGGTCGCCCTGAATCGGGCTATCGCTATCGAAGCTGTTCCTGCGCTCGCGTCGAAATAATCTTTGGGGACGCTGGGGGGAATTTAATATTGGCTGAAAATGGCATGATGCGCCGCGGGCGCACATACAGCACTGAGCCGCACTCTGTGCCGGAAGGACACTCAGACGCCGGTGACCATTCCACATTTCCTATCTTGCGCGCGTGGTAGCGGGGCACGTATGGAAGGGGATCGCTGCGGTAACCGGCAAAGATAAGTAACAGCACTGCTCCGGTCACCACGAGAAAGTTCGCGAGCCTCCGAGTTCGGCGGTGTGTTGGGGGCCTGAGAAGTGCGCCGTCCGGAGCGGGAGCTTGGTTTTTGTTCATGACTGGACGCCGGTGGACTCATCTGGCAGTCCAGTCCCAATATATACTTGACTCCCCTCCACGCATTGCCACGTCAGCCTGAAAGCATCCAAAGCAGCCGAATAGTGGATTCCGTCGCATTGAACTGAGAGGAGGAAAGTTCAAAGCAGCTTACACCGCCACTGATCATCGATCATCAGTCTCACCTTCACGATTTTCGACGCGCACAAAGCGAATCAACTCGATTTCTTTTGGGACTCTTTTACCTCGATGTGCCTCACAAGTGTCCACAGCTGCACCCTCAAATCACTCGAAAAGGGTTCTTTGCTGGTCTAGAGTGGTCTAGGCTCCCAAAAGGCAGACGTCGAAGATGAACAACTTTCGTGCCTCAAGTATCCTGTCTGACTGCTGGTCCGAAGCCTTCCACGATGCCCTCAGGTACCCTCTCACATCGGTTCTCGCGAAAATGGACACATCCACATTCGTTGTGGCATCACCTCCGCCGGCCGTTCTTGGGATCCATCCTTCAAAACAAAGAAATACTCTTCCTTCCCTTCCTCTCGGGCCGGGCGTGAACGCAACTTCGAAACGCGGACGACATTCGGTTTACAGCTCAGTCCCATGCCTGGAGTCCTCACGCATTAAATGTTATTATTCGGGCAGAATCAGCATTAATATTTTGAAGAAAATGCCAGGTTCAAGAAAACATCAGCGTTCAAGCTCACACTAGGATTACGGAAATTTCGGGGCACCCGAAGTTAGTTTCGACACGGCACGTGAGCATCTCGGGCGCGCCGAAATGCATCGGCCTTCCCATATATAGCAAGCCCGAAGCATTTCGGCGCACCCGGAATGAACACGTGCCGTATCGAAACTAACTTCGGGTGCCCCAAAATTCCTGTAATCCCGGTGTGAAGAAAACACCAGCGCTCTATCAAAGCCACCGTGTGCTTCTCTTTTTGGACCCAGCGGGAATTTGCAGGGAACTTCCCGATCCCTCTCTGGAGCCGGCGGCAAGTCTCCGTGTCTTTCTTCCCATGCATGGGACGCCGACCCAAATTGGGTAGTATTACCCCCCGCCTTCGTCCTAATTTTAACCTCGTCGCTCCAAGCATTTATTCTGGTCCCATATCCTCCGAGGTCTCTCCCAGCCTCCTACTCGCTGCTTTAGCTATCTCTGATGCCTATCGTGTCCGGCAATGCCGCATATTGACTGTTACGGCCTCATCGCTGTAGGTGTGAACGGGCTGTACACCTCGGAATCGGAATCAGACGGATGGTCGGTTTCCGAGTCGCGCAAGAATCAAACAAGCCCCACCGCCACGGGTCAGCGCTCAGCGGTCGTCGGTATGTGACTCGACTCGATTTTCGGATGCTCTCTAGCCGCGGTCAGCCTTGCGCACGACAGCTATTCTCGACGCCCATATGGAGGATTTGCCCGGCGCTCCCACGGCTTGCTTCTCGTGGTTTTTAGTAAGCTGTCTCAGGCCTTCACCAAGCTTGCTGTCAGTGTCACTCCCCAAATAACTCGACGTCCCTGCCAATGGCACTGCCGTCATGCCCTAGATTGTGTTCCTCTGTATACGCTTGCACCGGGGTGTTCCTGCGCCGGTCGTTGGTAACTGCTTGCATAGAGACCGTGTAACAGAATAGTCGTAGATGTTTTATCAGAACGCCCGCCGCGCAATGCGCGCGCGGGGATTGGCTAGGGATGGCGCCCCGTGATCGCGTCTGCGCGCGTCCGAGCTGTCGGAGATGGGTACGCGTATATGTGCTTCCATTTGTGCCGGGAGGAAATCCTAGCTTGATTTAATAGCGTAAGTGGACAGCTTTGGGCATTTGACAGGTGAAGGGCGTGGGAAGGAGGGTGTCAGTGGAGACCACGTGGCGCGGACATCCCGCTCGCTTTAAAATTGACAGCTGCCTTTGGCACTTTTGGCTTCCCCACGTCCTTTCCTCTCCAAATCTCGAGAGCAGCCTGCTTGGTGTGTCCCGCGCCCAGCCACAGATTTGTCTTTGTCTCAGAGGGAATCCACTGGCAGCCACCGATGGAGAACGGGAACGGCGCGCGCAGCGCGGCAGAGTCAGAGCTTAGCGCAGGGGAGAAAGGCTATCAGCCCCGCGAAGATCCCAAGTCTGTGGAAACGAACGGCGCAAAGGCAAAGGAGGAGACGGAGACGGCAGCGCCCGCGTGCGACGAGCAGCCTGACAAATTGGACGCCCACAAGACGCCCGTGGCGAGCCCCACGGACTGCGTGCTCAAGATCAAGACGGCTGCGGGGAAAGATGGGCGCGACTGCGCGCCGGGGAAAGAAGAAATCGACTCACCAGCCTCCTCCTCGCGCGGCCCTTTGTCTCCCCAGTCCCATGGCCAGGACCAGTACCGCCACATCGTCCCCGAGCCGCATGCGCATCCCCAACCCCCGCCCCAAGCGTGGCCACAGCACCACTACCATCCGCACCCTCAGCACCACCCGGAACACGGCCAGCCGTGGCACCACCCGCCGCCGGACGACCCGCGGTACTATCCGGGTGCCGAGCACGATAATAGCCAGGGGCAACACACGAGCGTTCGCCTCCCATCCATCGCCGCCCTCCTGACGGAGCCATATACCCACCAGCCGATGCCCCGCATGGGCGGGCCCTACGGCGACCACCACCACCAGCAGCAGCGCGGGGAGTGGGCGTCTGTGCCCCCGCACCCCGCCTCCGCACCCTTGTCCGCGCCGATATCCTCGCCCACCAGCAGCGGCTACCCATCGCCGCATAGCCCTGGCACCTATCCGCCCCCCGTCGCCACCCTCCCCCTCGACGACGCCCACGCGCACCGGGACGCGCACGGCGGGCGCGCGCGCACGCCCGCGCCGATGCCGCAGCGCAAGCGCGGGAGACTGCCCAAAGAGACGACCGACTTCCTCAAGGCGTGGCTCCACAGCCACTCGGCGCACCCGTACCCGAGCGAGATCGAGAAGAAGCAGATGTGCCACGCGACGGGCCTGAGCATGAGCCAAGTGTCGAATTGGATGATCAACGTGAGCTTTGGGCGGCTTTTCCGTCTTCCTTCCTTCCTTCTTTTTTGCGTTACATACTTCCGCCTCTTTTATTTTATTTTTCTTTGTCGGCAAGCAGCTGACAATTTTTCCTTTTTTTTTTTGGGTGGTTATAGGGAAGGAGACGCATCCTCGGTCCCTCCTACCTGAGCACGTCGCGCGCGAGCGCGGCGCCGCACGGCGCGGGGCACGGCTCGCCCTCCGTCACGCTCTCCTCGCCTCCCGGCTCGTCCCCGTCCGTCATGCTCAGCAACCCGGGCCCCGCGCTCATGCTCCGCTCGCCGCCCGGCGCACACGCCCAATCCTCCTGAGGCTAATCACCCCCTCCACCACGCCGCCCTCCACTCAGCCCGCGAGCCCAAGCCAAAACGATACCTACGGCAGGTCCGATTTTTTTCCGGCACGCCGCCCTCGACCCCACCCTTACGACCGCCCGCTCGCTGAGCCCGCCTCTGACGCCCGCACCCAACCACCCGCTTAATAATTCGCCGCGTCAGAGCAACAACAACTTCGCCTTAACAACTCAAATACTGTACATCACTTTTTGGAAGCTTATCTTCGAGGCTGCCGCCGCCCCGCCTCCGCCCTTATTGATACATACACGCAACGCAGGGGGCGGTCGCGCTTTCTTTTAACTTACGTTAAAACTTATTGTTAATAGCTAGTTGTCAGTGTTAGTTAGCTAGTTATGTAGTTGGTGAATACGCACGAAGAACGAATGAATGAAGAGTTTCGGAATCAGTGTCGCGCACGTAGAACAGCATCATCATGAAGTTCTTGCGCCGCCTGTGAGTCGTCGCGAGTACTTGTGATAAACGGGGGGAAAAGGAGGGAGGAAGCGAGAAGAAATTTAAATTTAAAGACGCGGCCGTGCGCGATTCGCGACGCGTAGGCGCGCCACGCCAGTGAGATCACACATTGTGGGGAATAGGACGTCTAAGCCCCAATTGAAGACAACACGTAGACGATAGTACATTTTTTTGTTTGTAGTAATTCTCCTCCTATTTTCTCTCTCCCAATCGCGACGAAATCAGTAGTGATCAATCTAGTAGTCCGTATAGCCGTTGCCCGATGCCAGTGTGCCCGTATCGCAGAGGGATGTGCGCGCGCCCGTGTTAGCCGCCGTCCCCCACAGCAGTCCTGAATTTAACGGTGTTTGCTCCACGTGCCGGGGTATATAAAAAGTGCATCGGGGTCGGCCTTCGAACGGATGTCAGCAGTTAAGTTTGAGAATATGTGCGCGGGCTTGCCTTTGCAGCGGCGGGAGTAGCCTGCGGGGAATCGCGGCGGGTGACATAAACAAAAATCGCGTCGGGGTCGGCCTTCGAGCGGATGTCAACAGGTGAGTTTGAAAAGTTGTGCGCGGGCTTACTTTTTCAGTGGAGGAAGCCTCGTTGAGAGCGCGCGGGAAACCGCTGGGGGGCTCGGCGTAAACGAAAATTGCGTCGGGGTCGGCCTTCGAGCGGATGTCAACAGGTGAGTTAGGAAATATGCGCGCGGGCTTGCCTTGTCGGTGGGGGAAGCCTCGTTGAGAGCGCGCGGGAAACCGGCGACGGGATCGTAAAAAAAGATTGCGTCAGGGTCGGCCTTCGAGCGAATGTCAGCAGCTGAGTTTGGAAATATGTGCATGGACTTACCTTTTCAGCGGCGGGAGCCTCGTTGAGAGCACGCGGGTAACCGGCGACGGGATCGTAAAAAAGATTGCGTCAGGGTCGGCCTTCGAGCGGATGTCAACAGTTGAGTTTGAAAATTGTGCGCGGGCTTACCTTGTCAGCGGCGGGAGCCTCGTTGAGAGCACGCGGGAAACCGCTGGGGGGCTCGGCGTAAATAAAAATTGCGTCGGGGTCGGCCTTCGAGCGGATGTCAACAGGTGAGTTTGAAAATATGTGCGCGTACTTGCCTTTTCAGCGGCGGGAGCCTCGTTGAGAGCACGCGGGAAACCGGTGACGGGATCGTTGTAAAAAAAGATGGCGTCGGGGTCGGCCTTTGAGCGGATATCAACAGGTGAGTTTGGAAAATGTGCGCGGGCTTGCCTTTTCAGCGGCGGGAGCCTCGTTGAGAGCACGCGGGAAACCGCTGGGGGGCTCGGCGTAAATAAAGATTGCGTCAGGGTCGGCCTTCGAGCGGATGTCAGCCGTCGAGTTAAGAAATATGTGCGCGGGCTTACCTTGTCAGCGGAGGGAGCCTCGTTGAGAGCGCGCGGGTAACCGGGGGGGGAACCGTAAATAAAGATTGCGTCGGGGTCGGCCTTCGAGCAGATGTCAACAGTTGAGTTTGAAAATATGTGCGCGGGCTTACCTTGTCAGCGGCGGGTGCCGCTCCTGCACCTGGAGCGGTACGAGCGATAGGCCCAGCCATTGCGATGGCCACGAGAGTCAAGGAAAGAAGAGCAGAGAGTTTGACGTTCAGCATATTGTGGTGCGAGATATAGAATCAGAGGGAAGATTCTGAATTATGGCGGCGGTTCACGCGGTCCTTTATACCTGAGGTGCTTGCCCTTATCAGCCCTTCTCAAGCGGCCATGGCGAGTTAATTGACCACTCGAAATCATCCGATACGAGGGAACCTCAGAAGTCGAATCAGAAATGCACTAAGTTTCAAAACGGTGACGTATAAGTCCGTGCAGTTCCGTTTCGGAAGGCGCCTGTGATAAGTAAGTTTGCGAGCAGAAGACACAACGTCGTACACATTTTTCAGTCCGCGGCGGCTAGTTGATGTTGCCAGCCAAAGAATTGCCAGAAGATTCCAAATCATTATTCTGGTCCAGCGGGCCTTCAATGGTGTCGAAGTACGAGTCCTTCCGGATGGTCTGTACATTGTTAAGCGCGGACAAGACTCTTAGGTATGGGAAAGCTCAGTAAGCGTCATATCCTTCAATCGTGTAACTCCGATGGACGCTCCCCGGCGATATGCGACGACAAGGACCAGTCAATCCAAATCATCCGATATTTGGGAACTTCAGAATTTGAAGCCAAGTGAGAAACATCGACGTACAATTCCGTGCAGTTGCGCCAGGACTGTTCGGAAGGCGATGCTCAGCCTGCAAGCAAAAGACACAATGCCGTGCACGTCTTTCAGTCCACGGTGGCTAGTCGTTGAGTATGCCATGTTGCCAGCCAAAGAATTGCCAAATCATCATTCTAATCCACCTTCAAAAATACTCAAGGTAGTGGTCGTATGCGGGTGAACTCGACACCCTTAGGTACAAGGAAGGCCAGTCAGCGTCATATCCGCTTCAATCGTGCACTTCCAATGGACGCTCCGCGGCGGGGTCTTTGCAAGTCTTCGAGGAAGTAGACCCAAAGTGTGTGGCTGCACTGGCAAGCGAGTTTGCAAGTTCTGGAAATCGAGAAATATAACATTAGTGGTGGATTCTCAAGGAAAGCCGGTATGTAATGGGGACGAATTGCTGGTTTATTGCTGGTTCAGTGAGGTTCAGTGGCAGTTCGAACGAGGACTGTTTGTGTTTCCCACACTTTTGATCACGTCTACAACCTCAGCGGTACCTCCCGAGCGCCATAACTCAACAACAAACGCCTTGATTCTCATGATTCTGAGTAAATCGACGCCCGAGATTCAAGATTGACCAGTCTGCGCTAATGGCACCGTCCGACACTTCTATCTGACAGGCAGTCTCATTATTATGCACCCGCGCCCCACGGTCGAGGGTCTTCTGCTCGCCCACGGCCCCTGCGTGCCGCCGCATGCTCTGTGCGAAGACGAACCACTGAAATTATTACTCGGGAAGAATCGTTTGGATCTTTCAATCTCCGCCTCTTCGAAGCTGACGGCGCCAGCGGACTGTACACAAGGGGCGTGCTGTCAGCTTCTAGCGGGCATTCAACTGGCTGGGAAGTTTCGGAAGTCCAGCAAATTCGCAACTTGATTCGACTAGCTAACGTATATAACGTACGGTTCTCCCGAGGATGCGAGGCAAATTCGGTGGACCCCCTCTGCGTCCAGCTTTCAGATATACGAAGTCTAGTTTCAATCCCATACCCACGGATTGCCCACGGATCCTTCCCTTGCCATCATGTCCAAAGATTCAGAGTACCACCCGCTCATGACTGATCCAGCCGACGAAGACGAAGGTGTCCCTCCCCCGGCGAAACCTGCGTGGCCGTATCTCTCTCGCACAGTTCTGGCTGTAGTCCTCGCCGCTGAAACCCTTACATTGGCGATCGCCCTTTTCCTTCTTTCCGCACGGGCGCCCACCGCAACGTCGACGTCGACTCTTCCGCTGCACTCTCAGCATAGTCTTTATTGTGCGTGCAATCGTTCGGTTCTTCAGACAATACTATTGACCTTGGTGCATAAGCGCCGGCCCTTGGAGCCGTGGACTACGAGGTCAAGGTCTTTGACGATAACATATGTCAGCATTAGATCCTCCACATAGTGCAATGCTAACACAGAGCAAATAGACGGCAGCTTCTCTCCGTTCTATCTCCCATCGTCTCCTGCACTCGACGAAATGTGGCACGATCTCTACGGCAGTAGGGAGGGTCTCGTTCGCACAGGCTGTGACTCACTAGTTTTGCACGTAGATGGTATCTCTCGGCTTGTAAAAGAAGAGGCAGCGAGACTTCCAAACAAGACGCGCCCGATCCCTGGTGACGAGAGCCACTATGCATGCAGTCTCTGTTCTCGACCACTCTGCATAACTGACTTTTGGACTCAAGGTCGGCACGCTGGAAGTGTTCCATTCTCTGCACTGCCTGGTAGGTCCATCGCGAGCACCTTCCGAAGCTCGGTACTGATTCCCAGTAGAACAAAATCAGAATGGCGGTATGTAGCGCCTGTCCCGGGTGCACTCAAAGTCATCTCATGGTTTAGTTGGACCCCGACCACTACCCGGAGTGGCGGATTTCCCCCAACATCTGGCCTCCATCGAAGGCTGAAACGGAATCGACAATGCATATCTGTAAGTCACTCAGTCATCATTGCCGGAGGCCAGTAACCAGACCGTTGCCCCTTAGTCCACTGTGTAGACCTAATTCGTCAGTCTCTAATGTGCCAGGGCGATACAAGTATGGTCGTGTAAGATTTGCCAGCCTCTCGGACGAAGCCCCGTTGACTGACTTGCGTCTCAGATTCCAATGGGACGACGGGACAAAAGAATATCGCCTTAGAGCGGACGTCGCCCACACTTGCCGCAAGTTCGACAAACTGCAGGACTGGGCGGAGGAGCGCGTGCTGGACAAGATACCCGACAAAACCATCCACATCGAGGATGATCTTGTCATTCCTATCGTCCACAGCGAGATGCCGTGAAACATCTTGTTCAATAAATCAGTTTGTTTGTATGTTGTCGTCGTAGTCTCCCGAGTCAGACCAAATATAGAGGTTTTTTGAGAGATTGGTTGACTTTCCATAAGCATAAAATATCCCTGAGCCATTTTCGAGGGTGCCAGCGATGCCATCAAATGCTTGGATATTCAAGTCAGCCTTTAACAGCCTGCATTCCCATAAGATAGAATAAATAAATCAAACTGGCCTTTATCTTTGTCCAAGGGCCGGAATGCACTCCGAGAGGCAGCAGGAAGCTGTTCGAATTTCCCTGAGATGAATTGGGAGCCTCGTGGTTCCAAATGAGGGTGGAGAGTGGTCATTCACCACCCAAAACGGTTTATTCCATCTAATATAATCTATCGGAGGGGTCCCTACCCCCTCTACAGATTATCATAGATTCGTCTTAAATCTTGTACGTTTCTCTGTCTCCCACTTGATGGGGTCCTGACAGCTGCCTCGGCATCTCGCCGAAATGAACGAAAATAATCCGCACAGACTTTTCTATGCTTATGGAAAGTCATCCATTGGGAGAGGGAAGAAAAAACCCTGACATTCGATGTGGTCAATTAGAAAGGAAGATTATTTTTTGGAGTACACCTCGTTCGTCGACTACACGAAAGAGACCGAGTATCTACGAGAGCAGGTACGAATCAACCAGAACCCACCCCTCAAAACTCCCCGCCCATATCCTCGTCGTCCAAATCGCCCTCCTGTATCTCCTTGGCGAGCTCCTTCTCGCGCTCCCTCGCGCCCTCCGCGGCGGCCAGCTCTTTCCGGTGCGCGTTGAGCGGGTAGCGCATCGCCTTGACGCTCTGGTTATGCAGCTCGAGACAATACCCGATGCGCCGCGCGAACACCTCGCCGACCTCGGGCCCGTACGCGCGCACGTGCCCGCCAAACTTCTGCGCGCCGCACTCGACCCACCCGCGCTCGTGCACGATGCGCCCCTCGATGACGCCGTCGCGCACGGCCTTGCCAACGATGTACTCGGCGTCCTCCTCGCTGTCGAGGTTGAGCTTGACGCAGATGTCGCGGAGGGAGATGAGCGAGTAGGAGAGGGAGAGGCGGCGGATGCCGGTCTTGATGACGTTCTGGCGCAGGCGCGAGACGAGGGTGTAGAGGTTGTCGGCGGCGAGGGCGGGGGCGTGCGCGAGGAGGGTGGCTTGGAAGGTCGCGAGGGAGCCGGTGCGCACGGCTGTGAGGAGAGGTGAGCTGGGAAGGTAATAAGAGACGACACACGCACCCTTGACGATGTCAAAATATGCCGTGAGCGCCTTCTCCAGCACGGGGTGCCTAAACAAGCCTCGATCCGGAATATCGCCCATCAGCAGTTCGACCATGACGAACAGCTTGTGCACCGCCTGGAAGAAGCCCGGCGCCCTCACCGCGGTGGGCGCGCGGCGGATCGCCTGCTGGAGGTGGGCGTGGGCGGCGCTGTAGTTGAGCTGCACGGCCTTGATGCGGCCGAGGTAGTAGTGGAAGCGGGCATGCTGGGCGTTGCTTGCCGTGGGCGGAAAAGTGGTCTTAGAGACGAGCTTGTCGGCCTGGTCGTAGAGCGAGGAGTGGAGGTAGCTGCGGAGGAGGCGGTTGATAAGCGAGGCGTGTGTCTCGTCGTCGTGCCGCAGAGACGCGGTGCGTTGCGCCGCGAGGAATAGTCTGCGCGCATTAAATAAATAAACGGTGTGTCGCTGTGAGGACAAGACACTCACGGCCGTGCGTCGGCGAGCTCGGCGCCCAGTTCGTACGCGCGCTCGAGCGCGTACCATACCTTTGCGGCGATGGGATCCATGCTCCGGCGGTTGAGGGCCTGCATCTTCTCGACGGTTTGGTGCGACAGGTCGAGCGCCTTGGTGTACGTGTCCGGGGACGTTGCAAAGAAGTGGATCATGAGCAGGCGGAGGTACATGTCGACCTCGGCCACCGGCTCTGGCCCCGCCTTGGGTGCTGGTGCTGGCGCGGGCGGCGGCGGTGCGGCGGCAGCGTCGATCTCCATTGCCTCTGGTGGGGGCGGGGGCGCGTCGGGCAGCCAGGCGAGCAGGACCTGCTTCGTCGGCGTATCTGCGTTGAGCTGTTAGATCGCGAAATGTGATTGCAATGCAGTGTCATTGCAGTCGGGACGCGCACCTTTGAGGAAGATCTCCTCAACGGCGGTGCGGAGGACAGTCTCATCGAGGCGCTTCCGCAGCGAGGTCAGTGTCCTCAGAGCACGGTGGGCAAAGCGGGGCTCCAGGGTTGCAACGGCGCGCTCGATGAGGACGACGTTCTGCTTGATCTCCTGGTTTGGTGTCGGCGGCGGCTTCGGCGGGTCCTCTTTCTCTTTCTTGTCTTCCTTCTTGTCGCCCTTCTTCGCGTCGTCCTTCTTGTCGTCCTTTTTGTCTGCAGGCTTCATTTCTATATCGGCGGCCATGGCGAAAAGTAAAGGAAAGCAAAGGTCTGGGTGACGCGTCGTCCCTTGAAGTGGTCACGTGCCTATTTGCCTTTGCCTTTGCCCATGTCGTTCCTCCGCCGCCTCGCCCAACGGCTGCGTCGTCCAGTGAGGCTCTGTTGTGCTTGAACGACCAACGCGACACTCATCTCGCGCAAGAACTATTTCGTAGGCCGGGATCTCGAAGGCACTCTACGCGTCCATCTCTTTCCCATTGCATCTTTGACCGCGCGCAGGAAACCGCTACTACGAGCACCCCAGTCTGCATGATGGTACCTCTGGCCTCCATATGCAGTCCGCTACTGTATTCACGCGTCCACAGACCCGCGGCCAAAGCGGACCGTGCAGTACAGCGGCGCGGGCGACATGTGGAAATACGTCGGCGGCAATAAGCGCCTCGCAGGTGCGCTCCTGCGCGACGTCTTAATTCTCTGTGCTGATTCCTCACCGTCCTGCAGTCCAATGGTCCGCCTGGCTAACCCACACGCGCCCCGACCCGCCGACGCTCGAGGTACACGAGCACGCCTTTCCTCTCCTTCGGTGCTCACCGTTCTTTTTTTGCATAGGAGCTCCACGCGGACCTGGTGCGCCAAGAACGCATGCGCCATCGTGTGGCGCTCCTCGACGCGCGTGATCGGGCGGAGGCCGCGGCGTCGGCCGTGGTGGCCCCGCCTTTGTCGCCTTCCGCGCGCATCCCGTCCCCACCCCCAGCCCCGGACCCGCCTGCCGACCCCGCTCCCGAGCCAATTCCAAAGGCGAACGCGGCCGAGCCCTCCGAGCCTCCGAGCCAACGCCCACCTCCCGCCTCCCCCGCCGAACCACAACCACAACCATGGACTCCCCACGCCGCCGCACGCGGGCAATAGCCAATAACTTGGTGCTATTCTCATCTCTTTCCAATAACGCACAGCTTAATATGAATCAATCGCGTATACAGTCGTCGCGTCTGTACAGCCGAGCTGTAGCATAATACAAAATATTAGCAATAACGATGCGCTCTCCCTCATCCCCATAAAATGAAATAAAAACAATACACCAGTTCTTGCGGGCGCGCGTGCCGCTGTCCGCGCATCTCGTACGCTGGCGTGTGAAGCTGAATCAAGGATTCCAACTATCCAGAAGACCCGCCTCAAGTTCAACTTCACACTTCGGAGTTGCCCACTACGGCCAAGGTTGCGTTCTCAACCCGATCCACTGCCAGGGAAGAGGAAGGCTCTTCTCGTATGCAACGTATACTTACGTAGACTCGCAACCAGGCTGCTAAACCGCAATGAAGTTGGGGGTGCAATTCCGGCCTAGACACACCCCATATCTTTCGCCCGGCCGTCTGCCGATGGGCAGACTTGTTACGAGCTTACGGGGTCTCGGAAACACAGTGTAGACTCCATGTCCAAGCGTACTTACCCGCCGATTTACACCCCTGAACTAGGCTTTGAAGATAGAACTATCCATACAGCCGAGTATGGGTTTACAACCAAAGACGGGTTCTCAAAACCGCTGTCGTGCCTCATGTTCCGCCCCTAAGCTGAGCTTATGGAGCTCATGAGACACACCCAAATTCCGAGGCATGTAAGGACGTGCGGGACTTACAATCGGAATCTAGAAGAAAATCATCAGATCCTTGCCTGGAAGTACAGCCTGAAAGTACAGCCCGCGACGCCTTGCACCCACCAGCACGTGTGTTGTCCTTACCGACAGACATCATCCATACAACTGAGAGCCAATTCTACAGATGTGAAGGGACTTGTTCGGCTGAATGGAAGCGATAGTGGACCTGGCGGAATCAGAACTAGAAGCGAAAGAGTGTGCCACTCCACCAATGAGCGCACTTCTCCCGTGCGTATTCTGGCCAGCAGGTGGTTTGCTCTCGTTCAAGTTCGCCGTCTTACTACTAATCCCCTCTTGGTCGCTCCATAAAAGCCGGGTCCTGTCCGTCCCAAACGCTTCACGGTGAACCCACTCCACCCTCGAGATCTACTCAATTAGCTCATCGAAACAAAACAACTACGCGCAAGCATCTTTACTCCCTCGTCGCTCTCATGGCGTTCGCTTCGGCGGTCGTCGCATCCCCCGTCGTCCCGGGCACCGACGCGTCCACGGTCCAGAGCGGTGCGCCCCCAGCGATCGCGTCCGCCGCAGCCCAGGTGGGCCCTGGCCCCGATGACGAGTGCTGCGTCTGGTTCTTTGGCAAATGCATCTACACAACTGTACGTGGAGCTCGTTCATGTCCATGTACCTCGAGAAACTGACATCTTGCCCAGCCTTGCTGAGTTGTGGATGAGCGGGGCGGTGTTTGGGCTCATTTCTGGGACGAATTCAAGTTGCCTCGGATAAAATTGTAGCATGGCGCTCGAGCGATTGCATGAACATCGGGGCAGTTTAAGCCATCTAATGTCTTTGTGGTAGCCCAGAAATAAATAATTGACTCGGAGACTCGAAGTGTTTCTGCAAAATGGCGAATTTTATCCCGGACCGAAAGTCATCTCTCAATTTTATCCAACTTGAATAAGATCGCAACAGCCTCGTTACTTGGTTTCTATAAACCTTCTTTCATGCTGCGAAAGCCCACGGCAACGACTCGTACTGCCTACACTTATCGATCTACACGTGATCAGTTCAACTTGACTTCAACCGTGAGAACCACCGACTGCCAAGAAAGAAAAAATCACAAAACCTCTCCTCCCTACGTGGTTCCTCCGCAGCCGAGGCGGAATTCAATCAGGACGGAAAACACCAGTCTGAGATCGATCGTCGCGAGCCCCGTCTGCACCTTCCCTTTTCAATTATAGCGCGCGAAAGTGGAAGGGAGAGGGTGCCTTGAAATCACAATTAAATCCTCAGATACGTAAATACACGACGGACTGTTTCGATTTGTTTTTATACACAGCGGCTCGATCCGAAGCGTTAATAACAGTGAGAATGGAGGACCATGTCCACCAGCGTCCACCATCGGTCAGAGCGCTTGGAGCCAGGTGTTTCGTCTACGGGAGGGATTGCCCAGGATCGTTGCGCAAGAGAGTCGCCGCAGAGAAAGTCAGCTTAGTTCTGCTGTCTAGACATTCAAGTTCAAGTTCTTCGCAGTACGCGTCGAGTCGTAGAATCTCCCGCGCAGACTCATGGACGGCCACACCCATCGCCGCTTCCGTGGCCTAGATTCCGATGTAGCGGACTTAGACTCCTCCACCATATCGCCCTGTTCTTCGTCTTCAGCAGTATTGCCCCGGCACAACAAGCGTCGGAGCCAGCCCCAGTTGCCACTCTCCCATGAGCTGAATATACACCAGAGAATGAGGGCTGCGACGGCCGTCCAACTCACGCCGACCAGCGTGCGCGTGGCAACATCGGCGTTCTCAAAGCACATGAAGGAGACGGCTGCGAGGAAGGATACCAATCTTGTGGAAAGAACACATCAGCATTTCCAGGATATGAACGCGGAAATCCTCACGACCAGACGAGCATCGCGTATGGCAACGAAGACAAAACAGCAAGGGTCTCCAGTCCCAGCGTTGGGTGGGTCCAGCTGAAGATGAACCGCGCCTGCTCCGACAAAAAAAAAATGAGCTTTTCGTGAAATGCATACAGTAGGGAAGAGGACACACGGCATCTACAGCCGTCATTCGTTCCCGGTTACGGTTGTTCTTGAGTAGCAGCAGCCCAATGATAATGGCTCCGATACTCGTCAACAGCGAAACGTAGCTGGCTATTTGCCCGGGTGTGCGGTCGGGCAAGGCGAAGCCCCCTTGGTCGATGCTTTGGATGGAGAGGAATGCCACATTGGCGTTCAATACCACGGCCGCCTGCGAGAAAGTCAACAAGCAGGTACTCGCTGAATGAAATAGCCAAGACATACATCAAGCGTGAACTGCCGCCATTCGTTATGGAGGCGCGTGATGAACTCTGGCCAGTCACGATGCCGGATGATCCCGTCGGGGTATATCGTGTACAAGTTAAAAAGGTAGAAGTCGGGTGCGTAGAAGAGCATGGGGCTCAATAGGGTAATAAGCAGTGTCCGCCTTCGGACGGTGCCGTAGACCGATTGGTCCACGTTTAAACGCGCGCCGGGTTCTCCATGGAAGTTGTATACTCGGGCACGGACTAAGGAGGTCCCAGATAAGTTGTTCAGGGCACGGAAGAGGCGAGACAGATGTACGTACCGAAATGATACATGAAGCGGCCTAAAAAGGTTCAATTACATCGAGACGAATCAAACAACCTCTCGGATAGTGGGGCACGCACCGACGAGACAGCTGGAGCCGTCGAATTTGTTGTCGACGTTTTTGCCAACATTTTCTACAGCTAGGTGAATGGCGGCGTCAAGTGACGTGCACGATACTTACTGGCCAACCCATTCGTAAGGTTGATCATATGGTTAAGGTTGTCTACTGTCCAGGCTACGGTAGACGTCGATGAGGTGATAAGATCTAAAACGATGAAAAGGAAGAACCAAATTCCGCAACGATGAGTCTGACCTCCCAGTGCGTGGAGGAGGATATCCCGGAGCACATTGACAATCTCATCCGTAACCTCCAAGGACCTTGGATATAGTTCGCAGTGATACCTGAGGATACCGTCGGTAATACACACGACAGACCGTCAAGGGGCTCACCAATATTGCGCTTCAAGCTCGTGCTCTGTAATAATTTGAACCTTGGCCATGGAATAAGCGAACGAGACAAACGAATATGCGACGCGGATGTTATTCCGTTCAACTCTTCCGTGACCGGGAACAGCTCCGATGACTCAGCCTTGTCCATCCAAAAGACACATCGGTCTTTGTGATTGACGAAGTAGTATTGGCACCCCTTGGATTGGTCCGTATACAGATACTCATCCAGCACAAGATCGACATCAGGGGGTAGCTGGACATTATAGGCTCGGAGAAAGTCATGGACGGTGTGCATAGTGCTGTTGATGAACATGAAAGATTCATTGTCAAATAAGTTTGCGTCTGTGAATACGCGCTGAAGGAAAAGTTTAAGTGGCGACCACATTGAACGTACAAGACACACCTTTTCCTCATTGAAAAAATACTGGGCGCCTTCTGGGTGCAGACACCTCGTCCAACCAGATGGGGGTGCATTCCTTTTGAAATGTGGGGCAGGATTCAGCCGAAGCACAATAACACACTCACGGGAGTAAGGCAATTGTTAGTGGGGGGATCGTATATCGTGTCGGTTCGTCGGGTCTAAAGCAAGCTGGTAAATACTATTGAAACCATGGAAGTAGTTAGAAACGCACACGATGGCATAACGTTCGTATCTTCGTACGGTGTCCGGAGACCCAGGGAAAATGCGCGGGTGTGCCTCACTGAGAAGCGGCACTGGCACTGGGAGCGGTGCAAGAGCTCCAGACACCGGAGGAACGATCGGTGCATTCACCATGAGAGGAGGGTTGAAGTCCTGAGACTCTACATCATCAGCCTCAGATCCTGACTCGGAATTACTTCTGAAGTGATAGTGAGGCGGAATATAATTGTCGTCAAGGGTTGGGGGCTGAAGAAGTTTTGGATCCGAAGGCACAACACTGGGGCGGACAATTTCTGCAGAATGCTGGAAACCGCAGGTACCCGTGTCCATTTCCTGGCGAGAACCCGTGCTTCCAGTAGTATGCTTGTCTGGATTGAAGTGCGCAATCATTCGAGGTAAATCGATCCCTCTTCGTTTGATGAAGGAGACTAACAAGAGCAGCGCTCGACGCCCGATTTGAGTCAAGGTATTTAGGCTGTGAAGCAGTCTTCGCAGGACGGCTAACAGCCAGCTGAGGACAGACATGGGGGAGGAGTAGCCAGATTTTCACATCAGTTGACAAGTTAGCATGTGGCAGCCCATGCTGTTTCATTGAGGCAAATCATCCCGAATCAAAGGTCAGGTGGTACATGGAATCCAAGAAAGAATTGTGGTCGAGGTTCGCATGAGAATTGCGTCGGGACATCGGTGCGCATACGGACCGATGAAGGCTAAAGACCACGTGTCGGACAACGTCGACGAAGACACGATAACGATACGCCCGCCCCCATCCCCATTTTTTTTTAAAAAAAAGACACCAACTCCGGACGACGGCGGGCGGTCGACGCCTGGCCCGTCTTGCCTCTGGCGTACGAGGCTGAACTAAGGATTCCACGATAGAAACTATCCATTGGGCTCAGACGACCCGCCTTAAGTTCGTGTCTAGTAATGCACTCCTGTGAGGCCTTGTACCCGCATTCAACTTGCGTGCGTCGCTGGACTAAGGATTCGATTTAGATGTGATCGGCTGTCAGGACTGGGTTGCATTCAACTGTTCCCCACTACGGTCTGCTTCAGATGTGAAGGGACGTGTTCGACTGAACGGAAGCGATATTGGACCTGGATTTAGAACCTTGAAGCGAAAGAGTGCGCCACTTCACCAACCACTGAGTGCACTTTTCCCGTGCCAGCCAGCCGGTGATTTGCTCTCGTTCGCCGTCTTGCTAATCCCCTCTTGGTTGCTCCATAAAAGACAGGTCCTGTCCGTCCCCCTCGAGATCTACTCAATTAGCTAGCTCGTCGGAACAAAAAATATACGCATGTATCTTTACCCCCCTGTTGCTTTCATGGTGTTCGCTTCAGCGGTTGTCGCATCCCCCACCGTTCCGGCCACCACGGTCCAGAGAGCAGAGCGCCGCCAGTGATCGCGTCCACCGCGGCCCAGGTGGGCCCTGCCCCCAATGGCAGGTGCTGTGTCTGGCTCTTTGTCAACTGCATATACACAGTTCTACATGGAGCTCTTTCATGTCCACGTACCTCGAGAAACTTATATCCTACGCAGCCTTGCTGAGTGGTGGATAAGCAGGGGGGCGTGTTTGGGCTCAATTCTAGGACAAATTCAAGTTGCCTTAGATAAAAAGCAATTGCATGAACATCAAGACAGTTCGAGTCGTCCAATGCGTGTGTGGATAGCTCGAAATTAAATAAGTGACTGAGAGTGTTAACGTTTTCTGAAAAATGGCGGAAAGTCACCTCTCAATTTTATCCAACTTGAATAGGATCACAACGACCTCGTTCCTTGGTTTCTGTAAGCCTTCTTTCATGCTGCGAAAGCCCACGGCAACGACTCTGCTTCGTACTTCTTTACTTTAAAGTCATTGATCGGTCTACATGTGTCACGTGATCAGTTCGACTGGACTTCAACCGTGGGAACCGTGACGTAATGCAGACCCACGACGACCAGATCGCAACGACGCCGCGACTCTGCATTCTTTCATAATAGTTGGGGATTAGTACCGCACTTACATACCCCCGAGCATGGTCAAAGAACTGTCAGTTAAAGCATAGAAACCGCGGCCGGCAAATGCTTGCCACAGTCAAGTTGATTAGACGAGGTTGGCTCAGCTTCAGCAAAGGCCAGGACCGCAACCGCAAGCCGAGGAAGGCCTTAAGATTCAGTCCCATTCATATACAGTCGAAGGTGTGGTACAAATGCAGTGTACACTTCTACTTATCCCCGAATGCCAATATGAAAAAGTCACAAAACCTCTCTTCCCCTCCGTGGCTCCTCCGCATCCGACACCGGCACTCGACCTTAATCAAGACGGAAAGCACCAACCTGACATCGATCACACAATCGTAGCAAGCCCTGTCTGCACCGTCCCTTTTCAGTTATAACGCGCGAAAGTGGAAGGGAGAGGGTGTCTTGGAGTAAAAATTAAATTCTCAGATATGTTAATAGTACACGACGGACTCCTTGGGTTTGTTCTACACAGCGGCTCGATCCGAAGCGCTACTAAATAGTTTACTACTAGTAACAATGAGGATGGAAGACCACGTCCACCGTCGGTCAGAGCGCTTGGGTGTTTCATCCGCAGGATTTGGTTCCGAGTCGTCCTTCTCGACGACGGGACTGCTCAGGATCGTCGCCGAAGAGAGTCGGCGCAGCCAACCCCAGTCCCATCTTCCAAATCCTAATCGAGACAAGATACATAGGAGGATGAATGCAGCGATGATGGTCCAAAGTATTGCAACTGGAATTCGCGTGGACAAACTTGAGTTTTGAAAACACACGAACGAGAGGGCCGCAGAGAACGATATCATCCTGACCCGCAAGAGAAATCAATGCCTTGGGCGGCTAATAAATGCGGTGACTCACGACCATCCCAGCATGGCATAGGGCAGAGAGTAGATAATAGCCAGAACTTCAAGCACCAGTGGAGACCGAGTGCTAGAGCCCATGTCCCTAGGATCCTGTTCGTAATCAGAAAATTGAAACCCGGGATGAGATTACCGCAAAGGAACACTTACGGGAGCACCACTTAGCAACAATAGACGTACTACTATACCTCCGATACTTGTTGAAGTTGACAGATAGCTCAATATCTGGGTAGGTGAGCGATCAGGGACAGCATTACCACCCTTATCGACACTCTGAATGGCCAGGAAAGCGACATTGGCGGTTAGGACCACAGTCGCCTGCGGAAAAGTAAAGACCCAAGCACTTGCTCGATAAATAACCAAAACATACATAAAGCGTAAATTCTCGCCATCCTTTATGGAGCTTTGTGATGAGCTCCGCCCAGCCACGGGACCGAATGAGCCCGTCGTTCAAGACCGTATACAGGTTGACAAGGTTAGAGTCTGGTGCGTAGAAGAGCAAGGGACTCAGTAGGATGATGAGCCGAGTTCGTTTTTGGACGGTGCCGTAAACCGATTGGGCCTCGTTTAAACGTGCGCCGGGTTCGCCGTGGAAGTTGTATACTCGGGAACGGACTAAGGAGGTCCCAGGTAAGTTGTTTGGGGAACGGAAAACCCGAAACAGATTTTCGCACCGAAAAGACACATAAGGCGACCTGGAAAAGATTTAGTTGCATGGAGGCTCGAAACCTCTCGGATCACGCACCCACAATACAGCCGGAGCCGCAGAACTTGTTATCCACGTTTTTGCCTACTTGAACATTTTCTACAGCAAGTTAATGGCAGCGTAAAGCGCCGTGCGCAGTACTCACTCCCAACCCCATCCGCGAGGTTGATCATATAATGAAGTTCGTCTACTTTCCAGGGTACAGTAGACGTCGATGAGGTGATCAGATCTAAAGGCAAAAGGATGATCAAGGGAGAACCAAATTCTGCAGCGATGGGTCTAACCTCCAAGTGCGTGAAGAAGGATGTCCCGGAGCTCGTGGACAATTTTGTCCGTAACCTCCAAGGATCTTGGGAATAGTTCGCAGTGATACCTGATGATATGATCGGTAAGAACACGATAGACCGTCAAGGGGCTCACCAATATTGCGCTTCAAGTTCATGCCCTGAAAGATTTCAAGTCTTGTCCATGAATGAGCGAATGAGACGAACGAATGTGCGACGCAGATATCATTCCGTTCACTTCTTGTGTGACCGGGAACAGATCCGACTCAGCCTTGTCCATCCAAAACACACATCGGTCTTTGTGATTGACGAAGTAGTATTGGCACCCTTTGGATTGGTCCGCATACAGATACTCATCCAGCACGAGATCGACATCAGGGTCCAGCTGGACATTATGGGCTCGGAGAAACTTATGGATGGTGTGCATGGTGTTGTTGATGAACATGAAAGATTCATTGTCGAATAAGTTTGCGTCTGTGAATACGCGCTGAAGGAAAAGTTTACAGTAAGTGGCGACCACATTGAACGTGCAACACACACCGTTGCCTCATTGAAAAAATACTGGGCGCCTTCTGGGTGCAGACACCTCGTCCAACCAGGTGGGGGTACATTACTTTTGAAATGTAGCGCAAAATTCAGCCGAAGCACAATACATACTCACGGGAGGCAGGAAATTGTCAGCGGGGGAATTGTGTATCGTGTCGGTTCGTCGGGTCTAAAGCAAGCTGGTAAATACTGTCTAAACCATGGAAGTAGTTAGAAACGCACACGGCGACATTACGTTCGTATCTTCGTACGGTGTCCGGAGACCCAGGGAAAATGCGCGGGTGTGCCTCACTGAGAAGCGGCACTGGCACTGGGAGCGGTGCAAGATCTCCAGACACCGGAGGAACGATCGGTGCATTCACCATGAGAGAAGGGTTGAAGTCCTGAGACTCTACATCATCAGCCTCAGATCCTGACTCGGAATTACTTCTGAAGTGATCGTGAGGCGGAATGTAATTGTCGTCGAGGGTTGGGGGCTGAAAGAGTTTTGGATCCGAAGGCACAACACTGGGGCGGACAATTTCTGCAGAATGCTGGAAACCGCAGGTGCCCGTGTCCGTTTCCTGGCGAGAACCCGTGCTTCCAGTATGCTTGTCTGGATTGAAGGCCTGCCAGTGCGCAATCGTTCGAGATAAATCGATCCCTCTTCGTTTGATGAAGGAGACTAACAAGAACAGCGCTCGACGCCCGATTTGAGTCAAGGTATTTAGGCTGTGAAGCAGTCTTCGCAGGACGGCTAACAGCCAGCTGAGGACAGACATGGTGGGGAGGCCAGGAGTAGCCAGATTTTCACATCAGTTGATATACATCGAGTTGCCATGCTGCCGTTGAGGCAAATCATCCAGATGGTACACAGAATCCACGAAAGAATCTGATTCTGAATTATGAATAGCGCATGAGATGATCGCACCCAAGATTGCGCCGCCCAAAGCGCTCAAGCCACGTGTTTGTGAGGGCCAATGCTGGCAGTACGAGTCCTAAGTGCCTTAAAATTTGGTTTTGAGGCCAGTGCTTACGCAGGTGCGATTCCTTTATGATCCGTAATAATCCGTAAACCAAGGTTTTCGTGAGTTGCGATGGCCACGCGGAGATGTATTCAACGGATGTATACAGTTTTATTCGTATGGTACATGATGTGTATATTAACAGTTAGGATTTCGACTGGCCGGGACTGTACATTGAACATAGCATTGCGACTGGAGACAGCGTGGTTAGGGAGAGCAAATTATTGTAACAAATGAAGGGGAGCAGAGGAAAACGGGCAACTCGCGACCGTAGATGTAGAGGTTGTGGTCGGAGTGAGCCTTTCAAAGTGTATCGTTATTGGCGAAAGATAGATGTCCATCCGGTTCATCCTTCGCCTTCTATTCAGCCTTTTCTGCATCGTCACCACTGCGGTCGAGGCTTGCCGACAAACCTCTTCTGTTTTCTTTGCGAACATCAGCTCGGCCTCTCCGACTTCCTCTGTCCAGACCGGTCCGGACGTTTTGAAGTTGGCGTCCTCCCATGTAATGATCTACAGTATTCTTTTTTAGTAAGGAAGCGCGATATGCTCATTGTACGCATCGAGGAGATTGGCGAGGCCATGACGGGGGAAATCGAGGAGCTTTGAGGCGCGGAGCGTGTCGAATAGATTGACGATGCATGGGCTAAAGTCTTGCCACAGCCCAACGACGTGGCTTTCCGCGCTATGGAAAGCCTGGAATGCATGAGTGATCATGTCCGATTTTCTGCATCACCACACGCCATCACGATAGCGGGGACAGCAAAGGCCTCGCTCAGCCCACCCATCGCAAGCCCCGCACGCAGCGCTGGGGTGACCATAATCCAGTCCTGAGGCCGCGTGCGAATTTGCACTAGGCAGACGAAAACCGCGTACGAGCGACAGCTGCTGCGCTCGAGGTCGATGGCGATGTCAGGGGCCTGCCACAGCGCATCGAGCATAGCGTCGAGCGCGACGGGCGTCGCTACCCAAGTTGCGGATGTAGGCCCGAACGGCGTCGGATGAGTGGGATCTGCTGCGACAAACATCCGCCGAGGATACGGAATGTACGCTATTTCGTGGCGGTAAGGGTGATTCCTGCATAGGCAAGTTGGTTGGGCGCGGGGTACGAAGGCGAAGGGTGCACACGATCACTTCTGCGTCCGAGTCGCGGTAGACGTGAGCTAAAGGCACCCGCGCGCTGTATTTGCTGCCAGGGCGGTACACGGCAGACGCAGCACGAGCGAATCGCAGCGCCTTGCGCCGGAGCTGCGACTCGGAGGCCCGAGAGAGATATAGCGGTCACGTGCTAAACCCAGCTCTTAGTTGACAGTGCCAAACTGACAGTTTGACACAATCGTCCGAGCTGCGCAGGGCGCTGGAGACCCCGCGTCAGCACGCGTCGACGCCTAGCTGGTATTCATCCCCGTAGATGACCCCTCACGCCGAAATCGGCCAACGCCGTGGCCGGAGACTCAGCGGGCTGGCGTTTGGCTCGCTGAATCGAGCGGCAGGGGGCCTCACCCCCGCGGCGGTCGTGAAAAAGCGCGGCGTCGAACACGCCGCTCGCCGAAGCCCATCGCATGCGCGATCGCTCACTCCCTCTGGGTCTCCCGAACCGCATGAGTGACGGGGCTGACGTCGCGACTCGCGATGGCCAGCTCCGTTTCGCGGGACCAGATATCCGTGGGCCGTGGGTGAAAGCGTGCGCGGGAAGGCCTGGTTTGTGTGCGCCTGCGTCAAGGGTCGACATGCAGAACAAAGGCCCTGCTGTTTTTAAAACAGCGGCCCACATCAAATTTGGCGATCATTTTGGGTACGACCCTGCACAAAATTGGACCCGCGCCTGGTGCCACCGTTTATCCCTCAAACCTCTCCTCTACTATGCAGGACCTCGATGCGCCAAGCGACATGCTGGAGAGAGCAGCCCTTCTGGGCACCAACTTTTCCCTCGCCCCGGATGAAGACGCGGTGAAGATATTCCCAGAACTCAGCGACTCACTCAAAAATAGCCAGACCACCGCCGAGGATGATTTGAACGGGCTCGATGTGCTCGAGGCCGACATCCGGGTTATCCCGCCGAGACTGGAGTAGGTGCTCACCTGTTAAGCTGCGCACGTGCTCAAGTCTGTCAGCCCGAAATACCATGTCCGCGGCCAAAGCCTCAAAACGCGGCAGCTACTTCAGCAAGGCAAGGTGCCGCAGCCCCGCAGCCACAAATCGAAGAGCGAAGACCGCAAAAATTCGTACTACGCTTCGAAGATGGCACAGTCGCGCAAGCTCGATTCGGCAGCTAGTGTTGCTGACCGTGCAGATGGTATGAGGGGCTTCGCTGGACCCAGAGAAGGCGGGCCAGCACCAGGCAAGGCCCTCATCGAGGTGGACCTCAGAGATGGGTAAGTGCTCCGACAGATTGCGGATGCCATAAGTGCACCGTTAACATCCTCCTAGCGGCGCCGTCAGCGTGTACGCGAATGGAATTAAGACCGTGCATCGCGCCAACTCAAGCAATCCTGGCATAAACAAAGCCTGTTGCAAGGCCGCGCAGATTGTTAGGAAAGCGGTGGCAACCCACGGGCCAACGCAGGCTCGAGGCAGATTCAAAGCCCTCGTATTCTCTCTGCACCGAGGGTCATGCCTCGTAAGCCACAAAATATACAATGATATATGCTGCATTCTAATGTTTGGGAAATAACCGGAGCCTCGCATGTCCAAGGACGTTGTCCAGCAGCCTGGGACGTACAAGATGCTCAAGGAGTGTCTTGAGCCGGTGCGAAAGCTTGTCGACAGTGAGTGACCCGGCACCTGCACATACCAGCCCTGACAAGCTAGCAGCAGTACTGAAGGCGGAGTTTCCCCAGATATACAGGCGGTATAAAGATGCTGTCGACACCATTGCCGCCAACGTCGAAGGGACGGAGCCTGCATTCTCACCCTTCACGTCGTTTGCATCAACTGGACGACAAAAGGGGGTGTGGTATGCACAGCACACATTGACCTCCAAATCTGGGCGCCGGTCTTTGTGTGGTGATCCCTTTCGGCGACTTCAACCCAGAACAAGACTGCAAACTAGTCGTTTGGGAGCTTGGGTATACATCCCAGGTTGCCGCCGGGCAGCCAATATTTTTCCCTTCGGCGCTCTACACCCACTATAATACCCAGCTCATATCAATGGGGATGCGGGGCTCTATCGTAGGCTGGACGGGTGTGTCCATCTTCCAGTACGTTGATCTGGGCTGCCGTGCCGTCAGCGACCTCGGGGAGGAAGTATAAAGCTGGGCTGAAGGAGCACGCTCGGAAAGGGTTTGAGCTTTTTTCTCGCAAAGCATAGACACCCCTCGGTTGTTAAAATACTTGTTCGGAAATAAAAGTCAAAATTAATATTAAAATAAAAAAGAGGGACCTGAAGCACATGAGCTCAAAACGAGCATCTAAGATACGCAAAAAGAAAGGTAGGGAGGAAGACGGACACGCCAGGAAATGGATACAAAAATCACGTGAGCACAAAAATGAGCGACTGAATTTCCAACTTCAATTTGTTAGGGCAAAAGAAATACAAAATCACGTGAGCTCGAAAATGAGCGACTGAATTTGATAGGGCAAAAGGAAATGGGGACGGGCAATCACCGCCAAACAAATGTCTATTTGTCCTTTGTTTGCTCTGCGTCGGTCTTCGCCCCAGGCTTCTACAGTGACTCTATGACCTCAAATAAAATTTGAGTGGCATATAGGATGAATCTCGAGGGAATGTTCGGGCCAGAATTTTTAAAATTTGCTTACAAAAAGGTTTATAAATTGTGGAAAATGCCTGTGAAATGGCCCTTCAACTCCGAAAGAATTTGCCTGGGGACGACCAAAGGACAAAATCAAAAATCGACTCCGAACATTCCCTCCGTAATATAAGACCGAAGATATTCCTCAGTCAAAGTCTGCCCAGAATGTTGACGGTTGAGGCTGCAGCGAGGGCCGATTGCAAACTGCCATCAAAACCCTTTACGTTGCCAGTCCCCAAAGGAAAGGTGGCAGCGGGAGGACACGTGAGGAAACATGCACGTGCATCATAACCGAAACAAACAACAATAAATTCAATCATCAACGACTGAATTTCGGTGTAAAATTTTAGCGGATAAATCGCCATCAAAAACGGTCCTAATAAATTAGGACTCGTAACGTGACCCAAATTCGACCGTAAGTTACGTAACGGACCACCGACAGTGGCAAATGCTCCTGGCTGCTCACTGCGGCTACTTTACCGCCTCCCTAGCACGTACTCATGGGACCGCGATACCTGGACCACCGCTATTTGACGCACTTTCCCGACGTGTTAAAGTGTTCTCCGCCGTTTAGCTCCGAGTCAACTCCGACTCGGAGTGCTTTATGATGCCGCCAACTAGGAACAGCGGTCGTTCGCTTTTTCGCTTGAAATCGCGGAACATACGAGCTCTCCATTTGTCTTGTCACCTGCCCCCGGACGCCGGGTAAAACTGGGGTCTCAATGTTTTCGTCCCCCCACTGATGTCGTGGCCGTACTGCTCGTGAGCCCTGCTCTTCAAAACCGGGCAGAACATGCCCTCTCTCCAATCCCCTCATGTTCTTCGCGGCGTACGCCTCCCAGATGAACCGCCTCCAGACATCTTCCTCCTCCGCTAATTCCTCCTTCATAGCTGGCACTCGTGTGTCCTTTGATGCATGAAATTCTTCCGCGTAGAAGAAATGACTTGAGGGAACAATAGACGCGTCGACGCTGACTAAGCGACCGCCGACTTCAAGTTGGAGAAAAGCATTCATCTCTCCCCCAACTACTACGTTCTGATGGATCAGAACCCCTCTGTGAACTCCCTCCTACTCTCTCCTGATAGACCAGACCTCGTGTCGGCCCGCGCTGCCCGTGAAATACATACACGACCACCTGATGCCCTGGTTCTGTGACGCCAAGTACATTCTCTGTGCAGCCGATGAAAAATATCGCAAACTTTGCCAAGTACCACCACATGTCGCGACTGGCTGATAATCCTCGGATATACTCCAATTCTTCCATATAGCAGAGCCAGTTTGTTTTCCATGGATCGCCCTCAAGCACAGCACCATGCACTCCAAGCAGATCTTGACCGCCTTACTCGTAGCTTGCACCGTGGCGCTTGCTGCGCCGACCGTCTACCTTGCCGGGGACAGCACGATGGCTGCCACCGGCGCCAACGATGGAGACACCGCCGGTAAGCGGCTGCCTTTCCCCCGCTTCGTTTATGATCTGCTCTTACTGTGGCGCGCAAAGGCTGGGGTGCTTTCCTTCCCGGCTATATCAGCCTCGCGGTTGTCAACGACGCTATTGGCGGACGCTCTGCGCGGAGCTTCACACGCGAGGGCCGGTTCACCGCGATGGCTGCAAGCGTGAAGGCCGGAGACTACGTGATCATAGAGTTCGGGCACAACGATGGGGGCAGCTTGAGCACCGACAACGGGCGGACGGACTGCGGCGTCGGTGCGGCTGGGTATGCGACGACCTGTACCTCTGTTTTCAAGTGCGTACTTTCATTTGATTTCGTCCTCGGTTGTCTGTCTAACGCGAGAAGTTAGTGGTGTGACGGAAACTGTCCTCACATACGAAGCGTATCTCGTCAGCGCCGCCAAGCTCTTCACGGCGAAGGGCGCCAACGTCATCATCTCCAGCCCGACATCCAACAACCCGTGGGAGACCGGCACGTTCGTCTACACGCCCAGCCGGTTCACCGACTACTCGCGGGACGCTGCCGCCGCAGTGGGCGGCGTTTTCGTCGATCATGGCTTATACACTGCGGCTTTATTCGACAAGCAAGGTGACGCCGTCGTAACAAGCTACTATCCTAACGATCACACGCACACTTCTCCTACGGGTGCGAATCAAGTTGCGAGGGCGTTTGCGCTTGCCTTGGAGGCGACGAGTTCTAGTCTCGCTGGTTTCGTAACGCACGACTAAAATTAGGCCTTATATCTTTGTAGTTTCGAGGCTTTGATACGTCCAGAGCGCCGACCTTTGCAGAATTTTCAGAATACCTTCGAAACGACCCAAATAAAACAAGTTCTCTCGAGTACGTTTCTGACTAGAGCGCCGCGGGTCTGCATTCGTTCATAATCATGCAATACTATGATGATGGAAAAGTGCCATTCGCAGCTGGCAAAGTTAGACATGGCCTCACTGAGAAATCCCAAACGGAGTTTGAAAGATCTCAGCATTTACCACTGCCTGCTTCTTGCCAGCTACACCCACAGGGAAACGGAAGGTATCCTCCGGGTCCAGCACCGCCTTGATTGTTTGAAGCCGTGGGTAATGCGAGCCATGGTATAGGTTCACTGCTGAAATAGGCTTGATTAGCATTGTCCTTGTCACATCCAGATTTGCTGATACACACCGTTTGTGAGCCTATCGTCGATATAGTTCAAGTATGCGCTGGAAATTGTTTTTTCGTTGGTTATTCGAGCGTGAGGTGTGAGAAGCAAAATGCACACCCGTAGTTCCAATTGGAAGGACTGTTGGCTAGGACACTTTCAACCATCCCGTCAACCAAAGTAAAGCCTGTGGCGGGGTATGGCAGGGTGGGGTTGAAATGTGAGAAGAATTGAATTGTGAAAAGGGTGTCCCGCTTCGCAAACGCGGTTGCATCCAGTGGGACAGCATTGATGGCCGAGTTCGTTCCGCCAAAGAGCTCGAAGAGGACGAACCAGTCCTGTAGGCACACGATACAGCTTTAACGACCAGTAATCCACTAGAGCAGACGTGCCACCAACGCACCATGTTAGATGAGAAGCCCTTTGTGGCAATGTAGGTAACCAATGCCTCAATTGCCGCCACAGACATCGGCACACTTTCGGGCGTCATGATCGACTTTGAGTAAAACGAGAGTGTGGGTGATGCGGAGAAATTACTGAATGGAGTCCCTATCCAGTCCGACAGGAAATAGAGACTGTCGATATATGTCCCCAGTGCTGTCTTGTTAGAAGCTACTTTTGGCAACACACTGAGGTATGGCGCCAGGATGGTGTTCAGGGCCTTCGGATTCTCATAGTATGCACCCAGAAATGTCAAGGCAACCTTGCCGCTAGCCGAGCCCTTATTGAAAATGAGGTTGGCGCCAAATGCCGCAGGAAGGTTTGTGGTAGTAAAGTCTTGGAAGGCTAAGATGGCAGAGGAGGCGGTGGCGATGTCGAGGCTGTCCCAGACGTATTCAAAGGCGACTGTCGAGGATGGGGCTGGGAAGGTTTGCACCTCAATTGAGGTGACAATACCGAAAGACGGCGAAGCGCCCCGAATAGCCTGCAGAAAGGTTGAATTAAATTAGGAATGAGGGGCAGGCAAGTTTGTGTTCACCCAAAAGAGGTCTGAGTTTGAGTTCGCCGAAGCGATTACAATACTCCCGTTGGCAAGGACCACAGTTGCAGATTTCACAGCGTCGAGGGCGAGCCCCCAGGCTCGGCTAGTGAAGCCGAATCCGCCGTAGCCTGAGGGGATGGTGCTCTGAGAATTGTGTGCACCAAAGCTCGAGATTCGTACCACTGTGACCTCCTATCCCCACCTGATCAAGATTTACGATGAAGAACTTGGTAATGACACAGTTTTTGGACTCACGGTGGGGCACGTCCCATGGGGCATGGCTCGACCTTTGGCGTTGAGCGCCAGAGCTACATCCCCGAGCAGGTTGCCTGTTTCGATTCTGGCGGTGCTATTGGAGGACTCCACGGTTATAGCCTTGAGTTTGCTCATATCCACGACGAAAGCTCCGTTCTTCCCGCCGACGCTGTTTCCAAGGGCAGAATGCTGTTGTATGTATACTTCATCAGAAAGATGGATATGAGAATAATAGCAGGTATATCCACCCCTCCGCTTCGAGCTACTACCGGAAGGTTTTGAGCCGCTGCAGCCTTGACGGCAGTCGAAACTTGCACGACACTAGTCGGAAACACGACGGCCAGAGGGGAGATTGACAACCGCCTGTTATCTGCGAGAAATGGCTGCAATCAACACAGAGAAAACGATGCGACCTAGACTCACATGCGTGAGAGACGGTGCGGAAGTTCTCATCTGTTGGATATATTGCTGAGACTCCGTGTGCAGAGAGAGCATTCTTCAAGCTGGTGATGTTTTGTGCAGCTGAACAAAGCAGGATGCAGGACAGGGTGAGAAATCGCGCCAGAACCATGGTGGATGCGGGGGCAGGTGTGGTGAGCTGCGTAAAGCATGCTCTCTTAAGCCTGTATGCAGCCGGATAGAAAACGATTGCGTATTTTTTCGGACCCTGCACGGAATTATCTTCGGGCCCAAAAATCTGGTCCAGTCATGAGAGGCCCGAGGATATACGAGGTGTGCCAGCGGAGCCGAGTACATAGTGCATAGCTCACTTAGCGGCAGACCAGCTACCGGTCAGAGCAGGTTCCCGACGTCAAAGGGTCGCTGCTAATGAGCAAAAGGTGCATCAAGATCGGATCGTCCAATTTTGTCCGCACAGAATCAGATAATTTGGACTTGCGTCATCCCAGTCATCTGTTGCCATTTATGCTGAGCTCTCCGACGAAACACCAAAATTTTCGTCGGGTAGGTGAGGTGCTAGAAAGTGCATCGTGGTCAAAAAAGGAAATACCACGTGAGGAGATTCCCAGGCCAGGCGCCGAGTAATCTTGGGATGTAATCTCTTTCATGTCGAGCCTCACGTCGTTATTCGGGTCGAAATTCCTGCCGTCGATGCCCAGTCGCGACCGCCCGCCCGAGTCCATCTCCCAGCTGCGCTATTTCCTCGAGACTTTGCCCAGCGCACACAACTACATCTTTGACGACGACGCGCGTGCGGATGTGCTACGCGAGCTGTATACCGCGTTCTGGGGCCCGCACGCGCATCTGTTCCTGCCACCGACCCACCCGGGGCTGCCGCTTGGCGGGCTGCTGAGCGAGGTGCAGGCCGAATTGGGGTTCGAGGGCGCGGGGAGGGAGGACCCTGTAGTTCCTGGACGGCCGTGCAGCCATGTGTTCAAGAAGGGGGAGAGCTGCTTTCGGTGCAAGTGCGTTCAAAGAGTAAGTAGAGTATTCGGACTCTACTGATATTTGTGGGTTACAGAGACTGCTCGCTGGACGACAGCTGCGTGCTTTGTGCGCGGTGCTTCCATGCGACGGCACACGAGGGGCACAACGTCTCGTTTTTTATTGCCCAACAGCCGGGCGGGTGCTGCGACTGTGGCGACGACGAGGCCTGGCGTGTGCCCATCGCCTGTCCGTTCCATCCGCCGGGGCCCGGGGACTCTTCCAAAGCGTCGAATCCAAGTTCTAATCCCGCCGATATTCCCCCCGTCCCAAACTACCCCCACCGCGCACCCGTTCCGCCCCCGCTCCTCGACACCATGGCCCGCACCATCGGCGCCGCGCTTGATTTTATACTGGACGTGCTCGCCCTCTCCCCCGACGAGCCCGCTCTACCGCCCTCGGAAGCCGATTTAAGACTGCAGCCCACCGCGGATGCGCACCTCCGCGAGACCTACGCGCTCGTGCTCTGGAACGACGACAAGCACGCGTACGCCGAGACCGCCGCGCGCCTCGCCGAGCTCACCCACTGCCCACCCACCCACGCTGCAGCACTCGCCCGCCAGGTCGACGCAGACGGCCGCGCGGTCGTTGACGGCGGCCCGGACGCACAGAGGTTGTTGGCCGTGGCGCAGGCGCTAGCGCAGATCGACCTCGGTGTGAGTCTGCGCCGCGCACACGACACCGTGCGCGAGCAGGCCGTTGGTGTCATCACCGAGTGGCTGCGCGACCTCGCGCGCGCGCGCCTCGGAAGAGACACGCTCGTGCTCCGCGAGATACTCGCAAAGGAGCTCCTCGCCCCGCCGCGCACAAAGCCCCATCTGCATGCCGGCGGCCCGGCGACGCGCCTCGCGTGCCTCTTTCTCGAGCACACCAAGCTGTGGAAGCGCCCGCGCCTCGCGCTGAAAGAGACATACGCTGGCGTGCTCTCGCTCTCCCGCGCGCACAAGCTCGCCGTCGGTGAGCTTGCCCCCTCCTCGTCTTTAGCCACTCACTCACGCTTTGGCAGCCGGCCAATTCGCCGCGGTCTACCCGCGCATCGTTGACTTCTACCTCCTCTGCGACCGCGAGGCCGAGACTTCTATCAAGTACTTCGCGTTGCAGCTCTTCACCGTGCCATCCGCTGCCTCATATGTCGTGCGGAGCCCGTATCGGCTCGTGGGGCGCATATTGGGCATCATCGTCGCGTTTTTCACGAACCAGATCGAGGACAAGCGCATCGTGTACGCGGCCGTGGGGCACCCGCTCGCGATGGGCTCGCAGCTCGACGTCGAGAGCGCGCCGTTCAAGTCGAAGCGGTTCATGCCCGTGTTCAGCGACCTGCGCTACCTGGCGCACACCGCGCCCGTGCAGGCGCTCATCGTACGGGACCGCGAGTTCATCGTGCAGTTCGCCAAGACGTGCGCGCTGTTCATGTGCGTGAACCCGAACAAGCGCGCGGTGACGAGCCATGTCGAGTACGAGACGGACGCGTGGATCAGCGTGTTCAACGTGACGCTTTCGCTGTCTCGCGTGATCAAGGTGTACGGCGAGGCGTTTGCGAACAGCTCGCCCGCGCAGCTGACGGGCGCGATCGCGACGGTCGTGCACCATATCTTGATGGTGTGCACGCTCACGGAGGAGCGCCTGGACCGAAGCAAGTTTGCGCCCGTCGAGTTCCACGAGGTGTTTTTCTGCGGACGGGGGTGGAACGTCGTCCAGTTTGACGTGCTGGAGGGGTGGGTAAGCTTCCACCATGCGCTGCATTGGCTGCTGGCGGAGCTCTTCAAGCATTTGGGGAGGATGGACGAGGCCGCGTTGAGGGAGGTGGGGTATGCGAGCGTGAGGGATGTGATCGCACGGCAGGCGAGCGAGCAGGCAGTGTTGACGGTGATTGATTTTCCGCTGCGGGGTGCGTCGTTTCCATCCTTTCATTATATTCAAAGCTGACGGCGGGCGTCTAGTGCTCGCGATGATCGCGCAGATCCGCACGGGCCTCTGGGTGCGCAACGGGTTCGTCATTCGTGGTCAACTGCTGCACTACCGCGACTTCATGCTGCGTGAGCTGTGCTACGACCAGGACCTCTTCGTCCTGCAGACCGCGCTCATCCTCCTCGACCCCGACACGGTCCTCGTTTCCATCCTCGACCGCTTCGGGCTTATCGGCTACTTCTCCGGCGCGTGCCTGCACGCGGCGTACGAGGGCGCGCAGCTCGCGAGCATGGTCGAGGAGGTACTGTACGTGCTCATCACGATCCTCTCTGAGGGCGGGAACGCGGGCCGGATGTCCGTGGAGAAGGCGGTCCGGCGGGAGATCGTACACGCGCTCGCGGTCGGCCCGTGCGCGTTCACGGACCTCGTCAAGCGCGTCGCGGAACGGCTCGTGGACGACGTGTGCTTCGAGCGCGTGCTGAGCGAGGTCGCGGCGTTCCGCGCGCCCGAAGGGACCGCGGATCTGGGGACATACGAGCTGCGCGACGCGGCGTTCGACGAGGTGGACCCGTTCTTCTACCACTACACGCGTAACCGCCGCGAGGAGGTCGAGGGCATCTTGCTTGCGAGGTTGAGGAGGAAGACGGGGGAGAAGGACCCGGTGATCGTGCCGAAGCCGCTCGGGATCACGGAGGGTCCGTTCGCGGGGATTGTCAACGCGTTCGAGAGCGAGGCGCTCCTGCAGATCTTGTTCTACGCGCTGTACAACATCCTCGTGCTCACCGACGCGGGCGGCGGCAGCTCGCCGCCGTCGGCCGAGGCGATCCTCGACCAGGCGCTGCATCTGATCATGCTCGCGCTCGTGGAGCGCGCGACGGCGTTCGCGCGGCTCAGTGTGGTGCAGACATTCGAGGAGGAAAAAAATCTGGTGGACGTGGTGTGTGGGTTCGAGGGCCACGCGGCGTACCAGGCGTACCATGCGCGCGTGGAGTGGGTGCTGTCCCAGATTGCGCGGCATGTACCGGACGACGTGCGCTCGCGGCGGCGCGTACTTGAGGTGAAGACGCAAGTGGGGCCGGATGCGGGGGACGTGAAGAAGCGCGCGGCGAAGGCAAGGCAGGAGGCGGTGATGCGGCAGATGAAGGCGCAGCAGGCGAGCTTTGCGGATGCGTTTGGGGACGACGTGGGGAGCGACGAAGAGGACGACGGGATGGACGACGGGACGGACACACGGAAAGACCAGGTGTCGTACGGGACGTGCATCGTGTGCCAGGAGGACCTGAATCTGAATGGCGCGCGGCCGTTTGGGATGCTCGGGATGGTGCAACCCAGCAGGTTTATTCGGCGTCATCCGGATAGTGTCAACAGCTACCTTAACGAGGTGCTACAGACACCTGTATCGATGGACCGCGCGGCTGGCGCCGGGGCGGGCGGCAACAAGTTCCCGCCACCGCAGGCGGAAGCACTCGACGCCAAGGCGGGCGCGTCGCCCAACTTCGAGGGCTTCCCCGCGCAGTTCACGCGCTTCGGCCTGCACGCGTCGGTGTGCAGCCACATGATGCACCTCGACTGCTTCCAGGTGTACAGCGTCTCGATCCGCCAGCGGCACCGCGCGCAGGCGACGCGGAACCACCCCGAGAGCATCCCGCGCAAGGAGTACATCTGCCCGCTGTGCAAGAGCCTCGGGAACGTCATGTTGCCCGTGACGGGCCCCTCGGAGACGGCACTCGTGCGCGTGCCGTTCCCGGACTGGATCCGTGCGGCGGGGATTAGTATTCTCAAGAGCCGGCCTGACCCGCTTCTCGACTCGCTGCAGTTCCGGAACGGGACGGGCGAGTTTGTGTTTTGGAGCGCGCAGGATCCGGGGTATGGGACCGCGATGCGCGGGGGTGGGACGGAGCGGTGGGAGGGGACCGAGGCGGCGAAGATGGTGGACACAGTTATGGTCGTCGCCAAGTCTGTGTCGCAGCAGACACGCCACCTGCGCGACCGGCCCGAGCCTGAGGCGGGTGAGCGCGGCGCGGGGATCTATTTGCCCGAGGAGCTGCTTGGATACACCATCTGCGCGATCGAGACAGCGCAGCGCGGGGTGGCGGCGTCCTCGGGCGGATTGGTGGTGGACAACTTGTCCGAGTCGCAGATGGGGATGGTCCGCGGGCTGCTGACGTCCATGGGCAAGCTCGCCGGGCTGCACTTCAAGGGGCGCGTCGACGAGGGGCGCGAGGCGGTCAAGCAGGCGATCATCAAACGGCTCTTGCCCGAGTGGAGTAGGACGTCGCTCACGTCCTTTTCGTACCCGCTCCTCCTCCGTGACCCCTTCACGGTGCTAGTAGAGACGGCTGCCGTCGCACCAGAGATGCTCCGGCATGTCCTCATCCTCGCGTACTACGCGTGCCTGGCGCGCACCGTCATCGGCCTGGTGTACGTGCTCAACAAGACGCGGAGCCACAGCACGACACAGCTCGGGCGGCGCGCGCACGAGGACATCTTTGGCGACGTGCGCATGTTCTTCATGTCGGTCGTGCGTCACTCGCCCGTCTTCGAGCACACGGCGACACTCGTCTTCGAGACATTCGGCGAGGCACGCATCGAGAAACTCCTCTACGCGTTCACGCTGCCCTTCCTCCGCCGCGCTGCCATCCTCTGCCGCTCCGTGCTCCCGTCGGGCTTCCCCACCCCTCCGGCGGCGGGCGCCGACGTCTACGAGTACAATCGCCTACTCACGATGCTCAACGTTCCCCCGCTATCCGATCTGCCGAATCAGGACACATTGCAGAATGCGCTCTCCGGCTGGTGCGCGCACTACGGCCACTCGCACGCGGCCTCGCAACTCAACTGCGGCGTCGTGCTGGACTTCCCCGCGGTGTACCGCCTCGCGCGCCTCCCCCTTGTGCTCGACAATCTGTTCGGCGCGCAGGACCGCGCGCTGACGTGCCAGCGGTGCAATACCGTGCCCGTCGACGCTGCAATATGTCTGCTGTGCGGGACGACGTGCTGCATGCAAAGCGACTGCTGCAAGGACGAGGAGAATGATCGGGGGGAGTGTAATCTGCATATGCGAGAGTGTGTTTTCACCTCTATTCTGTCGATCTTGTGGACTTACCTTGACCTCTCAAGATGCGGCGGCGCTACTGGCATTTACTTCTTGGTCAAGCGGTGCATGCTGCTGTACATCTATAGCAACAACGGCACGTTTTCTCCCCCGCCGTATCTCGACGCGCACGGCGAGGTGGATATTTCCATGCGGTGCGTGCTTTCCGTGACCGATAAACAGAGTAATCGCTGACGAATGATCGTAGACGCGGGCGCCGGCAGTACTTGCACTTTGCGCGCTGGGAGGAGGTGCGCAAGACTTGGCTCACGCATGGAATCCCGACGGTCATCGCGCGCAGGCTCGAGGCGTCGTTGGACTCGGGCGGGTGGGAGACGTTGTGATTGCGAGGGTGTCGCAGCCTTTCAGTTTAGTTTGTTTTCTTGTTGCCATGTTGTACCCTATACCAAGCATAGAATCTCCCTGTAGCCTCACTATCCAGCCGTACTTTGGGTACTGTATATTTCGTGTAATTATTCCCGTCAAGTGGTGACTGCACCTTGTTTAAATCTCGTACGAGTCGAACGCATTGACCTACAAAAAGTTTCGACCGTCTTATAGTTGTTCGTTGCCGGCAACAGTCCTCTTCGCTGCCAGCTCTCAACGAACACAGTAGAGGGGGCGCTCGTGAAAGGGTTAAGGGGGCGCTCCATGAAGATGCTCATGCGCTTGAATTCACTGCTCAGCGCAGGATCATCCGGAGGGGCGAGATATATCGGCCGATCCAACGGCCGAATGCACTCCGCCCACGGCGGGGGCGTCTCCAGCACCTTCGGCCACGCGCGCAGCGCCTCGAAGTCCGCGATATACGCCGGCGCGTCGCGCGGGAGGCCCATCTCGATGCGCGCATTGAGCGCGGCGCACAGAATGCGCGTGAGCGCGGCCATGAACGCCGCCCGCGCGCGGTCAAAGTCGCGCGGGTCCGGGAGGGAACGAATGGTGTCGTCGATGGCGGCGAACTGGTATATGCGGTAGCTGGTGTCATGTGCGCCATCAAGGTGATTCAAGGACGGCAGACGCCGGGAGAGAGTATAGATCATTGAGAACGACTGTCTTCTCAATCGATTCGGCATAAAGTCTGAGTAACGAGACTAGGAGAGAGAGCATCGGGAATTCCCTTGACTTCGTCCAGTTCCTTGAAAATTTCTATGGACTGTGGCTGCCCTTAACAACTTCCTGCGCCTTTGTGAAGGTCATCCCATGCTGCTTCATGTCCCTCGTATCTTGTTCGGATTAAAACCGCTTCTTCCCCGATAGGTTACACAACGTGGTGTCCAGTGGTGTCAATGCTCTCTGGCGAGAACAGCTCTGCACAGCTCTAGAACAGTGTCTTCCCTTTCTCCGCGACCCTCAACAACCCTCAACCCGAGCCAGCGCAATGGCCGAGCTCGCTATAGGACTGGTCGGTGCTGCTGCGACAGCAGGAGGATCTGCTCTCACGACAGCGTCTGGATTCACTGGACGACATGAAAATAGCCTTCGCGAGGAGATGATGGAAACGAGAAGGAATACGGCTGACTTCATGGCCAACTGCCAGAGCGGAGACGTTACACCGGACGACGAAAGAGAGTTCTTGGAGGCTCGAGAAGTGTACGTGTGCTTCAAGCACGCTATAAATGCGAAGTGCTAAAATTGTGATTCGAAACCAAAGAGCTATCCAGAGGGAAAATGAATACTATGAAAGCATCGAGAGCTATAAGGCTGCTTCGTGGTTAAATCCCTTGAATAAATTCAAGAAGAAGGAGGAGGTCAGAAGAACAAAACGCTTGACGCGACATTCCAATCATTCACTCAGGAGTCTTAACGAGGTGAGAGGAGTTTATCTGTGTATGGGACGTAGATCTGCTAACGAATACAAGTCGATATATTCTGGATCCGATGCATCCTCAATCTGCGCGTTTTCAGGATCTCCCCCAGGATCCAACCTCGCTGTACATGATATACAAGATTGGGTGCTTGAAGTTTCCGACAACCGGGGCTCTTCTGCCTCTCTCCATTCCGCCTCCAACAACTCCAACACGCACGCGCACCGTTTCCCTACAGCCGCCGCCTCCGTCTCCGACTTCGGTGACGACGCAGACGCGGAATCATATGCAGCGGTGGAAGCAGAGACGGACTGCGAGTTGGAGTCCGTCGACGACGCGAGCGACGCGGGTGGTGAGTTCTTCCACCTTAGGAACCTCGCCTCCCATGTCTACTCGTCTTACTACCCCCTCTCCATTTGTCAAGCGGGCGAGGGCAGGCGGAGGTACGCGCCGTACGCGTATAGCCCGAGTTCGAGCGCGAGTGTTAGTAGTGGGGGGTACGATGAACAATATGGTGAGCTCTTCGTTTTCGTCTCTTTGACTACGTCGTCCTCCTCCCCGCTCTCACTCCTCCTCGTCTTTCCTTTCCCACTCATCTTCCCTCGTCCGTTGTTCTTGTGCTCACGCCCCCCCTTTTCAGACTTCATGGGCATGCAGACCGGTGTAGGCGCCCAGAGAAGGCCAAGAGCCCGCCCGAGCGCGGCGCTGCCCGTGCCCGTGCCCGTCCCCAATCTGACGAAGAAGAGCCGAGGAAGAAGAGTGCCGGCTGTTGCGAGTTTGTATGGGGGGCAAGGGGTGGGGGAGTTTGGTGAGCCGTCTTTCTCTTCTTCCCCCGTGTCCCTCTCGACCGTTCTTTTGCTCTTCGCCGTGTCCCCCTTCTCCCTCCCTTAAGTCGTCTTCGCTCCACCTTTCCTCGATTTTCTCGCTCCACGCTCCGATGATGCGCGCACATACCCCGGGTGCCTTTGACGCCGTCCTTGGGCGGGGCGGTGGTGTCAATGGCGGTGACGCCCCTTTTTCGGGGAGGCGGCGTCGGGTGCTTGTGCCCTCCTCTCCCGCCTCCCCCTGCTTTCCCTCCTCCCTCTCCGCCCCCCTTTCGTCTTCAACCATTGACTCCACCCGCACTCCACCCGCAGGCCACCGCCCCCCCGTCTCCCCCTCTTCCGCCTCCCGCGCCTCAAGACTGTACGTGTGCAAGATCCCCGGGTGTGGCAAGTGCTTTGCGCGCGGGGAGCATTTGAAGCGGCATGTGCGGAGTATACATACGTATGAGAAACGTGAGTGGGCTTTTTGTTTTGAGAGAGGGGAGGGGGAGGGGCCTGCGCGGAGAGAGGCGGAGGAGCGGGGGCGGGGGGCCTGCGGTGCCGAGCACCAACGGAGAGTGCCCCCGCCCGAGCGCCTCGACGGTGCCCGACTCGGCGTCGTCGTCGTACCCTCTCTTTTCTTCCCCTCCCCTCTCCTTTCTCCCTCTCCCCTCCCCCCCTTCCTCATCGTCCACTTACGAACACGCTCGCTCGCCCACAGCGCACAAATGCCCATACCCAGGCTGCGGCAAGGACTTTTCGCGGCACGATAACTTGGGCCAGCACATGCGCGTTCACAAGGATTTCGTGGGAGGTGTTTGAGCGTCTTCCTCATCTACCTTACCTCGCCCGCCTGTATCCTCCCAGTTCCCTGTACACCCACTCGTCCTCGCCTACGCTCCCAAGCTCGTATGCTCGAGCTAGGGCTAAGTGCGACGGAGAGAGGATGGGATTGAGGGAGAGGCCAAGCAGAGCTGGACGCATTTGGAAACAGGCATATCGATTTATTATTTGTTTTTCCCTTCAGAAATCTTTCGTCTTAAGAGGCACCAACACGAATCTATAAACACAATTGCTACACTACGATACATCTTCCTTCCTCTCTGACTCGCGGACTCGCGACGTCTCCAGACGTTCGGCGCGCGAGGATATAGGGCCACAACCTTCTTTGGATCAGCGCAGAGGTGCCTGATAGATCTAGAGGGGGGGTAGGCTCGTCCATCCTGGTAGATCCAACGCAAGATTTTCACCAACACGTTGTGGGCAAGAGGCTCGGCCCCTTACTTCAAATTTCCTATTTACACGGTTTGCCCAGTCTATTCGTCCCTTATTCAATTAGTACTATACACCCCGTATATTGTCTGCATTTAGATATCAGAAAAACCCACTCCCGGGGAACGCCCCGGAGCTCTCCCCGCCGCCGCCCCGCGAGTCGAGCGAGTCCACGTCCGAGTCCGAGTCGGCGTCGGGGTGCGAGGGCTTCGAATTCGTCATCGGCGCCGGCGGCCGCCGGTCTTGCGCCAACGTCGGCGAGAACGCGCGCACCGCCGGGCCCGCGCCCCCGGGCGCCTTGAATCCGCGCGGCGGCGCCGTCTCGCGGCCGCGCTGCGGCTGCACCTGGGGCGGGGGCGGGGGCACCTTCCGGTTCGCCTCCTCGCTGGTGCGCCGCAGCCGCGCGTACACCGGCTCCTCCCCCCTGCCTCCCGCGAGCCGGTCCCCGCCCTCCTCCCCGCCCGCCGCACCGCCGCCCCCAAGCCCGAACCCGAGCCCGCCAAAGTTGAATCCGCCGAAATTGAACCCGAGGGCGGCCTCGGCGTCGCGCGGCGCGTCGACAGGCGCGGGGTCGAACTACGGGGTGCGTCAGTGAATTAGTAGTCACAGCATAGTAAAGAGGGAGACGTACAGCGCCCCAGACCTCCTGCCGCTCGGCCTCCCGGCCGTCCGCGCCCGCCGCGCGATCGATTAGGTGGCAGACGTAGAGCGTGTCGGCGCTGGAAGGAATGTTAACAAATCGCTATGGCATGCCGAGTTCCGAGATACAAAAAATAACGTACCAATCCCGGACGACCCCCGCACAGAATACGCCGACGGCGGCGCACACCGCGCCCGCGAGTACGGCCGCGGCGACCGCCGCACGCTGCTGCTCCGCGTAACTGATGCCTTCTATTTGGTTTTGATTATTTCGGTCAAAAAAGGTGTCGTGTGCCACAAGTCGAGGACGAATAAAGTAAGGGAAAAGGATCATACCATCAGTGAAGATCCACGAGAAGCATGGCGAACGACGTACCTTCGCCCACGCGGTCGCCCGCGGCGCGCAGATACGCGACGAGCGCGAACGGCAGCGCGAGCGTGTACGGGCGCGGGAGCGGCAGCGCGGGCAGCGCGCGCTCCGTCGCCGCGGCCCGTACCTCGCGCACGCCGCGCACACCCTCCCAGAAGCCCGCGCCCGTGAGCCCGCAGTAGACGCCCGTGTAGCGCCCGCCGCCGATGCGCTCGCCCAGCGCGTGCACCCGCGCGAGCGCCGCGTCCGCGAACAGCGCGATCACGCGGTATGGCAGCGCGAGCGGGAGGTAGAGGAGGACGAGCTGGAGGAGGGAGAGGCCGGAGAGGAGGAGGGAGAAGAGCGCGGAGAGGACGAGCGGCCCGAGCGGGCGGTGGAGGGCTGCGTGCAGGGTGAGGAGCTGCGCGTCGAGGTCGGCGTATCCCGTGTTCCAGCCGCCCGCAGACGGCGCCGGGACGGAGTAGGTGAAGTACCATGCGCCAACGCCACCGGCGACGACGCTGCGCTGCACCGCGCGCGCGACGAAGTAGACATGTAAGGCGCAGACTGCGACAACGGCGCTTCCTAGCTGCATGTACCATGAGTGCGAGAGGGGCAGGCGCACGAGCAGGGTGAGCAGGGGGAGGCTGAGAATCAGGCCGGCGAGCAATATTAAGGGAGAGAGGATGAGGAGGAGGGGAGCGCGGAAGAAGAGGATGCGGGTCGAGAGGGAGAGGAGGGCCGGCGAGCGGGAAGCGCGGTGCAGTTCCGCGGGGAGGCGACGGACGCTGAGGACCGCGAGCACTAAGGGGATAAGGGCGAATAGCCGCAGGCCCCAGCCAGCCCCCGAGCTAAACGAGCCGGCAAAAGCCAGGACTGAAGAAAGGAAGAGTGCCAGTGGCGGGGCGAGTGCCGAGAGCAGGAGGACGGGGCGGAGGAATGCACGGAGCAGGGCCAGGTGTGTGTAGGACAGGAGCGCGGAAAGTAGGGTGAGGAATGTGAGGAGCGGGATGGTGTGCAGGAGCGCGGGCGGGGGACGCTCTGCGGGAGAATTGGCGCTGGGCAGGACGAGGGAGAGGAGGGAGAGCACACAAAGCAGGGTGTATATGGAGAGGAAAGCGGCGGCGGCGCGTGCGTTTGGCTGGGTTTTCCTTCGGCCGCGGGGAGAGTGGGAGTGCGGGGCCGGGAGATTGAATTCATGGGCCGCGGCGCCGGTGCGCGGGAGCAGGGACTCGGAGAGGGCGAGGGAGAGCGATTGCGGCTGCGGGGATGGGGGTATGGGATTCGAGAAATTCCTCGGGTTTGGTGAAATGGTTCTCGGAGGTTGTTGGGGCGATGGCATATACGGCGGAGATGGAGATCGCTGGTGTGCGAGCCAGCCGACGCCCTCTCCCTCCTCGTCCGCGTCCTGGGCGGGATACTGATTTCTGCCATACTCCTCCTGGGCATCCTCGTCGTCTAACCGCAGATAAGGGTCCTCCTCATCGTCCTCCTTCCCTTGGAGCTCGGCCGAGTCGTATTTGCGAAAATGGGGGTCGTCCGCATCGTCGAGCTGCACCGAGGCATCGTCGGTGGTGAAGGAGAAGAAGAGCGGCTGGGTGCCGGCTGAGGAGGAAGAGGGATTAGCGGAGGAGGAGGATGCCTGGGGGCGGTTGATGAACTGGGAGGCGTACGTCGCGAAGGACATGGGGGGAGTGGAGAGAGAGAGGACGGATTAGGCAACCCCGCTGTGGATGTACGCGCGTCACACCCACTCGCTGTGACTCGCACAATCTACTACGGCCACGAACCCGACACGCCTTGATACACGACTGACGCGTACTGGACGCGTAACTGCCGCATTTCAAAGGAATATGGGTCGTAACGGCAGCCTATCGAAACCTCCAACTCGAGGCGATCACAGTTACTTATCGCACCCGACGTCCAGCCGAGCAAGTTTGCTCTTGGAGCTGGATTCTTGCAGTTTTTGGACACCTGGATAAACTTTGTTATCAGAGTTGGTGAAGTATTCTTCGAGTCGTTCATCTCCGCGATATCATTTATCGGCCCATTTACGACTGCCGTTTGGTTTTGTCTGTCGATGTCCCTTGAAACGACAACCGCTCGTTTTGCCTGTCTCATCATTGAGATAGACCCAACTCAAATCACACATCGGACGTCAAAAAACACTTTCTCAGTACATTTTCACACAACGCCCCCATCGAAGCAAGACATACAAAAAAAAGATACAACGGGACAAACCCGTACTTCAGCCCGCCGTATTTTTGGTATCTCTCATAAGGATGCATGTACTTCACTCGCAGCAGTGGTGGAAACCAAGAGACGCGATGCCGGCCCCGCTGGAGCGGATGTTTGTGGTTTGGTGGGCGTTTTATATTTCTGGGTGCGCGTGCAGACGAGGAGGCTAGCCGGGAGGGACCGGAACGTCGCCTCTTGCGAGCTTGGCGAAGTCACTGAGAGGCGGTCAGCGAAAGCTCAAAGACATAGCACGGCACGACTTACATGCCGGCGAAAAGCTGGTGGGACTTTATCTCCGCCACCGTCAGCCGGTCGCCAGGGTCGAGCTGGAGGACCTGAAGAGACGTCGCTTAGGTGGGGGGAAATGTCCAAGGAAAACCAAGACGTACGCCGTCCAAGAAACTGATAAGATGAGGGAAAGGCTTACGGCAGTGGCCAGCCGGTGCGCCCGCGGTTCCGTGGGTGGCCGGACGAGCTCGAGGGTCTCGACCACACACCCCTAACGCCGGAAGAAAAGCTCCCAAGCCTGGGGTCCTTCCCCTCCCAAAAGAGAAGCCCCGGAACCGATGCGAGGATGGTGGACTTGGAAACGGGAGCCACAAGCTTTTGACCGCTGAGAGAATGAGGGTGAGGAGGGACCGAAGCGCGATCGGCAGGAGCAGACCAAAACGCGCGAGGCGCCTAATAAACGACGACGCCTTGAGCCCAACTCGCCGGAAGACATCGACGAGCACTCTGCATGCGATCGTCAGGAGCAGGGCGAGTTGTTGGCCGGACGCGAGGGTCGTGAAGGCCATGCGTTGAATGACGCTGAGGAACAGTCTGAATACGAACGCCAGGAGGACGAAACGAAACGCGAAAGATGTTGACTGGACGCGAGGGTCTTGAGAACCAGCTGCTTGAGGAGGACGAGGAGGGTTCCGAGCGCAATCGGCAGGAGCAGACCGAGACAATCGTCACGACCATGAGGGACCGCAAGAACTGCTGGCGGGACGGAAGCGCCTTGACTGCCAGTCGATGTAGAAAATGGAACGCGATCGGCAAAACGCGCCAGATATTTGGAAAGCCAGCCGTCGCTTTCGTCTCCGTAGGCTCCGGACCCAACTCTTCTTGCAGGTTGACGCCGCCGCCGGGGACCTCTTGAAGGCTGCGAAGCTGCTGCTGGTGCGCAAGCAGAACCGCGATCGCGAGGAAGATCGTTGGAGGGGGAGGAGTCCGGGACTGCCTTGTGAGCGACGGCACATGAAACCGAAGAGGATCTCATTCGTGAGGGAGGGCGTGGACTAAACATGTTCTGTTAGATGCGGGTGGAGTTGACGCACATCGTAGGCCGGAAGCTGGGCGACGAGGACCGATATTGAGCACGACCAGGTTGACGAGAACCATGGCCAGAACTGCGGTAAAACTATCACTTTGTGCTAGGCTCTGTCCCGTCTTGAGGAAACGTGGGGATCAGAGGACACGAGCAGCGTGCTCAGGACCCTGGTCTGAGACACCCTAGCGCAACCCTAGCGTGTATACGGCAACACGTTTTCTCGGCTAGTCTCCCGTAGTGAGGGAGATTTATGGCAGTCGATAAATCTTTGATATCAGGACCTGCGAGGAGAGGCTGGAGGCGTATTACGGTAATGCAGACGGCCACTGCGGCGGACAGCCTGGGAATTTCCTCACGTGGTGTTTCCTTTTTTGACCACCATGTCGATCTCTGCAGGATACGCTTTCTGCCACGCCCCAGCCACGCCAGCTTCTTCAACACGCATATGTATCAGGCAGAGCCGTGATTTAATTTACAAACTAGCATGCACTAGTCGGCTGCTATTCGGAGTTCGGACTAGTGATCGGTTAAAAATGGGCAGTAATCCAACAATCTCTTCATAAACCATGCTCGGTCACTCTCCGCCCATGTTGGAAGCGGCGCTTGTATTGTTGGCTTTCTTCCTTCTAAAGCGTCTCCTACGCTCTCGTGGTCCTCCTTTACCTCCGGGCCCGCGCCCGTGGCTCGGTGCTCTCGCCCTTCCCTCAGGCTCAGATAAAGAATGGTGCATCTACGATAAATGGGCCAAGAATTGGGGAGACATAACCTCGATCACGGTCTTCGGACAGCCAGTGGTGGTCCTCAGTTCGTTCGAGGTCGCAAGGGAGATGTTCGAACAGAAGGGCTCCGTCTACTCTGACCGGCCTGTCTTCCAAATGTGTGGCGAACTGGTTCGTGAAAGTATCAGTGTGCTCCAGTATTGGTTCACCGTCAGGCAGGTTGGCTGGAGCAAGAGCCTTGTCTTGCAATCCTATGGGACTCCGCAGTTCAAGCGTTCTCGCAAATATCTTCACCGGTTTTTGGGGAGCCACACGGGCTTGACGAAACTCTACCCCATCACGGTCGATGAGTGCCGGAAATTTTTGCAACAGCTTCTTCAATCGCCAGAGCAGTTTCTCTCGCATATCCACCAGTTAAACAGCTTTTCCTGGTCGATGTCTCGTTCCAACTGAATGCCTCTATTTAGAGCGTCGGGTGCCATTGTTTTACGCATTGCATATGGATACCCCGTCCAACTTGAGGACGATCCCATTGTGGCCCTAGTCAACGGTGTGATGGACGAGTTTTCTGTGGCTACTGCCCCTGGTGCCTTCCTGGTTGATCTGCTTCCTATATGTGAGTATACACATCTTATGTGATGTGGTCCCTCGAGCAACATTGTGTACAGTGAAGTATGTGCCCGCCTGGATTCCCGGTGCGGGGTTCCAACGCAAGGCCAAGGCATGGGCGAATCATTTGTCGGAAATGGTGGAGAGGCCCTTTCAGCTTGTTAAGGATCAGCTGGTTGTTTCGTTTTAATCGTAGCTTCAACTAACTTACTGACTTTCGATTGATCAAAGGCGCAAGGAACCGCGCAGGATTCGTTTGTTTCGCTCTTGCTACAGGAAGATCTCTCAGCGGAGGAAATCACTGATGTCAAATGGACAGCGAGCGGCATATATGGTGGCGGAACGCACACCGTCAGTCCTTCCGAAGGCCCTTCTCCCATGTCATGGTCTGATGAATACTCAGACAGCCTCAACGCTCTCCGTTTTCTTCCTGATGATGGCACGCAACCCTGAAGTCCAAGCGAAGGCGCAAGCAGAACTCGACGCGGTAGTGGGCAACCGCCGGCTGCCCACGTATGCGGATCGGGAGCATCTGCCTTATGTCGACGCCCTTTGCAAAGAGGTTCTCCTTATTTTAGACCTGAAACTAACTTACTTAGCATGCATACAGGTATTCCGCTACCATCCCGTCGCCACGATGGGCAAGTCCTTACTTTCCTTTGATGTCTCCCTCTTCTTACCAAGAACAGGTGGGCCTCGTCGCGTAATGGAGGACGATATCCATGGCGGGTTCTTCATCCCGAAAGGTTCGTCTTCCAGTGAACGTACTTGATTACATTCCTTCTCAACTCGATGTGGCAGGCTCAATAGTCTTCCCGAATATATGGTAATCCGAACATCCACCTGGTATAGCCTCTTCTCCTGAAGTGGAACCTCTAGGTACATGGCACACGATCCAGAGGTATATACCAAGCCAATGGCATTCGATCCATTGCGCTTCATTGCGTCCGAGGGCCACGTCCCGGAACGTGATCCTCGAGATTTTGTGTTCGGATTCGGGCGCCGGTGCGCAGTTCCCCGTCGCTCTTCTCGTGGCAAACTTTATGACCCTTCTACAGCGTCTGTCCAGGTACGCAGTGATCTCTTCCTATTCGAAGTGCTTGCCAACCGGTCAGGCAAACTTCTCGCGGACGCGTCCGTCTTTCTGGCGTGCGCCATGACACTTGCAACATTTACAATATCCAAAGCAATCAAGGACGGTGCGCCCATCGAACCGGTCGAGGACTACCATCCGGGCTCCATCAGGTACGCTTGGTGAAGACACTTTGGCTGAGGTATCTCTGAAAAGAATTTAGCCGACCTGCTGCATTTTTGTGCTCTATAAAGCCACGGTCCGCGGAGGCGGCGGCTTTGATCTCGTAGCCGATTTTTTGCCACGTAGAATGAACGCTGTATCGAGGCGCCGTATATATATTTCCTCTTTAGAGTACCGCCGCACCGAGAGCCTCCAACCTTCGACGAGACTTATGTTCCACGTCACTTCAAAAACGATTCCGAGTCGGCGCGATGAAGACGATATTAAGCACGACCAGGTTGATGAGAACCATGGCCAAGAGGTTTGTGTTTGTGTCGGTATGTGCTGCGATGCTCTACGCGGTCTTGACGAGATTTGGGAGCGCAGACCTTGCGAAAACACTAAACACGACATCCGAAACGAGTCCATAGAGAGTGGGTGAAGGAGAGGGAAGCATTGAAAAGGCTGGGAAGATAAGAGCAACTCTGAGGATAACACAAGGTTCTCTGCAGTGGTGGTGAAACACAAGAGGAATGCAGACACAACCGTCAGCCAGCCGGCTGATATGCTCGCAAAGCGGCTAGCTATCAAGCCAGCCCAAAGCCAAATCCAAATCCTACCCGGCTTCCGCGAGCTGGCAAGAGGAATGGAGAGCTGGTATTTGAGCGGTTGAGCGGGGACAACCAAGGGACAACGCTTGAACACATCGGAATTGGGAAATGTTCGAACAACGTCGGTCGGGTGTTGGGTCAAATAGGATTGCACAAAACGACAGAGTAGAAAGATTCAAGGTTCAAGACGAAAGACGAGAGAAGACGAGTTGCCCAACGTTTTGGAGTCACGGGGTTTTACTTTTCTTGCACCCGGACCGATGTTCCGGCGCAACTGTCATACGAACCTCGACCACAATTCTGTTGGATTCTTCGGTGTGGGATCTGTTCGATGCGCCTCAGTCAATGCTGCCGGTCGCCATATAAGTATCGACTGATGTGAAAATCTGCCTGCTCCACCGGCCTCCCACACCAATGTCTGTCCTCAGTTGGCTGTTAGTCGCCCTGCGGAGACTGCTTCGCAGCTTAAATTACCCCCTGACCCGAATTGGGCGTCGAGCGCTGTTCTTGCTAATGTCTTTCACCAAAAGCCGAGGGATCAGTTTCTCTCGAACGATTGTGCAGTCCTCCAACGATGCTGGGTGTGCCGATGCTCCAGACACCCAGGCTACTGGAGTCGCGGTCGCTCATCAAGAAGCAGACGCCGACACCTGCGATCTGCAGCCTTCTTCCGAGGACGTCCGCCCGAGCGTTGTCCCTCCGGACCCATGTAACACAACCTCCGGCAGTAGCGCCACCCGCCCAACCTTCGACGACAACCCTCCTCTCATGGTTAGTCCGCCTCGAACAACGGGAGTCTCTGATAACGACATCCATCCCCCAACCTTCGACGAGAATTACATTCCGCCTCACTATCACTTCGGGAACGATTCTCAGTTGGGAGCTGATTCTGACGTCGCAGAGACTCTGGAATTCAACCCTTCTCTCATGGTGAAACCACCGATCAGTCCTCCGACATCTGAAGTCTCTGGTACCGGCATCCAACCGCCAACCTTTGACGGTAATTATTTTCCGCGTCACTATCGTTTCGGGAGCAATTCTCAACCGGGAACTGACTCCGACGATGCAGAGACTTTGGAATTCAACCCATCTCTCATGGTTAATCCCCCACTCCTTCCTCGAATAACTAGAGTCTCTGGTAACGGCATCCAGCCTCCAACCTTCGACAAGAACTATGTTCCATGTCACTATCACCTCAAAAGCGATTCTGAGTCTGAAACCGCCTCTGACGATGCAGAAACAGTGGACTTCAACCCTTCTCTCATGGTGAAATCACCGATCAGTCCTAAAATGCCAGGAATGCCGGGTGACGGTATAATCTTTGACAACAAATTTGACCCTTCTGCTGTGGTCAATACCCCGATTACTCCTCAAGAATCTGCTGCATCTGGAGATATATTAACATTAACCCTGCTCCTGAGTGAAGCACATCCTCGCATTTTCCCTGGGTCACCGGAAGACCTGGGGAGAGGGAGATATGGTCGCAAGATCGTTGTGTGCGTTGCTCGCTACCTTCTGGATTTATTAGAAGTGGTCTCACCCGCTTGGTCTAGGCCTGATGAACCGACACGCTTCACAATCGCCCCGCTGGAAATATCCTTCCTTCCGTAAGCGTGTTATTATGCTTCGCCTGAACCCTGTTGATAGTTTAGTGATACACCCCCACCTGGCTGGACAACCTGTCTGCACCCGGACGGCGCCCAGTATTTTTTCAACGAGGAAAATGTATGTCTTTCACGGGCCAATATCAGAACGGCACCTGACATTTCTCTTCAGCGCGTATTTACAGACGCAAACCTATTCGACAAGGCGGCGCTTGTGTTCATCAACACCATCATGCACAAAGTTCACGACTTTCTCCGGGCCCATGGTGTCCAGCTGGCCACTGATGTCGATCTTGTGCTGGATGAATATCTGTATTCAGACCAAACCAAGGGTTGCCAATACTACTTTGTCAATCACAAAGACCGATGTGTGTTTTGGATGGACAACGCCAACTCGGACATGTTTTCGGTCACGCATGAGCTAAATGGAATAACATCTGCGTCGCACATCCGTCCGTTTCATTTGCTCCTTCCATGGCCAATGCTTTAAATGCTATAGGGCATGAGCTTGAAGCGCAATATTGGTGAGCCGCTTGACCGTGACGAGCTGTTGTATCCCTTCTCATATCATTAGGTATCACTGTGAATTATTTCCAACTTCTTTTGAACTCACGCATGCAATCGTGGACGAGCTGCGTGACATCCTCCTCCACTCACTTGGCGGTCAGTCCCATAGTTGCCGCGTTTGTTGATCTCTTGACATCGCCGTGCTTTTAGATCTCATCACTTCAGCAACGTCGACTGTTCCTTGGAAAAGAGACGACCTTATTGATATGATCAACCTCGCCAATGGTTTAAGAAGTAAGTACCTTATACATTTCCTTTGTTTTCTGTTAAATTTCGTCTAGAGAACGTCGGCAGAAGCGTTGACAGCAGGTTCATAATCGTCGACAATAAATTGAGCGGCTCTAATTGTCTAGTGGGTACGTGCACCACTACCCCAAGAGTTACTCAGATGCAATTAGACCTCTTCAGGCCGCTTCATGTGTCTTTGTGGTACGCGAATCTGTCTCGCCTCTTTAATGCCTCAAAGAACTTAGCTGTGACCTCCCTAGTCCGAGCGCGAGTATACAACTTCCACGGCGAGCCTAGCGCGCGTTTAAACGTCGACCACTCGGTGTACGGAACTGTACGAAAACGGACATTGTTCATCGCAGCATTGAGCCCCTTGCTCTTCTACGCACCAGACTTTCACCTTGTCGGCTTACACAAAATACACACCGACAAGCTCATCCGCCACCGTGGCTGGTCGGATTTTATCACAAGGCTCAATGGCGAATGGCAAGAGTTCACGCTTCTTGTCTGTTTTTGCCACTTCAGTCAGTTGGATGCTTATTTGTCCGCAGGCGACTGTGGTTTTGAACGCCAACGTTGCCTTCCTGTCAATCCAAAGCGTTGACCAGGGTGGTTTCGCCTTACCCGAGCGCACTCCGGCCCAAATATCCAGTTATCTCTCGATGCTGACGAGTGTAGGAGCCGTTATCATTGGCCTTCTGCTTGTTAAGCAGCATCGCGACCGGGACCGAATGGCGGCTGCGGATGCTGTGCGCCCTCTCTCATCTAGGAGGATTATATGACTTATTGTGTGAGCAGGCGAAGTTCATTTCCGACTGGACCTACCCGATACTAGGGCTGGAGGCCCTCGCTTTTTTGTACTCGCTGCCGTATGCGATGCTGATCTGGTCGTGAGCCCGTTTATATGCTGTAAATACTGAAATGCTGCCAGTGTTCCTTTTTTATAAGGATGGTCTCCTTCCTGGCAGCCTTCTCCTTTATGTGTTTCGAAAACTCCAACCTCATCACACGCACGCTTGTCGGCGTGATTTGGGCGGCCGTGGCTGCACTGATTCTGTGGTGCATCTTCAGTGCCTGGGAGAGCGGCAACTGGGACAAGCTCCGGAGCTTGTTGTGCTGGGGTAATACTAGTACTGCCGAAGAACAGGATGACTCAGACATGGTGAAAGAGGAGGTTAAGTCTACCGCCCAAAAATCCCGTCTGTGGGAGCGGTGGTGGGCTTGGCTGTCTATGGTTCTACGCGAGAGGCCCGGGGTCTACGACTCGGAACGGACTGTAATGAATGTCTAGAACCGCCGTCCATGTTCATTACGCGCGCTGTATTTCTTGTGCTCTTCCGGATGTAACCACTTCTTGACAACGAATGTATCATTGTGCAGTTCGTAAGATGCGGCTCACTAGCCTTGAAGCATGAACCTAGCCAAATTTTACTCCAAAGATTTCATTGCAATATCATGCCTTCGGCGTAGCTTTGACGATGCTTTGACCACGCTCGGTGATATCTGAGTACGGTACTATTGCAGGATTATGAACGAATACCGAGTCGCAGCGGCTGCGGGTCTGGTTAGAAACGAGTCCAAGCATACTTTGCTTCATTTAGGTCCAATCAGAGGTACTCCGAGGCGTGTTAACAAATGTCGAAGTTCACAAGATCCAAATTATGTAAAGGAAGGCTGCCGCTCTGGGCAAACGATAGCAATGCAGGAGTTATACAAAGAGGTATCAAGGCCTCGAAACTACAAAGGTGTAAGCCCTAATTTTAGTCATGGGTCACAAAACTGGCGAGACTGGAACTCGTCGCCTCCAGGGCAAGCGCAAAGGCCCGAGCAACTTGATTTGCACCCGCAGGAGAAGTGTGAGTGTGGTCATTAGGATAGTAGCTCGTTACGACGGCGTCGCCCTGCTTGTCGAACAAAGCCGCAGTGTATAAGCCGTGATCAACAAAAACGCCGCCCACGGCGGCTGCAGCGTCCTTCGAGTACCCCGTGAAACGACTAGGAGTGTAGACGAAAACCCCGGTCTCCCACGGGTTGTTGGAAGTCGGACTGGAGATTATGACATTGGCTCCCTTCGCCGTGAAGAGCTTGGCAGCGTTGACGAGATATGCTTCGTATGTGAGGACAGTTTCCGTCACACCGCTAACTTGTCATATTAACAACGTCAAGGACGCATTGAAGCTACGCACTTGAAAACAGAGGTACAGGTTGTCGCATATCCAGCAGCACCAACACTGCAGTCGGTCAGACCGTTGTCGGTGCTCAGGCTGCCCCCATCGTTGTGGCCGAATTCGATGATCACGTAGTCTCCGGCTTTCACGCTTGCAGCCATCGCGGTGAAACGGCCCTCGCGCGTGAAGCTTCGCGCAGACCGTCCACCAATCGCGTCGTTGACAACTGCGAGGCTGATATAGTCAGGCAGGAAGGCGCCCCAGCCTTTACGAGCCAGAGTAAGGTCAGATAATAAATTAAGAGGGGGAAAGTGCGCCGCTCACCAGCGGTGTCTCCATCATTGGCGCCGGTGGTCGCCATCGTGCTGTCTCCAGCAAGGTAAACGGTCGGCGCAGCAAACGCGATGGTGATGGCTGCGAGCAAGGCGGTCAAGATCTGCTTGGAGTGCATGATGCTGGGCTTCAGTGCAATCCACCGAAACCAGGATTGTTCGTTTATATAGAAGAGTTGAGGTATTTCCGAGGATTACGCCAGTAGCGGATGCATGCGGCGGTACATTGCAGATTCGCGATGTTTTTCATCTGTTGCATGAGAATGTACATGGCGTAACAGAACGGTCCAGGACATGCGGGGCATCAGGTGGTCGTGCAGGTATTTCGCGGGCCGACATGAAGATCTTTGGTCTCTATCAGGAGGCAACACAGAGGGTAGTAGCCGGATTTTGGCCTACTAGTATCAGAAGGTGGTAGTCGGGAGAGAAGTGAATGATTTTCCTCGACTCGGCGGCCGTGTCGTCAACGTCTCGGAATTTCGTGATGCCTCTCAAGTTTCCGGGTTTCATCTATGGGGAGGAATTCCAGGTATTAGGGGACGCCTTGCGGTCCATCCATTCAAGAACTGGCGATTTTTCTTTCTTTCTTTTGGTTGTTGGATCGTTGACATTCGGGCCCGGGATCCCGATTGATCCGATCAGTGAGCATGTCCTCTGGACCTAACAACACCAAATCCGCAAATTTCAGTCTCGAGTTTGCACTGGTGGTCTCAACTCCAGCACCTTTTTATCCTCTTGTTCGCTGCAGTTTACGTCCCTTACGTCCTTTACGCGCGCTGGACTGAATCCCGCAAGCCAAAGTTCCGACCACGACATGATGTTCAACGATGTTTTCGACCAGGATAAACTTATTTCTATGGAGGACGACGCACTTTCTATGGAGGAAGACGGAAGCTCCGGTCAGGAACTCGCAGCATCTTTTGACGCGTAAATTCAACGTCCCTAGGTGTTGATTCCGAGGCAGGACAGCCCAGCGACTCCGAGGAAGAGAAATCGGACAATGGAGATGACCAGGACTTGGACCCCCAGGAATTAAACGCGGAAATCCAAATCGAGGGCGATTTTGAGCACGTACTTTTATTTCATCGCGCTCGTCATAAATTAACCCTGCTGTTCCAGTCGCCTGATTAACAATATCAGAATCAATGAGGGCACCTCCGCGGGCTTGCTTTCGAAGGACTGGGACTTCAACGCTCAGGACCAAGACGCACAGTTCAAAGACGATCTTCGTGCCGCCTCGGGGATAGGGAAACGGCGCCGTAAAGTGTGTAACTTATCACCATACGGGTCTGCGGCGGCTGAGTGAAGCAGGGCGGACGCCCCGTTGGCCCTTCTCTATCCTTCGAAGTACGTTCCCTGCTCGGCGACGGAAACCAAGCCTACGTCGATGGAAATCTGCCCGAGGCAATACGCATCATGCGCGAGGTCATTCGTATCGAGCCCCGCGCCGCGTCGGCATGGTCCGTTCTCGCCCAGTGCTATGAAGATATGAAGCAGGACCAACAAGCGCTCCAGCTGCGCATAATGGCGGCGCATCTCCGACACGATGCCGACGAGTGGGACCGCCTTGCGCGGCAATCACAGTTTGTAACCTCTCCTGAACGCACCCGCGAGACTCATTTCTCGCCAGGGACCTTGGGTACACCACTCAGGCACTCTACTGCTGGGGGAAGCTCTCCAGTCTCGATCCCTCCAACGTCAATGCGCAATGGGACCGAGCCCTGCTCGCGCGCGACACTGGGGACCTCAAAACGGTGTGTGCGCGTATCTCCCTTGCCCGCTTCTGTCCTGATCCGCGCCGGTCAGACGCGCAACGCCTTCCTCGCAATCCTCAAGCGCTTCCCGCACGACCTTGCCGTCCTCTCCGAGCTGCGCACCATTCTCGTCGAGATGGCCGACCTCGGCACCTGCACCACGCTCTTCCAAGCTGCGTTTGCGCACTACCAGGCGACGTACTCCTCGGGCCACGCGCACGACCCGGCGGCGGACAATGATGTTCCCGGTGGCGGCTTCGGCAGCATGGAGCTCCTCGTGCTCGCGGACCTGTACAACACGTCGGGGGACTACGGGCGCGCGGTGGACGTCATCCGGCAAGGCTCCCGGTGGCTGCAGGGCCGCGCAGAGTACCGCTACTGGGACATGTGCGACGACGATCGCGAGTACGACCTCGCGGCATTCGGCAGGACCGTAGAGAGCGGGCCTCAGCCCGGGATGTTCCCCCTTGACGTCAACGCGCGCCATCGCCTCGCGGTCGCCAGGATCAAGATGGGCGAGATGGAGGAGGCGAAGGTGGGCTTTACTTCCCTTTTTAATCACCATGTCCTGAACGCAGGTTTAGCTCCATGTAAGCGCCGTGCTCTCCGAGGACGTGCTGGATTATGCGCCCCTGTTTGTCGAAATCGCGGACGCTTATTTTGAGCGCGAGATGTACGCGGAGGCACGGCCCATTTACGAGGTCCTAGGCGCTGAGGCGAGCGTATGCTGAGTTCTTTGCCCGACCATCGCACGTATTCACCTCCTTTCCAGACAAGCAGTCTATATATTCTACTGCAGACGGCGACATGTCTCCGTATGCTGAACGAACTGCGCGAATCTGCGGAGGTTTATGAGTACAGTATGCGTTTCCGTTCGTTTGCTTCGTGTTGCTCAGTGGTGATTTTAACAGTCCGACTCGTCGACCCGAACCAAAACGAGGCGAAGATGAAGCTTGCGGAAATTTACGAAATTCTGAACGAACCGCGGAAGGCGCTTGAGTTGGTGTACGAAGGTTGGAGCTGTGCTTTTTATTATGCCAGAGGTACTAATTGCGTGGATAGTTATTGACTCCCGCAAGCGCGTGAACAAGAATTCCGATGCTACCTCAGCCCAAGCAGGCCAGGCGGGCCAGGCGTCCCAGCCGTCGGCGTCTGCCTCGCTATTCGTCGAGGAGAAAGAGAAAGCCGGAAAGTCCAAGAGCGGACGTGCAACCCGGATGTCGTTAGAGGCGCTCAAAGAGCTCGAAGCGACGATGGAACGCGACACGCTCAAGAGCTACGGGCGGCTCAGAGAGCTCTGGCCAAGCATTTCGCGGGAACAGGTTACTGACGCGGAGCGGGAGTGGATTCTTCTGGCCGAGAAGATGACCGATGCGTTCCGCGAGACGCGGCAGCTGTTCACGACGGCGACTGTGCGTTCCGGCTTGTTCTGTCTTGTCCCCTGCCGTTTTGTGCTCATGGTGTCGGTACCAGGCGTTCCGCGGAATGTTCCGTGCCCCAGCGAGGAGCAAGCGGGCCAATGATGCAGAGGCGGACGAGGACCGGATGGCCTCGCGGCTTGAGCTCGGTGGGTCGCATATACTGCGGGTCGATGTCGTCATTGACGGTGCGCAGAGACTGGGGGTGGCGCGACGGCCAAGGCAGGCGCCGGGACGGATGTATTCCGCGGGTTGCATTTTCGGGATTGGCTCCAGCTCTTCTTCCAGGTCAGTCTTCGCCCCGGATGCCAGACCCGCGGTCTATTAACAAGCAATGTATTAGTATTGCTTTATTCTAACGGCTCGAGGGCAGTCCGAGACGGCGGAGGAGATTCTAAAACATATATCGCTCTCCATTGCATACCGCTCCCGCGAGTCCCAAACCTCGATTCGCTTGGCTATAATAAGTGAGCTAACACTCCCTATTTCCGACGCCTCTCTGAATACAAGTGTCAGCATGCGCCCTTGCCGACCGGCGCTATCATACGATTGTCGAGCAATGCCGGAAAGTCATTAATTCGCATCAGTTCAACAACGAGCCGCTACGCATCTTCGTCGCCGCCCTGGCGAGCGGCCTGCGGGCGACCGACGCCTTCCTGTCGTCCCCGCTCCAAAAGGCGGTGTACCGCGAGATGAAGATCTCGTACGTGACGGCGAAGTCGCCGGAGCTCGTCAAGTGGGTCGCGCAGATGAAGCGATTTGCGCTGCCGAATGCGAAGCCGGAGGAGGCCAACGACGAGGACGACGGGCCGGGGCAAGAGGACGGCGGCAATACAAATGCCAATGATGCGCATCCGCTACCGGACGCCGCGCGTAAGTGCAACCCTGTGATCACCGCGTTGTATGGGCAGATGTCTGTCGCGGCGAAGAGCTACCAGAGTGCGATATGTGTGTCTCCTGTCCCATTCCTCAGAGGCGGCCCAGGCTGATTTCGCTGGGATAGTCTATCTTTTGCACGCGTACGACCTGTGTCCGGACGACCCGATGATCTGCCTCTCGCTCGCGATGGCGACATTCGGACGTGCGATGCAGAGGCAGTCGGACAATCGGCACCAGCTCGTCACTCAGGTGGGTGCGAAGTCTCGTTACATCCGTCTGTTGATCCCCCACGGCAGGGAATGGCGTTTCTGACGCACTATCGCCAACTGCGTCAGGAGCAGCCTGATGGCATCGGGGAGATCGAGTTCAATTACGGGCGGGCGTTCCATCAGCTAGGTTAGTCTTGTTTGTTCCCTTTCGTATCTTCGTTGCAGGCCGTCTTACGCGCGGATATAGGGTTGTATTCCCACGCGGTTACGCACTATGAGAAGGTCTTGGAACTGGCGGAGGCGCAGGACAACAAGGTGAGCGACCTCCTCCGCGAAGTTCCACGTTTAATCCTGCTTTCTAGTGTGTGACTTTCGCGCAGGAGGCAGCGTTCAACCTGTCGCTGATATACGGCATAACCGGCGCCATTCAATTGGCGGAAGGGCTGTTACGACGTTGGCTCTCGCTCTGATAGTATCCACTCATTGACCGTCATTGTAGCTTTATATGTGTAGCATCCCACTGTATTCTCGGTCTAGATCCTTCTGTATTTCCACTCTTGCTGTATCCTCGCTACCGCTCGTAGACACTAAATACTCGCCACTTGGTAGATTCCCATTCCTCTGCCGCGCGAAGCAATTTCTGTAGCAAATCTACCCATTCGTGGGGGCCGTTCTGCCCGACGCCGCGCACCCACTCGTCGGCGTCCCCCCGCCGCTCGAGTTCGACCCAAAATCTCCTCAGCAGGGCCTTTGCTTCGTACATGTCTTTCCGCCACTGTGGCACGCGGATATCCGCGCCCGCGAACTCGTACAGCCGGTCTTGGTAGGAGAATTGCTCATCGAGCTTGAATACGCTCCAGAGGCGCGCAATAGCAGCGGGGTTGCCGTCAACCGGTGCCCCGAGCTCGGCATACCGAGCGAGCACGCCGCGCGTCTCCGCTTCGATGTCGAACGACTCGGGATGCGCGAATGCGTGCAGTATTGCTGCGGCCTGGGCTTCCATAACTGGGAGGGGGGCCACACGGACTGGCAGGCCCATGAACACCAGACTTGTAGGCGGAAAACTAGGTTGTATTGGGAAAATATGTTGCGCGAGGGGGAAGATATGGTAGGTAGAGTTGTGTAGTTTCCGCGGCAACGGTGGGCAGGGAGAGGGGAGCCCGGATTCGACAAGGGGCTCTGAGAGGAAGGGGAGGGAGACTTGGTAGCCCGTGGCCAGAATGCAGTAGTCGACGCCAGTTTCTACGGACCCGTCCTCGAAGTGCACTCGGCCGTTCTCTCCGAACTTGGTTGTTCTCCCGCGGGTTTTAATATTCCCCGAGTCTTCGGGAGCGGCCCCGGTGATGGACCTTATCAACGTCGTGCACGAGTGGCGCATCTCGGCCGCGATATCAGTCCCGCTGGGCCCTCCGCCCACGACTAATATTTTGTTGCCGAGATGTTGGGGGTGCCGGTACCAGACGGAATGCGACGCCTTCTTCGCAGCGAGCCAGGCTTCGATTCCAGGGACAGCTGGATAGCGGGGTATTTTGTGGTGGCCGTTTGCGACGATGACGAGATCGAAGTCAAGGATCTCGTCCGAGCCGAGCCGGACCTTCCACCTGGACGATTCCCAGCGGACATTGGTGACGGGTGTATCGAGCCGGATGAAAGGTTGGAGATTAAAATGAGCGGTGTAAGATTCTAGATAGCGTTGTACGTGAGCAGCAGCGGGGAAGACGGGCGTAGACGGCGGGAACGGGAAGCTAGGAAAACACATAACCGGATGGGGCAGATTTGTCGTCAGCGAGTCGTACAGCGGTGTCTGGGGCAGCGCAGAGGTGATCTCGAGAAGGGGATCCGGGAGCCTGCGACATATGAGACGGATGTCGGGGCAGAACATGGACTGTGCACCATATCCCACCGACTTGGCTCCGCGCCTCGAAGACGACCGGTTTCCAGAGGTTATCTTTGTACTGAGGAGTGTCTAAGATGGCTCTAAGGACAGCTAAGCCTGCTGCGCCGGCGCCAACGACACAGATTGTCTTAATCTGCTCCGGAGGAGGTAAACTTGGGGATTCAGACATCTATGCAGATTCTATAATTTCTATTGATTGAGAATGGATGACACTTTGGAGAATTGGCAAGGATGCATTGATTCATTACCTTCCTTTATCGTTGGCGGCGGTGAGCTGCGGACGCCGGAAGAAAGGAGGGTTTATTATTTACTGATGGTGGCAAATGTGTACGCGTTGTTGATTGGCGCCTTGAAATCTCACACCAAGCGCTCACACGTCTCATCTCCCCCTGTAGTTGTGTTCGTCGCGATGTCTCGAGAACGCACTCAACTCAACGCCCAAGCTTCCTCACCGCTTGGGCCACCGCTCGCCGGTCCTGCAGCGGCCTACTACCGCCATCCACAGCCCATCCATCGCGGACAGCCTGAACCAGGCATGCCGTATCATTACCCGCCACACCCGACAGGCTATGGGCCATTCCGTGTTCATGCCCCCCCTGCCGAAGACTCCGTCGACGTTCTAGTTCAAAAAATTGCGCACGCAGTAGGCCAGACAGTGGGCCAGATGCTCACTGCTCATCAAGCTCAGAGTGATGCCAAAATGAATCGATTGGAAACCGCGGTGCAGGATCTATCGACGGACATTTCAAGCGGACGCCAGGAAGCTCGAGAATGTGTGGGTCTGATCGCAGAGGTCCTCCAAAAGTCGCACGGTATACAGCTCGCCCGTCTCAAAAGATTCGAGAACATCCTGGGGATGGGCCCGGACATGCGGGACGACAAGACGTTGCTCAACAGGTTCGACTTGCTATCCTTCGCGGTCGAGGACCTCCTCGAACGCGTCAAAGATCCAGAAGCCAACGGTTAGTCGAATACCCTGCGGTGATCGACGCAAACTCACTCCACTAGTTCCTGTACCTATCCACCATGACATGGCGACGAGTCCCCAAAAACGCGCCTACGCCGATGCGGTTATCCCGCCAAGAACACCCAGCCCGGAACCTCAAACATCCTCCATAGCTGGTGAGTCCAGTCCTATGTTTCTTTCCGACTCTGAAACGCGCGCGCGCGCGCGACTTCTCAGTTGGCCCATCCTCGCCCATCGACATTTTCTCAGACAATTCGGTCTCCACTGCGGGTGCGTTTCTTCTGTCTATTCTATTTTTCCGCTCTCACGCAAAGCCCAGTGGACGAAAGCATTCAGAGCATTGCCGGCAAGAAGTTGCCAGAATTCGATGACCCTATGGACCAGGATGTAGTGCCTGACTCTCCCGTCATCGCCCACCGGTACACTCCCAGGAACAATTTTGCAGTAGTCTCGCCGGTAACTGGCCCTCTTGTCCCGGTTGTGGACTGGCAAGATCAAAGTGGGCAGCATCTCTCTTCTCACTCAGTCTCGTTCTGATCGTTCCACCAAGGTCCCTCTCCTCGATTTACTTTCAATCCTGATAGATCGCCACAAGGAATGGAGCCCTATACCGCCCTCCCGAACCAGCCGCCGCCCTCTGAGGGCACCATTGCTTCTCTCAGACAGGCAAGTTTCGGTGACCGTTTTGCTGGAAGGGTGACGTCTACTCCCTGCCGCTCTACCTCGGTTCACTCCATCTCTCCTTCACTCTCTGTATCTCCCCCACAGTCACCGCGGCAGATCACCCCGTTTCGAATTCCTAGTCATGATCCTGCCACCAATATTCCTTCACCCGTTGTCCGTCCTCGTAGTATTACCCCTAGCAGAGAAGCAACACCCCCACTTCCGCACAAACCATCTGTTGGTCCCATACCTCATTTCGCTAGTGCTGAGCCGGAGGGTGTGCTGGAGGGTGCGCCGGCTCCTTCCAGATCTACTACAGTCGAGTTAGAAGTTGCATCGCCCTCGGCGGATACCCTGAGGGAAGATCTCTCTGTACTCGACATGATGGAGTCAGACACGCCTTCAAATATCGTGTCGCCCAAACCGTTGCCTTCAATGATGTCCGTTGTGCCATCTTCCGTCACGCCCTCCCCAATGCTTTCAGCTCAATTGCTGAGAACGTCGCCCCCTCGCCTCACCCTCTCAATTCCACAACGATTCATAACGCCAGTCGTTCTGCCAGACGCAGGGACTCCTCCTCCTGGCACTCCTCCTGGCACTCCGCCTCAAACTGCATCATACCCAAGTACTGTGGACCTCTTCGATACCTCCTTGTCGCCCTTATCGGCCTCTACGCCCAGCACGCCATCCCAAAGCCCGAGAAGCCTTTCGGCACACCTGCAACTCCAATCACCAGTGTCGCTGTCGGTCAAAAGGGAGAGAATGGAAATGGCGATGCTACCAACTCCGCCACGCACTGCGACTGCGTCTGTTCTGAGGCTTAGGCCTGTTGGACAGGCGAGCGCTGCCGCCACGCGCATCAAGAAGCGCAAGGGCCCTCCACGGGGACGGGAGCCAGATTCGTCCCCGGAGCCGCCGTTGAAGCGCGTTCGGCGACGCTCGGAAAAGAAGGGCGCTCCGCCCGTAAATAAAGAGAAAGGGAAAAAGAAGAAGAAGGAGCCGTCGGTTGCGTGGCCTGAGATGACGCCCGAGTCGAAGGTGGATCCCGAGGTTTGTTTTTCTTTTGTTCTGTCGATCCATGCTGACGGTCAAGTATTCAGTTCGTTGGGAAATTTGTTGGCTGTGATAAGTATGTATTTGGTTTTCGTTTGCCGAGATTTGCTCACATATGGTTTCTCCAGTTGCGAAAGGTGGTATCACTATAGTTGCTTGGGGATCGTTCCGGGTGATCCCAGACTTGTCGGCGACTTTCACTGCCCTCCTTGCACTGCGTAAGTCCTTGATCGCTCTTATGCCTGGCTTAGTGCTGATGTCGGTTTTGTTTAGCGGACGTTGGTCCCATTCTTTCCCCACCTTTTTCACGGGTTTTAACATGGCTTTTCACAGTCGTTATCCCTCCGCAACAGGCGGAAACCGGCCCTGAAGAGTGCAGCCGCCCTGGGTGCCCGGTGCAAGACAAGTTCTTCGAGCCCAAAGGGGTGTACGGCCGTTTCACGAAGCTGGATAGCACGCACGGGCGCGTCATCCACTGGCTGGTGTTTTGGAAGGAGTGCGTGCATGTGCGCTTAGATCCTTTCCGCAACTCACCGATTTTGTGCTAGGTATGAATGGAAAGATGCTACCTGGGAGCCAGAGAAGCCGTCGGAGGAGGCCGTGAATGCGTTCAATAAGCGTGCGGCCTCGGAGGGCTTTGACTTGGATGACGACAGTTGCATCTTGCTGCGCGAAGCAAAGGAAGGCGGCATCAAAAATCCGGAACTATGAGCGCATACAGTCATTTGGACGACGATATTATAACCAACCGAACCACCTCTCCACCGTCCGGGAACCACCATGCTCCATCTTGTTGGACTGCAAGCTTTGTTATGCATATGTCGCTTATGATACTTTACTTTATGCCTCGCCAGGTAATGTTCCACTCGTCGGGAACTGTAACATAGCATGTAGCAAGAACGGAAAACTTGGAACAATTATCTTGACACAATCCGAGGTAATTCCGGCAAACCATTAGCTCAGCAGCCTGAGCTTCGGAGCCGAGGCGACAAACTCAACCTATCTCACCTGCCTTCGAAGCTCTTTCTGCTCGAATCTCGGTCCGCCTCGGCGACATCGCGGCTCTAATTGCATCAGAATGCGATTGTATCAAAATGAGATGTCGTAACCTTCTCAAAGATTCTTATGGCTCACTTTTTTGTTTTGTGGCCTCAACTGAATTGAAAAAATCTCCTGGCAACCGGCTCTTCGTTGACATCATAGGGGCTCTACCAGTTCAAGTCAAACGTACAACTCTATTCTCGTTCCTGGTATCCGAGTCGCTGCTTCTACGGCTCTCCTTCTCCGATCTTCTTTTTGGTCTTGGGATGCAACCTCGACAGCTACCCCGACCACATGATCAGCGCTTCACGCCTCGCGTTCCCCGCCGCGGTCCGCTTTGGCGTGAGAATAGAATCGAACAGAAATAAAATGGACCACAGTCCAAGAGGCGTCTTGATTTGATAACCCCCAGATCATCCATGGTAATTTATTTATCCTCTACAGCGAGGCAAATGATATTAATGACCACTGTTCTTAGCGTCTTAAATTTGTCACTCTGAATATTGTCTCTTTGGCAGCCTCCGTCTCTGCGGCGTCATGTAAATTATCTCAGCCATCTTGCAGCATCAAACACTTACTTTGGCGACTCCAGTGCTCCCCCCTTTGTACCAGAAAGTGCCAACTGGGGCGGTGAAGCCTCTTGGATGGGCTCTCAACCAAGCCCAGATTCAAGCAGATGGATTGGCCGGCCACTTGAGGGACTTCGACGGCTAGTGAGTTTCCATCGTATTCCTGTTGAATTCAATCCGCTTAATATTTTCTCGCAGTGTAAATGGTTCCATCTGGGTTCCGGGTGGTTCGATCGAATACTCTGAGATGCACGAAAGTGCTCCGTACTGGTTCAACGGAATGGTCTCCCTCGCATTCCAACTGGAGGACCAACGCCTCCTGGGCCAAGTCCGCGAGTTTTTGGACTGGACGCTGGATCATCAGGGAGCCGATGGGTGGATCGGGCCCGAGCCGTTGGTAGCTAACGCGACAATCCCGCGTCTTGTGTGGCCGCGCTACCTCGTCTTGATGGGACTCATCGTACGTCTTTCTAAAATTTATGCGACGCAGTTGTTGACGAAGAGTAGCAATACGCGGAAGCGGACCCAACTCAGGCGCCGAGGATCCTTGACGCAATGCACAGCTTCATGTCGCTGGCCAACACGATCTGGAAGAACAACCAGCAGGGTGACCCGTCTCTTGGATTCCAGTTTGACTACCAGGTGCCGTGCTCACTCTATTTACCAGTTTTCTTTTATGTCTGATTTTCCTTACGGGAAGTTTGTAAGATGGGAGGAATTGGTGTATTCGCTGCAGTGGCTCGTTGATACGGATCCCCGGGGTCAGCGAGATTCATTTATCTCGAGTTTCAGTGTTTTCACATTGATTTTTTCAGACAAGACAGACGAGTTGATCGAAACTATGCAACTCGTGAGGGATAGTGGATTCTCTTGGGTACTACCGCCGACCATTCAACTTGTGGACCACCTTTTGATGAAATTATCTAGAAAAATGATTGGTTTACTCCAGAGACGTTCCCGCAAGTGGCGACCACTGTCTTGTCCGTTCATCCTTCTTGCCCTCTCCGCAAACTCTGATGCATCTTTGTCTCTCGCAGCATTATGCAGACGTAGGTTATGTTAAATTTTCACAGTACAACCCTTCTCAATTTAAACAGTCACGGTGTGAACACCGCAGAAGGTCGCTTACTATTCTTCCTACAGAATCGCTCGTTTTTGACCTTTATTCTCTTTAGCATTGAAGTCCGAGGCTCTGGCCTTCCGTTTCACGGGCGATCCTACGGACAAGCAGAATACTATTGACCGTCTCGACATGTTGTACCAATACCATGGCCGTGCTTCGGGTAACTAGTATCTGTTTTTAAAACATTTTTGTCTAATCTCTGCATTCAGGCACCTTCTCTGCCGATGAACATATCGCAGGGTTGAATCCGTCTCGGGGGTGTGTATAAGATTACCATGGAGATCGCGTCACTGAGATGTTTTCAGAACAGAACTTTGCGCAGTGGTGTGGGTCTTAGCTATTATTTTCAAGACCATTGGACAGGGATACTGATGGTGCTCCTAATCAAGTGAACAGATTTTTTCTCTGGCACTGATCTACCAAATGTTCGGCAACAACTCCGTTGGTGCGTTAAACAGATTGCGTCCCATGAACCATTAATTCTGTTAATGCTTCCACCTGTAGCTGACCGAGTGGAGAAAATAGGTGATGACTAGAATAAGCAGAGAAAAATAATCGCTGACGTCTCATGAAGCATACAACGCCCTTCCTGCCGGAATTCTGCATGATTGGAGCGCGCATCAATACGATCAACAAGTCAACCAGATTTGGGCTCAGGTCATGGATCCACCGCCCTGGGGCAATAACGGGCCGAACTCTAATGTGTTTGGATTTGAACCGTAAGCGATACTATAACATAAACTGGATCCGTGTAAACTGATCAATCCCAGGAACTACCCTTGCTGCACCGTCAACCATCCCCAGGTGCGCCCCGTCTCCCCTCGCCCAACTTACCAAAGTTGAGGTTGAACTAATGGTTAATGCCGCCAGGCGTACCCTAAGTTCTGGAGTCACACCTTCTTCACTGATCCGTCGGCCAACGCAGTCATACATGCATTCCTTGGCCCCTTCTCCTTCACTAGCACTTTGGCGAATCAGAATCACGTCCAAGGTCAGAATTACTATCACCCCATGAATACGTGTTTGGATTGAATGACATTCCACTCAAGTGACGGTGGACACTCTGTATCCATTTGGCAACGCGCTAACCTATACGATATCCGCTATGAGGCCGTTTACCTTCAAGATTCGTGTCCCAACGTGGGCGCAGAACAGCACAGCAAGTACCATTGCCATAAACAATGCCCGGGCCACGACACTATTGGCCGACGCATTTTCCCTTCATACCGTTAAAGCAAGTCGTTGTTTCGTTCCACGTCTCTTCTTACTGAACTAAGCTTCCAGGTTGCTGCGGGGAAAACGGTTCTCAATGTCCAACTTCACTCGCCGCTCCAGGTTGAAGTCCGGACCAGCGGGGCAGTGGCAATCACGCGCGGCGCTCTCAATTACGCCGTCGAGATCACGCACAATACTACAGTTGCCCCGGGTCTTCGGTATGAATCCGTGTGGTCGTAGTTTCAATTCTTCTAAACTTATCCTCCCTGGCAGGAGCGCACAAGCAGTGACGGACGTTGAAAGGCTTTACCCGAACGCTCCTCCCCAGTACATTACTCCCGTGAGTCCCGAGTAAAACATATCACGACGCATGATTATCTCATCGACATCTATAGTTCGATAACCACACGCACGACAACACGTTGCTTCCTACGAGCGAATGGAGTATTGCCATCGACCCCTCGACTATCGTCGTATCCGACAAGTCCGCCACCACAAAGAGCATCCCATACTATGCCTGGGCACCGGGCTCACAGCCCGTCACCATGACTGCGACAGCTTGTCAGATTGAGTGGGGTCTGACCCTTGGAACAGCATCAGCACCACCTACGAGCCCGAACGCTTGTTTGGGAAAGCACTTCACAGTAAAACTGGTGCCTTTCGCTGCAGCTAAATTGCGCCTGGGTGAGATTCCTGTGATGTCTGCCAAGTAGCCGATAAATTTAGGAGCGCTTTGTATGTTGAAACGTTGAAATACGATGCTTTTCATGATGTAGTTTTTGTCAGAAACGCATTGCTCTCGTAGTTACTTCACCGTAACCCCGAATTGTAAGATAACTTTCAGTAAATCGACGGACTGAGGTTGGTCGACAGAAGGTAACCCAAGGTAGATCAATGTAAGCCGATGTGTACAGGCCATGATAAGAATGCCTAGACTCGCCTCGGACACCTTCTTAGCTACTGATGGCAAACATGCACACACAGGAAGGTTGAACCCCCTATCTTGATATTGAAGCTCCATCAAAGGGTCGAGTCGTTCCGAATTCACTGTTCATAGAGGAACCATCGAAGTCTGTGCTCGGCTTGACCGACCTGGATATTCTTGTATGGCAAGTCGCTGTGTTTTCTTTAAAATATCTCAGGGGTATCCGAGGGCAAGATAGTCAAGATGGCGCACCTTTCTTAGCTATCCTCAGCTATCTGTTCCGATGTCCGGTTAGCTTTCAGAATACCGGACACTTGAGATATACTCAGCTACTATCTCTTGGTGGATAACCGAATTATCTCACCTATCTACTTTCGACGCTTGCTGCCATTCTTTCAAAGTTCTTTTCTATCTGAATGCGGGATAGGCATCAGGCTTGGCTATCTCAGGAGCAGATAGCCGGGACTCAGTTCTCTTGGTGTATAAAAGGTGTGGTACTATGGAGAATCAGGTCTAAGTCCGTCGTCCGTATATCCGCCACTCACACCAAGAAACATGCACTTTTTGCCTCGCCTCCGAGTCGGTACCCTACCCTGCGGCCACGGCTTTGATGGCTCGGCGTCTCGCTCGGCTTCGACTCGGAGAAAAGCATATTGGTGCGAACGAGCCCTGGACACTTGGATTATATCGAATTCTGATGCTGCAGCCTGCAGATGGGTCAGCACATACACGATGCTTCACCCGAGGCACGCGACATTTAATTCCTGAAAATGCTTGCACATCGCGCCGCCCGATCGTCCGAACAAGAGGTAAGATCTGTAAGACTCTGAACATACTAGTAGCCACCTGATATTGTTTTACTTACCAATGTTAATCAGTGCCTTGTTGCCAACATGTTGCCAGGAGGTTTGGCGGATTTTGCGGGGGCAATGCGGACTGTGGCTGGATGGAGGGGAGGACGGACGGAATCGGGACATCTTATTTAATCTGTCTGTGTCCACGATCTTATCATTTAGACTGAAATCTTATCACCGACCTGCAGATAGCTAAAGTTATCTTTGGGCTATCTTGGAGTGAGATAATTTGCAGTGAGTCGTGCCCAAGTCGTGCCAAATACCTGGATGGGATTACCATATAACCGATAAGATTCTCCAGATCTCTTGCCCCATCCAAGGACAAATAGAAACGAACGCTTCAATCTTGGCTGTCGGTTGTCATTGTGTCAAGGCTGGCGCGGACGTGGATTCCTGCGATGGATTCACATCTATTACGCCCGAGTGATTGCGGTATGCCATAGCTTTCGAACCCAGATTCGCAAGTCGGTTACCGGACGAGGCTCCGATTCCGCGGCCGCGGGAGGACCTTCTCCGACCGGTTCGGGATTCACCGACGATCAGTACCCTCCTTCGATCATCTCTTTGGAAATCAACCGGAGCTTAACCAGCGTCACCATTGCTTTAAAATGCTGCTGCTATCTTGTGTCTCACATTATTCACAACCCCAAAGATGCTTTCGTGGATATTTCCATCGTGGACACAGTGGCAGCCTATGGACATCCTTCCCGTTCAAAGCCCTTCCGCCGACATTCTGAAGGAGCCCCTTGAACACCAAATTCTTAACTGTCTGCACGACCTCATCCAAATTGGAGGGGGTGGAAGCTGGCCCCCGACGGTCACCTACGACGATTCATGGCCACTTCCACTCAAGGCTTACAATTCTGTATTCCGGGCGATGGAGACCTTGCTCCCAGTTGAGGAGTCATCCCTCGACCATCCTCATAACCGAGAAATAATTGACTCGTTCCGAGCTCGTATGCGTTCCCTACTCGACCGCCATATCGACGTTGAAGAAGTGGAGTCGGCACTGGAAGGGTGGCAATCTGAGAGAGATTGTTCCGCATATGCTGCCTGGCTTGGTTTCTTCGCTTGCATGTCTTTTCTCCGACATGCATATCGGTGCGTTGACATCATCTCTAACATTAGTATCTCCCTCACAATATGGTAGGTGGGGAGTTACTCCCATCGTCAGTGAGGCGCAAAACGAAACCTTTGTTGCATTCCCGCACGAGCTGGAGGTTCCTTGGATAGCTATACAACAACGCTTCGGCATTGAATCTCCCTCGGGTTGCATGACATCAATTTGCTACAGCAACATGGCAGCAGTCGACCGCCTCCAGTATAGCGTAACCTTGGGCATGCCTGAAAAGCATAGGTCGACCGAATTTTGGAACACCAAGCTCGTATGCGACATGGAAGTAAAGGCAGGTTGTTGCGGAAAGGGTTGTTTTGCCATGCCTAATCCCCTTTACAGATGCTCCCCGCATATCGGCTCTTTGCCGAAGCCATCGCATTTATCGATTTAGGTCATCCGGATGCTGCACGGGATGCTTTAAAATCGGCCAACGAAATCTTGAAATTGGCGTTGAAATACTTTTTCAGTACAATGGTGGATTCAAACATGTCGTACGCGGTCTGGATGGTGAGTCGTTCACAGAATTGATCTTATGCCTTGAATTCATTTTTTCCCTAGGCATATGTACAAGGTTTCCAGGGCTGGGCTCTAGGTGGGATGGATGGAATTTCAGGCGGGCAATCACTGTCATTTCGGACACTCGATTCTTTCCTAGGCATAAGACCGTGGCCTACGCCAGAGAAAGAGCGTCTTCACATCCCAGAAATTCAAAGAAACTGGCTCAACTCTTTGCGGGACTATGATATTAGAGCTGTTGCCAAAGAACGGGGTTACGATGAAGTGACTGCCGAACTGGATTCACTTGTTAAACAGCTCCGGGTTCGTCGCTATTGGAGTCGCCGAATAAGACTAATATCATTATATTCAGATCTGGAGAATGGGCCATATGCGCAGAATGCAGCCGTACGAGTCTGTCTATCGTCCAGAGCGTCTGCACATGACGGCGGGAATATCAGTCGTCCATGCATCAGACGAGGATCATATGATAGAGCATTTAAAGAAAACGCTTGGACAACGTTTGGCACAGACTGTGTAGCACTTGGTGTAATATTTCTGGGATACACATTATTGCCAAATTTGGCTTTGGGCGTTAGTGGTCGAAAAGGGAAATCGAAAAATAAGTGCAACGTCGGCGCTGCCGAGCCTCGTGACTTGAAGCACTTTTTTAAGCTTTTCCTGCATTTCTCATGGCGACTTTGCTGCCACCCCCCAAACGTGTCAAAGTATACCATGGCGTTCCTGAACCCGAGCTCGAACCCCCAAAGCCGTCATCCAACATTGTCGTGCAATTTGTTTCAGAGGACGATGGGCAGCCTTTAGCACCAGCTGTCAATCTACCGGCCAACTTATCAAGGGAAGCTTTGGAAGGGCTTTTGAACAAGCTCAGCCCACAGGTCTACTCTCTCTATCTAAATCCTCTTCTTCAAATCTCACGTATCTATGCTAGGAAGATCCTGTCCCGTTTTCTTTCCATGTCGCACTTCCGGAGGATGGAGAGAAGATCCCGGGTGCACCAACCCGTATAGTCATCTCGAAATCAATCGAGACTGATATCCTGAATCACCCGATAAATTCACGCTCGTTCACCGAGGAGGACGTATTCGTCGTGCACTGTTCACCGCAGAGCGTATTCCGAGTCCGGCCGCCCACAAGATGCTCTTCCACACTGTCTGGTGCGTTTGTATCGCCCAGAACAATACTTCCAATTCAACTGTTATTCTTCAGGCCACTCATCCCCAATATTGTGCGCATCGTTTTCTCCCACAGGTAATTTTCTCGCAACCGGGTCGGGAGATACCACGGCGCGCCTATGGAATCTTGATACCGAGACGCCATCACATACGCTAGCGGGGCACAAGGGGTGGGTCCTCTGCGTGGAGTGGGAAGCGATGGAGCGGAGATTGGCTACAGGCGGGCACGATGGCCATGTTCGTTCCAATAAGCAATTACCCCATCGGCGCCTCATTTTTTCTCAGGTCAGAATTTGGGACCCCAAGACTGGGAAACCGTTCGGAGATGCCCTCAAGGGCCATTCGAAGTGGATAACGTCGCTTTGCTGGGAACCGATTCATCTGTGAGTCTGATTTCCCATCTCGTTCGCACCCATCATAAATTTCTCCCAGAAATCCCTCTGCCCCCCGTTTAGCATCCTCGTCGAAGGATAATACTGTCCGCGTATGGTCGCTGCTTACCCGTAGAGTCGAGTACACGCTGGGCGGACACACTGCCAGCGTCAATGTTGTCAAGTGGGGTGGGGTCGGCAAGGGAGTTTTATACACCGCCAGCAGCGACCGGACCGTTCGTGTTTGGGATGCGGAAGCCGTAGGTTTTTTTCTCGATGGTCGCGTTCAATGCATTAATGAACATCAGGGCCGCCAACTGCACATCCTCAAAGACCACGCTCATTGGGTAACCACACTGGCGCTTAACACTGACTTTGTCCTCCGGACTGGGCCCTTCGATCACACGGGCAAAAAACCTGTCTCGGACGAGGAGGGTGAGTGCTTTTTTCGGTCGCCACAAATATTTCTTGCTTATAGTTCTTCTAGCACAAAAGCTGGCATTAGCGCGGTATACTGCCGTCCTCAACACGACGCCCGAGCTCCTCATCTCGGGCTCCGACGACCACACCCTCTTCCTATGGTCGCCCTTCCCGGATCGCACCACGGTCGTGACGTCCGCGACGCCGACTACCAAGACGAAGCCGCTCGGCCGGCTGGTTGGGCATTCCCTCCAGGTGTCGCACGTCTCATTCTCCCCCGACGGCCGCTGGGCTGCCTCGGCGTCATGGGACTCCTCCGTGCGGATATGGGAGGGGCGGACGGGGAAGTATGTCGCGACGCTGCGCGGTCACGTCGGCGGCGTCTACCGTGTCGCTTGGAGCGCCGATGGTAGGGGCGTCGTCAGCTGCGGAAAAGACAGCACTGTAAAGGTCGGCCGTTTGGACTCTCCGCTCATCTCGAATCCCACTGACCCTGAGTAGACGTGGGACTTGAAGACGTACAAGCTCAAAAACGATCTGACGGGCCACACGGATGAGGTGTACTGTGTCGACTTTGTTGCTGACAAGATAGTCAGCGGGGGGCGCGATCGGGTTGTTAAAATGTGCGCCGTCTCGTTATCGTCTCCCAACATTGCTAGAACCGTTGCTCTGCAGATGGAAAAACTAGGCGTCCCAGGAGGGATATATACATTACATATGTTACACTTCCGGCATCTCCACACCTGTATCCACGACGCATAGCCTAAGAGGCCTCCGGCGGATTGTATCCTTTTGTCCGCTGTTATCCTTCTCCTTTGGTTTCTTGAGTTTTACACCAATCAAAGCGGTGGCGCCCGCTTTGCGACTCGAAGGACCAGAATTCTTTACGCTGCCGCTCAACGCCTTCAATCCTGTGGGAGTGGCTGAAGATGACGGAGCTAATGGTAGGAAAGGGAGCGGCGGAGGGGGTCTGCGCTGTCGCTGCGGCTCGTTCTGCGGTTTTGGAACTGTGATGGCGGGAGTGCATCTAAAGGCAGCGGTTTCGCTGGCAGAGGGGCGTGATAGGGTAGAGAGGAAGGCGCATCGGGGTTCTGTGTTGGGTTGGACCTCTCCAATTCTCGCAGCTTTGCTTCCATCATTGCTATTTTGTCGCTCGTTCTGGGCAGGATGCGCGGTCTACACGTAGAGGGAAAACAACATCGAGCTAATCCTTCATGTCTGCTGCCCATCTCACTCTTGATCATGCTCAACGTCGTGAGCCGCCCGTGCCATGGCATGAGGTGCCATGATCTTTCTTTCGGTGTTTGGTCCAGGATCCGACGTTTCCGTACGAGGAAGGCCCTGCGCCTGCGAACGTGACGACGAGCTGAGGAGCTTGTCATGTACTGTGCTCAATGCCAGAATGACTCGATTGGAAACCGCGGTGTCGACGGACATTTCAAGCGGGCGCCACGAAGCTCGAAAGTGTGTGGGTCTGATCGCAGAGGTCCTCCAAAAGTCGCACAGTATACAGCTCGCCCGTCTCAAAAGATTGGAGAACATCCTGGGGATGGGTCTGGACATGCAGGACGACAAGACGTTGCTCAACAGGTTCGACTTGCTATCCTTCGCGGTTGAGGACCTCCTCGAACGCGTCAAAGATCCAGAAGCCAACGGTTAGTCGAATACCCTATGGCGATCGACGCAAACTCACTCCACTAGTTCCTGTACCTATCCACCATGGCGACGAGTCCCCAAAAACGCGCCTACGCCGATGCGGTTATCCCGCCAAGAACACCCAGCCCGGAACCTCAAACATCCTCCATAGCTGGTGAGTCCAGTCCTATGTTTCCTTCCGACTCTGAAACGCGCGCGCGCGCGCGACTTCTCAGTTGGCCCATCCTCGCCCATCGACATTTTCTCAGACAATTCGGTCTCCACTGCGGGTGCGTTTCTTCTGTCTATTCTATTTTCCCCCCGCTCTTACGCAAAGCCCAGTGGACGAAAGCATTCAGAACATTATCAGCAAGTTACCAGAATTCGATGACCCGATAGACCAGGATGTGGTGCCTGACTCTCCCGTCATCGTCCACCGGTACACTCCCAGGAACAATTTTGCAGCAGTCGCCGGTAACTGGCCCTCTTGTCCCGGTTGTGGACTGGCAAGATCAAAGTGGGCAGCATCTCTCTTCTCACTCCCTGACTCAGTCTTGTTCTGATCGTTCCATCAAGGTCCCTCTCCTCTACCCCGATTTATTTTCAATCCGGATAGATCGCCACAAGGAATGGAGCCCTATACCGCCCTCCCGAACTAGCCACCGCCCTCTGAGGGGACCATTGCTTCCCTCAGACAGGCAAGTTTCGGTGACCGTTTTGCTGGAACCTTGACGTCTACTCCCTGCCGCTCTACGTCCGTTCACTCCATTTCTCCTTCACTCTCTGTATCCTCCCCCCACAGTCGCTGGATAGCACGTACGGGCGCGTCACCCACTGGCTGGTGTTTTGGAAGGAGTGCGTGCATGTGCGCTTAGATCCTTTCCGCAACTCACCGATTTTGTGCTAGGTATGAATGGAAAGACGCTACCTGGGAGCCGGAGCAGCCGTCGGAGGAGGCCGTGAATGCGTTCAATGAGCGTGCGGCCTCGGAGGGCTTTGGCTTGGATGCCGACAGTTGTATCTTGCTGCGCGAAGCGAAGGAAGGCGGCGTCAAGAATCCGGAACTCTGAGCGCATACAGTCATTGGGACGAACAACCAACCTCTCCACCTCTCCACCCGGAAAAACTACCATGCTCCATCTTGTCGGACTGCAAGCTTTTTTATGCATATATCGCTTATGATACTTTACTTTATGCCTCGCCAGGTAATATTCCACTCGTCGGGAATTGTAACATAACATGTAGCAAGAACGGGAAACTTGGAACAATTTCTTGACAGCATTCGAGGTAATTCCGGCAAACCATTAGCTCAGCAGCTTCGGAGCCGAGGCGACAAACTCAACCTATCTCACCTGCCTTCAAAGATCTTTCTGCTCAACTCTCGGTCCGGCTCGCACATCGGAGACATCACGGCTCTATCAAAAGCGATCGTATCAAAATGAGATGTCATAACCTTCTCCAAAGACTCTTATGGCTCACTTTTTTATTTTGTGACCTCAGCTGAAATATAAAAAAACTATTATTTTACCTGCTAGTCTCCGTTGACATCATAAAGCCCCTGGCAGTTCAAGTCAACCATATAACTAGTCTCTCTTGACAGACTCCCTCACTCGTTCCTCGTTCTGAAGTCTGTTAGTTACCGCGCCCTGATTGCCGTTCCGTCGCATTATTATATAAGCTTCCTCGTTTAGGAAGGAGGACCGAGGTCACGTGAGGGCTCAGCGACGCGACTTGGACGCGTCATGGCCGTCTCAGTGACCCTAGTCCTTCCAGTTACATCTGAACTCGCTTTGTGTCGGGTTTCTTCTTTTTTTGGGGGGATTCCCTGTCCTTCCACCATCCCATGTCCGTCGTATCCGCTAAATTGAGCATACTGAGGGTTATTGGTGAATTTTAGGCCCTGAATTTGGACAGAAATCACCAGGAATAAGTCTTACACGATGGAACAGATATTGCTTCCAAGAGTCGCATCAAATGAAGCAACATCGCGGACGGCGCGTCGAAGTCGCGTCGTTCAAGCTTACACGTGACTCAATGCACCTTCCAAAACGAGCCAGCTTACATAACAAGGTCCGGTAACGGTAACCAGGGCGCGATAACTAACAGACTACCATATAACTCTATTCTCGTTCTTTGTATCTGAGTCGCTGCTTCTACGGCTCTCCTTCTTCGATCTTCTTTTTGGTCTTGGGATGCAACCCCGACAGTTACCCCAACCACATGGTCAGCGCTTCACGCCTCGCGTGTTCCCCACCGCGGTCCGCTTTGGCGTGAGAATATAATCGAACAGAAATAAAATGGACCAGTCCAAGACTCCAAGACTCCAGGACTCCAGGACGCCTCTTGATAACCCCCAAATCATCCATGGTAATCTATCTTCTACAGCGCGGTAAACGAGATTAATGACCACTGTTCTCAGCGTCTTAAATTTGACACTCTGAGTGTTGTCTCTTTGGCAGTCTCCGTCTCTGCGGCGTCATGTAACTTATCTCAGCCATCTTGCAGCATCAATACTTACTTCGACGACTCCAGTGCTCCCCCCTTTGTACCAGAAAGTGCCAACTGGGGCGGTGAAGCCTCTTGGATGGGCTCTCAATCAAGCCCAGATTCAAGCAGATGGATTGGCCGGCCACTTGAGGGACTTCGACGGCTAGTGAGTTTCCATCGTATTCCTGTTGAATTCAATCCGCTTAATATTTTCTCGCAGTGTAAATGGTTCCATCTGGGTTCCGGGTGGTTCGATCGAATACTCTGAGATGCACGAAAGTGCTCCGTACTGGTTCAACGGAATGGTCTCCCTCGCATTCCAACTGGAGGACCAACGCCTCCTGGGCCAAGTCCGCGAGTTTTTGGACTGGACTCTGGATCATCAGGGAGCCGATGGGTGGATCGGGCCCGAGCCGTTTGTAGCTAACGCGACAGTCCCGCGTCTTGTGTGGCCGCGCTATCTCGTCTTGATGGGGCTCATCGTACGTCTTCCCAAAATTTATGCGACCCAGTTGTTGACGAAGAGTAGCAATACGCGGAAGCGGACCCAACTCAGGCACCGAGGATCCTTGACGCAATGCACAAATTCATGTCGCTAGCCAACACGATCTGGAAAACCAACCAGCAGGGTGACCCGTCTCTCGGATTCTGGTTTGGCTTCCAGGTGCCGTGCTCACTCTGTTTACCGGTTTTCTTTTATGTCTGATTTTCCTTACGGGAAGTTTGTAAGATGGGAGGAATTGGTGTATTCGCTGCAGTGGCTCGTTGATACGGATCCCCGGGGTCAGCGAGATTCATTTATCTCGAGTTTCAGTGTTTTCACATTGATTTTTTCAGACAAGACAGACGAGTTGATCGAAACGATGCAACTCGTGAGAGATGATGGATTCTCTTGGGTACTCCCGCCGACTATTCAACTTGTGGACCGCCCTTTGATGAAATTCTCTAGAAAAATGATTGGTTTACTCCGCAGACGTTCCTGCAAGTAGCGGCCACTGTCTTGTCCGTTCACTCTTCTGGCCCTCTCCGCAGACTCTGATGCATCTCCATCTGGCGCAGCATCCTGCCGACGTAAGCCATATCAAATTTTAACAGCACAACCCTTCTCAGTTTAAAACAGTCACGGTGTAAGCACCGCAGAAGGTCGCTTACTATTCTTCCTACAGAATCGCTCGTTTTTGACCTTTATTCTCTTTAGCATTGAAGTCCGAGGCTCTGGCCTTCCGTTTCACGGGCGATCCTACGGACAAGCAGAATACTATTGACCGTCTCGACATGTTGTACCAATACCATGGCCGTGCTTCGGGTAACTAGTATCTGTTTTTAAAACATTTTTGTCTAATCTCTGCATTCAGGCACCTTCTCTGCCGATGAACATATCGCAGGGTTGAATCCGTCTCGGGGGTGTGTATAAGATTACCATGGAGATCGCGTCACTGAGATGTTTTCAGAACAGAACTTTGCGCAGTGGTGTGGGTCTTAGCTATTATTTTCAAGACCATTGGACAGGGATACTGATGGTGCTCCTAATCAAGTGAACAGATTTTTTCTCTGGCACTGATCTACCAAATGTTCGGCAACAACTCCGTTGGTGCGTTAAACAGATTGCGTCCCATGAACCATTAATTCTGTTAATGCTTCCACCTGTAGCTGACCGAGTGGAGAAAATAGGTGATGACTAGAATAAGCAGAGAAAAATAATCGCTGACGTCTCATGAAGCATACAACGCCCTTCCTGCCGGAATTCTGCATGATTGGAGCGCGCATCAATACGATCAACAAGTCAACCAGATTTGGGCTCAGGTCATGGATCCACCGCCCTGGGGCAATAACGGGCCGAACTCTAATGTGTTTGGATTTGAACCGTAAGCGATACTATAACCTAAAGTGGATCCATGCAAACTGAAATGTATCAATCCCAGCAACTTCCCTTGCTGCACCGTCAACCACCCCCAGGTCCGCCCCGTTTCCCCTCGTCCAGCTTACCGAAGTCGAGACTGAACAAATGTCACCAGGCATACCCCAAGTTCTGGAGTCATGCCTTCTTCACTGATCCTTCGGCCAACGCAGTCATACATGCATTCCTTGGCCCCTTATCCTTCACTGGCACTTTGGCGAATCAGAATCACGCTCAAGGTCAGAATTACTGTCACCCCATGAATACTTGTGTGGATTGAATGGCATTCCACTTAAGTGACGGTGGACACTTTATATCCATTTGGCAACGCTCTAACCTATACGATATCCGCTACGAAGCCGTTTGCCTTCAAAATTCGTGTCCCAACGTGGGCGCAGAACAGCACAGCAAGTACCATTGCCATAAACAATGCCCGGGCCACGGCACTCTCGGCCGACGCATTTTCTCTTCATACCGTTAAAGCAGGTCGCTGTGCCATCCCACGCCTCTTCTTACTGAACTAAGCTTCCAGGTTGCTGCGGGTAAAACGGTTCTCAATGTCCACCTCCACTCGCCACTCCAGGTTGAAGTCCGGACCAACGGGGCGGTAGCAATCACGCGTGGCGCTCTCAATTACGCCGTCGAGATCACGCACAATACTACAGTCGCCCCCGGTCTTCGGTATGATTCCGTGCGGCCGTAGTTTCAAATTCTTCTAAACCTATCCTCCCCGGCAGAAGCGCATCGGCACTGATGTCCGTTGAAAGGCTTTACCCGAACGCTCCTCCCCAGTACATTACTCCCGTGAGTCCCGAGTAAAACATACCACGACTCATAATTATCTCATCTACATCTATAGTTCGATAACCACACGCACGACAACACATTACTCCCTACGAGCGAATGGAGTATTGCCATCGACCCCTCGACTATCGTCGTATCCGACAAGTCCGCCACCACACAGAGCATCCCATACTATGCCTGGGCACCCGGCTCGCAGCCTGTTACCATGACTGCGACAGCTTGTCAGATTGAGTGGGGTCTGACCCTTGGAACGGCATCAGTACCACCTACGAGTCCGAACGCTTGTTTGGGAAAGCACTTTACAGTAAAACTGGTGCCTTTCGCTGCAGCTAAATTGCGCCTGGGTGAGATTCCTGTGATGTCTGTCAAGTAGCCGATAAAGGTAGGAACGCTTTGTATGTTGAAACGTTGACATACGAGGTTTTTTATGACGTAGTTTTTATCAGAAACACATTTCTCTCATAGTTAAATACTACCTTCACCGTAACCCCGATTTGTGAGATAACTTGAAAAATTCAATTACATAAATCGTCGAACTGTTGGTCAGCAAAGGCAGCCCAAGGTAGACCAATCTAAGTGGGAAAAAAATCAAGGAGGAGATTTCGAACTGATAGCAAACATGCACACACAGGAAGGTTGAACCCCCTATCTCGATATCAAAGCTCCACCGAAGACTAGCAAAGTGTTGAGTCTTTCCGAATCCACTGTTCGTATGGGAGGAATCATCGAAGTCCGGGCTTGGCTTACCCGACCTGGGTGTTCTTGTATGGCAAGTCGTGCGACTCGTGCCCAAGTCGCCGTGCCACAGACTTGGATGGGATCACCCTACAACTAGGATTCTCCAGATCTCTTGCCCCCATTATTCAAGGACAAATAGAAACGAACGCTTCAATCTTAGCCGTCCGTTGTCAAGGCTGGCTCGGACGTGTATTCCAGCGATGGATTCATATCTGTCGCCCGAGTGCCAGTGGTTGCGGGATGCCATAGCTTCCGAATCCAAGTTCGCAAGTCGGTTACCGAACGAGGCTCCGATTCCGCGGCCGCGGGAGGACTGCTCCGACCGGTTCGGGATTCTCCTTGACCACCGACGGTCAGTACCCTCCTTTGATTATCTCTTTGGAAATCAACCGGAGCTTAACCGCCGCGTCACCATTGCTTTAAAATGCGGCTGTGTTGTGTCTCACATTATTCACAACCCCAAAGATGCTTTCGTGGATATTTCCATGGTGGACGCAGTGGCAGCCTATGAACGTCCTTCTCGTTCCAAAGCCCTTCCGCCGACATTCTCAAGGAACCCCTTGAACACCAAATACTGAACTGTCTGCGCGACCTCATCCAAATTGGGGGTGGGTGGAAGCTGGCCTCCGACGGTCACCTATGACGATTCATGGCCACTGGAACTCAAAGCTTACAATTCTATATTCCGGGAGATGGAGACCTTCCTCCCAGTTGAGGAGTCATCCCTCGACCATCCTCATAACCGAGAAATAATCGACTCGTTCCGAGCGCGTACGCATTGACTACTCGACCGTCATATCGACACTGAACAAGTAGAGCTGACGCTGAAAGGATGGCAGTCTGAGGAAGATTGTCCGCACATGCCGTTTGGCTTGGTTCTTCGCTTGCATGACTTTTCTCCGACATGCACATCGGTACGTCGACATCATTTCTAGCATTAGTATCTCCCACACAATATGGTAGGTGGGGAGTTACTCCCATCGTCAGTGAGGCGCAAAACGAATCCCGTGCTGCATTTCCCAATGAGCTGGTCATTCTTCGGATAGCTATACAACAACGCTTCGGTATTGACTCTCCCTCGGGTTGCATGACATCAATTTGTTACAGCAACATGGCAGCAGCCTCCTGCCTTCATTATAGCGTAACCGTGGGCATGCATGAAGAGCATAGGTCGACTGAATTTGGAACACAAACTTGTTTGCGACATGAAAGCCAAGGCAAGTTGTTGCGGAAAGGGATACTTTGCCGGCCTAACACCCCCTGACAGATGCTCCCCGCGTATCGACTCTTTGCCGAATCCATCGCATTTATCGATTTAGAAAGCCCGGAGGCTTCCCGGGATGCTTTAAAATCGGCCAACGTAATCTTAAAATTGACGTTGAAATCCTTTTTCAGTACAATGGTGGATTCAAACATGCCGTACGCGGTCTGGATGGTGAGTCGTTCACACAATTAATCTTATGCATTAGGTTCATTCTTTCTCCAGGCATATGTCCAACGCTTCCAGGGCTGGACTGTAGGCGGGATGGATGGAATTTCAGGCGGACAATCATTGACATTTCGGACACTCGATTCTTTTTTAGGCATCAGACCGTGGCCTACGCCTGAGAAAGAGCGTCTTCACATCCCAGAAACTCAATGAAACTGGCTCAACTGTTTGCGGGACTATGATATTAGAGCTGTTGCCAAAGAACGAGGTTACGATGAAGTGACTGCCGAGTTGGATTCACTTGTTAAACCACTTCGGGTACGTCGCCATTGGAGCCGCCGAATCATGATAATATTAATTTCTCCAGCTTTGGAGAATGGGCCACATGCGCAGACGTATGAGTCAGTCTATCATCCGGAGCGCCTGCACATGACGGTTGGAATATCAGTCGTCCATGCACTAGACGAGGATCATATGATAGATCATTTAAATTGCTTAGACATCGCTTAGCACAGACCTTGTAACATTTAGTATAATATTTTTGGGTCGTTTACACATTATCGCCAAATTTGGCCTTGGGCGGTAGTGGTTGAAAAAGGAAGTCCAGAAACAAGTGCAACGTCAGCGCTGCCGAGCCTCGTGACTTGAAGCACTTTTCCAGCATTTCTCATGGCGATTTGCTGCCACCCCCAAGCGTATCAAAGTATACCACGGCGTTCCTGAGCCCGAGCCCGAACCCCCGAAGCCGACATCCAACATTGTCGTGCAATTTGTTTCAGAGGACGATGGGCAGCCTTTAGCGCCAGCGGTCAATCTACCTATCTATACCAAGAAGATCCTGTCCTGTTTTCTTTCCATGTCGCACTTCCGGAGGATGGAGAGAAGATCCCGGGTGCACCAACCCGTATAGTCATCTCGAAATCAATATCCTGAATCACCCGATAAATTCACGCTCGTTCACCGAGGAGGACGTATTCGTCGTGTACCGTTCACCGCAGAGCGTATTCCGAGTCCGGCCGCCCACAAGATGCTTTTCCACATTGTCTGGTGTGTTTGTATCACCCAACCAATACTTCCCAATCTAACTGTTATTCTTCAGGCCACTCATCCCCAATATTGTGCGCATCATGTTCACCCACAGGCAATTTTCTTGCAACCGGGTCGGGAAATACCACGGCGCGCCTATGGAATCTTGATACCGAGACGCCATCGCATATGCTATCGGGGCACAAGGGGTGGGTCCTCTGCGTGGAGTGGGATGCGATGGAGCGGAGATTGGCTACAGGCGGGCACGATGGCCATGTTCGTTCCAATAAGCAATTACCCCATCGGCGCCTCACTTTTTTTCAGGTTAGAATATGAGACCCCAAGACTGGGAAATCGTTCGGAGATGCCCTCAAGGGCCATTCGAAGTGGATAACGTCGCTTTGCTGTGAACCCATTCATCTGTGAGTCTGATTTCCCATCTCGTTCGCGCGCATCGTAAACTTCTCCCAGAAATCCCTTTGTCCCCCATTTAGCATCCTCGTCGAATGTCCGCGTATGGTCGCTACTTACCCGTAGAGCCGAGTATACGCTGGGCGAACATACTGCCAGCGTTAATGTTGTCAAGTGGGGTGGGGTCGGCAAGGGAGTTTTATACACCGCCAGCAGCGACCGGACCGTTCGTGTTTGGGATGCGGAAGCCGTAGGTTTTTTTTTTTGACGCTGCGCGGCCACGTCGGGGGCGTCTACCGTGTCGCCTGGAGCGCCGATGGCAGGGGCGTCGTCAGCTGCGGAAAAGACAGCACTGTAAAGGTCGGCCGTTTGGACTCTCCGTTCATCTCGAACGCCACTGACCCTGAGTAGACGTGGGACTTGAAGACGTACAAGCTTAAAACCGATCCGACAGGCCACACGGATGAGGTGTACTGTGTCGACTTTGCCGACAAGATAGTCAACGGGGGGCGCGATCGGGTTGTTAAAACGTGCTGCTTCTCGTTATCGTCTCCCAACATTGCTAGAACCGTTGCTCTACAGATGGAAAAACTAGGCCCCCCAGGACGGGGATATATACATTATTATTTTCCACTTGCGCATCTCTACACCTGTATCCACGACGCATAGCCATCATCCTAAGAGGCCTCCGGCGGTTTCCCAGTATCCTTTTGTCCGCTGTTATCCTTCTCCTTTGGTTTCTTGAGTTTTACGCCAATCAAAGCGGTGGCGCCCGCTTTGCGATTCGAGGGACCAGAATTCTTCACGCTACCGCTCAACGCCTTCAAGCCTGTGGGAGTGGCTGAAGATGGCGGAGCTAATGGCAGGGAAGGGAGCGGCGGAGGGGGTCTGCGCTGTCGCTGCGGCTCGTTCTGCGGTCTTGGGAACTGTGATGGCGGGATTGATGGAGCATCTGAAGGCAGCGGCTTCGGTGGCAGAGAGGCGTGATAGGGCAGAGAGGAAGGCGTATCAGGGTTCTGTGTTGGGTTGGACCTCTCCAATTCCCGCAGCTTTGCCTCCATCATTGCTATCTTGTTGCTCGTTCTGGACAGGATGAGCGGTCTGCACGTAGAGGGAAACGAACATCTAGCTAACCCTTCGTGTCTGCTGCCCATCCCGCTCTTTATCATGCTCAACGTCGTGGGCCGCCCGGACTCTGCCATGGTCTTTCGGTGTTTGGATCCGACGTTTCCGTACGAGGAAGGCCCTGCGCCTGGGTCGACTGGGGCCTGTTGCGCGAACGTGACGACGAGCTTGCGGCCACGGAGGAGCTTGTCATGCGCTGTGCTCAGTGCTTTCAGCGCATCCTATATGGGTTAAAGCCAGAGTTAGTATCAGGGCACTTGTCCAGGGCCGTAGTCCCTCCCCGGGTCACTTTATTATTTATATTTTTTGTAGTTCGACATCGATAAAAATAAAAAGAGGCCCGGGTGATGAGATCGTGTTTGGTTGGAGGAAGGGGAGAAAGTGGACGTACATCTTTATTCCCATATTCCACGAAGGCGTACCCACGGGGCTTTCCTTTGAGGACGCCGGTTTTGTGGAAGAGGAAATCGAGCTTGGTTACTTTGCCGAATTTGGAGAAGATTTGAAGAAGAGAGTATCTGTTGTTCCGATGTTGATTGGGGGCCTTCGTAGGACGAGGAAAGAGCATACTCGTCGACGGTTGGGTGCAAGTTGCCAATATACAGACGATCTTGAAGAATTTGGCGGGGTTGCGGAGCGACTTTGCTCGTCGACGGTTCAGGCTCTTGTTCCACAGAAAATGTAGGATACGAGAGATGGTCCTCCAGGGAGGGAGACGTCGAGGCTGGTGGTGGGGTAGCAGGAGCCTGCATGGTTGTTCGTGACTTGTGACTTGCTCAGCTCAAACATGGCCACCACGTCCACCACATCCGCGTCCCAGGCTCGCGTCTACAAACCACCTGGAAACGTCGAGATTAGCGGGCGCTCCGTCTTCCTCGCCGGGTCCATCGAGATGGGTGCAGCCGAGGACTGGCAAACCGCCCTGACGAACCGCATCTCGCACCTCCCCATCACAATCCTCAACCCGCGTCGCGACGATTGGGACAGCTCATGGAAGCAATCAGCGTCGGACCCGCAATTCCGTGAACAGGTCGAGTGGGAGCTAAACATGCAGGACCGATGCGACGTTATCGCCATGTACTTCGACCCGAATACCAAGGCGCCCATTTCCCTGCTCGAGCTGGGGCTATTTGCCCCGACCGGAAAGATGGTCGTTTGCTGCCCAGAAGGCTTCTACAGAAAAGGCAACGTCGATATCGTATGCGAACGATTCAAGGTCCCGCTTGTACATACTCTGGATCAGTTGATCGACAAGGTCATCGAGAGGTTGACCGTCGCGAAGGATTGAATGAATAGAATGCATCCCACACGGAATCTTGAATACTGCTGTTCGTTATTGTGCTGTTCCATCGTCCGACTACTATATCATGCATCTCATAGAACACAACTCTCTGGAAGTTCCCTTGACGAAGGCATGTCCGGTTCCTTGGGCTTAGCAGGAAGAAATGGAATTTCACTGCATTTCATTTCCCACCCCGCTCGACGGTGGCGCGAGTCTGAGTTCCCCTGGTGGGCACCTCTTCCCCAAACACCAGTACCGTGAACATACTTATTCTCTCGCCAAAAAATGCAGTTATGACCTGAATCGGGGGTCGGCACCTAATGGGTCGTTTGCTTCCAGGAAATTGATTCAAATTATGCCACGCCCCCCCAAAAATGTAGCCGAAATCGTGCGAGTGGGTGCCCGACCTTAAATACGCTCATTTTACTTGAATCCAGTGGCTACGACGACTCGGAAATCAATTTCATGATCTTTTCTTCTCTTACGCCCTACAAAATTTGTCTGGCCACGGGATAGAGATGCAGAGAGTACCTTAGACTCGTGCCCGTGAACACTGGTTCAGATTTAACGGCGCGGCCCCGGCAGGTTAACAGAGTATTTATTCATCTCAGATTTGCTATATTATGAATCTCAAGACGGTCAGATACATTGATACGCTCGGAAATAGAATTCAGCTCAGTGCTATGTATCCCTGGGAAGAATTGGAACGCGCGTTGGCTTCAGAGCGGCTCTTTCCAAGAAAAGACATTTACATGTCGCACAGGTCGAATGTTCAGGAGCAAACTTTGTGAGTATCCTGGTTGAGCAATGAATCAGAAACCTGCCGCAGTAACTACAGTCGAATTCCACATAACCCATAGCCCTCGGGTTGAGCTCCGAGCTATGGCATACAAGGAATTATGGGTTGTGAGGATGCAATTAGACGATCAAACGGTGGGTCGGTCAACCCCAAACCTATGGGGTATGTGGAATTATGAGTTAGCAGGACTATGGGTTATGTGGAATTCGACTGTACACTGGGTATGAGACCCACGTCGCCGGCCCGCAGATATATATATGCAGCCCTGGCAAACTTCCGCAGACCTTCCGTCCCCCATGTTCCAAAAAGACCGCTTCCGCGTCGTCCTCTTCTGCTCGCGCCGCAAAGACGAATCCGTTGAGGAATTTAAACAGGACATCGTGCGTCTGGTAAACGCATGGGATGCGCTGCCAACCGTGCAGAAGGCCTCATTCAATCGTGAAGTGGTATGTCCTGTTGTTCCCATACACCCGCGTTCAAAAGCCTAATTTTCAATAGTACTTGACGATGGGCAACACGAGCCTCGCCAGCCTTTCCGGGACGCCGGACATATGTGATGCGCTGATCATTATGAGCTACGAGAGCAAGGACTCCAAGGAGGCATGCGAAGAGGTGAGAATCTCTCCCTCGTTTCGCCCACAAGTACTCACGAGGATCCACCTAAGCTACACCGCGATCCGGAAATCATTAATTTCAAGGGCATGCAGCGCGACGTGAAGAGGGTTCTGTGCGAAAAAATTATGAGCACCCAGAGAAGTAAACAGTAGCCGAAAGCCGTAGCAGTAGTTTTAGTGCGCGGCTAGGCCTCAGGCTGACAATGTAATTTTATTCGACGAATCAATCTCACTATCTAGTCTCAATGTCAGGCTACCACGGCATCCAGCCCTGTCACGATTTCGCACGGAGACTACTCACTATCTCAAGCTCTCTTCTTTTGCACCCACCCAAATTCCGTCTGGCCAGTGGCCACGGGATTGGGATGCCGTGAGATGAGCTCGTGCCTGCGAACCATGGTTCAAATTTGGCGGCCTGGGTGGGATTGGTAGCCTGCTAAGAGAGCACTTAACCATCTCCTACGAATCTCAACAAGACGGTCGAATGCATTTCAGCTACATACTTCATTGGTGCGCTTTATCCCTGAGAGAAGAACCAACATCATCATGGACTCCGAGAGCAAGGAGGCATGCGAAGAAGCGAAATGTCTTGATCGTTCGCCCATATAACAATGAGTTGTAGGAAATGATCAAGTTCAAGCGCATGCAGCGCGAGGTGCAGAGGATACTGTGTTCAGATTGACTTTACTTGAAGAGTTAAAAAAGCGCATTGGAGCACTTGCCGCAATAATTGCACTGAGAGCTTCCAGATATCCGTAGTACCCACGACTCTCAGAGGCATATATATTTGCAGCCCTAACCGACCTTCCGCAGACCCTCAGACATTCAGTGCTCCGCCGGCCCATGTCGTTTCAGAAAGACCGTTTTCGCGTGATTTTCCTCTTCTCAAGACACGAAGATGAATCCGTCGAGCATTTTCAAAAGGACCTCGTGAGCAAGGTCGAGGCGTGGGAGGCGGTTCCGACCGCGCAGAGGACCCCCTTCAGCCGTGAATTGGTATGCACGATCTCGCATTTGCCCGTGTGCAGCCTGTGGAGGAATTTACATTCAACAGTGCTTCACAATGGGCGGCACAAGTGCCCTGACCCAGGCCGCCAACCTCGCCGGAACCGTGACACCGTCCTCGTACGATGCGACCCTGATCATTGACTGTGAGAGCAAGGAGGCCTGGGAAGAGGTGAGCGTTCCTCGATGTCGTTTCGCGCCCAGGTACTTACGCAAGGACTCGACTGCTTATAAGATGCTGCGCGATCCAGAGGCCATAAAGAGGCTCAGGCGGAATGATCCGCCTCGCAACATTCAGATTATGACCTGCGAGGAAATTATGATTGCGCCCAAGAAAAAGTAACGGATATGTAGTGATTGAAGTGCCCTCCCTGCAAATGACAATACAATTAGCATTGTCTCTTTGACTTGAAGCCGGGAGATGGTAAGAAAGCGGATGGCTAGCCTGCGAACTTGAACTGAGCTCGTAAGTAGCCTGTTAGGCAGGGTGGGACACGCCCGATAAGCGAGTAGAGCTTGGTTAATTATCTCCCTATGAACTGCAAGATCACCAGATGCGAAGGTAAACTCGAGATTTCGGATTCTAGAATTTGCGCGGAGGACTGAAATATAACACTGGTTGGGAGATTCAAGTTTTTCAGTACATTTTTCGGTGAAAAATGTCGTTAGTTTTTCAGCAGTTTTTCGCCAAAAATTGTGCTGAAAAATTCAAACATTCTTCACCACAATTTGCAGTGGAAAACAAGGTGAAAAACTTGAAACAAAATTTTTGAAATTTCATGGCGGATTTTCACCAAGTTTTCACTCATGTTCCAACCTGAAAACAGAGGTGAAAAACTTAACACTTTTTTCACCAGAATTCTCAGTGAAAAAAGATGTGTAAAATGTGTGAAAAATGTGAAAGAAAACTTGGTGAAAATTTTGAATCCCAGATTCCCTGGTTTTCATACATTTTTCATCATATTCTGATGTGTTTTTTTTTGGTGAAAAATGTGCTGAAAAAGATAGGTGTTTTTTCACCGCTTTTTTCAGGGGAAATACAAGTGAAAAATTCAAGATATTCTTCACACATTTCTCACTTGGAACCAAGGTGAAAAATGTAAAATAGTTTGATTCAAATTTTTCAGTGAAAATTGCAAAATAGTTGTTTTCAAGTTTTACGGCACAAATATTTCAAGTTTTTCGCCCGAAAAATGTGGTGAAAAACTTGAAACCTAGTTTCATTGTGAGATAGTATTGACTCCCACAGTGAGGTCAGAAGCATCGACATTCATTCGACTAGGTAGGTGCAGATTCATGGTCCCCCAGCCTCTCCGCATCTTTCTGATCCACTTTTAGGCAGATCCAAGGGGGCCAGTTATTAGTCCTGCACAGGTGGATCATAGTTGACCAAATGCAGGTCAACTCTTGAATGACGTTCAGAGTGCCTAACCAATGTTCTAGCCCAAAGACTGAGATTTAAACGTGGGCCATCGCGCCCGATGCTCACAGCCAATCTCGTATAATCAAGTGTTTCCCATAGTTCCAAAAGTAGCTCGCACTAGGTGAGCTCACAACATTGATCCTTAAGTCTTCCCACACCTTCCTAACCAATTTCTAGACAATTCCGTGGCCAAGGGGGTCCATTCTTAGTCTCACACGTGAATGGAGCCGATGTCTGCCATAAATGTGCCTGGCGCGAAGTCTCGGAAGGATTGAGAGGAGTCGAAGGCATGCAGACCAACGTAATGCCATGTGCTTCAAGATATTCTGAGTGCTCAATCGTTGGTTCAAGGCTTAGGAAGGCCACTCCTCCTCGGCGGGTCGGCTAGACCCATTAGGGATGCAAAAGCGGCAGCACCCTGCCGAGGGTACTCAGGCGGAACTCTACGAGAGTGAACATCTGGGCTAAGGGAAAACACCGCTGGCATGAGTGGGTGGGCATTTGCTTTCTTTGGACCATGGAGCAGCACATGGGTTTGTCTTCAACACTTTCTTGCATGCTGGCCAAAGGCGAGAAGTTTTGGTTTTGCCAGTGTTGTGCCTTTGGCTGTCTCTGTGCTGGTTCTCAGCCAGAAACAGTGAATCTAATACTCATTCTTCGTACTTATATTGGATACATTCAAGTGCATATTTAGATAGTTTTGTATTTCAGTAGGATTTCTTTGCAGCTTCAATGGGAATGGGTGAGATGGTTTTGGGGGAGAATTCAAATCCAACATCTCCTTCAAGTGAAACTTTCAAAGCATGAGTTCAAATTGTCTGATCAGTGATTCTGGCTGATGCTGGCACAAATTTATATTCCACGGGCCCGCAGCTGCGTTGTTGCTGCAAACAGTGATTTTGGCAAACTCTCTAGACGGAATTTTTTCCCGTAGGCTCACAGTGAGGTGGACTTCCCTGCTGTAGGCCTGGACGGTTGCATGAGACCCTGATCAGCTCAGAACAATCATCGGACCAAGAATCCACCAACAAAGTCTCCATCTTGCAGCCACAATAACAGTGATGTTGGCAAACTCACTGGACGGAATTTTTTTCTGTGGGCTTGCAGTGGGGTGGATTTTTCTGCTGGAGGCCTGAACAGTTGCATGAGACACTGATCATCTCAGAATGATCATCGGACGAAAAATCCAGCATCAAAATCACCTTCTCACAGCTGAGTTGTCCATGCAAACAGTGATTTCGGGCAATTTGAGCAATGGAATTTTTTTCCGTGGGCTCGCAGTGAGCTGGATTTTTCTGCTGGAGGCCTGGACGGTTGCATGAGAGCCTGATGAGTCCAGAATGATCATCGGACCAAGAATCCACCACCAAAATTGCCTTCTCGCAGCTGAGTTGGGGTGGACCGTCTCGTCGGGACAATGGCCGTAGGGAGTGTGTGTGTGTGTGTGTGTGTGAATAAACCGGTCGAGGGCCTGTGTGTCGAGGCGTTGATAAGCCGCAAAATTTACCAACAATGGAATTACTAAATAATTACATTCTGCACGCATCTGAGGGCTGACACGAGCTCCGAGTGTTCAGTTAAATGGCAATAGGACATAAACATAGCCACTTACCAAGGAGATAACGAATATCCACTCTGTGAAGATTGGTTGATGTCCTAACGAGTACTACGGCGTATAACACCACCCTGTTTGGTTGAGTTTTGATGGTTTCCGCAACGCGATCGGCCATGTGATCCGGTTGTGAAGTACCCGAGTAGCGGTTCTCGCCGAAGTAGGTTCGATCGGCTTACTCCGACGGATGACTAAATATAGTTTCCTGACAAAGTAACCCGTACAGAAGTAACCGTAACTCCAATCCGGGAGTTATGGGTATCAAATTAAAGCTACAGAAGAGCGTGTAATTATCCGCATCCTCCGGACACAGCGGGCAGAGTGTAATAAGTACAGAAGGTGTTTAGCTCGTTCAACAGGAGTTAAATCATACCCGATCGCGACAGTAAGGGGATGGGTTGCTTGCAATCGGTAACCTGTTTGTCAGAATTAAACATATAGAGCCTATGATCAGCCAATGGGGATAATATCCTGATACCAGATGACCTGCCGGATACCTGTATATACCCGCGGTAGTGTAATCAAGCATTGTAATAGTATATAATTTGTAGTATAAAAGCAGGATGTTCTGACGAGGAACGGCACTGAATCTTGACCCAAGCTAGTGTGGAAGGCTAACACCATTGCCCCTTCCCACGTGCGCAACAGGTCTCGGTTGAGGGCTTTACTCTGAGGACTCTGCTATTTTGATGGTGGTCCTGTGAAATAAAGTTTCTTTTGATTGCCAACGTTGTGAATTGAGTTTGAGTTTGAAAGAGCTGTGTGTCCGTTGTCTTGAGATCAGAGAAAGCATTTGGGACTTGTGATTTGAGATTATCGAACCGTGGGACTTGTGTCCAAAAACCCGAACTTCAGTTCAAACAACTTGCCGGCCTTCAAGCCGTTACTTGCGCTATAGCTGAGAAGCTTAAATCTAACTATAACTGCTCGGTTTTAATCTTGACTCAGTCAAATTGTTACTTGAACCAAGTGCCCGTGGAGAAAGTTCCTCTTTGAGTAACTCCTCACAGTACAGAGACAATTAAAGAGATCCCGACTTGGAGCTGCTTAGACCTTTACTTGTGTCTAAAAAGACCCTAACTCGTCAGACAAATCATCGGGGCAATTAAGAGGTGTTTAGTGTTTGAAATCTAGTATTTGGGTAGTTGAAGTTGGACTTTCTCGCTCATTTGAGTTGTGTCCAATCTAAATCACTCGAAAGTTGGATTTTGTTCATTTTGCATTTGCAGCCTTTGACTCTGAGCAACCGTTTCAGCGTGAAACATCCGGCTGGGAGGGTCGGGTTGTCGATGGGCTGAGGCTAGAAACAAAAAAATTGTGAGGCGCGAGCTTATGGACTTAAGCTGCAAGGGGGGATTAGAAGTAAATGCTGCGAAGCACGGGAACAGGCCCAGTAGTCAGTGGTTCCTGGGTCAAGCCCTTGGATATCGGATCCCCCCGCACTGTTCCATAGTGTACTCCTAGTCCATCACCAATAACAGTTGTCCACCACTCACTTGCTTCGCAGCATTTACTTCTAATCCCCCCTTGCAGCTTAAGTCCATAAGCTCGCGCCTCACAATTTTTTTGTTTCTAGCCTCAGCCCATCGACAACCCGACCCTCCCAGCCGGATGTTTCACGCTGAAACGGTTGCTCAGAGTCAAAGGCTGCAAATGCAAAATGAACAAAATCCAACTTTCGAGTGATTTAGATTGGACACAACTCAAATGAGCGAGAAAGTCCAACTTCAACTACCCAAATACTAGATTTCAAACACTAAACACCTCTTAATTGCCCCGATGATTTGTCTGACGAGTTAGGGTCTTTTTAGACACAAGTAAAGGTCTAAGCAGCTCCAAGTCGGGATCTCTTTAATTGTCTCTGTACTGTGAGGAGTTACTCAAAGAGGAACTTTCTCCACGGGCACTTGGTTCAAGTAACAATTTGACTGAGTCAAGATTAAAACCGAGCAGTTATAGTTAGATTTAAGCTTCTCAGCTATAGCGCAAGTAACGGCTTGAAGGCCGGCAAGTTGTTTGAACTGAAGTTCGGGTTTTTGGACACAAGTCCCACGGTTCGATAATCTCAAATCACAAGTCCCAAATGCTTTCTCTGATCTCAAGACAACGGACACACAGCTCTTTCAAACTCAAACTCAATTCACAACGTTGGCAATCAAAAGAAACTTTATTTCACAGGACCACCATCAAAATAGCAGAGTCCTCAGAGTAAAGCCCTCAACCGAGACCTGTTGCGCACGTGGGAAGGGGCAATGGTGTTAGCCTTCCACACTAGCTTGGGTCAAGATTCAGTGCCGTTCCTCGTCAGAACATCCTGCTTTTATACTACAAATTATATACTATTACAATGCTTGATTACACTACCGCGGGTATATACAGGTATCCGGCAGGTCATCTGGTATCAGGATATTATCCCCATTGGCTGATCATAGGCTCTATATGTTTAATTCTGACAAACAGGTTACCGATTGCAAGCAACCCATCCCCTTACTGTCGCGATCGGGTATGATTTAACTCCTGTTGAACGAGCTAAACACCTTCTGTACTTATTACACTCTGCCCGCTGTGTCCGGAGGATGCGGATAATTACACGCTCTTCTGTAGCTTTAATTTGATACCCATAACTCCCGGATTGGAGTTACGGTTACTTCTGTACGGGTTACTTTGTCAGGAAACTATATTTAGTCATCCGTCGGAGTAAGCCGATCGAACCTACTTCGGCGAGAACCGCTACTCGGGTACTTCACAACCGGATCACATGGCCGATCGCGTTGCGGAAACCATCAAAACTCAACCAAACAGGGTGGTGTTATACGCCGTAGTACTCGTTAGGACATCAACCAATCTTCACAGAGTGGATATTCGTTATCTCCTTGGTAAGTGGCTATGTTTATGTCCTATTGCCATTTAACTGAACACTCGGAGCTCGTGTCAGCCCTCAGATGCGTGCAGAATGTAATTATTTAGTAATTCCATTGTTGGTAAATTTTGCGGCTTATCAACGCCTCGACACACAGGCCCTCGACCGGTTTATTCACACACACACACACACACACTCCCTACGGCCATTGTCCCGACGAGACGGTCCACCCCAACTCAGCTGCGAGAAGGCAATTTTGGTGGTGGATTCTTGGTCCGATGATCATTCTGGACTCATCAGGCTCTCATGCAACCGTCCAGGCCTCCAGCAGAAAAATCCAGCTCACTGCGAGCCCACGGAAAAAAATTCCATTGCTCAAATTGCCCGAAATCACTGTTTGCATGGACAACTCAGCTGTGAGAAGGTGATTTTGATGCTGGATTTTTCGTCCGATGATCATTCTGAGATGATCAGTGTCTCATGCAACTGTTCAGGCCTCCAGCAGAAAAATCCACCCCACTGCAAGCCCACAGAAAAAAATTCCGTCCAGTGAGTTTGCCAACATCACTGTTATTGTGGCTGCAAGATGGAGACTTTGTTGGTGGATTCTTGGTCCGATGATTGTTCTGAGCTGATCAGGGTCTCATGCAACCGTCCAGGCCTACAGCAGGGAAGTCCACCTCACTGTGAGCCTACGGGAAAAAATTCCGTCTAGAGAGTTTGCCAAAATCACTGTTTGCAGCAACAACGCAGCTGCGGGCCCGTGGAATATAAATTTGTGCCAGCATCAGCCAGAATCACTGATCAGACAATTTGAACTCATGCTTTGAAAGTTTCACTTGAAGGAGATGTTGGATTTGAATTCTCCCCCAAAACCATCTCACCCATTCCCATTGAAGCTGCAAAGAAATCCTACTGAAATACAAAACTATCTAAATATGCACTTGAATGTATCCAATATAAGTACGAAGAATGAGTATTAGATTCACTGTTTCTGGCTGAGAACCAGCACAGAGACAGCCAAAGGCACAACACTGGCAAAACCAAAACTTCTCGCCTTTGGCCAGCATGCAAGAAAGTGTTGAAGACAAACCCATGTGCTGCTCCATGGTCCAAAGAAAGCAAATGCCCACCCACTCATGCCAGCGGTGTTTTCCCTTAGCCCAGATGTTCACTCTCGTAGAGTTCCGCCTGAGTACCCTCGGCAGGGTGCTGCCGCTTTTGCATCCCTAATGGGTCTAGCCGACCCGCCGAGGAGGAGTGGCCTTCCTAAGCCTTGAACCAACGATTGAGCACTCAGAATATCTTGAAGCACATGGCATTACGTTGGTCTGCATGCCTTCGACTCCTCTCAATCCTTCCGAGACTTCGCGCCAGGCACATTTATGGCAGACATCGGCTCCATTCACGTGTGAGACTAAGAATGGACCCCCTTGGCCACGGAATTGTCTAGAAATTGGTTAGGAAGGTGTGGGAAGACTTAAGGATCAATGTTGTGAGCTCACCTAGTGCGAGCTACTTTTGGAACTATGGGAAACACTTGATTATACGAGATTGGCTGTGAGCATCGGGCGCGATGGCCCACGTTTAAATCTCAGTCTTTGGGCTAGAACATTGGTTAGGCACTCTGAACGTCATTCAAGAGTTGACCTGCATTTGGTCAACTATGATCCACCTGTGCAGGACTAATAACTGGCCCCCTTGGATCTGCCTAAAAGTGGATCAGAAAGATGCGGAGAGGCTGGGGGACCATGAATCTGCACCTACCTAGTCGAATGAGTGTCGATGCTTCTGACCTCACTGTGGGAGTCAATACTATCTCACAATGAAACTAGGTTTCAAGTTTTTCACCACATTTTTCGGGCGAAAAACTTGAAATATTTGTGCCGTAAAACTTGAAAACAACTATTTTGCAATTTTCACTGAAAAATTTGAATCAAACTATTTTACATTTTTCACCTTGGTTCCAAGTGAGAAATGTGTGAAGAATATCTTGAATTTTTCACTTGTATTTCCCCTGAAAAAAGCGGTGAAAAAACACCTATCTTTTTCAGCACATTTTTCACCAAAAAAAAACACATCAGAATATGATGAAAAATGTATGAAAACCAGGGAATCTGGGATTCAAAATTTTCACCAAGTTTTCTTTCACATTTTTCACACATTTTACACATCTTTTTTCACTGAGAATTCTGGTGAAAAAAGTGTTAAGTTTTTCACCTCTGTTTTCAGGTTGGAACATGAGTGAAAACTTGGTGAAAATTCCGCCATGAAATTTCAAAAATTTTGTTTCAAGTTTTTCACCTTGTTTTCCACTGCAAATTGTGGTGAAGAATGTTTGAATTTTTCAGCACAATTTTTGGCGAAAAACTGCTGAAAAACTAACGACATTTTTCACCGAAAAATGTACTGAAAAACTTGAATCTCTCAACCAGTGTAACAAATGTTCAAATCCTAATCGACAGAGTTCGGTGAATGTCGCGGGTCTGGCCGAGAATCAAAGCATACACATCGCTTCTCAAAGTTCCGCAGACCTTGAGCCCCATGTCGTTTCAGACCGACCGCTTCCGAGTTATCCTCCTCCGATCGCGCGACAAAGACGAGTCCGTCGAGCAGTTCAAGCAGAGGCTCCAGGCACAGATGGTCACGTGGGATGCCGTCCCGACTATACAAGCGCAACCACGTCAACCGTGAAGTGGTGCGTATACTTTCGATCGGCCCGTGTCTGAATTCTTTGACCTACTATCCATCCAATAGTGCTTGACATTGAGCGACGCGAGTGCTAGCAGCTTGGCCGAGACGGCCAACCTCTCCGGAACGCCATCACCGGGTGATGCCCTTATTGTAAGGCTCCAATGAGTCTTACGAAGGCTCCAGTCAACGAGTTACCGGCGAGTAATGATTTGGTGAGTTACAAGGTGGTAATGACCCTAGATATCTACGGTCTAGCTCACGAGACTTCACACAGAGCAGGAAATCCTTTCTCTGAATTGTGAAGTCTCAATCTCTCTGGAAATCCAAGAGAGACTGAGTTTCGACGAGAAACTAAGAATATGCTCGAGATGAGTATCTCAAGCTCTGACAAGTGATTAGCATTGATTTAAACGCTTAAGTAGTTCGCGCCTAGTGCCTTGATCCTTCGGAACTCGGAGAGACTCAACGAGGAGGAGATATTAAGGCCAGGCAAGGCGCTGAGGTCGAGGCGACGAGTGTAGATAGTAGAGATAAGATGATATTATTAGTAAGCTGGCGATTACACGGTACGTCATGTGTGACTGCTTACTCTCCCACGACTACTACAAGATATTCGTACACGTCGAGCGAGCAGAGACTTAAATGGTAAGCATAGGCAAAAGAAAATATACACCCCCTTTGCGTTCCAGACATTCCTTACACTTATCATTCTTGACTATAACAGTAGGGAGGCCTGGGAAGAGGTGCGCGTTTCTCGGTCGTTTTGCTGAAAAGTGCTGTGACTGAAGCACGGATTCAACTTGAAGGTGCTCCATGATCCAGAAGTCAAGAAGATTGGGCGTAGCAGGGGCTCGGAGAAGTTCCAGTTACTTTGTCAGGAAATTATGACTACGTCCCAGAAAGACTAGCAGAGAAGAATTGTTCGGATTAGTCGAGTGCCCATATTGGAGATGCATTTTTTTTTCTAAAAAAAAATGAGTCCGGGAGTTGGAAGAGGATGGCGGGTGCAATATATACATGGAATGAACAAAAACGTCCGGCTGTGGGCTGCCGAGAAATATTGTCAGTCTCTCGCCCTCGAGTATGGAAGCGATCCCGCCGTGGTAATGAAAAGAGGGGGGGGCGCTACCTAAGTAGGGGAAGCCGTGCAGTGATTGACATGATTTTTGGCTCAATTGTGACATGTTGTGTACGGGGAGCGGCGGTGCGCTCGTGGTAGGTGAGAAAGCACGCAAGCAAAATGTATTAGCCAGCTACTGCTTACTTAAAGTTCGACATGGACAGTCTGCTCCGGGATAGAAGGTGTCTCTGGATACACAACCACCACCTCTTCAGTGTCAGAAACCACGGGCACATCGAGAAAAATCTCGGGCGTCTGTTCTGGAAGTGATGCCGTCCCCATTGAGGACGAGCTCGCTAGGACAGACACGGCAGAAGCAGCGCTGGAGGCGACGAGTGTGGTGGTGGTGGACAGTGCCGCCGTAGAGCCCTTCTCCATGCTCAGTAACTGCGCGTCACCGCTGAAGTCTGGGACAAAGCGCGTCCACCAGAAAGCAATGCGCATGCCGCGGTCAAAGAGACGTTGCTTCAGGATGAAGAGTACGACGAGGAAGAAGAAGAGGAGCGCGGCGAAGATGAGTACACGATCCAGCCAGTCTGACTTTTCGAGTGCAGTGATGAGATGCTTGGACGTGTCCATGACGCTGGTGAGGGTGTCATGGGTGCTCGATGTGGATCGCAAAGTCGCTGTCGAATCAGCTGTAAAAGAGGTTGAGCACCGGGTCGATAAAACATATTGGTATGAATACCTACACAACATCTGCGCCGAGAGTACTGAACGCTCGAGCTCGCCTTGCATCAGAGCCATTGTGCGCTGCATAGCATGGGTGACGTCGTCGCTAGCTGCCATAAGTGCGTCGTCGGTAACCTTCTCATTTAGATCTCGTTTCTCTGAAACGGCCGAAGAACTCAGTAGCTCCTCTCGACGCGACCGACTGAGCGAGTCTATGATCCGCTTAGACTCCAGTAGTGCAGCCCGGGCGTCCCTGCGTAAACTGCATGTCGCGTTAGCTTGGGCAAACTGTATGATGACAATGGCGCATGACACACCCTGCGAGGTTCTCGTTGAAGTCGTCGACGATGGCTTTCAATTCTCTCCGATTCTTTGAGCCCTTCTGGTCATCAACGAGAACATCTAATGCCTTGTGAGATCTTGAGGAGAGAACTGCTTCTAACTAGGGAAGAACAGACCTCAATTTGGCGGGCAAACGTGTCAATGTCTTCACGCAGTTCTGCCGCCAAGTTCTGCTGCAAGGAAAGTGGGCCTTGACATGAGCGCAGTCTTGGTATCTGGAATTCTGCTAGGTCTTTTTCATGCCGCTGAGCTGCAGCAACGAGCTGTAGAGTTTCCTCGTCGAATGTGGTCGGTAACGGAGGCATTTGGCAAACAACACCATCAGAACTTGTCTTTCATCCGAGACTTCATCCTACTTCATCTTTGACTCTCACATTGACGCCATGAACAGCCGTCGTCCTCACAAAAGAAGCAGGAAATCGAAGTCAAATGCGGACTCCGCCCTGCCTGCCTCGGCCTACATTTTCAGCCTTCCTTTCGAGCTCATAGCTGAGATCCTCCTGTATACGGCATCCCCGAAGGATGTGCTCGCTGTAGCGCGATGCAGCAAATATCTATGCAACACCCTCCTCCGAGAGGAGTCGGGGTTCATCTGGCGGTCTGTGCGGATGAATTGCACGCCGGTGCCGCTCCCAGATCCTCAAGCAATCAACCTCACCGAATCGGCATTTGCTGCATTGTTATTCGATTATGGCGATTGCGTCGTGAGTAGCACCACCTCAGCCTCCGTGCAGTGACCTTGATACATCTTAGGCGTGCGGGAAAATGACGCTCAATATGTTTTCGTCGTGGTCCCTGAGGGTCCGGTTCTGCAGTCGGCCGGACTGCAGATCCAGTTGGACGAAGACCCATACAGGACGGATAACCAATTATGATATACTTTCCCGGCATACTCGCAAGGCATCGAGATGGATCCCTCTCGCAGAGTCTCCTGCCTGCTTCTCGTCAATCGAGGACCCCCTAAGGACTTGGCCTGATTCAAACCAAATTTATCTCATCGCGGACATGAATGCAGCGCTTGCCGAATATTCTCGGGAGTCCTCCAATGTCGTCGACGAACGTCACAAGCTTGACATCTCCCGTTCTCCGCTGAAAATGTCGTTCTATGTAACTGTGTACAACTGGAAACACAAACGGCAGCTACTAGAACGGGAGGTAAAGACACGAAACGAGAATTTGTGAGAGCTCCTCCTTTGTTCGTAGCAGGTCACTAACTATGTGTATAGCGGTAGAGAGCTTGCGGAAAAGGAAGGCATGTTCATCCTATTCTTTCTGAGTGTTTCAACTGAAGTTGCGCCCCAGGTTATATATATTCGGAACTTCTGAATGGATCCTCGACATACCAAGCCCTACACGCCCACCGGACGAAAAACTTGGAGTTAATTACTCGACTGGGTATGATTATCCTGTCGAACGTTCCCTTTTTCTTATAACTGTACATGCAGATTACGACGTGGTATCCGCCCAAATCGAAGCTGAGATGATATCTATCCAAGAAAAGCGGGAACGAAGCACAAGTGAAGCAACAATCAGAACAAATCGTGCGCACGTAGAGCAACATTACCAACGAATCTTGTCAACATCACACACCAAAGTGTCTCCTTTACCATCGCTGTCCGAATTTCGCGTTATGCCCATACTCGACCTCCTCCAATCACCTTCTGCTTCCGCACCATCGACGAGCAAAGCAAAGAAAGCTCCTGGTGTTGCCCACGAGCTCAAATCGGACACCCTCGTCAACACATTGCTCACCTCAGAATTGGCGCGATGGCGCAAAAGTGCAGAAGCGGTACTGGGAGCAACCCTTGGGGTCCCTGAATGGAAGACTGCTAGAAACAACCGGTTGCATCCAGTCGCGCGGTTGACTGCCAGGTGGAACTGTGGCCAGTGCGGCAAGTTAGCCAGGGCGTACAAGTGGGATGAATGTCTTGACTATGAGGGCGTATGCAAACACGAATGCACAAAGGGCCAGAAGCGGACGAAAGAATCCCTTTGGAAGGCCGACCAATTCGTCAAGGATGAAAAGGTATGTATCTTCTGTCTTGTAACTGAGTCGGGACTGAGCGCGATGCAGGCTGTTAATGTCATGACCAAGCTGGTTAAGCTTTGTGGGATTGACGCGGAAGACCCCGGCTCCTTCAAGGCGCTGGCGGATGTCGGACCCCGAATTTTGTGCCTTTCTTGCCCTGCTGCTATTGTGATGCGGCCTTCCAGCGTCGTAAGCTTGCCTCGTATTAACTCCCCCCCCGCCATCTGACGCTGTTACTACAGCCAGGGCATTCCCATCGACATGACGAGATGGAAATGACCTTGTTAACCCAGGCAGATGCCGACACCATCGTCCTCACCCCCGTCGAGAAGGGCCTGGCTAAGAAACTCATGGGTTATGACGACTACAAGGCCAAACAGGTGCAGAAGACGTGGAAGTACGGGTGTCGGCATTGCCACCAGCATGCGCTGCCGGTTGAGGAGAAGGCGCCCGAGCCTGAGCCTGGGGTAGCCGCCGATAATACAGTGGCGGAGAACACGCAGCAGCAGCCGGAGGGCAAGGCCGAACCTGTCAAGAACGACAAGAACCAGAAGAAACAGCCGAAGAAGTTCGAGTTCAATGGGCTGCGCTCGCATCTCAAAGAAAAGTGGGTCCCTCTATGCTCCTGGTGTTATCATCGTCGACAAACCCTTATTCTACAGACATTCAATTCCTCTCCCAAATGACGAGGATTTCTACCACATTTTGGATGTGGCTGCCGATTCCACCAAGTCTTAGGACCTTTGCATTTGAACCCTTGCTTCTTGTAGTTACTCGTGATAGTGGACTCACACGCTGCGCACCAGTTGCGCACCTCTGTATCGCTGACCTACTTATCGCCGTCCTTCTACATTATCCATTAGCATCTTGCACTAACATCTTATCGATCGAGGACTTAACGTAGAATTCACGTTGAGTTCAAACAGTCGAAGTTCGACTACATATGTACCGGTCAGAGTGTGGAAGACCGAAGCTGTCTAGTACATATGTGCCATTCAAGACTATTATTGGAATCCGCCTGCTCATCTCTTGGCACAACAAGTTTGGACAAGCACAAGCTCGTTGGAGCTCGTTGGATCGTTTCTTCTTTCTATCCTTCTGCGGCCCGTCAGCCAAGCAACCCTAGACTTGATTCTAGAGCAGCCAAAGACCAAGAAAGACGTCGACTCCCGCCGGATCCAGTCATCTTTTCAATTCAGCATCCTTTTTGCATCCCGGTTCTCAGCTCCTATGCATACAACCAGACATCGACGCCTACAATCACCGTTTGGGCATATGCGCTTTCTCCTGGCATCAGTCACGAGAAGCATCCCGTTGCCGCCTCCTCTCCTCTCGTCATCGACTTGCGCTTTCCTTCTCCATCTACTCTGATGCGCCAGGTCATAGGTCCACTCACTCCTCCTCATGGCAGAGAGGGGGCATGCGGGGCGGTCTTGAACGTGATATTTTCCTCTGATCCATCAGAATGGTCAAGGATCTCGCGTGGAAGCGGCGACACACTTGATCAGGTTCTCTCCAAGCTTGTGTAAGAAGCGCCATGTATCCTCGACGGATAAAAGCGCGCCAGGACAACTACGCGGCTTGCCCCTCTTTTAGACTCGTCGCGCAGGCATAATGCGTCTCCCGTGTATCGTGCTCTTGCTGAGCCTTTCTTCGCCGTCATGGGCTGGAGTCACCGTTCAGCTGCCTGGCTTAGTTGTTCCCCCGGCGTATGGTTCCCGTCGTGATGATGCGGAGAAGCTTTTTGTAACCAGCTATAACGCATACAAGTGAGTCCACCACCAGGAACTGGGATGTGCGCATTGACCTTGTAAACAGAGAGTTTGCCTTTGGCCATGACGACTTGTCGCCTGTAAGCGAGAGCTTCTCGGATGGCCGCAGTACGTCCACTGCGCTACCAATGTGTCACCGCCAGTATTGATTCGGTCGACAGATGGCTGGGGAGCCTCTATCGTGGACGCAATGGTGCGTCTCCAGCTTGTTGCCAGCTTGAGCTTTCCGTCTGCATGATTTTAACGCGTTTTTCTATCAGCCCACGATGGTGTGTACATGCAATATCACAGACACTGTTTTTAACTTACTTGAACCGAATGCAGGTCGTCATGGGATTGGAGGTAGCCTGTGATTTAGATTGGTCTTCTATACCTATTTACCAGCATTTTCTTTAGGATATCTTCGAAGAAGCCGTCAACTTTTCCAGCCAAATTGACTTCAGCAAGTCACAAACATCCGACACCGTCAGGTGAGTGGTTTTCGTTTGCGATCCTCTCATCGTATCTCAACAATGGCAGTCTCTTCGAAACGACTATTCGATATGTCGCCGGCCTCCTGTCGTCATATGAATTGAGCGGTGAAAAATACCCCATTCTGGTAACGAAAGCCCAGGAAGTTGCCGATAAGATGGCTTTTGCTTGGGTTGGATCGAACGATATCCCCTACGGCTTCATGGATTTCAGCACCAACACGCCGACAATTAGCACAGTACGCTTAATTGTTCTCTCCTAGGTTTTGCACACTGATCAATCACTGAAGTCCAACATCGCTGAAGCTGGCACACTCTCCTTGGAATGGTGGGCCCTGAGCAAGTATACGAACAATGCCACCTATGGTGACCTGACCGCCAGATCCGTCAAACACATCGCCAACCTCGTGCGTCGCTCCTCTCATTAAAACTGTTTATTAACAAAAGATGTTCCGACCTTAGGCTGCCCCACTGCCAGGTCACTTGTTGTGATTGCTTTGTCGTTTAGTGAACTGACCGCTATACGCAGGTCTGGCCGCCCAGGGCATCGATCCCACCTCGGGTAACTTCGTTGGCGGGTATGTCACCTGGGGAGGCGGGAGTGACTCTTACTTCGAGTACCTCGTCAAATATGCTCGTCTAACCAACACCGACGATCCCATCTTCATGAACACATGGGCGGTGAGAAACCCACTGGTGTTTTATTCTTCTCGCCTAATGGGCTCCTAGACTGCAGTCGATTCCTCTATTAAGACCTTGCTCAAAGTTGGTTGACCTCTTCTTGGAGTTCCTTCCGGCGTTGACTCGCACATAGAACTCCACCGTAGGCAACCATTTGTACCTCGCCGATTTCGACAGCTCTAGCCGGATTCGGCACGTCGGATCGTGAGTAGTCTGCTTGAGGTCCTTCTCTGAGCTTACCCCAGGCATCCAGACACCTGGCATGTTTCCACGCTGGAAACTGGCTCCTCGGTACCTTCCTCTCTCTGCCTAATTGATCCCAGCTCACGACTACGATTAGGTGGAAAACTCTTGGAAAACCAGACCATCATTGATATCGCATTGGAGCTTAACGAGGGCTGCTGGGTATGTCATCTGTCTCCCGTTTCTTCTGGTGTTGACAGTCCACCTCCGTAGAACACTTATGCCAGCACTGCGTGCGTAATGATCCCCTATGCCTTCTATTCGCGCTCACCTGTTTCTACTTCTAGAACGGGGATTGGCCCGGAGGCGTTCGCGTACGTCAGCCCCGACGGTAATTTCACCGGCGGGAACGGAATTTCCGCGTCCCAACTGCAATTCTACAACCAGCACGGATTTTATATCACCTCGTCTCCCTACATTATGCGTCCAGAAGGTATACAGTCTTTTGTTGTTCTGCTCAACACTGCGCTCTAACATCAATCAGTCCTGGAATCCAACTTCCATGCCTGGCGGGTCACCGGTGACACGAAGTATTTAGATCGTGCTGCCGGCGCCATTGATTCTTTCAATAAATTCTTGCCGGCGACTGTTGCGTTCGCTGCCCTCAACGATGTGAATAACGTCAACGGAGGATTGATTGACGACATGCAATCGTTCTGGTTCGCAGAAGTACTAAAGTATTTGTATGTATGCCTACTCTTGGTCTTCGCTATGCGTTCATTGCGCCTCGCAGGTACCTCACATTCGACGACCCAGAGCACATTAGCTTGGACGACTGTAAGTTACCTACCACATACTTACCCCGACTATTCTCACGTAATGCAGACGTCTTTAACACCGAGTGCCAGCCTTTCAAGGCCCCACCCGCCTTGGACTCGTACGCTGGAAAGCTGGTTCCGGCCAAGCCGTTCACTGTACAAGGCGGAGCTCTCCCTGCCATTAGCCCCAACCCGTTCTTGCCGGTGTCCCTCAAGGAGGTCATAAATCCTCAGTAATTGTACATAGGATGCAGGAGGAGACTGTTGGCACGCGTCGATGTCAATTTTGTGGCCAATTCTCAATCAAATATTTATCATTGAATGCCGCGTCTCCGAGTCGCAAACATTACGTAGTGAATATATTATCAGAAATCCAATAGGGTCCTAGACATGAAATAAAAGCTGCTACATAATGATTATGAGGAGTAAAAGGACCGTGAGGACAATAATGAGGATAATGATACACCACCCGCTTCCCTTTTCCTCCGACTGTCTCATAAATTTGCGCATCCGCCGCATGGCATCGCTGAGCTTGGAATCCGTTTGGTCAACGCCACGCTCCAGATCATCAAGCATCCTACGGGGGCCCGTCAGCAGAGCCCAGCCAGATGCAACGGACCTACTCGTTGTGTTCGACGATTTCCTGGCCCATCAATCCGGCTTGTTGTGCCAGAGTACTCAATGTTCCAGCTATTGAGTCCATCGTTCGGTCTTGTTCCCGAATCATCAACTTCAGGAGAGTCAAGCTGCGGAACTAGGGCCACTAACATGCGACGTACCTGCTGCTCCTCTCGCGCCCATGCCTCCTGGTGGTCTTCGGTTGGGGGCACGCGCTCCGGATAGGGCGAATGGGGCCTTGAAGATGGCTGTGGCACGGATGAGGCCACTTCAGCTCTCATGTTCTGGACTTGCAAAGAAGTGCAAATGGTTAATTAACCGCGAACGAAATAATTAAGGAATGGAGGGAAACGCACATCAAGTTCTTTCCGAACGTGAACGACGTATCGTCTCCGCTCTTGGACTTCCATGTCATCGAGGCCGAACATTCTTGCATCAGTGGATTCGACTATTCTGAAGAGTTCCCGTTAAACCTGAACTGAGGTAGTTTGGAGAGGAATGTACTTGACGCTTTCTTCAAGGTCCTCGAGGTCCGCCTCTAGGGAGGCCAGTGTGGCCTTGAGCTGTCCAGTGGAGCCGTTCATACTAGTTACAGCGAGCTGGATATAGCAACTGACCTCGTTTCTTGCCCATACGAGTTCCTCGTTGTCTTCTCGGACGGCCATATTTCGTATCCGGACATAGGATGCCCGGAGTTGAGCAGCAGTTTGGAGGGAGCCTGATATTTCTCGCTGGACGGCATGGTATGGGTCTATGGACATTGCTGTCGTTCGTGGTCGCCGCTGCGCTTAAGGTTGTTGTAGCTTATTGTCGCAGTTGATGCAGAACGCGATCACGTGTTCACACGAACGAGAAAGCTCAAGAGCACTTCCTACTCTTTCCTACTGCTGAACAGATAAATAGTCTGAATAATTAGCCAAAAGTCTTTGGTTAAAATGCTAGCCTAAGGATGGTGCATGTCGGGTTCGTCCGCGGGGACATTGAACGCGACAAATTTAAATGTATATATAATTTATTGACAAAGGAAAGTGGTGGTAAAGTGAAAGTGAGTAAAGGTATACGCAAGTGTTTACTCTTTATTTAGTTTAAATTCACGCGCAAGAGCCACTGTAGTTTGACAGATCAGTGGCAGAAATGGCGGACTTGAAGTCAAGTGTGCTCGTGCGGTCGGCCTCGTTACTGAGGATGGAATCCATATTGAGGGCCCCTAAGCCAATCGAAAGTTAGAATATACGGCGGTGAGAAACGCGTAGCTTACAGTAGTAGTGTCCGTCAACCTTGCTATTGAATTCTAAAAATCGAATTAGGCAAGCATTGCATAATGATGGTCTAACTGACCAAACCAGGCCCATCCAGTAGCAACGAATTTAATCGAACCCGTCCCATAACCAGTGCAAGCCTTGCTGGTGAACTGAGGGGAAAGAAGTGAATAAGGGGGTAGCAAGTGTTGAAAGCATAGACGCACAGATAGACTGCAAGTCTCTCCCTCCTTGGCATCCATCGTAATCGTGGACGTTTGCTGTTGGTTGGTACTAGTAGTGACGCTGCAAAGAGGGCCGACATGGTTCATAAGAACCAGACTAGGAAACGCAACGAGCTTACGCGGAGCTCAGCGTGTTCGTGATTGTGAGAGATGTGCTGAATGTGCTCGTGCTGGAGTGAGAAAAAAATTAGGAGATTGAAGCCATTTCCCTCAAAATGCGTACACATCAACAATGTCCGGAAAACCGATTTTAGCTGAAACGGAGACTCCAAGTGTAAAGTCAGTGGTCTCTGATGGAATTGATGAGCGAGCTAATTCTCAACCATAGAAGCCGGAGAACGCATACTGGTAGTTGTCGTAGTTGTTGAACTATCGGTCCCTGTCTGAGCACTGAGAGTGATTTTCCCTTTAGAGTATCAGGTATGCACTCCATATTTGAGCCATTGAAAACATACCCGTTGTTCCGGCAAGAGTACCAGAGCTTTGCTGGTTCGTTGTGGTGCAGCTCGGATCGCCTGCGCAATACAATCAGACGTGACGGTTAAGAGAGGGGTCTCAACCAACCAGAGAGCGTGACCTCGACTTCGTCGTTCGAGATGCACGCCTGAGCTGGATAGCCGCTTTCCTACGACCAAGCCTAGTGATCAGTTGAAATTTGGTAGCGTAAACAAGACGAACATCGTCGATGTTGGTCGCGAGATTGTACGATCCTTTACCCCAGTTCGACTTGGCCGCAGCTTCAAGGGTATCCCAACCAGGGACTGTTCAGAGGTTTATAAAGGTGAAACTGAGAAATCGGGAACAACCCACGGGCCTTGACGTCGTCAGCGCTGAGAGCAGAGCAAGTCCCGGTATCCCTCTTCCCGCGTTTCGAGGGTTGGGTGGTTCCTTCATCATGGTCAGCCGAGTGAGATGCTACTTGAGACGAGACACAAGCCCACCGATGAAACTGCCGCGCGTGTCAAAGACAGAAACTATGCCAGTCTCAGGGTCGAAAGCGAGCTTGGTAGCATCCCTCGGAACAGAGTCGAATGTGCGAGGAAGGCTCGGGGAGGAAGCAACCAAAAGAGGCGCAACTGCAACAAAAGCAATTAAAGGGGAAAACGCGAACATCGTGGAAAGGAACGGATGGTGGGGGAGAAGTAAAGCTGGAAAATTGAACTCGGAACTGGGATGAGAGAGTTTCTTCTTCCGCCTTTAATATCCGCAAAGGCCAAGCACCTGAAACTACCTGAAACTTCTGAGAAATTGACAACGGTTCACAGTCCAGGAACAAGTATTGGCTTTTGTGGGGTGACCCCTGAAACGCAGCAACAGGGTGCTTTCGAAGATAAGATAAGGCAAATGGTTAGATAAGATGGACAAGATTTTGCTTCCGCATGGGATCGTCTTGGCGGCTAGAGATTAGAATCGATCCCGGCTCAGTAGCCTGGAGCGCAATCCAGATGTTTGGTTAGGAATGGTATGTTGCGCGATAAATCTTCATTTGTGTGGAACCGTGTACTACCACAGCAACGTTACAGTTCGAGCTAATTTCGACTCGCCGCAGCTGTTGGAAACTGTGTCTGTCCAATATGTCGGAGGTTTCCTGCGTTGGTTGAAAATCAAGTATCGTCCGGGCCTTCGCGTAGGTTTTATCATCTGAGGTGGAGTAGAAAGCTATCGTCATAAAGTACCTGAAACATCATACATGCAATTTTGGACTTCGGGAAACTTGAATTTCAAGGTGGAGCATCACTGGCAGTGACAACATACGCGAACCGTAAATTGGAAAAAAAAAAGAACGAGACGAGGAACTCGAAGCCTAGAATTGAGCTGGGCTGGGTTTCTGTGAAATAGACTTGATCCAGGACCGCGTTCAAATTGACGGTTCGAGTCGTTCGACTTCAAGAGGCACTGTCACAAGTGATTGTAACGCGCGCGTGACATGTGTTGTCAAGGCTCCAACCGCAACCTGACCTTGACGTCGACTCAACCGCACTCTCGGACGCAGATTGGTCAAAAAATCGTAGTACTCCGTTCGATATGTCCCATTTTCTGGTGAGATTCTGGTGCAGCTGCACTTTCAACACCTTGAAGCTCGACCATTGCATTCATTGAACTCGCATTGTGTACAAAATACCGGCCTTTCGGACAGGGACTGCTGAAATCAACTGCATATCACATCGTTGCTCAAACGTGCTCGTCAAATTGGAGCACACCCACCACGCTACCGCAGCGGCCATTCGGAATATCTCCGTACCTACGAAACGCAAACGAAATATGCATGTTCGTATAGAAAGAGCCACAACACGTCTTGGTTCTTTCATTCGCTCCTTCTCCCCTTGATTCTATTCGCATTCTCCCCTTTGCGCCATGTTCCAGTTATCCACCCTCGTTGCCCTTCTTGTTGTGGCTCCTGCTTTCGTTGCATCTTCTCCGAATCTTCCCCGGACTTTCGACGGTCTACCCCGGGAGGCTACCAAGCTCGCCTACGACCCGGACACTGGGCTTATTTCTGCCTTTGACAAGCGCGGCGACTTCCTCGGTTCGTGCTGGCTCTCGGTCCATACACACTTATCCGTAGGATGTGCAATACAGGAAACACTCTGCTTATCGGGCGTTACAACAACTTGAATAAAAGGGACACTGGTTCGTGTGTCGACCTCAGCGCGGACGATGTGAAAGCCCGTAAGTTATTGTCACCCTTGAAATTATGCCTTATTCATCCCCGCACGAATAGTACCCGGTTGGGACACCCTTGAGGCACAGGCGAGGACCAACTGGGGCAAAGGCTCTTACAACCTCGCAACAAACATCGACAATGTTCGTTTGCTCTTCGTCTCCGCAGCGTTGCCTGACATTTGCTTTCTATCCAGGAAAACGGGTACCCCGCTGTTGCGTGTGTCTCGGATTCTACTGCTCAAGTCACGCTCTCAGGTGAGGTTACTTCTTCCGTACACGCGGAATCTACTGAGCGTTCATTCGTACAGATACCCCGGACTGTACCACCACGACTCAAACCAGCTCCGGTACTCTTGTAGGCACCAATGGAACGGTCACCCTCACCACCGTCAAAGGCACGGATACTTCTACCACCACTACAACGACGAGTACGTCCAATTGCGAGTGTTTCGAAAGACCTATCTCACACAAGCGCTCCAGAGACGACCGCATTCACTCTTGGTGTCTCGGTAGCCGCGACTGTCGGGTTCCCCGACATCGTTGATACGACGACCACGATCAGCACTTCTTTGACCGTCACGAACACCTTGAGCTCCGCGTACGTTCTCTCTATTCGCATCTATTCCTTTTGCCTTTTAAGCGTCTTCCGCAGAGTCACCACTGGCAGCAATCAGCAGCAAACATCCACGATCACCATGAGCGCGAAGGCTGGCGAAACGTGCACCCTTACTGTAAGCTTTTTTACGCCTAACCTTGTCCAGTTTATTTACTTGTGATTCCTCCAGTTCACCAACAAGGCGTGTACAGGCTCTGGCACGGGGTCTATCGGCTTCGTTGCAACTGGATGGGCTTGGTTCGAGTTCAACAGCAAAGTCGATGGACACTATTACTGTAAGCTTCTCTGCACTCTCGGCCAACCTTTTTTTCATTCATTCGATATCAGGGGCGCTCAACATGGAGTCCGTTCTTGATGCGGCTGACCGCACTAGTTCCCTCGAGTTTAGTGCTGCCATCTCGGCCACCGATCTCGCCAACTACAGCGGGTCATGCGCTTAAACTGTTAAGAAAAAACAATCCCCCTACGCTCATTTACTATGATTTAGTTATTTAACACTTTTCTTGATTATTTATCGTATTTCGACTCTGCCACGAAGGTATCTGTTGGAAGATGCTGAGAAGATGCCGAGACAAAACTCATATTTTCCTGGCCAGCCCGCGATCTGGTTCATGCCGGCTTTCTTCGTGAATGCTGCAAATTTTCCCGGCCTCCAACCGGCCTCTGTTTTATTTACGATTGGTTGGGATGTACATACATTCGGCGTCAGCCGCCGATAATGGATCCAACGCTCTTTGCCTCTGCCCACCACAAACCACACACAGTCTTTTCCCGCCAAAGCTCACATCGCCCCACACTCTCTCCTAGTCCAACATGCGTCACGCTCTCTCCCTCTGTATCATTCTCGGAGCAGTCTCGACCCTCGCCGCCCCAATTACGACTAAGCGTCAAGATTTTACCAACTTGAGCTCGCACACGGCAAATGATCAGATACCCCCAGCCACCAACATGGATATCGTCCTGCCCCCAGTCGCCAAAGTATTCGCGATAATGGCCACCGCGTCCTCTCAGCAGCCTCCGAGTTCGTCGACGACCACTCTGTCAGCCACCAATGCCATCCACTTGGGGCCTGGCCTCGCTGTGTCGCCGACGTTAGAGCGTATAGAGATCTCGCCCAGTCCATCCTCCTCGCCAGAGAGCAGCGACCCCCACCACGAAGCTCCCACACTCGCGCACAGATTCATATTTGCATCCGTCGTCATACTTTCGATGGTAGCGCTCATCCTCGCCATCTACGCCTTCTCCTATCATCACCATCAGCTGCGCGTGAACAGGTCCAATGAAGGAGAAAGTCTCGTGTTTCCGGAAGAGAAAGAGAAAGGCCGCAGCTCCGTCGTCAACATCACCCGCGACTTCCCGCGCAGCAAGTTTTCGGTCACGTCATCCGACTACCCGGTCTCCGTTCGGCCTTCGTCTACAAGCTCAAGCGAATCTGACTCGAGTGCTGATGAAGACTCGGAAAGCGACGCCGAGAGCTACGGGTCGGAACGCGGGCTGATGGACCCGGCACACTTCTTCGCGTTGCGCGCCTCGTCGATGGCTTCACCTCAGCGCCATTCAAGAGGCGAAAGCGCCCCCGTCTTCGGAATCCCGCGGTTCGACGTGCGGAGGGAGCAGAGCAGGCGATCGCGCTCGGTGTCGGGCCCGAGGGAGGAGGAGTGGTCGTGAATCGCGTCCGTCCGTCATTCAAATGTATTTGTATCAGTGTGTATTCAACTTCCTCTTGGACAACGAGGTTCCATTTGGTTTTCGAGTCTCCGCCTGCTTCTGTGACCTATGCATGCCTCATGTCAGCTGCCTGGGCGCGTTTGCTCTTAATATTTGGCCTGTCGTCTACTGGAAGGTTCCACGCCGATTCTGCCGTGCCAACTAAAATCGCCTATTTTGTCCTTAATCGACCTCGACATGCTACTGACTCAAACGGCATACTACGATAGCGTTCTTCCGGTCCTTCCTGGGCTGACCCGAGAGCCCTTAGCATAGCTTTTCGCCTTGCAGTTAACTCGGAACGTAATGCACCTTCTCGATCAGCCTCGCGCACTTTGAGCTGAATTGCTCCTGCTTCTTCTTACTGCTGACCTCAGAGTCGGTCTGCGCCTGCTTGCGTGTTATTTTCATGTCCATTGAAGCGGTACCTCCTCCCACCTACTCGTATAACGGCGACCCCTCGCGTCCCCAGTCTCCTTCGCCGTCTGTACAAAGTCATTCCTCCTTTGCGTCCGTCGCCGATACTCCTATTGGCGACCAACTGCCGCCCGACGCTGGGGACACCGCGTCTGAGCCACCAGAGGCAGGCATAAACCCCGGATTGCCTCTATCCAACCAATATTGCCCCGGGGCATATCCTCTGCCGTTCCCCCAACGGCGCCCCACATCCTCCACCCCAAATGCTGCCGAAGCCCGCATCTCCGCATTCCCAGACCACAAATTACCGCCGCTCTCGCCGCGCCTCCGGCTCTCGAACAGCGGCGCGTCCGCTGGGAGCGCGGCGCAGCCGAAATTGAACCCCACGAACTACGTCTCGGTGTTCCGAAAGACGCACAAACGCGCGTTCTCGCTCGCGCGCTTCAGCGCGTACATCAAGGGCACCTTCGCTGTGAACCCCTTCCTCGACATCCCCGCGCAGCTGCTCTCGCCGCTCCCGCCTGGGGAGACCGCGCGCAAGAACCTGTTGCTCATGGTCGAGAACGGGGGGATCGACGTGGACGTGCACCTCATCGGCGAGCCGTCGCCGGGCGCGAACAACGTGGTCGCGCGCACGGAGCTGCACCTCGAGCTGTGCGGCGCGCCCGACAACTCGTTTCCACTGATCGCGAAAATTGCAAGTGTCTCCGCGCATATTTTCTTGAAGTAAACCTCATTTCCGCGGGAACAGCACACGCCGACGCTCCGCCGCCCGCCCTTCCGGCTGGCGCTCGTGTCCAAGAACGGGTTCCTCTCGCTGCACCTCCCGCCGTCGTTCCACGGGCTGATGACGGTGCGCGTAGGCGCGGGCGATCTCAACAACCACATCACGCTCTCCGCGCCGCTCGGCACGCACGCGACGATCCTCAGCGAGGACAGCACGTCGCGCGCATACTTTATCGGCGCGCTGGGCACGGGCCGGTGGGAGGGTGATCGGGCAGAGATCAGTGTCGAGCGCGGTAGGGTCCGCGTGCAGTTCAGCGGTGCCGGCGAGCGGGACTTGGACGGACTTCGCAGGGTTGGCTGGGAGTTGATGGGAATTTAATGACAATTCTAGCCGAGTGACGTGATAATATTTCTCGCTTTGACCTCGCTTAGTACGACAATTGCTAGAATCCGCTCACTTGCAAGGAAATTTCGCTAGACCTATTAACCCGGATCGTTATGCTAGCATCTTTATTTAACCCGAAGGTCGTCCGCTCTGCAATCTCGTCCACACTGCACGCCAGCCAAATCAAATTTACGAGCACAGAGTGCCGATATCTTCATATCCCCACACGACCCCGAGCGAACCCATAAAATTCACAACCACGAGTATAGACACGTCTATCTAACGAGTGCGTACGAGAATAATGTGTCTAAGTGAATAAATAAATGACATCCGGGACAGAGACGGGTATATAGAGAGAAAGAAAAAGAAATGGGGTTCGGGGCGCGGCGCACATAGTGTCCGGGCGGGTATCGCACTAGGAGTGAAAAGAGAGGCGGAGACAAGAACCTTCTCTACTCCCTGCCTTGCGTCCATCGTCCTCGACGCGATTGATAGTCCCCAGTCTTCATTCACGTAACCTCTTCATGGATTTCCTCGGCCTGGTGGAACGCCAACTCGCATAACAGCACCCATACGCACCGCTGCACCCGCCGCACCTCCGCCCACCGCTTGCGCTCCGTGTCCTCTTGCGCTGCCGGTAGTGCTGCCCGCCGTGCTGCCATCCGCTGCAGGGTGCTCACCGCCTGGGCGCGGGCCGCCTGATCCTCCTCACGCGCGGGACCGGGCGCGTTCTGGAAGAGCGCCAGCCGGATTCGTTCGCGCGCCGCTTTCCATTCGGGTGTTGGGCCGGGGTCGGTGGCGGGCGGTAGATCGGGCGAGTTTTCTTGGGGGTTGGGCGGCAGGTCGGGGACGGGGTCGTGGCGGTCAGGGTGCTCTTGGTGGTCGGGTGGCGGCGGATCGGGGGCCTTCTCTTGTCTACGTTCTGGCGGCGGCGCGACTGCTTCCTCGTGTATGGGCTCGGCCGGCGGATTGGGCGCCTCTTCTTGCCTGTCCTCGGGCTCAGGCACAACCACCTGCTCAAGCTCGGGCGCTACATCTTGCTCTTGCTCTTGCGCGTATCTATTGAACGGCGGCGGAACCAGCAGCAGGCGCAGAAGAGCGAGGACGAAGACGAGAGCGGGGATGAGGACCAGCTTGAAATAGGTCTTGGCCCAAGAAGGGAAGAGGCGAACTTGCGGGGAGGCAGGGCTCAGAGGGTGGATGGCTGACGCACTGGCGTCGACAATGGTAGGCTTGACGGGGCCGGGCTTGACGATGGCGCGCTCGATGTTGACCTTGCCGGTGCCGGTGAAAGGCCTAGTGACGATCTTTCCCAGTAAAAGCAGAAGAAGCCACGACAATCCGCTGTCGGATAGACTGTCGGGCTCGTCGGTGTCGCCGCCGTCTTCCTCAACATCGCCCGCGGGAGGCGGGGGGTCCTCAGGCGCGGGTGCCGCCCCGACCGCGAGGCCGTCTCCGTCGCGAACACCATCTTCGTCCGCAGCATCGTCTTGGGGTGGGTTGTCGTCGCCGTCGCCGCCGTTGGCATCATCGCCGTCTGAATCCCCGTCTTGACCATCGTTGCCGGGAGGGAGGGTTTGAGGAGGGGGAGGGGGTGGTGGGGGCGGCTGACCATCGTCTCTGCGAAGGCATCCTCTTCGACCAGGGGAGCCAGGCGAACGGATCCACTGGTAGGTACCAGCGGCGAGCGAGAAAGAAAGCACAATGCAAATGAAGAAACCGAGAGATTAGATGCCAGGACCTTCTTGTATGCCGACTGTCTTAGTGGGAACGCCAGATACGCGCGAGGGGATGAAGCTCGCGGAGAGCTGGGCTTGAGTGCGGCGGTCGAGGGCCGGAGCGCCACCGAGGATAGAGAGGCCGAAGCCGACGAGGGAGAGGAGAGGGGAAACAAGGGCGGAGAAGGGGGCAAAGGTCTTGAAAGTTGTAAACGACATGATGGTACTAAAGAAAGCCGTAGAGGAGGCGTTCCGAGAAACTTATACCCCAGAAGGAGGCTGACAGAAATTCGAAATCAAGCTGCTTACAATTTGACAAAATTTGAGGAGTTGTGTGATGCAACAAGGGTATATTGCAGCGAAATACGCGAGAACCATGAGAGCATGCAGTACAGAGCCAGCGAATATGAGTAGCAGACAGGTTCTGATGGAAGGGAGATGCCGTGATTGCATCACCCAAACAGGCGCAAGCACCACTTTCTCGCTTTGACCAGCTTGACCGTCCGAAACGGGAATTCGAACCAACACATCGCCAGCACCACATTGAAATCGAACCAATGAAATATCATTAACCTAGTGATAGCAGTAAGTACCAAAAGAACGAACTAGATACTATGCAACCGTAATTTTCGTGTCGGGTATATAGCGCATACAACAAGCAAGGGAAGGGACGCGCGCAGCAAAGCAAGAGGATAACGGTCCGTTCGTCGCCGTCCAAAACAATAAAACACCTCCCTCCCTCCTCTACCCCCGCGCTCCTACTCCTACTCGTCGACGAGGATCAAGTCCGGGGGCGCCCCCGTAATATCGACCTTGCCCTTCTCGTTCATCTCCGCGTCCTTGATGCTCGCGTCGACGCCCGCCGCCTCGCACGCGCGCTGCTCCTCCTCGCCGAGCCCGAGCCGGTCGCGCGGGAACCATACGATGCGCTGCGGCCTTGACGCCGCGGGGTGTGCGAAGCCGTACTCCTCCTCCGACTTGATCCTCGCCGCGCGGCTCCCCGCCTTCGTCCGTTCTGTGAGCCCCTCATACTCCTCGTTCTCGTGCACGCTCGACGCGCCCTTCATCTTGGGCTCGGTCATCTCGTGCGCCTCGGACCCGCCGTTGTTCCTCGTCGCCGCGCGCTCGATCGGCGCCGAGGAGAACGTCTTGTCCGCGAGACTCAGCGGCAGCGCGTGCTGGAGCGGGCCGTACGAGTTGCTGATCAGGCTCTGGAAGAGGAACTGCACGGGGCATCAGTCAGCGCCGTCGTGTCTAGCCAGTCCGGGCGACTCACAGTAAACCCAATAAGCACAACCATCAGCGCGCCCTGCGGCGTCGCCGACGGGTGGTTGTTCTGGTCCTGCGCGAGGAAGAACAGCCCGACCATGCATATCTATAACAACCCTCAATCAGCACTTGCTTCGTGTTGGCGCGCTCTCTTCTGGCTCTTGGGCACTAGAAGAGAACCCAAGAGCCAGAAGAGAAACGGAGAGCGAACCCACCTGCTGGATATACAGTCCGGCAAACACATGCGTGATCGCCTTGGGGAAGAACAGCCCGCCCGTGTCGCTCGACTGCGGCTGCTCAAACTGCCACAGGAAGAGGTATTTGTACAGCTGGTAGAACATGAAGAACGTAAAGCACGCGAGGCCGTTGATGATCGGCGAGATGACCGAGTAGACGAGGGCTGTAAACGCACACGTCAGACGCGGCAGGGAGAGGCGGACGAGCAAGAAGAACACACCAATGACAACAAGCAGCGTAATGCCGGGGAACGTCGTCCCCCACGCGACGCTCCGCGCGCCGTACTTGATCCCGTACACAGACCGCGGCGTGCTCCCCAGGAGGACGAGCTTGACGTAGTACACCACCAGCGGCACGATCTGCAGGAACCCACCCGCGGTCCCCGCGAGGCCTTGCAGGATCGTGTATCTGCGCGTTGACGTCAGCATTTGCACCGAGGGGGAAGAGAAGGAGGACCCACGTAAGGAAGAACGTCGACGCCTGCGGGAGCTTCTGCGACAGCAGCGTCGGGATCGAGCTCGGGTCCTTCAACAACCCGCTCAGCGCCGAAATAATGCCCGCCGAGATCGTCACCACCAAAAACCCGTGCTACCAACTAATTCAGCGCTGCGTCTCTCTGCGAGCAGAGAGAAAAAAGGACACGCACCACAACCATGAACAAGAAGAACCTTGTCATCAAGCTTAGCTCCACCCCCGTGCGCTTTGGAATGCCCTCGAAGATCGCAAACTGGCGCAGCACAATCGGAAGGAGCATCATCAGCACCGCGAGCAGCACGGGCGGGAGGATGCCGCTGATGATGCCCAGGGGGATGGTGGGGATCTTGCAGATCCACGCGAGCCAGGGGGCGGTGGTGCAGAGCGAGTGCACGTTTGAGATGATGCCGACGGCGGCGACGGGAATAGCCCAGAAGATGATGAGGGCGGCGGTGAGGGCGTAGGAGATAACCATCCGGCCCTGGAGAGAGACGCGTTAGACGGAGGGAAAATGCAAGGGAGAGGGGCAGGAGGCACCTTCTTCTCGTACGGGTTCATCCCGAGGTTGGACCAGATGACGTCCTGCGGGGCCACCTCCGTGTACTTTTCAGCTGCACAACCAAAGCAAATCAGCGCGCCGACACTAAAAAATTGAAGAAAAAGACGCGCGTACCCATACGATACGGCTCGTGGTGCAGCAAAATATTCTCCGCCATGTGCGCCGCGATCTGCCGGTTGAACGTGATGAACGCGCTGCTGACCGCGGGGTACGTCTCCTCCCCAGGCCCCTTCTTCCCTTTCTCCCCGCCCTTCTTCCCCTCCTTCGCCCGCTCGACCACCGCCTCCGCGTCCTCGTCGTCCCCCTCGTGCGTCGCGAACCCGTCCTCGTCCTCCTCCGCCGGCGTCTGGCTCGGGTCGCTCATCTCCTTTACCATCGCGCGGCGCCCCTCCTTGAGCAGCTTGTTGCACGCGACGATCTCGCCCCGCGCCCACTCGATCGAGTCGACCTTCTCGCCGAATAGGCCGAGGAATCCGAGCTTGTGTGTCGGCCGCTCCTCGCGCGGGACCTCGGGCACGCCCCCGCGCCCCTCCTCGTCCTTTGCGGGCGTGTTCCCCGCTTTGAGGTGCCGCTTCGCCGCGCCCGAGAGGAGACTCGTCTCGGCGCTCTCGAGCTTCGCGCACGCGGCGAGCCGCCGGTCGTAGATGTCCGGCAGCGTGCGCAGGTTGCGGTTGATCCAGATGCGCTTCACGCCGCCGGGCAGGTCCTTGAACAGCGCGTGGAGCGCCGCGGGCGTGAGATAGCGCGCGGGGATGCCCGTCACGAGCACCGTGTTCGCCTGCACGGTCTTCGCGTGCACCGGGGAGATGAGGAACTGCTGGCGCGTCGACACAAAGTGCGTCATCTCCGCGCGAATGTTGTAGAAGACCCAGCCGGTGAAGACGTACGCGAGCGCGAGGTGCGCCCAGTAGCGCACCTGCTTGTCCGGCTGGATGTTGCCCATGATGAAGAGGTCGAGCTTGGTGTTGACGCCGACATGCGTGTTGATGGAGGTAATTGGGAGGAGGATCGCCCAGGAGAGGACCCAGATGGGGAGGAAGACGCGCGCCATCATGCGCAGGAAGCGCACGAAGAAGTACGCGTCCGCGCCGTTCGCGTGCAAGACCGCTTTGTGATCTGCTTTGTAGACCGCCCATGGCCAGGAGAAGATGGATGCGGAGCCGGTGAGGGGCCCGATGCGTTTTCTGGAGAAAAAGGAGCGTTAGCATTAGCAGCCGAGGATCATCGATGAGGGGGCAAGCGAAGAAGATGAAACAAAAAGTAGTGATGCTGGAGCATGGGCGCGAGTAGGCATGTGAATCGCGGCCAGCACGACTGGGGAGTCGTGTTTGAGGTCTCGGACCCCCGCAGGATGCCCGACACAGTGGGCAGACATATAGGGTGGGTAATATCCGCTGCACCGGAGGTGGGGCCATGGACCCTCGGATGCGCGCGGATGAAGGCGGAACGAAAAAGCGCTCCAATCGTTCGATATGGATGTCCGCAGCTTGAGGGGCACGAGGAATGCACGTCGACCGGTCTGAAAAAATCAAGACGACGACTCACGAGGGAACAGGGACATAAGTTCTGGGTTCGTAAATGGCCTTGAAGCGGGGCCTAATCAGAGTGAAGATTGCGATCTCTGCTCCAAAGACAATTGCGTTGAACACGAGGGCGGTGAGGAAGGTCGAAGTCGACGCCGTCGTTGCGGTCGCCACGGTCGACCTGTAAGACACATCCAGGTCAGCGAGCAGCCCTGGGGACGGGGAGGAGGCAAAAATACTTACATGGCGCGAGATGGTTGAAAGAAGAAACGAGTTGAAGGGAGACGTTTATATCCAGGCTGTAAAAATAGTTCCCGGATGACGTCAAATTGGTATGGGATTTTTTCCCAGACAGGATCCATTTTGGTTCTCCGCCATGACTTCATTCACAAGTCTCCACAGTAGCCGTAAGCCGAAAAAAGTGCCTCGTTCTCTTTGTCTTTGCCCTCGTCTTTCTCGCTTTGCTCGACAAAATCTCCTGCCTACAATTTAATTTCATGATCTCCCACCTCTCGACATCCTGATTTAATCTACCCTTTTTACTTCCGTGACTCACAATGACAACTCTAATTCCACGATGAAAATCCTCTGCCCGGAGTGACCCACCAACGGACGGTGTGCAGGGGTATAGGCCCTGTGGGATCAAATCGACGCAAGCGGTGCCAGATCAGCTGTCAATAACACCGCCTCCTTTATCGAACCCGCTTCTTCCTCATTCGGACGGCCACGTGGCTCGCTTAACGTTATCTTTTTACAAGAAAGCGGCGTCTCAGAAGCGCCCAGGGCGGGATCCGCTCCACAGCCCCGACGCGTTGACGCAAACTGTAATTTCTCCAGATTCTCTGCTCGCAAGCAACCTAGAAGCCTCCAAGCAACCCTGGACATTTCGTATCTCCCCTCTTCGAGCGATAGTCGGAATTCTATTCCATTCCCACCGTCATGCGCTGGCATGACTGTGTCTGACTCCCCGCATTCGATGATTCGCCACCGCCATGGCAAGTGCCGACGTTCGTTCCTTGCACCGACTGCTCCCACGATAATTTTCACACCCGGGTTTCGTGTGCTGCAGCTGCAGCGCAGCGGGGTGCAGTGAGTATGAGTAACTGTGAATTGGGTCGGTGCGTATTTGGGAGCGTGTCGTTAGCGTTGTCCTCGGTTACACCGTACTCTCACCGGCAGCTAAAGTCTACATATTACACAGCAACGAGGGGAATTCGAAGACACTCGGCATTCTCACGCTTACTCAAAATTTATGGGCTTTGCAGCAGGCTGGTGAAGCTAATTATAGCTCCCTGTCCAGTTTTCTGTTCTTCCGTCGGCTCAATTCCCGGCACCCTCTTATCTAGAGAATTTCTGCCTTGTAGTTAAACAAAATCCACATTTTCTGCTGGTCGGACACACAAAATGAAAAAACAAGTACATCCTCGGCTTTGCGATACCCCCCCTACTCCTGCTGCGCTGCGATCGTGACTCCTTGGCAGGCGATGAAATTCACGGGCGCAAGCTTGTGGGCAACCCAGGTGTCTTTAAGCTCTTTGAATGCCGGATCGCGATACAGCTGAATTGATTACAAGGCCTGACTCAGTACTAGTATTGCGCACGGCGACCGAACTGGCCAGCGATTAAACGCGCACCTCCTCCCATCGCTCGATGCTTTCAAAGTCCGCGATAACGATGGCGTCGCACGCGGTGTTACTCCCCGCGAGGCGCGCAGCCTGGACCAAGCTGGCCGGATCGGCAATGGGGAAGCTCTGCAGCGACGCTCAGGCTACTAGCCTCGCAGACGCCAACGCATACGGCACGAAGACATACCACTTCGAGGCTGAGGCGGTTCCGCTGCACCACGGGGACCCTGCCCATCTCGTCCAGCGCGGCGAGGAACGCCTGCCGGAATGCCTCGGGCGATTCGTCGCTGCGCTTAGAGTGGAAGGTGATATAGCGGAAGCGGTTGGTGGTCTGGAGCTGCGACGACATGGTCCGGGGGATCGAAGGTCGGCGCGGGGGTCCCCGAGCCAGGGCCCACGGCTCCATATATATATATATATATATATCACTGACAGTGGCAGGATACTCCAAGAGGTATGCGAAATTCCCCAAAATACACCAACCTCTTGTCTGGACCAATTTTCGCCGCTGAATCCGAATCTGAAGTCCTTTTCTGACTGAACCTCAAAATTGGCTGAGAGAACAGGTAATTTCCTGTTTCTCGCCGAAAAATTCGAGAAAAATCAGAATCGCGGAGCTGGACCCCAAAATACATCAGTATGAGGGGGGTCCCAGACCTCTCCGATGAGTATTCAGGCCGCAGGGGGGACGCCGGAATTAGGTCACGTTCCTTCCTTATTTGGGGATCTGTGTTCGATCGGGAATGATACCTCTTGTGATACTCGCGTACAATCTCCGCGCCGAACATTCGAGATGTCATGTCTTTTTTGGGAGCAGGGGGAGCCCAGCGCGCGGACCACGGTGGTTCAACATTTTTCAGAGATAAATACATAGCACTGTGGTAAGCGAAAAAGCCCTAATTCGTGGTTATGTTGAAGCTCATATGTACGGGGCAGATCATTAAGCTTTATTATTGTCTTATCGCTGCCCGCCGGCTGCTAAATTTGAAGGACGGTTCGCACTGGCAGGCACGTAGCAGCCTTCTCGGCATCCCGATCTTGTGACCAGACGGAAATTAAAGAGATGCATAAGAAAGAAAAGATGGATTGATTTCGTCGCAGCACGCGCAAGTTTTTTTTTAAATGATACATTTTTAGGTCGGGCACTCGAGCCATTAAGGGCTTTCGGCTACTGCTTCTGGGCCGCGGCCGCCATTTCCTCGCAGGTGATGATCTGAACGTCGCGCTGTATCATGCTGTTGAGCTTCATAGCTTCCGGATCGCGCAACACCTAATCGTTCCAGTCCTTTTGCGTCAGGCGAAGCGATGCAGAGAAACGGAAACGCTCGCCTCCTCGTACGCCTCCTTACTCGCGTAGTCCATGATCAGGACCGCATCGCACGAGGACAGCGTTCCCGAGAGGGCGGCGCCCTCAGGCTGGCGCGCGCCACTCGCCGTCAAGCACTAAAGCACAAATTGACCGTGGACGTGAGTCCCGAGGCTCGACGCAAGCGTACACACCACTTCGCGGCTGAGGCGGTTCTTCTGCACGATCGGGAGCGCGTCCCACGCAGCCATCTGCGCCTCGAGCTCCTGCCGGAACTGCGCGGCAGACTCGTCTTTGCGGCGCCAGTACAGGAGGATGTAGCGGAAGCGGTCTTTCTGAAACGACATGGATCGAAGGTCTGTGGATGTTCGCCGCGGCTGCATATATATATATATATGCGTGGATTCGAGTCACCGGATATGTCAAGGTCTGGATTGGAGCTGCATATATCTGCCTCTGGTCACTTGCTGTCTGGTATTCCACCGTGCAGTTTCCGTGCCAGGGTTTGATTCAGGGTTTAGGGCTAAACCAGGGTATTCACAGCGCCGAACATTCCAATTATTTAGCCATTCCAAAGCTCAGAAAAAAATAGCACTCAAGGTTGTGAGCGAATTCTAATTCTCGACTGCCCTGAAGCTGATAGGCAGATCGTTATTATTAAACATAACGGTCCCAGGCTGCCCGAACCACTTCGCAGGGCACGAGTTGTTCTCGATTGGTTCTAGACAGCCCTATCCCGTGGTCAGGCGGAATTTGGGCGGGTGCATGGAAACTCCCGGATTCAAGTGAAAATATTTCTGGGCGTGGTCATAACTTCCTGGCACAAATACGCTGCACGTCGCGCTGCTTTCTCCTGGACTTCATGATTCCCGCGTCGCGCTGCATTTTGGTTGGATTGTTGCGTAAGTACCTGGGGACGAAAGGACCGGGGAACGCTTGCCTCATCATGCCTCCTGCTCGGGTAGTCAATAATCAACATCGTACGACGACGGCGATCCGGAGAGGTTGGGTGTCTCAGCCAGGCTGCCTGGGTCCCCCATCGAACAAAAGACCAGACTTGAGCTCACGGGCGGATGAGAAGAAGAATCGATGCCCACAATTTCGCCGTGGAAGAGGACCCTCTCAGACATGACTGGGGTCGCGCTCATCATGCCCAGGATGTCTCGTTGAAATTCTTCGACGGACTCGTCTTTGAGGCGAGAGTAGAGAACGAAGACGCGGAGGCGGTTGGAACGACATGGGCATTGATAGTCTGAAGTTCGCCAGGCCCGGAGTTGCATATATGGTTGCTTAATTCATTTCGAGTCTTTGGTTATTTTGAAGCCGGCAAGTTCCTCTAATGCGGCCACAGGAAATGCAGAAATCCACGTATCAGGAAATTATGACCACACCTCAGATTGTAAGCAGCATGGAGAGTCGCATTACTGTTTCAAAATCAGTCGCCCGGGGTAAAGATGCAGGTATTTTTGACTTGGAGTAGGACGACGAATTTGATTTTCGTTGAGAACGGTGGGTATGATTTATATCCGCCCGTGATCTTGCAGTAATATTCAATAGTAGTTGACGAATGGAGACTCCAGCAGCTCGATCCGGGCCGTGAACCTGTCGGGAACTCCATACGCATGCAATACCGTCATTATCATGGACTACGAGAGTAGAGAAGCTAGCGAAGAGGTGAGTTTTTCTTGGTGTCATCGTGAGTCCTTGGAGATGTGGTTATTTTTTGACTTGAATCAGAAGGTGTAGGGCGACGAATTTTGAAGTTGCATGGGCACCCTATACCTACTTTGTAGCTAAGAGAAGATCAGAACCACACTAAACCACATGTTAGTGCCATATTGACTTTTCGAAGAGGCCGCATATATAGTGCCGCGCCGGAAATGTAAACCGGCAAGGATTATGTCTTGGATTGATTGAGAAGGATCAGAAACTTGCCGCGGTAACTGCACTGAGAAAGAAAGTGGCCACACATCCTTGGTGCATATTTATGTTGGTCAAGTTCTGCAGAACGTCAAGCCCCATGTCGTTTCAGAAAGACCGCTTCCGTTACATCGTCCTCTACTCGAGAAGCAAGGATGATTCCGCTGAATAGTTTCAGCAAGCCCTCCAGAGCATGCTGAAGGCGTGGGACGCAATACCCATCGTGCAGAAGCATCGCCTCAACCGTGAAGTGGTGTGTATCCCATCCGCCTGCGTTCAGTCTTGTTCTGCAACTTGTTCGATAGTGCTTGCCGATGGCTGACTCGAGCAAGTTGGGTCAGACCTCTCGGGCAGGCGAGCCGAGTGCGAGGCCATATCATCACGGACTATGAAAGTAAGGAAAGATTCGAAGAGGTGAGAGTTTCTGTCTGTCTTTCGTTTCGCCTTGATATTGAAACGAAAATTAAGTAAGGTGTGCTGTGATCCAGCGGTTATCAATATTAACCGTACCTGGAACACCCGTGGGCTTGAACCCGTGAATTCCATGATCTGCGAGGAAGTTATGGCTACGGCACAGAGGTAGTTGGCGGAGACCTACATTGAGAATTCGTGTTAGGTACTAACACTGTTGAATGTGCGAAATGAGAAAGTATTTGTGAATTGACGGGAAGACAGAGCGAAAGATGTGGTCGGCTGCGATTCCGACGTTATCGTGCGCTAGGTATTAGAAAAAAAATCAGCCTCAGGTATGTATTCCGTTAATTTACCGTCGTACAAGGTACGTATGTGTACTTACGGTCACCAGATATCACACCGAAAGATGGGTCAAAGCAAACTGGTCAAGCACAGAGAGCTTAACTAAATACGGGGAGCCCGCGCTAGTAGACCGCACCGGAGCTGCCCATGTCTCACCCCCACGCCGGGGTTGAGCTTAACATCGCAAATGGGAGGGGGAATTAAAATGAGTCTCTGAATCTTAAACTCGATGGACAATACCTGTAGTGGACGACTAGCTGGCGGGTGGCGCCCACTTGTGTTCCGAACGACTAGAAAATCGCATTGAGATAACACAAGGACTGCAAGAAACAAGGACAAGGACGGACATTATATAGATTCCCTAGCACCTCATCCGGCGCCGGCGCAAACGCAAAATTGATGTACACGCACTGTTCCCAGGTCATTATGGTTAATGACTGAGGTGCTTCTGAACAGAGAATGACGCACCAGGGGATCCTGCGGTTTCAACCCCAGCTTCTTCCGCAAATTACGCACCACGACCTCGAATGGCGAAGCTGCTGCGAGCCGGAAGACGTTCTGTTTCAAAACCGGCGTGTTCCCGACGGGCATAAAGCGCAATATTACTGCAGGCGCCGGGGAGTCCGAGCCCTGCTTTATGTGCGTTTTGAGCGCAGCGAAGCCCGCGTCGTTGGCAGGGTTGGTGGGCGGAAACAAGTTTTCGAGTGTCAAGGGATTCATTGAAGTGCCGCTAATGGCGGGTGCCTCCATGGTTCGATTGCTTGGTAACAGTAGATATACCAACGCAAGCCTTGCCCGGAGAGCTAGGAGCTTGAAGTGCTGCAGGCGTGCATGCACAGTACGTTGCTCTGTAACCTTGAAAAGAGTGATGGGTCGAGTGACTCAAAAGGCTGTGCTAATCCTTATCTGAACAAGAGCGCGCCGGGGCGCTTTGCGCTCCGGCACTGGAATCTGAATCATGCGGCTCCATCAAAATTGCTGTCGTGTTATTACGTGTTATTGGTACGTGGTTCCACGTCTTTCAGCATCAAGGACTCGGTGATAGCCTGGCGGAGTTTAAAGCTTTTAAAGGCTTCACACGGACACACGTTATTTTATAACGAGTAGAATAATAGAAGGTGAGGCAAAGTGAGGCCGAGGCTTGAAACAAATCTAATTGCTGTAGTGTGTACTACTTGACGCTAGAATATATAGTTGTGTGCTACATCGTGTGGTGTGGTCGATACAGAATGTCCATTGATCTAATAATGTCCCGAAAAAAAAGAGATGGAAAAAATGTGTCCAAATCAAAGGGCAAACCGCTGCGGCTGCTCCATGAACGGAGTAGCTCCCATCGTAGGGCTCATGCACGGATACGCAGCAGTCGTGCCGCTCCCGTACGTCTCCTTCAGCTTCTTCCAAACATTCTTGAACGTCGATGCACTGCCCTTCTCGTGCACCAGAACAATCGCGGACAAACATCCCGGAGGGAACGCCGAGCTCGACGACGCAGTCCTGTTCATCGAGACGCTGGCCCGGCTCTTGGGCGGAACATCGAAGGGAGAGGTAAGGTTCGGAGACGGGAGGGTCGAATTTAGGTTTGGCGAGAGCGGTGCCGAGTGGTGCTTGTGGGTGTGAGACGCAAAGGACAAGACGTGTGCGGAAGGGGCGGCGGAGAATTCGACCCTGAATCTGACCGGCTTCAACGCCATTCGCGCTCCATCCGTCGTGGCCTCTTCCACCTTGCAGCGCAGAGCCATCCCTGCGGTAAAATCATCATCTGCGCTGCCAGTCCCTTCCGCGAAGCTGAATCCACTTCCTTCGACGATGATCCCAAGCCTCTCGAAGAGTAGACCGACCTCCCGGCGGGTCTTCTCCAGCCCATCAGGAGAGTAGATGACGCCCGTGCCCGGAGAGGGATGGTGGGAATTGTGGCCCTTCCAGCTAAAGAGATTGGAGAACCAGCCTTTGAATTCGCCGACCACAGGTGAGGTTAGGCGGGAAGTGGTGGCGTTGGAGTCGGCGATGGGATGATTGTTCGTAGCCGTGGACAGAGTGATAGGCGATGCGAGAAGGGAAATCGTGGACCGCTTCGGTCTCAGGGGCAAAGCAGTGTCTAGGAAACATTTCGGTTAGAGAACGTTGTCAGAGAAAGGAAGATGAGCTCACGTTTTCCTTTGCGCTCCTTGTCCTTCTTCGCCTTGGAATCTGGGGCACTTTCTGACAGAAAGACGACGTTTCCCATCTCTTTGCCAATCTTGGCATCCACTCCGTCCACACCGAGGCCGACACCCCCTTGATATTCGTCGACCCCAACATAACTCCATCCTTCTTCCGAGACGCTCTGATTCTCCTTATCCTCGCGTGCAGGTCGCGACACAGCCCTATTGGTGTTTCGCCTGTGACCAAACGGAGCCGAAGGAAGAGCTGGAGATGGAGCGGCCTGAGCTTTGACCAACCCGTTGAGTCGTTCCGCAACTGCATCCATCGTCTTCTGTAACTCGGTGTTGGTCGTCCGCGGCGCGGTCAAGAGCGGCAACTCTTCGTTCTCAGTCTCCTCATCATCCGCCGCCTCGAGTTCCTCTGTATCCAGGCCCAGGCCCTCATCGGAACTGAGTTTGAGATTCAGGTTGAGATCCAAGCTCAGATCCAAGTCAAGGTTCATGTCGACGAGTGGGGCAGAGAGCCTGGCAGGGATGGCAATCGGGGCATGGATTGTGGGCTCGTGCGCGGATACAGAGTCGGGTTCGTTGGTGACTAGTACGGGACTAGGCCGAGGAGCGAGATTCGACGTGGCGGCATAGGGCCTAGAGCGCGGAGCAGGAGGCTGTCTCAGGAACTGAGGAGGGGAAACGGCCACACGGGGGACACGGTCTGGTCTATGCGTAGCCAGGCGCGGGTCTTGGGGCAGCGATCGGGCCTGCGACTGCCGGGTGCTTGATTCAGCCTCTCCAGACGAGTAGGTGTACCCTCTGCGTGGAGGCGGCGGTCGCGGCCCGCCCCCGATGCTAAGGGACGACGCTGGCCGCCAGGAGGAACCATTTCTCGGATGCGGTGCAATAACACCCTGGGACTGCTGCGGCTGTTGATGCTTCGAGGAGTGCGGGCGCGGACCTGCAGGAGACGCAGGTCGTTCTCTTGAGGATGCGACTGCCGGCGTCCGAGACATGAGCGGCGGGGCCAAGCCCGAAATTTGGGGGAAAGGAGTAGTCGCAGGACGAGAATGGACAGGGTTCATCAACCGTTGAGAGTTCATCTCGTATTGTTTTGCCCCCGCACTACCATTCAAATCGAGATCCCAACCAAGGTCGAATCGCATACTCTCTATTCCACTGATTGCGCTGGTGTTGTCGTCTGCATTTGCAGTTGCTCCGTCTCGAGCTCGAAGAGAATCGTCGCGGTAACGTCCAAGGAGAAAGTAGAAGGCCTTGGCGTGGACACCTCTTCCTGCGGGTGAGCATAAGTCGCGTTTGATAGACTCGCCATGCGGATCTGCGTGACGTCCCCAAATGATGCGTAGAGAAGAGAAAAGTTCCGGGTCAATCAAAGACGGATGATCGAGTGGGCGAGCGAGGGTGCTCGGAGACGGAGGAAGCGGAGGATTGGGGATGGAACGTGATCTGTCTGTACGGGACTTGGACGTGGAAAGCAGCCACGGGTGGGATAAGATTTCGGGAATCTATTGCGAGTGTTATTAGGAGAATCACGTTTAGTATGGAGCTTACGGTGATTCGGCGAGAGACGTCAACGACGAGCATTCGCGATAAAAGATCCATCGCGAGGGGATCGATCCAATTTGGCATCTCGTACTTGCCGGTCTTGACCTTGGACAGAAGAACCTTCACATTCTTGTCGTCAAACGGGAGTCTACCGGTAAGGAGCGCATAGAGAATGACACCACAACTCCAGATATCTGTAGCGTTTCCTTGATATTTTTCGCCATTGACGATTTCTGGACTAGCATAGTGAGGGGAGCCACAGCTGGTCTCGAGCTGAAGGGAGGGGGGAGCGAACGCAGCCATGCCCCAGTCAGCGATTTTAATGAGAGGTGGCGATAGAGAAGCAATGAGGATATTCTCGGGTTTGAGATCGCGATGGATAATTGAGAAGGTGTGAGCATAGTTGAGACCATAGACAATCTGTTTGAAGTATTCAAGGGCTTCTGAGGAGGGGAGGCGTCCTCGGTTGACGAGAAAGTCGAATAGCTCGCCGCCTTCGACATATTCCAACACGAGGAAAAGCTCCTTTGCGCCCTCGTAGACGTCGTAAATGCGCATGATGTTTGGATGGTTCATGAGCTTCATCATAGTGATCTCTCGGTCTATTCCGAGGCGCTGCTTGTCGGACTTTGCTTGCTGGGTTGCGAGGGAGGCGCGCGAGTTGACAAGAGGGGCCAAGGGAAGGATCTTGACGGCGGCGAGTTTGCCTGTGACCCTGTGCTTCGCGATCTTGACTCGCCCAGAAGCGCCTTTGCCGACACACTCGCCGAGGATCCAAGGACCGATGAACTTGGGATCTGTGGGAAGATCAAAGGCACCGACCCCACCCGCGGCGGCGGTCTCCTTGGCCCAGCGAGTTCCCTGAGGCGCGGTGTACTGGATCGGAGGGGCGCGAGGGGGACTAGAAGATACGTAAGCCATTATATGCGTGTAGTAGATGTACGATGGAGAGAAGATGGAGCAGCCCGACGCCAGCGGGCACAGAGGAGCGAGATGTACGAGGTCAAGCAGTTGGTCTCAATCCAAATTAGGAACTGTGTCACGTGGCACCAAATCCTCTGTCGAAAGAATTTATCGACTCGAAGTTCTGTGTCCCTTGTGGGTGCCCATGTTCACATTCCAGCATGGCTTGCTCATCGGCGCGTATAGATGCGGAGGGCCCCATGGGCCTTGGTCTCCCTCCCCTTTATTCCGGGAGCAAGATCGAGGCTCGACAGGCCGATGTTTTCCTTTTTCTCGCCATCTCCCCATCTCTGGCGCCCGGAGCGATATTTCGGGGCGAGCCCAATGTGTTTTTCCGTCAAGGATCCCGCTTCCATAGACGCAGCGTCACCGGAGGTTGCCTCAGGTGAGGACCGACCCGCTCGACCCGCTCGACTGTGTGCTATCGTTTACACATGTCCACCAGAGGGCACTGCTGCTGGGACACAGGAGGACACGCTAGGTATGTCTACCTTATTTGCTGTACAATGGACAGACTGGAATTCATGGGTACAGATAAATATTCGACCGAGATGTCATCTGGTTTTCGCTCCCCGCCGTTTCCAGATACATTTACTCCCTCGACCGAGATGTCCCCCGGTTTTCGTTTCCCACCCTTTCCGCTGGCTATTGTGGAGGAGAATGCAGCGCCCAAAATTTCCGCTGAGGCCGAGCCTGAAACTTCCACGGACATCTTCGAACCTCCGTCACCCGAATACAAGCGCGTATATGAACGCCTTTCGCAACCCTCTGCCGACATCCTCACCCAAGTCTTTCGATCTCTGCCTGAAATGCTCCCCGAACCAGAGACCGACTCTATGTCCATTTTCGAGGATAAATCACACATCGACTACGCCGCGAGCTCGTTTGCTCCCGCCCTCCCAATCAGCTCGACTCAATCGTTGGAGATTTTGGTCGCTGAGAGAAACTATGAGCAAGCTCTACGTGTACTCGACGAGTTGGTGGAATTTGGCACGGAAATCCCATTTTCGTATTCATACGAAGAGGCAGCCATGTTTGCGATCAAAACCCCAGCCCACACTCAAGCCGAGATAGAGGATCAAGTTCACAGATTCAAGAAGTGGTTTTCACTGATACCGACCGCGAACCAGTCACGTCCCCGCACATTCCGCCGGCTGCGTCGTCGCATCATGTCGACCCCACTCACCTCCCTTCGACTTATCATGGAGTTTGGGCTGATCACGGCGGAGAAGGGATTTGCCAACACCACTCACCACAGCGTCATTCGCGTCGTCGCAATGTATGGCAATCCCGATGTCACCATTCAGTTCATAGACGAACTCCGTCGCCGTAACCGCACTTTCCTAGAGGGGAGTTCGAAGAGCGCCAATGCCGATATCATGGACCGTAAATTACACGTTGACATCGTGGGTGTTGCGGTCAAAGCCCTCGCGAACGCTGGCCACTTTGATCATGCTGTGCAACTCCTTCCTGACCCGCTGGAGACCACTTTCCATCTCACACACTACACCTACAGCCTCCTCATCCGCAAGCTGCGGAAAACCCGAGATGCTCGTTATCTTCCACATCTCAAATTCTTGGAGGAGCATAAATCGGAAGCGCGACTTCGGTCGGTGGGCTTGAAGGAAATGGAGAAGGATAAACTTGCTCTCGCTATTCGATGCCTTGCGAGGATGGGAAAATTCAGCCTTGCCATGCGCCTTCTTCCGCACTTGGAGGCGGCCGAAGCTGCGCTGATAGTACCAACTCTCGACGTTCTTATGGCTAGGCTTCAAGATAGCGGAGAGAATCAATATTCGGCCTATATCGAGCATGTCTCGCAATTTCGGCAAGCTGGGTCCGCCAGCTCTGTGGAGACATCCACGCAGCTTACCCTCGACGTGGAAAAAGACGAATTCGGCTCTGCCACTGAATGGCTCATAAAGGCTTGGTGCCTTGAGGAGGCTGCAGCTCTGGCCCCTGCTCTTCTTGAGGAAAATCAACGCGGAACGACACAGATCTACAATCGCCTGATGTGGAGACTTAAGAGCAACCCGAAGTATTATTCTCATCTGGCGCAAGTCCAACAACTGCGCGCGCAGTGGCACCTAAAATCAGCCAAAAGAAAATCCGCCCGAGCCAAAAGAACGACCGCTGATAATGGAGCTGTATCAGCCGAACAGAACGCACCAGAACATCGGACGGGCGAGGCAACGGATGTCCAAGAGTTACTGGCTAACCAGCCCAACGAGAGCCAGATGCAGACGAGTCCTCATCATCATCCCGTATTTCTCGACCAGAAGGACAGGAATGATACGCCAGCTCCGCCTCCTTCCCCCGAACGAGTGGCAAAATTGCGCGCCAATAGCGAGACAGAAGCAGCCAGACGCATGGAGGACTTCACCGCGGAAGACATTCATCTGGCATCCTCCTTTGTCTCCAGAGCTCCGCAGCGCGTCAGAAACCTGGCCGCGGCCTTGCATACCTTGAAGAAAGGGTTCAGATCCATTTCTCCGTCTCACAGACCTCACCCTCTGACCGTCGTTCGATTCTTTGAGCTTTACCTGGGCTCTGGACGCACGCGTGCGATACCATTGCTTAGGAATTTCGTCCTCAGGGGCACGTTTGGCATCCATTCGTACATTTTTGCGGAAATGGTCTTTCATGAGCGCAGCCGGAACCCCGATCTCGTCATCCAGACTTTCGTCACCCATTTCTACCTCGTCGGCGTTCCCCGCGACGAGCTGCTAAAGCGACTCGATGTGATGGAGCGTGACCCAGAGACGGCGTATATATGGGCGGCGGAGCCGCTGCAGAAGCTGCATCCGAGCCCCGCGGTCGCGGCACTAGTGTGGCGCGCACTGCTCGAGGTCACTAGAGAAGAGCGTGGGCTGACAGATCTCTACGCCAAGCTCCTGAGATTCGGCGACTTGCGCGCCGAGCGGCTGTCTGCTCTGTACCCAGGCGTGCCCCTCCTGCGCCCACCGCCAAGATGGAAGACTGGAGTCGATCCGGCCGCATTTACGCCCTTTGTGCGGCGCATCTGTCAGGCGTTCGGGGCCGAACGCGGTGCGCTCATTTTGAAGGACATGCTTGACCTCGGGATTAAACCGACGATACATCAACTCACGGAGCTCGCGATGGAGTATTCGCGCACCGGGGACGTGGCGAAGACGTTTCGCGTGTTGGATCAGGTTGAGGCTGCGGTGAAAGCTAGGGAGGACGCCAGCGCTGCCAATAAGCTCGCCAGAGCTAAAGCAAAGGCCCGGCCTCACGGCGTGGATCCTGACTCGAACGTTGATGATGAAGTGTCCCCTCGGCGGTCGGCGGTACGCAGTCACCTCATCCCACGGGTGGATCAGGTATTCTACATCGCTATTATCCGTGGCTTCCTCCTCAGCAACCAACTTGCTGCGGCAAAAGAAGTCGAACGGCGTATGCACGAGCGCTATGGGCATGTGGACGGCAATGACCCACATCTGGACGAGCTGTACGAGGACTTAATGACTGCAGAACGCGGCGAGGAAATTCCCTTGCGCTCGGTTCGTGCTCTCCTTTCATATATCCTCCCGTGCTTTGTTGACTGATTCTCCCGCAGCCTTTCACCTCCGTCGCCCACACCCCGGCTTACAGGGCACTGCTTGAAAATGTAATTTCTCTCCTTCCTCTTTCCGTGGTTCGTGGGCTGACCACATCTCCCGCAGCCTCGTCGTCGAGGTTATGCTGGTGTCCTCATCGACCCTGACTTGACGTCTGGCGCCTCTGAGAGCTCCGCCGGTGCTTAGATCAACTGCGAGCGACGCTAGTTTTCCAAGCCCAGACCGGCACTGCGGCGGTCCGCCTCTGGAGCGACTGAAGCGCTTTCCGATCCAGGTTGCCGCGGGCTGTGGCCAACCCTTAGCGGGACAGTGTGCCCAGCAGTGCACGTCGCTTCAGTGTCAGCTGCTATCTACGGGTCCTCGCATTTTCCAAAAGAGTATGGAGGCGACCCACGCCGCGCCAAGCCTGGTACTGCGGGCCTGTCCGAAAAGGCGTTAGGCTGGCAGGTCGTGCGCGCGAATTACTTCTTCCATACCCGCACCTCATCCGTCCATATGAGCTTGCTGTTGTGTAAATTAATAGAATACCTTCAGCGCCTTAGTATTATGGCAGCGGACGGGTTGGCCTCTATGTAGCAGATCGATCGGGATATGATGAGGGCTCGCGAGGATATCAGTGGAGAGCTCAACAAAGTATGTAGACACGAGCTTGTACTATGAGAGCTCGCAAAAAGTATGCATGATATCAATGATGACCCCTGTCAACGAAATATGTGTATGCGGGAAATAACAGCGCACGCTGTGTGTATGTAGTCCATAGCAAGGAGAACGAGATGATGTAATACAGCGCCTAACCTAGATGAATAAATCGTAGAGGGAAAAGAGGGATTGCAAAGGAGTGGTCCATCGGTGCGTGTGCGGGATTGACGCACATTGTAGCGAATAGATACCGAGAGCGAGTCGTCGAAAAATGGGATGTACCGTGAAACAGAGTCAAGCGCGGACGAATATAATACCGGGCACACATACCGCGCGGGGGCGCATTGCTTTTACTTGCGGATGTTGGTGTATGCGGGCGGGAGCTCGACTGTCTCGGGCTCCTCCTCGGCGGGGAGGTTCGCGACGCTCGGGCCCGCGTCCGCGTGCTGGATGATGTTGACGGGGCGCATCTGCCGCATCGGCGCGCTCTTGCGCGTGCTGGTCGACATGCTCGTCGATGGGTCGGGCGTCGCGCTGCGGCTCTCGCTGCTCATGATGCCGCTGATCGGCCGCCCGTCCGCGTCGGTGAGCCCACTCGTGCGGCGGTCGTCCGCGGTGAGCCCGCCGACGGACGAGCGGCCCGCCGTCGGGTCTGGGACCGTGAAGGGCTCGGGCTGGTAGTACTGCGGCAGCTCGTTGCGCGTCGCCCCGCCCTCGTCGCCCTCGTCCGTCGTCAGCAGGTCTGGGCGCTCCTTCCCTGTCTTGTGCAGCCGGCGGCGGCGCATGAAGAAGAGCCCGACGAGGAAAAGAGCAAGCAGGAGGGCGACGCCGCCTATAGTCCCGCCGGCGATGGCGCCGACGTTGGGCGAGCTTTTGCTACGCGAGGGTTAGTTTAGGTTTCGAGTTGAATTGTAATGAGAGATGTACCTGGAGTCGTCGCTGCTCCCGCCGCCGCTTCCACCTCCACTTCCACTACCTGTGGTGCTTGGACTGTTTGCGGCAGTGCCCGTGCCGGTCGAGTACGTGCCGCCTGCAGGGGAGCCTGCCGTTGAACTAGGGCTCGTACTGTTCAAACAGGATCCGTCGTTGCTGCCACTATTCACTATGTAGAGCGTGCTCCCGGCGGTTCCGGTCCCTCGGTTGTCGCCACCGACGAGCAGGAGCGTCGTCATCCCGCGGAGTGGGGGTGTCCACGAGAAGCCCGTGCCTTGCGACGCAACATTCGTAATGGCGCCTTCAGGTATTTCGAACGACTGGCCACCAGGGATGATTCCTTGGAATGTCGGTTGGCTGCAGATATAATCAGAAAGGGAACGAGAAATAGGACTTTCGGCCAAGCTGGGCGACACCAACTCGGGCACGAAAGCCCTTCTCCTGAGAGGAACGACGCACCCTTGTACCGTAGAGCTATCCCACCATATTCGGGTAGGTTCACATTGGGTGATGACGCCGGCGGGAACGATGGAGTAAAAAAATTCGGGCTTGACGTTTTGGGTCGCGTCAAAGCAGCTAGCGTCGCTCGACGTGAGGACCGAGACGCCGACGCTGGTCCCACCTGAACCAAAACCGGTGCTATCACTGAGCTATAACCATTACGTTTGAAATTTGAATCAGATTAGGAAGTGGCGTGTGCGCATACCACTGCAACAAATTGCGAGTCTGCGGGGTAATTGAGCTTAAAGCTGAGGTCTGACGAGGTGCCTGGGAAGGGCTCGTCCTGGATTTTGCGGGCTTCGATGTTGTTTGGAAGGGGAGAGCTTCCGTAAGGAATAACCAGGACTCGATATGGTGGTGAGCCGCCGGAAACGGATATGGAGACGTTGCCGCATTGTGTGGGCTGGGAGGCGAAGCTCCAGGTATACGCGGAGGAGAGAAGGGCGAGGGCGAGGGCGAGGATGGCAGCGTATAGCTTCGCCATGGCGGGGGTTGGTGAGCAGTGGGGCTGAAGCCAACACCCGAAATCAATGACGGCTATATTGGCCGTCATTGTCACACGAGGTCCCAACCTGCCTATCACACATCCAACAGATGGTCCCCAGTTGGTCCCCAGTCCCCGAGACTGCCCGAGTCCCCGCGATTGAGCATTCTGGTCGCCATATGCAGAGGTGCTATTTTCTACCCGCCTTCCCGCCTTTCGTCAGTGGCAGTACCGCTATTCTTGTTCCTATTCCCGCTTGAATCTCACAGCGCGCGTGTTTATCGATTCCAATCACGAACCACGACTTGGACTTGGCTTCAAGTTGGCTTCGATATGAAACCGTTTTCGAGTCGTGCCTAGAGCGATTCACATCCAAATATCGAACTCTAATGCCCGCTGCTATGTGGCTTCCGACTCTGAATCAACTCTGAATCCTTAAACTTGATATCTTAACTGACAACTCGACAAAACTTGAAAGAAGAAAATCTCTCTATCTATCTGCACACCCGCTTCACCTTCCGGACAAAATATCGAAGCCGTCTTCCAGTTCCATTCCCATTCTTGCCCGCGCAACACCATCCTGCGGGTATAGCGCCGCTTGCAGGGACCGCATTTGTCCAGACCCACATAGCTCCGGCCCCCGAGGTGAAGGTCGAGGGGAGATGCTGGGCGGGTGTTTGCGTAGGTGTCCAGAAATCGTGCAAGTGCCAGTGTGGGTCGACCAGAGGGAAAGAAATAACGATGAAAAATGATAAGGAGGGGGAATGGCCTCGGGGGCAGCACCTCCTCGGCGCTCGGCGAGTCCTGGAACATGGAACTCGCAAACAGTACGTCTGCACGCAGCGCATTGGGCGCCGGAGGAAAGAGCAGCGACAGGAGAAACCCCCCTCGCTGAGGTGCTTGGCGCGCGTGGCCGCGGGGGGGCTGGTGTGCGAGAACGGAGTCATGCCGTCGCAGATGGGGCGGCGCTTGCGGCGGCGCATGACAGCGTGGTCGCGCTCGGCGAGGGTTGGGATGTTGATTTATCGCGGTGGACATTTCGCGAAGAAGTGGGACGGGAGGCTTTGTCCTCTTCGACTCGGAATTTCACAGGATGTCGGCGATTAGCCGTCGTGGCCACACGGTCCTGGTGCCCTCCGCGGCTGCTTCAGGTTCATCCGCGAATTGCTGAGGCGTAGATAAGGAAGGTGGGAATCGCTTGCTATCTTTATGTGTTTCTAACTGTGGAGGTTTCTTGGGCTTGATTGGGATCAGACGGGAGTCGGCCCGGAGTCCGGTGGCGGCGCCAACGACTTGAAGTTGAACGAGGAATCGCTAAGGATCGAGCGAGGTGTCTGTCAAGGAGAGCGCCCGTATCACAAACCCGGCCATTGATCACGTCTTCCAGATCTGGTTCTGCTGTTCACAGACAGTTTGCACCCTCGAATTCCGTCTTCTGCGATTGTCTGGCTGCTGGCAGGCCGCGAGGGTTTCAGGCAAGGTTTTAGGGAACAAGAAATTGAAAGCCACAAGGACTACTATGTCTCACCGACTCTCAGGCTGCGGGCCGGGCATCTTCGCGAAGTTCGATTCCAACGCTCTATCCTCGCAGGTGCTTGGCAAGCGCTTTATAGATCATTGAGAACGATTGTCTTCTCAATCGACTCAATTATTATGGCATCTGTCCTCAAGCAACGGCGTGCATGGGACATCGCACCCATAATTGTGGTGATCTGACGCTCAAACTGATCAGCGAAAGGACTAGATTCAGATCCACCGCGGGCAAAGCTGACGCCCGCGCTCGCACGTTAAAGTGCGCTCCTACCTTCCTGCTCACTCGCTCACTAACTCGAATTCTGTTACATCCAGAAGTGTCATTTAGCCGCGATTTGATGCTGAAGACAAGTAACAATTATCCTGCAAGGCAGAGAAGCCCGTAAAACTCCCAATTAACGTCTCCGCCCGCGGTTTTCGAACTACACCGTTGGGGTTATAACCTCGATCTGGGCCCGAATACATACGCCGCCTTCCTCCCAGCGTGGATCATCAAACCAGAAGGACTAGTCCGCACAGTCTCCGTTGACTCCCTTGCGAATAGGGCCCGGAGCGGCGTGCACCCTTTACACCACATTGACGGCAACCCCAAAGCGAACAAAATTGAAGTTCACGTGCACAGGCCGTACTTTTCGTATAAAGGCAGCGGGGAATGGGAGGGAGAGGCCATTGACAACCTTGCCACTCGCACACCACTCATAAAACAAAACCTTTACCATGAAATTCAACCTCCTCTCTACCACGGTGCTCGCATGCTTCACCGCCCTTGTTAGTGGGTCCGCCCTCGACAGTGACAGGGCCAGTGAAATCTGTCAAGGGCCCAGTTGCCAGGCCGGCACCCTCTATTGCGGGGACTCCCTCATTAGCACCTTCCAGGGTGAGTTTCTAACTTGGGCTTCGGGTCGTCATCCCTTGACATTTTCATCCAGGTCAGTACCAGGGTGCCGTGTATCAGGCGGTGTTTGACGCCGGTTGTGTCGTTTGGGATGTGGAAGGCCTGCAATGGACTGGCTGTAGTACCTGTTCCTGTACCGCGTTGGTTTTCGTGCGATATGTAAATCCGGCCATGTATCTCAACCAGTCAGAGTTAGTTCGAGACGCCGGCATGTACTCATTCATTTTCCGTGGCCACCATGCGCCGCCCTTCGTTCGCATCACTCCTCGCACTTCCTCGCACCTACACACACCTCGATGCGGACGGCTCAGGCCACCACCCGAGTCAAGATCGACCGAAGCGACGGATCGCCCATGTGCGCCTTAGCATTAAAAAAAAGAATAGCTATACCCAGCCAGGCTCGGCGATCAAAAAGCTACACGTATTACCTGCTAACAGGTATCATAGATCTAAATAATCCAGCTAAATGGAATCACATTACCGAGAACCCGCAGCGCCTTGTCGAAAAGAGATCCAAAATTGTTATCATGGGTTGCCTGTAGGATCAACGGTCTTTCGCAGCTGCGAAGAGCCGACTTGGCTTCTATGATGTCGATGTGGATGATCCGCGATGTGATTCAAACGCCGACGGTAAGGTGCCGTTCACGTCTCAGAGAAGAAGATGGGACCGGCCAAATAAGTGGTCGCACGTACGTCCACAGCTGAGGATATTCGTAATTTACGAGTTATTTTCTTTTGAGCTTGTTAGAGCCAAGGAAGGGCTTCGCCTTTTTTTCAGGTATCTGGTGGATATAGGGGAGATATGCCGCCGAACTGCTTCTAATATCCTTGAGATTCGGTTAAGTGCTAGTACTGTATAGATAAATTCAAGGACATACTGCTCGAATATAACGAATGAAGGATATCTGGAGATATTAGCACATGGGCCATGTTGTTGATCAACCCCGCCGTCCGGTTCACGACGAAGGCCGCGAGCTTGTCGATTTTACGCATCTTAATCATCTCGCCGATCAGCGTCGAGCAAGAGAACTACATAAACCGAAACTACGCAGCACACACCTCGACTGAAGACGCAGCGATGGGCTGATACGCTTTCATGCCTGCTTCGTTGCACAGAACTTGCGGAGGTCCTCCGCGCTCAGGCTGGCCAAGATTTGGGAGAGGACTTGGGGCTTGAGCTCGGAGGGCACAGTTTCAGTGCGTTTTCGGAAAGGGAGATACGAAGAGATTTCCGGGCAGTGTACATCGTTCTCTCGTTCTCAGGCTGGATGCAAAGCTGCCGAGAACAGCGCGCCTATCTATGTTACTGTTTTCAGGCCACCTGAAGCAGAGTCGTGTTTTCTATGACAAGACAAAGTTCCGGAACATCGTGGAGAATGGAGAGGAGAAAGGGTTTGCCAAAAGCGGTTGCAAAGACTCGGATGAGTGTTGTGGGTGTGTGTTTGTGATTTCGGCCCGGGGCCCGGCGCCGCCCAATCACTCACTCCCTCAGCTACCGCCCTCGACCGAGTTCTGCCCAATTTAGCTCTTAGCTTCACGCATTCGCATTCTAATCAAGTACTTCGTGCTAAACAGTGGCATAGAATTCTCGCATACGTATGCGCTCATACTATGTTAACCACGTCAGAGTCAGCTACTTCCTCTCTCCATGCGCCCATTAACCCGCCAACCGACCCTCGGCAGCGTCCTGAGCTGGTGGTCCGACCCTCCGGGTCCGACAGTCTCCACCCATGCCGCCACGAAGCTCTTGATGAGGCTGACGTATCACCGGCAAGCACGAGCCTTCATCAAGAAGAATAGCGGGGTACCACTTTCCAAAGAGACGTTGGAGATTTATTCAAGCTATCTGGCGTACTTATGCTGTTTGATTCTTCGCTGGAAGTCCCGCTCAATTACTTACTGGCATAGGTTCAAATATGTGTCGCCCAAGACAAAGGCCGCAATTCTGCGGGAGCTGTCCGCGAGAGCAGCATTGACAACCGATGCGCGCACTATGGTGGACTCCCCAGTATTCTATTGTACGAGGAATTGCTTCAGTCATCAGACACAGAGATCAGCAGATGGACGTGCTCGATAGTCGGACACCTACCATACCACTCTTCAACGGCGGTCGACGTTTTAAGGGTAGCAAACCCCTGCTCTCAGCTTATTTCTCTCTGGCGGTGAGTGTCGGCAATTTCCCCTTGAACTAAGTGTTGATGTGGAGCAAGTGACGGGACTGCTGATGTCTCTGCCAGTGCAGCATACGCATTGTATCAGATCAGCGCTACGCCGCAAGGCGCGCAGGCTATTGTGGACGCACAGATGCTAGATTTTATGACTGAGCTGCGCCAATCAGCCAACGGCCTGGCCCAGCAGCGTTGGTTGCTTGATACGTTGACACGTCTGGGCTTCTGGCCAGCCACAGCGTCAGCGGCTTTAGGACAGCTGATGGACCTCTTGCAGTCAGGCTCAATTCATGTGCTAGATCTGGAGCCAGGGATTGATTTTAATTTTTTTCAGAGATGGGAATTTCCCTGACATCGAGGCTGCAATAAATGCGTTGTATCGGATAATTATATTTCATAGAGGCTCACAGACCGCCGTGGACGCAAATATTTACGTGGCCGAACTGCTTCAATCACCAAGCACCGTGGTTCGGAGTGAGGCGTGCGACATGGTGAGACGGTTAGTTTCGGACGAGTTCATAGCGACAGCTATCTTGGCTGCAAATCGCTGTGCCGCCGGGGTGGTGTCTTGTCTACGGTGAAGCTCAGTTGTGAATTGTTGAACGCAGTGTTGAACCTGAACCAGGGATGGAACTCAAGAAGTCGTCGCGAGCACAGTCTGGGCGCTTTATTGTATCTGTACATTCCCTGAGGGAAGGCAGGCTGCTATGAGCGCAAATATGGCAGAGTACCTCGCGGAATTACTTGGATCACCAGTCGTCGAGGTTAAGCGGCAGGCCTGCTACATCGCAAAAGAGTTGGCGAGTGACAAGTCCACTGCCGTAGCCATCTTGGCTGGAGAGCTATGCGCCAAGCTCGAGTCACTTTCACGGCGAGTTCAGATTATTAGTTTTGAACCAAGTGTTGACTCTTTGGAACAGTGATGGCAATTTCGAGTACAGGTTGAGCGTGGTACAGGCGCTGTATTGGATCTGTAAATTGCCTGAGGGCAGGCAAACTGCTGTGAACGCAAATGTAGCAGTCTGCCTCCCAAGACTACTTGGATCTCTAGACGTCGAGGTGCAGAAGCAGACCTGCTGGATCGTGGCAGAGCTGGCAGATGATCAGGCTACAGCTATAGCCGTCTTGGCTGGAGAGCCATGCGTCAGGCTCGTATCACTCTTACGGCTCTTACGGTGAGTCGAGATTATTTGTTTTTGAACCAAGTGTTGATATGGAACAGGGATGACAATTCCGACGTCGTCTTGAGTGCGGCCGACGCGCTGTATTGCATCGCCAGATGGCCCGTTGGTGCACAGGCCGTAGTGGACGCAAAAGCACTAGACCGTGACATTGTGGCTGAGCTGCTTCAAGTAAAACCATGGTGTCGTGACCACCGCCTCCGATCTCGGACAATTGATATCTTGGGACAACTGGCCTGCCATCTGCCCGCGACAGCGGCTGTGAGAGAGCTAGTATCCCTGTTGCGGTATGGTCCAATTATATGCTTCTGAAGTAGGTGCTGATTTGCCAGCAGTGGCGGCCTGATATCCGCTGGGCGTGTAACCGAACTTCTTCATTCGGTCATCAGATCGACCCCCGGCGGCGCGCAGCCTGTGTTGGATGAACTGATTGATTCCTCAACCACCGAGGTTCGGCAATGGACGTGTGAGATGGTGGGAGAGTTAGCGAGCCGTGCGACGGCGGTGCCGGCGGCTGTGCTTCCTATATCTCTTCAGCTAGTTTGCCTCTTGCGGTGAGGTCCTTTCATTTATTCTTGGACGAAGCGCTCACGTGAAATCAGCGACCAAAATTTCGATGTCGTCCGGGGCGCAAGAAAGGTACTCCATACCATCATCAAATCACCTCCAAGTCTGCTCTGGTTAGAATTATCGAAGCCCCCGGAGACATTACGGCCGCAGATTTCATAATGAGATTTACCATCTGCAAATACATTGAGTAATTGAGCAAGAGGACAGTGCTTTGTCAGTGTACAAAAATATTTTTCACCAAATAGTATGTGGTTTATGATCGTGTTGGAATGTCGTAACCTTGTCGTAACCTACTTCAAGAAAGTAGAAACTTGCAGATGGCCCGATGGTGCGCAGGCTGTGGTGGACGCAAATATGTTAGACTTCGCGGCCGAACTGCTTGAATCTTGGGACCACCTCGGACAATTGATATCTTGGGAGGCAGCGCGGGGTCGGGGTACATAGTTCCCGTCCGCCGCTCGCTGCCGCAGTGCGGGGTCTGCCCAGACCACTCCGGGAGGAGGTTCAGCAGCTCCGCATACGTCAAGCGAAGGATACAGTTAAAGGCATGGATGAATGTCGATGCATGCTCGAACCGTTGATGGCAGTTGCCTTTTTCAGGAGCGTCGATCCAGATATCAAGAATCGTGATCGCGTTGAGCTAAAAAAAACCTTCGACCGGCGAAGAGACTAAAATGGAAGAACAACTGCAAATCGGTGGTCGTAAGGGCACAGCGGTGTTGAGGATATTCGTAGTCTACAAATGAGGAGTCAGAGCTGACGGAGAACAGGGAAGGGCGCATATGCCGAAAATATTACAAGCGCTTTATACGAGCGGAGTGGGGGGACCGAGACAAAGGGGAGAAACACACACCTCTAATCCGCCTACACCGATACAGACGAAAGGAAAAAAGGCCCAAAAAATAGTAAAGGGCGGCTGCGCACATATGCCGACGTATTGCATGAATACGCGTGTTGCCCGTATTGCATTAGCTGTATGCAAGTGAGGGGCGGCGGATGGAGTCGAGTCGATTTGAGTCGGGGATTGAATCAAGGTGGAGGTGCAGAAACGGGGGGGTTCTGCCGCTCGCGCGAGTGCCCCCAACGGGCGTGACCAGAATAACAAGATGAACTGTCCGTGCGCGAAGCGGAAATGGATATCGATAAAAGTGCGGAGGGGAAGAGAGAGTGGAACGGGCTCAGGAAAAGAGCGATGGCGGGAGCTCCTCGGGCCTCGGCAAGTTGAGCTCGTGAAAAGGGCGTCCGCGCGGAGGCGCCCCGACGAGTGCGAGGGGTGTGGGGCGACATCGGGTGCCGGGGAGTGAAGAGCAGCGGGAGGGCCGGGGAGGCATACGACCTCGCTGAGGTGCTTCGCCCGTGTGTGCGGGAAGAACGTCACAAGCGCGGTGAAGGGCATGGTGCGCGGGGGTTCGGCACAGTTCGGAGGCGCGCGCCGCGCCGGCTCCGAGCCGTGGGAAGGGTCAACGCGGCATCGTTCATGTCGTCCCAATGAGGAAGGCGTCCCTGTCATCATACGGTAACTTACCAATTGGCCATTTTCGGCATCACAGACAGGCCGGGCCGAGTTTAAATAAGTTGGCGCCTACTTTGCCCCTGGCGATTACAAGTTCTCATTCACTTTTGCGGCTTGGGGCTCTCAGGGATCTAACGAGGAATTCGGAGACGCCCCGATACGTACTCATTGTTGCAAGAACTGGGACCTCTTCCTTCGACTCGGAATCGGCTTTTTCTTGTCCCCGCGCAAGGCGTGTATTTATCCTGTTCATCTGCTCTACGCTTCCGGCCTGTTTCGGTGTGGGACGCTACTTCTCGTAACTTCGTTCGCCGGGCGCTCTTCCGAACGATTCAATGGATGATTCTGGCGCCGGGCTTCTCGTCAGGCCAGGCCAGCCGAGAAGAGGGCCATATACATGTACGTGCGATTTCATACCAGATCTTCGATACTGGAGCCAAATTTTCGGTGTAATAGGAATGCGCCGACGGGGAATCCGAGTCGCATTGACGTCCATATATACTATTCAAGCTGGGTTGCCACGAGGCCGCCATGATCGTCGCACCTCAGGTATGGAAGGTCGCAGCGAAGCCGGGGAATCCACAGGTATGTGAGAGAGGGGCCACTGAAACCTCGCATTGAAGAGGCGGGCTTGCCACACTAAAATAAAAACTCTTCTGAAAACAGCGGTTTCTCCTGCGGTTTCTCTTGGAGGACTGCTGAATGTACACACTGCTTACCCTCCAGCTCGATCTTGCGGGTAGATGTCCTTGGCTGTACAGACCACAGTGAGAAATCTCCTGCAAGAACCCTGGTTCAGCGCTGGACGCGGCAAAACGGCTAGCCAGCGAATCCACCCCGCCCTACAGGCGCGATCGAGTGTCGATTTTGACGTCGGGCCTTGCTCACTCATCATGTCTGTGGTTCTATTTCCTGTGGTTCTATGTATTGTTCCCGTGGCTCTACAAACCTGGAAGGAACAGTACGACGTGGAGCCTCTCCATGGTCCAACAACCAATGCTAATGGGCGGTGCTTGTCAAGTCAAGATGTTCATCAACAAGGATCATTTGGAAATGGATGCAATGTCTCATCGCGCGCACAGCGTGAGTGAGCCTCAGGCTCATCATTTCTGCGACAGTCAGAATTATCGCTTCACATGTTTGTCCTTGTTAGCTCTTGATAATCCAAAGGCAAGGCCCGTTTAACCTCTTTTAATCCGAGTTTTCTTACCTCTGCTTTGATTAAACAATGTCCCGAGCGGACAGCCAGGATCAACGAACCTCAGACACGCTTGTGGATGGAATCTTCCTCCAACAAATACAGGCTTCGCCGACAGGAACGAGTGCACTGGGCACTCAGTATCCATCCGTTACTTTTATTCCCATCGCCCCGCAGATTTTCAATCGATATGACCGCTGCCGTTACATGTAAGGTTCCAACACCTTGTCCAGCAAAAAAATTAACGTTTCGCAGCGAGCGTGTTGCCCATGACTATGTTTTGCACCCCGTTTCTCGCGTCATTCATCGGTATGTGCACAGTGCACCCCACATCACCAGCTCCAATCGTGACCAACTCCAACCCCAGTGACCCCTTGGCCGAGTGGATCCCACACGAGCATCCAGAAGGCGCCCTCTATTTCAGGCACATAGAGAAGGTGAGGGAGCATAACCGCGGAAATGATCCTGAATCTTTCCGCGCAGAATGTGTTCACGGATGTGGACTTGTACGATCCCGCCGCTTTCAGTCATCTCGCCGTCTGTATGGAACAGATTCTACGCAGACCACACGCCGATTCAGTGTTAAGATCGGGCAATGTCGATCTGGTTCTCGACATTCTTACATGTGACAAGGCTCATTTAGAGTGCGCGTATTATTTTGTGGATCACGCCGAACGTCTCGTTTTCTGGATCGACGATTTTCGGATGAGTAAACTGAAGGCCTGGAGGGCAGTACCGGGCATAACTACGGCGACACATGTTAGTAAGTACGTGTCCGCCGGGAGTGCAGATTTCTATACTGATATATTCACTTCCTAGGACTGGGGTTGGAAATAGAATATTGGTACGATCTGTACATACGTTTATAACTTAAAGAAGCTCAATCTCAATGATCCACAGGCAACATGTTGATTACTTTCCGTCAGCACTACCCATTTCGGGCGCAGTTCTCAAGACTTTACGAAGTCTAATCCTGTTTGGCATCACTGGTACATTTTGATTCAATCTTTCCAGGTATAAACTACATTGGATTTTACAGATACGATGACCTCGCTAACCACCACATCTCCTTTTCCCACCGAACATATGTTTCGAATGCTCTCCGTCGTTGAAACCATAACAACGGATATTGAATCGGTGGGACCAACAGAAGTGAATACTGCAACTCTGATGGTCATTGACAAGCCATGGGGGGTCGCGATCGGTATGTGATGTGATCCATCGTACAGCCGAATCACATCCTGAGCCTGTACAGGACGGTTCATGATTGAATTTGGTAGGGAACTATTTTGTACGCACATGTCTATTGCTCACATCTCATGAAGCGCGGACAAAGTTTTACAACTTCAACGGAGAACCCTCTGCCCGGTTAGACAGCACAAACTCGGTGTATGGCCCTATGCCCGAGGCTTCATATCCCTTCATCTTCATTTCACCGTTACTATTCAACTCTCCTCGTTCACATCTCACCAACATCCATACAATGTACAAGGATGGAATCCTCAATTGTATGGGTTGGAAACACTTTATTCGGCATCTGCGCTCGGAATGGCAGGAGACAATCCTCTTTGTACGTGACCAAGTCGTATGGAAAAGGCTGAATATCATTTAAATCAGGGAACTTTGATACTCAATGCCAACGTCGGTTTTTTGGCCATCTCAAGTGGTACTATAGCTTTGGAACCACCAGCCCAAACACTTAGCTACATCTCGGGATTCTTTGGCCTCGGATCCATCATGACCGGTGTGCTCCAATTTCAGGTTGATTTACGGTTTTAATCTTCCTCTAGGTATGTTTCTTTCTCGGCAATATGGGGAGGAGTTTCGGGATGCAGGTTTCTCTCCCAGTGCGGTACGGACCATTAATTACCACATATGTCTTGCTCTCTGACCGAGTACTGCCTAGACTGTATTTTTCGCAAGGCGGAGTGTCATCGGGTTTCAATCCTTGGCAATGTTGTACTCCTTGCCCTATGCCTTTATAATATGGGGGTATGCATTTGATCGGATCTTCATGAAGTATTGTTCTCTGACAGATCTACTCAGGATGATTACCTTTCTGCTTGCGTTTTTCACCATGGCGGTCCAGTCAATCACCGGTGCAAGTCGCTACTTCGTTGTGGCCGTTTTCACTGTGATCTCTATCTCTGCATTCGGACATCTAACTGCCGAAAATGTGATTCGGTTTGCCAGAGGGAAGAAATTTCCTCGGATATTTGCGAGGAGAGTTCGTGACATTTCCGCAGTTTGAATATTGGTGGCTAAACATCTTACCTGAAAAAACAATTGTGCACCGGACTACACTCAAAATGATGCAATGCTCGGTGGATCATCGTCAAAGGTCCCCGTCGGCGTCTATAGAACTACTGTTACTGGAGATCTGGAATGACATGTATTGGCGTGATTTTCCTTCCCAAATCCCTCTCAAAATCCGCCGGGCTCTCAAGTGGGTGAAAAAACGGGCAGGCTATGCAATCTGACAGCTGCCAGTGCTATCAATTTGGCAGAACCACAAGAACCACTTGCCTGGCCGACAGCAGCGGAAAACCCGGCGCCAACATTAATCACTTGATCGTTGAGAAGAGCGCGGGGAAGAAAAAATTGCGCGCTTCCACCAGGGACCGGGCAGTGCGTGCTCAGGCACAGAAAGTCCATGTTCACAAGCTCGTTAAACTTTGCAAGGTTGAGTAGGCGCTTGCCGTGGGCTGCGTCCGCTACATGTGCACTCGGAGAAACAGTGGCTTTCTTGCAAGAGTCGGGCCGAAATGGCTTGACCCCCCTCGAACGTGCGGATCCCGGTAAGAGATTATCTCCAAAGGAGTCCGGGTTCGACGGAACGAGGTCCCTGTGGCGCAGACGAAGACCTGTATTTAGCCTAGATATGAGGCGCCCAGTTGCCGACGGAGTGCCAATTGTATTAGTCCCGTTGTATTTATATCAACGAGAACGATTTCTCCCCATCATCCGCCATCCACAAGCTAGCCCCTCACCCAGACACATCCGCCTTTGTCTGAGCAAAGAACAATGTCCACGAAACCACAGACCACTAGCGAAAGTAATGCCAGCTCCGGCACTGGAGAGCGACCAAACGCGCAACGTGGGCAGTGCCTCGCTCGCGACTGCCTTTGCCAGCAGTTTCAAGAAAGTGTCTTCCTTCCTTACAGCAGCAAAAATCTCGCCGAATCTTGCAGCAAGCCTAGCTGCCATCACCCAGCTAGCATTCACGAGTAAGTCCCCTTCGATTTATGTCCAAATCTGCTAACTTATATTACGCCTTGCAGGCAGCTGTACCCTTGCGAATTCCCCACATGCTCTTGTCCAGACTTTACAGGAGAGACCGTCACATGCAGCGGATGTTCCCACCTGGCAATACAGCATGGAAAAGCGGGTACTAGCACCGGTCCCGCGCACGGCGGCGGGCAGTGACAGTTGTAGCTCAGGAAAATCTGGGGTCAATATGAAGTATTGACTCAGAAGCAGCGAGCATTGTAATTGTACATATTTCTCGAGTCATCAACTTAAAATCATGCTGATTCCATTCAATTTTATTCGGGGACATAGTACATTCATCATTTTTTCATCATAAGCTTGCTTGGGCCTACCGCCCAGAATGATGTGACGCTACTGTATATTTAATTCGAGGGTCTAGATTTATTCAGACTGACACAGACATTCAAGAAGAAGGTCTGCCCCGGCTCCTGAGACCTTAAGCGCGACGCGACGCGTTATGTGGTCGAGTTATGTCTCACGTGACATCCGTCACTGTGCCGCCACTCATCCCGCGCCAACCTCGGGCTGGCAGTTATATGGCGGTGCAAGACATCTAGCCGATGCCCACATTACATTCAGATTCTCCAGAAATATTGTCCTCGGAAAGCAACTTTGTATATATTAAATTTATCAGGACATTCACAGACTCGCTAAGCCCTACAGGGCAGCGTAATCCCGCGCCTCCCTCGCGCAGACACCATGGCGCCTACGCCCCGACTCGATGACTTATCTCGGCTACAGACGGGCGACCGCTCACCGGTGCGCGAGGGGTATTTTTTTTTGGAGGTGTCTGGATGTCTTGAATTCTAGTATTGCAGCTGTGAAGGTGTCAGGACAGTCAGTACGAGTGCATGGCATGAAAGAGAAAGGGGGCGGAGGGGGAGGCGAAGGCGAAGGAGCGGTGGGATGGAGACGAGGGAGGATACAAAGGGGAGGGGGGGGGGGAGGATGATGTACAGGGCGCTGGGGAAGGCGGCGAAGGCGAAACGCGAAAGGTGGAACGGACAAGACGGCAGGGAGGGCGGAAGAGAGGGCGGAGGCGATGAGGGAGGAGAAGGACAGGGCGGGGACGGAAGGATGAAGGAGGGTAAAGGAATGGAAGACAGTGGAAGACAGATTAGGAGGCGGAGGCGGAGGGCGGGCGGAGGACGGAGGTGAATGAAAGGAAGGCGGAAGGGAAGGCGGGGGCGGTGCAGGAGGAAGGTGCAGACAGAAGGGCAAGGTGCAGGTGGAGGCGAAGGGGAAGGAGAAGGTCGGGGGAGGGATGGGAATGTAGAGAGGAAGAAGTCGGTGGAGGCGGGAGAGGCGAGACAATGGACAATGGAGAAGAAGCGAGACAAAGGAAGGGGAAGGGATGAGACAATGGAGGTGGCACTATCAAAGGAGATGTGGAGAGGGTACACAGATGGAAGGTACGCAGAGGGGATGGGGAAAGAACGAAGAGAGAAATACACACCTTTACAAGTACGACACAGACGAAGAAGAAATGAAGCCGAGATAAAGAAAAGCAGGCGCAAAAAAAAAGAGTACAAAGGCAACGCTTATGGGCGTCGTAATAGTACCCATGGTGTTGGGTTGGGTGTATGGAAATGATGAGAGGCGGATCGAGTTGAGTCGGAATGAAGATTGAATTGGAGATGGGGTCGAGTCATAAGGCTTTTTGCCCGGGCGCCCAGAACAAATGTGCAGGTGTGGGGTCGACCAAAGAAATAATAATAAGATAAACTGGGTGCACGCGAGGCGGATGAATAAAAGAAGTGGAGGACAAAAAGTAGGGGCAGGAGCTCTTCTGGGGCTCGGCGAGTTCTGGAACATCTAGTTCGCGAAGAGTGCATGTACAGCAGTATTCATACGGGCGCAACAGCCGGGCGCGGGGTCCTCTAAGGCCAGTCAGAGCAGCGGGAGAGGCAGGGGGCGGGTGGCGGGTTCGACAAGGGTCGAGATCGAGAGTTGCTTGATTGGTAAGCCGATGCTTCTTCCTTCGTACCACCTCGGCGGCGCTGCAGCACTCTGTACGACCACCGGCCCGCGGCAGGCAGCGCGACGACGTCGTGCAACGCAGGCACGAAGCTTTCCACGACTCAAGGGCCTAGCAGGGCATTGATTTGGAGTACATTCATCGGTGCCAAACGTATTACTATTACTGCGTGCCAGTTGCGCATCCCATTACCGACAACCTGACTGTTAAAGGCCATCCGCAAGTGACATTCAGTCTCGCACCGCCGCCATCCATGTACGCCCGCTGTCCGCGCTTTGTGGTGCGGCCAGGAGCGGTGCAGCGCATTTGACGGTGTCCTGCATGGCCTGTATCGTATCGCTGCCGTGAATGCGTGATGTTCCTGCTCCCCGCGCTCTCTGGTGCCGTGACGCTCCTGGGTTTATCCTTCTGCACGACCAGGCGGCGGCTCGTATGTCATGCTCGGTCGCTCTCACGCGTGCTGCCCCCGCCGCCTGCGCTCGGCGCGCGCGTGTAGGCTGCTATTCTCGCGCTACAAGCGCCACGAACGATGGCACACTGTCTCGCTCCCTCAACTGTGCACGCGCGGAAGCAGCGCAGGTGATCCGAGGCCACACGCTCGGATCTAGGTAGTACTACCAAAACACGGCCCGTATATAATCTAACGACTGATAATGAAAGATTTTATGCGTCTAATCGAACTTGGAAGCTCCAGCTTGCACAGAGACTCCAAACTTGAAAGGATTTGCCCACTTCAAAACCCTATGTTTTAAAAATGGCAGTCATAGTGTCGCTGATGCGCCCTTTGCCAGGGCCAACAAGCCCCGCCGGCGACGCGTGGGGCGACAGCAACGGAAGTAGCGAAAGTAACCATGCGGCCCAAACACGGCACAAGCAAAGCTTAAAAACTCGGGTTCAGACGCACAAAACATACACGATTTTACAAAGACTACTAGTAGTATGTACATCGGGGGGGGGGTTATATTATACTCATCAGGTCCACAACATGAACGACGAGTCTACGGAAAGCATACATGTAGTACTGTAAGGGTGGCTATCCTCACAGATATCTGCAAGATGCTAACCGAGCACACACCGATTCCAGGGGTTAGACCATCGGATCAATCGTATCTTCCTTCATATCTCCATCAAAGGGCCATGCTCCCCTTACAGACTTGCGCGAGGTGTTCCTCTCCGACATTCTTGCTCGCGACCACGCTCTTCGCATCGCTTACCCCACTATTTCCCATTACGACTTCCTCCGACGATTGGTCGTGTCTCGGCAGTCGGTAAAGCGTTTCGCGAAGTCTGTCTTCGATGTGATGGACAACTTGAAGTTTGATTCCTGCGTGCGGTACGTGCGGTTTATCCCTGTGGGTTATCATGTACCGGTGTCTTGATCCCTGTGTCCCTTAATCCCGTCTATGGCCTGGTTCCGCGAGAAGTTCTCTTCAAGTTGTAGTTCTATCACACCGGGGTTTTGCATAGATGACTGTAGCATACATTTGGCTTGTGTACTGTATGTAGGTACAGTGCCCGCTTGTTTCCTCAATTGGACCGCTGCGGTACTACAATACCCCCTCATCCTCCTTTGTCCAGAAATACCACCCAGTGATGTAGAAACGTAGTCCGATCGTGGACTTCGTGCCACAATTGTGGCAGTTGAATGGCTGGGTGCCGGAATTCACGATATACCCATGTTTGCCGGTCATAACGTCAACCAGAAACTCTTTGCTGTGAGCTTTGAGTCCCGTTTCCGCGATGTCGAGGAAGGTGAAAGCACGGCCGCAATGGCCGCAAGTTTCTCCCCCCTTCGCAAAGGCTGCAGCGGTTCCGCCCACTGTTCCTGGCGACAGACCGAGCAAATTTGCTAAGTTCTGGACTTCTTCGGCTGGGGTCTCGACGCGTCCGGCTGTGTCCTCAAAGTTGAATGCAGCCACCTTGGCGTCGAACTGTTCCTTGCTGACCACCTTTGTCACGTCAATGCTATGTGATTTACGGGTCAACAATAAGACTAAGGAGGCAAATACCAAAAGGTGGACTCACGTAGCCATATGGGATGTAGCAGAAGGTGACGATGTACGGAATGCGATGGGTGCCGCTGGGGTGCTGCCGACTGGTGGATGTCCGTCAACGGTTATCGAGAGGTGGGCGGTTTCCTCGCCTCTATATGCAGTTCAATGAAAAATACACACCAGAGAAAGAACAACCGCAACGGGTACAGGCGTCTATATGACATTCCAACCGTCATGCTTTCGACCACTCATGTTCGTTTGCACTATCATTAAGATTCATCTGGTTATTTCCAAAGTGTCGGTAGGCGCTCTGGTCAAAGCGCTCGTAGGTGCTGACATATTAAATGGAACTGGGGTGCACCCACAATTCATTCGGCCCTATCTATAAGGGTCATCTGTTCATGTGCAAAGCGCTAGTGGGCACTACTCACATATTAATGGAACGTTCCCTTACCACAACATTCTACTCGGTCCGCAAGTGTTCCATTCACTCGCCGTACTTGAGCGTTAATCATAGGCTGCCATTTCTCATGTTCAACAATTCAGAGGAGACGCATCCCGTCAACATCGGATCCATACACGGATCCAGGCGAGCACGTGTGGCTTTGCCTGGATCTCCAGGACGCTCGGACATCGGCACGGACGAGGCTAAACCATTCTGTTTGGATTCAAAATCCGTACCTGGTCCACGTCTCTCAGCGCCAAAGACTCCATGGTTTTATAAAGGCCTCGGACGAGGAAATTGCACAAGGTCAAAGGTGAGAACGGTCCCAGGCTAAAGAGCGTTGACGAGAAAAATGGATGAGCTGTGGAGAGACCAAAGATGGAAGAATGGCTCTCATCGTGGTTTTCCTGTAGATTGCTGTCTTTCGCAGGGAGCCGACTCCGCTTCTATGATATGGCGTGGATGATCTGCCAATGTGATTCAAAATTACCGCCCAATCCCTAGAAACATAGGTTTACGTCGCTGTTCAAGCGCTCTACAGACCAGAGGACGCCAGCGGCCAAATCGGTGATCGCGCGCACTGGCTGAGGATATTCGTATCTACGAATGATCAGTCGGGTGAGCTAAAAAAAAAGGATGAGCTGTGACGAGACTATAGATGGAAGAATAACTATTATCCTGTAGATTCGACCGTCTTTCGCGGCTGCGGGGAGCCGACCCCGCTTCTATGTATGATATCGGTGCGGATGAGCCGCCAATGTGATCCAAAATCATAGCCGACTCAACCAGAAATATACTGACTGTTAACGTGCAGTTCACGTCGCTGTCCAAGCGCTCCGCGGTAGAGAGGAAGACCCCCGGCGATTGCGCTTTCGAGTCTACGATATCGCGTGGATGATTTGCCAATGTGATTCAAATCACCGCCGACTCAACTAGAAAAATATACTGACCGTTAACGATTCTTCAAGCGCTCCACGGTAGAGGGGAAGACCCCGGATTGGCCGGTGCTCGTGCGCACATCCACAACCGTGCTAAGTAGATTGGTTTTCTACAATGGTGAGCCAAAGTTGAGGGAGAACGGGGAAGTGCACACCGAGAACATCACCAGCGCCTCGTCGACCCCGCGCCCCCACGGCGCACCACGGCTCCACTCAACTCGCTCCTCTGTTTCATTCACCCCTGGCGTTCTGTCGAGAAGAGACCCAAAATTGTTATCCTGGGTTTCTTGTTGAATCGACGGTCTCTCGCAGCTGCAGGGAGCCGACTTGGTTTCTACGATATCGCATGGATGATCTACCAATGTGACTCAAAATCACCGCCGAGTCGACAAAGTGCTTGATTAGGATGCGAATGCGTGAAAGGCGAGGGAGCCTGTGCGGGTCCCAAATTGGGGATGAGTGGGAGGGAGTGATCGGCCGAAATCACAAACACACACCCACAACACTCATCTTTGCAACCGCTTTTGGCAAACCCTTTTCTCCTCCTCCGCAAACTCTGCGCAACGCCGGTATAAGATTATTGCGGCGTCTGCGGTAGAAGCGTGCACTGCTACGGCCTTGGTGCGTTTTAAATTCTCTTTCCGTCGCGCTCGACGCTCATCGGAGACAAGGTCAAGACACATAAGACTGCCAAACTCGCGGGCTACGCCGCGAACGGAGCGGCATTGTTAATCAGTAGCATTTTTAATGTCCCGCTTCCTCCCAACATTCTTCAGTCACTGGAATCCGAGCAGTACTTAAGCGTTTGAATTTCGATACATTCCCAGAACTTGATCGAACCTCTAGGAAATTGGGTATAATTCGGCGGCACATCAAGTCAAATCTGGCACGAAGGCGAGGCTGCTTCTGGACTACAAATTCAAAAGAGAAACCAGCCGTCTGAAGGCGGAATTGGAGAACCATTTGTTCAATCTCGGATGTCCTTCTGTCTCTTTGTCTCGAGCCATACCGACGGGATCTCCAGCTGGAGTTTAACAAAACACTTTCTCCCCACGCATCGCGCAGCGGATGCCATCTGTGAGGCGCCAGTCCTCAAGTTTCTGAAGCCCGTAGTCGGAATTACCGCGTTGATATACGATACAGCGAAGGTGTTTTGTTAAAACTCCAGAGGCATTTCCTTGCCGAGCATACTAGTGTATTAAAAGCAATCGCGAGCTTGGCAAGCGTGCGACCATCGTCACGAAATGTGTAATGGATCGTGCGTCTGCCATGGACCTCGCATCAGCAGGCGCCAATAAGGAAGCGCTCGAGACTCTGAGGCTGCATGTTCTCCCACTTTTAGTCGAGTCGATCGTCTTATTTTCTTATAGTGCGCTCAAGAATATCCAAGCAGAAGCGAAAGTAACACGGCAGAGAACGCTTGGGACGTCGTTTTGGTGGAACGATCAACGGTGCCGACTTGGTGCCGACCCCGAGTGACTTACGCTCAAGTTCCACTTGCATTGCTGTCCCAACTTGGTCCCAACTCCGCACACAATTTCATAAAAAGGTTACAAGTCTTTGTGATCATAATACTACCCGTATGTTCCTCGTTCCTCCTCCTATGGCTAGTACCACAAGTAATCCCTAGTGATGTAGATATATCCTTCTTTGCCACCCGACTTGGTGCCGCAATTGTGGCAATTGAATGCCAGCTGGGTGCCTGAGTTCACGATATACCCATGTTTGCCGGATAAAACGTCAACCAGGAACTCTTTGCTATGAACTTTGATTCCCGATTCCGCTATGTCGAGGAAGGAAAAAGCGCGGCCGCAGTGACCACAGGCTTCTCCCCCCTTCGGAAAGGCTGCAGCGGTTTCGCCCAGTGTTCCTGGTGACATGCCGAGCAAATTCGCCAAGACCTGGGCATCTTCGGCTGGGGTCTCGACGCGTCCGGCTGTGTTCTGCAATTCAGCCGCCTTGGCGTCGAACTGTTCCTTGGTGACCACTTTTGTCGTGTCAATGCTATGCGAGTTGCGGGTCAGCAATAATACTCAGGAGGTAAATTCAAAAAGATGGACTCACGTAGCCATATGGTTTGTAGCAGAAGGCGACAATGTGCAGAATGCGATGGGTGCTGGGGTGCTGCCGACTGGTGTCTGTCGACGGTTATCGAGAGGTGGGCGGTTTCTTCGCTTTTATACGCAGTTCGTACACCAGAGAAAGAACTACCGCAACGGGTACAGGCGTCTATATGACATTCTAACCGTCATGCTTTCGACCACTCATGTTCGTTTGTACTATCGATAAGAGTCATCTGGCCATTTACAAAGCGCTAGGAGGCGCTACTGACATATTAATGGAACCCGGTTGGAACCACCACCGTCATATTGAATGGAACTGGGAATCACCCACTATTCATTCGGCCCTATCGGTACGAGTCATCTGGTCATTTTCAAAGCGCTCGTTGGTGATACCGACATACTGAATGGAACATTACACCATTACCCCAAAATTCTACTCGGTCGGCAAGTGTTCGATTTGCTATACCTGAGCGCTAATCACAAGCTGCGATTTCTCATGTTCAAACGATTCAGAGGAGACACGCCGCGTTAACATCGGGCCCACACACGCGTCCAGGCGAGCAAACGTGGCTTTGTGTGGATCTCCAGAACGCTCGGACGTCGGCATAATACGACGAGGCTAAACCATTCTGTTTGCCATTCAAATTAGTGCCTAGACCCCGTCTCTCGGCGTCAAAGAGTGGGTGGTCGCCTAGCCGTGGTTTAATTATAAGGCATCGGACAGGGGAGATAGAAGGAATTACAGAAGGGTCCAAAGGTGAGCACGGTCCCAGTCTAAAGCGCGTCAAGCTAAAAAAATTGGATCAGCTCTGAAGAGACCAAAGATGGAAGAATAGCGGTAGATCCGACCGTCTTTCACAGCTGCGGGGAGCCGACTTCGCTTCCATTAGTATGGTATCAGCGCGGATGATCTGCCAATGCGATCCAAAATCACCGCCGACTCAGCTAGAAATATACTGACCGCCGCTCACGTCGCTCGCTGTCATATAAGCGCTCTACGGCACAGAGGAGGACCCCGGTTTCGCCGGTGCTCGCACGCACATCCACAGCCGTGCTCAGTATATTGGTCATCTACAACGATGAGCCAAAGTTTAGGGAGAACAGGGACCCGAGAACATCACCAGCGCCATGTCGAGAAGAGACCCAAAATTGTTATCGTGGGTTTCCTGTAGAATCGGCGGTCTCTCTATGCTGCGGGGAGCCGACTTGGCTTCTATGATATCGCGTGGACGATCTACCAATGTGATTCAAAATCACCGCCGACTCAGCTAGAAATATACAGACCGGGAGCATGCGGTTCACGTCGCTGTCCAAGCACTCTACAGAGAAGAAGACGGCACCGTACAAATCGGTGGTTGCACGCACGTTCACAGCTGAGCTGAGGATATCGGTCCGTCTATAATGATGAGCCGAAGCCAAGGGAGAACGGGGAAGACGCACTGACCAGCGCTGTCAAGCGCGGCATTGAGCTGGATGAAGCGATCCTTCCCTTGGTGAATATCCAGAGAGTAAGGCGCCAGCCGGGTTGCGAAAGGAAGGCTAGGACATCCTCGAGAGCACTTAAAGGAAATTTAAGTCGACCTATCTCAAAAAAGTGAAAAACCAACAGCTTCAAAGCGTCAAGCGCATCGTCATCATTGGCTGATGCACCGCTCATGGCAGACGCACGGTGGTCGCGTTTCGTCACGATGCTCGCATGATTAAATTGGCTAGATCGGCGGCGGCGGCGTGATTACTTTGAACCGACTGTTGTCCTCAGTCACGGACATAATAAACGATAAGATTGAGGAAGTACCTTCGCCGTTTCATATATTAACGTTGCCATGCATCGAGGACATACTGCTCGAATATCTCCAAAAACTGAAGGACATCTAAACATGGGCCAAGCTGTTGATCAATCCCGCCGTCCGGTCCACTACGAAGGCCGCGAGCTTGTCGGTTTTATGCGCCTGAATCATCTCGCCGATCAGCCTCGAGGAAATGAAACACACCGGGGCTCCGGCTGCACACACCTCGACTGCAGACGCAGCGACGGGCTGATACGCGTGAACGTTGATGCCTGCTAGTGGCGCAAAATTTGCGGAGGTCCTCCGAGTCCGCGATGGGCAAGGTTAGCGAGAAGGCTTGGTTTGAGTTCGGATGGCCTAGCTCAAGGGGGAGATGAAGGTGGGTTGAGTGCCAGTGGGCATCGCTCTCAGGCTGGATCCAAAGCTGCAGTGATTGGCGCCGCGGCGCGCCTAAACTAACTCATCGCTGATGTCATTTCTGTGCATCCAGTGAGCAGAGTATTTTCAGAGAATTTAGGAGCTCGTATTGGCCCAGCGCTCAGCGCTCAACCTCTAGGCACGAAAGCTTTACCAAACCGTTGCCGAAAGCGGGTTGAGAGGTCAGGTATTTGGCCGCGGCGGGCTTGCCATGCACTGCCACTGCAGATCCCACTCACATCCGGGCGACGTCATGCATCATGTTTCGCCGCATTCACGCACGGCGTTTAGCCCCACTGACCACGGTATGTACTTTCCCCCTCAACTTGGCGGCTCAGTGGACAACCCATGCCTTCACTTCAGACTTCAGGCCACGGTGCTACCTTTCTAAACGCTGGCGGCATAATCTGATTTCGAGATCCTGTCTGGAGTTCATGAGCATCAATTTTCCTCAAAGCTCGAGCACTGACAGCGCCGAGGTACGTTACTATTTCTGCTCGATCTGCAGCAGGCGCGGGTAGTTCGCGCCACAGAACGACACCTCGCGGATCGACTCGTGTACATATGTCCACTTCATTCTACAACATTACAACACGTCAGCACCGCAACCAACCGGCCAACCCCGTCTTGACCCCGTCGCGCTCACCTGGTACACGGCACGCCACGTTTAAATTGGTGTGATCGCGCGCAGAAGGTCTGCCGCACTGTTGATCCCGCTGTACGCCACCCTCTCATCGCCCACGGACGCCGCGCCGTCCCACTGGCGGCGACGACGTGCCACGCCACGATGCCGCACACGGACGCGAAAAATAAAAGGAAGCGAGATTAGCTGGAGATTGGGCTCAAAAAACAGTACAGAGCGGCGCGGCTCAACGTCCATGCATGTCGTAGGCATAGCTTTGTCGTGTTGCCGTTTGGGTCGGTGTATGCATGCAGGGAGCGGCGCATGAAGTTGAGTCGCTGGTAGGGTGAAGTGGAGGGGGCAGAGTCGAAATTGAGACTGAGTTGCCGGGCAAGACTCGGGATTCGAGGGTTGTGCGCGGGTGTCCAGAACAAGTGTGCGTGTGCCGGTTTAGCTTCAAGTAAAATAGCCTGTGCCGAGTGAATATAAGATAAGAATGAGATGAGGAGACGGACTTGGGCAAAAAAGCGGGCGCGAAAGCTCTTCGGAGCTCGGCCAGTTCTGGAACATGCAACTCCGCGAACAGGCGCCGGGTGAAGAGCAGCAGGGGAAACACGCCCTCGCTGAGGTGTTTTGCCCGGCATGCGGTGACGGCGGGGCAGCGGTTCTGCCTTGTGTTCCCCCGGTCTCCACTTGGGGTGCACGGGAGCGCGGTGCACGCGGGTGGCGGGGTTGGGGTCGCAGGGGGCGAGGGTAGTTGCGCACTGGGGCGGGGCACGCTGCGACACTCTGTATGATCACCAGCCCGCGGCAGACAGCGGCGGCGCGAAGCTTTCCACGAGTCCAGAACATAGCAAGGGGTTAGTTCGGAGTACATTCATCGGCGAACGTACTAGTGCATACCATACCACCGTTAAGGCCATCTGCAAGTGACATTCAGTGTCTCGTGTCTCGCCCTGCAAGTGGCCACCATGTACGCCCGCTGTGCGCACTTCATTGTGGGTCCAGGAGCGGTGCAACGCGCGTTTTTCGGTGCCCTGCGCTTCCTGTATCGCACCGCCGCTGTGGACGCGTCGACGGAAGAGGGTGTGCTAATCCACGTGATGTCGAGCGAAATGCCGATGTTAAGACCGGAACAAACCGGAATACTGAACGACCAACGGCGGAAGACGGCGGACTGGAACTACTCAAAGAATTACTTGGAACATAGCGACCAACGGTGCAGACCCCGGGCCCGAGTGACTGCGGATATATAAACAAATTAACCGGAGAAGTTCAAGAGAAGTTGTATCAAAGTTGTATTGCTGTCCCAACTAAAATCTCGGGTTAAGATCAATAGACACAATTTCATAAAGAGGACGAGCTACTAGTACAGAGAGAGAGAGATATTCGGTTAACGGCGCAAGCTATCCTAAAGTAGCTAAGATGCCGTTTCATTCGTAATTGCACAAATAAAACATCAAGAAGTAGAAATAATCTTCTTTACCGCCGGACTTCGTGCCACAATTGTGGCAATTGAATGGCTGAGCGCCCGAGTTCACGATATAGCCATGCTTGCCGGTCATAACGTCAACCAGGAACTCTTTGCTGTGAGCTTTGAGTCCCGTTTCCGCTATGTCGAGGAAGGAGAAAGCACGGCCGCACTGATCGCAGGCTTCTCCACCCTTCGAAAAGGCTGCAACGGTTTCGCCCAGTGTTCCTGGCGAAACACCGAGCAAATTCGCCAAGATCTGGACCTCTTCGACTGGGGTCTCGACGCGTCCGGCTGTGTTCTGAAAATTTAATGCAGCCACCTTGGCGTCGAACTCTTCCTTGCTGACCACCTTTGTCGCGTCAATCCTATGTGAGTTACGCGTCAGCATCACGACTAAGGAGGTAAAACCCAAAAGATGGACTCACGTAGCCATCTGAATGGGCAGAATGCAAAGGGTGCTGCTGGGGTGCTGTCGACTGGTGAATGTCCGTCGACGGTTATCGAAAGGTGGGTCGTTTCCTCGCCTTTGTATGGAAAATATGCACCTGAGAACCGCAAAGAGTACAGGGCGTCTACTATATACCATTCCAACTGCCATACTTTTAACCAGTCATGTTCGTTTGCACTACTTATCAGTAAAGTCATCTGGCAATTTCCAAAGCGCCAGTAGGCGCCAAGAGCCATCTGCAAAGCACTAGGAGATGTTAGTGACATATTGAATGAAAACATCACTGCCATACTGAATGGAACTGGTAATCGCCCACTATTCTTTCGGCCCTATCGGTACGAGTCAGCTGGTCATTTTCAAAGCGCTCGTTGGTGATACCGACATACTGAATGGCATTACAACATTACCCCAAAATTCTACTCGGTCCGCAAGTGTTCGATTTCGCTGTACCTGAGCGCTAATCACAGGCTGCGATTTCTCATCAAACGATTCAAAGGAGACACGTCGGGTTAACATCGGGTCCACACACGCGTCCAGGCGAGCAAACGTGGCTTTGCTTGGATCTCCAGAACGCTCGGACGTCGGCACAATGCGACGAGGCTAAACCATTCTGTTTGCCATTCAAATTAGTGCCTAGACCCCGTCTCTCGGCGTGTCTCGCGGTGCCAAAGAGTCGGTGATTGCCTAGCCATGGTTTAATTATAAGGCTTCGGACAGGGGAGATAGAAGGAATTACAGAAGGGTCCAAAGGTGAGCACGGTTCCAGTCTAAAGCGCGTCAAGCTAAAAAAAATGGATCAGCTACCAAAGATGGAAGAATAGCGGTAGATCCGACCGTCTTTCACAGCTGCGGGGAGCCGACTTCGCTTCCATTAGTATGGTATCGGTGCAGATAATCTGCCAATGCGATTAAAAATCACCGCCGACTCAGCTAGAAATATACTGAACGTTAACCTGCGGTTCATATGAGCGCTCGACGGTACAGAGGAAAACCCCGGTTTGGCCGGTGCTCGCACGTACATCCACATGCTGATTATACTGGTCGTCTGCAATGATGAGCCAAAGCTCAGGGAGAACGGGAAGGTGCACACCGAGAGGATCACCAGCGCCTTGTCGACCCCGCGCCCCCACGGCGCACCACGGCTCCACTCATCTCTCCTCCGCTTCCTTCGCCCCTGGCGTTCTGTCGAGAAGAACCCAAAATTGTTATCATGGTTTTCCTGTCGAATCGACGGTCTTCCGCATTTGCGGGAAGCTCACCTGGCTTCTATGATATCGCGTGGATGATCTACCAATGTGACTCAAAATCACCGCCGACTCAGCTAGAAATATACAGACCGGTAGCATGCGGTTCACGTCGCTGTCCAAGCGCTCTACAGAGAAGATGGCACCGGCCAAATCGGTGGTCGCACGCACGTTCACAGCTGAGCTGAAAATATCGGTCCGCCTACAATGATGAGCCAAAGTTAAGGGAGAACAGGGAAGGACGCACCGACCATCGCAAGCGCGTCCTCGAGCGCGTTAATGAGTTGTGTGAAGCGATCCTTCTCCTGGTGGGGGATTATCCAGAGAGTAAGGCGCCGGCGGGGTTGTGAAAGGAAGGCCAAGAATATCCTCGAGAGCATCAAAGGAAATATAAGTCGACCGATCTCAACAAAAAAAAAGCGAAAAAGCAATAGCTTCAAAGCCTCGAGTGCATCGTCATCATCGGCTGACGCGCCGTTCACGAAAGCTGCACGGTCGCGATACACTTCGTCACGATGCTCGCATGCTTGGCGGCGTGATTGCTTTGCACGGACTATTGTCCTTGGTCAGGAACAAAAAGGAACTACAAACTACAAGCTTACCTTCCCCGTTTCATATTAACGCTGCGATCCAGTTCATGAAAACGAGTTCCTGGACGTATTCGATGTGTGATTTATCCGTCGACGGAGAAGTTATCCCGGCAATCGCGAGCTAGAGGAGATGGCCGCAGTATGACTCGAAACTGCAAAGCAGAAGTACGCATAAGCTCGTACAAATGCTTCCCCAATTCTACCTCGAGGTGACATTTTTCTCTTTTGAAACCCAGGAATAGCTTCGCCTTGTGAAGAAACTGGTAGATATGCAGCCGAATTACGTTTAATATCCTGGAAGTTTGGTTAAGTGTTGATATTGTATCGAGAAATTCAAGCGCATACTGCTCGAATATCTCCAAAAACTGAAGGATATCTAGAGATATTGGCACTGGCCATGCTGAGCCACGACGAAGGCCGCGAGCTTGTCGGTCTTAATCTTCGCGCCGATCTGCGTCGAGCGCGCGGACAAGAGAGCGAAACGCGCCGAAGCTGCGGCAGTACACACCTCGACTGTAGACGCAGCGATGGGCTGATACGCATTCCTGTCTGGTTTCGTTGTGCAGAGGTTGCGGAGGTCCTCCGCGCTGGCCAAGGTTTGGGAGAGCACTTTAGACTTGAGCTTGGAGGGTATAGTTGAGAGGAGAGACGGAGGTGGGTCGAGTGCCAGTGGACATCGCTGTCAGGCTGGATCCAAAGCTGTTGAGATTGGCGCCGCGGCGCGCCTAAACCAACCCATTGCTGCTCTTATCTCTGTGCATCCAATGAGAACAGGATGTAGGAGCTCGTATTGGCCCAGCGCCCAGCGCCCAGCCTCGAAGCACGAGAGCTTGCCGAAAACGGTTTGCGAAGAGTTGGCTGCGCTTGCCATGCACTGCCACCGTAGATCCTTCTCTTCTCTGTCACGGTGTGAGGCGTATGTTTCGCCACATCCTCCACGCATTCACGGCATCAGACCCTCTGGCTACGTCAACATATTGGTTCCGAATGAACAACCCACGCCTTCACTTCACCCTTCTCGACGGCTGCATTCCGATTCCAAGAGATCTTATCTGGGCGTCTTCAAGGTGAAGTTCACGAGATAATTAAATTACTCCTCTTTCCTCTTCGCCGTCAAACAGGCTACCATTTCCAGCAGTGGGCGCTGCTGACAGCCGGCTTAGTTTAAATGAGCAATAGGCCGCAGGGCGTCGTCAGCGCTGGGGTGGGCCTTGCGGGGCATGAGAGAGAGAGAGAGGGTGTTGGCCGAAAGACAGGGGCGGGGCCGAAGTCTTCTTCAACCACTATACCTATGGGCTTCTGCATTTTCGCTGCATTTATTATTTAAGAAATTTGGCGGGCGTGGCAGTACAGTATACTTGGCTGTATTTGTCCCTGCTTGAATCGCACCGCACTGTTCAACCCAACCAGTGCATATGGATTCCCCAAAACGCGCCGGCTCGCCCTCCCCCGGCGCATCCGATGCCAAAAGGATGCGCATGAGTGTCTCCGAGCAGGACGAGGGCGCTTACCCCGTCGACCCCGACACCGCCCTTGGAAAACGCAGCGAACTCGACCCACTCACCTCCACTGACCTCGCCAACCTCCAATCCGAGGAGTGGGCCACACGTCCAGAGAACGGGGGCCGCGTCAGAGTCCTCAAAACCGATGCCGAGGACGACGACGGAGGGGATGTCTCCATGGGCGACGGTGCAGACGATGAGGGCGACTCAGCTGACGAAAATGACGACGAAGACCCTGCGCAGCTCGAGGCAACCCGTCTGCGCCTCGAAGACCAGGCGCGCAAGTATCTCGCCGCGCAGACCCACGAAGTCATCATCCCCTCCTACTCCGCCTGGTTCGACATGTCCAAAATCCATCCCATCGAGAGCCGCGCGCTGCCCGAGTTCTTCAACTCGCGGAACCGCTCCAAGACCCCCGCGATATACAAGGACTACCGCGACTTTATGATCAATACATACAGACTCCGGCCCATGGAGTATCTCACCGTCACCGCGTGCCGAAGAAATTTGGCCGGAGACGTGTGCGCCATTATGCGCGTCCACGCTTTCCTCGAGCAATGGGGTCTTATAAACTATCAAGTACGTCTTGTAGCCGTTGCCATCTACTCATCTAACCTTCTCTCAGATCGACCCCGACTCGCGTCCTGCTGCCTTGGCGCCGCCGTTCACTGGCCACTACCGCGTCATCCTCGACACGCCACGCGGCCTGCAATCGCTGCATCCCGGGACGCGACATATGAATCCTGGTGCTGCCGCCGTTAATGGCGCCAAAAAGCCTGCCCCCACCCCCGCATCCCTCGAACTGCGCTCAAACATATACCAGACGTCCAACAAGTCGTCGCGGCCCATTGACGCCACCGAGGCCGATGCCCTAGCCAACGGACCTCGGGACGGCACCGCGAACGGCGCCAGCCGCGGCCCGTCCACTGGCCTCTACACATGCGACACCTGTGGCACTGACTGCACCCAACTCCGCTACCATTCGCTCAAAGAGAAGCGTTTCGAGCTTTGCGCGCCGTGCTACCTCGACGGGACGCTTCCCCTCGTCCATGTACAGCGGCGACTTTGTTAAGCTTACGAGCGCGGCGGCGGCGGCTGCCCCGGACACCTGGACAGACGCGGAGACGCTGCTGCTGCTCGAGGGCGTGGAGATGTTCGACGACGACTGGTCGCGCATCGAGGAGTACGTCGGCACGCGTACGGCGCAGCAGTGCATCCGCAAGTTCCTCGAGCTGCCGATTGAGGACCCGTACCTCGCGACGGAGGCGTCGACGGGGCCCCTGCGCCACGGGCGCATCCCGTTCGAGCAGGCGGACAACCCCGTCATGAGCGTCGTCGCGTTCCTCGCGGGCGTCGTCGCGCCCGGCGTCGCTGCGGACGCCGCCAAGACCGCGCTGCACCACCTCACGAGCGAGGAGAAGGGCGCAGCGGAGGGGGACGGCGTGAAGCGCGAGGGCACGAACGGTGCGTCAAGCAAACCCGCGACGCCCGCCGAAGAGGGCATGTCCGTCGACTCGCCGCCCAAGAAGTCCGCACACACCGTGCAGCACTCGCAGGCCGTGCGCGCCGCGGACCTCGCCCTCAAGTCGTCCGCGAAGGCCGCCGCGGCGCTCGCCGAGGCCGAGGACGCGCAGATCCGCACGACGCTCGCGTCGCTCATCAAGCTCACACTTACGAAGCTCGAGCTCAAGATGGGGCAGTTCGAGGAGCTAGAGGACATCCTCGAGGAGGAGCGCAAGGGGCTCGAGAGCGCGCGCATGGCGCTCGTCAATGAGCGCCTGGGCCTGAAGAAGATGCTCGATGGTGTGCGGAACGAGATTGCGCGGAGCGGGGGGCTGGCGGCGGCGCAGGCGCTCATGGCGCCCGGGGCGATGGGGACGAGCGGGCAAGGCACCCTCGTGAACGAGGTCGGGAACGTGCCTATGGATGGGGCAGCCGCGCCGATTATCGATGGGAGTATGCTGCAGTTGACTTGAACGAACTAGATCGTCGCCGGGCGCTTTCTGTACTGTACATGCGATGTGTAACGCTTTCTATTCGTATCGTTTACTTTGAATCCATTCAAACCTCAGTTAAGTTGTGCGTGAGAGCCGATGGAGCTGTATATTGTGTAGTCTAGCTTGTGCCACTACTATAACTCAGCACAGCCTTTCGGTAACTCGCAGTGCCACGTAGTTGCCCGATTTAGCCCGGTAACCCTCGCTTTGACATCATCTTACTTCCTACCACCATGGTGGGCCGTCGAGTGGCCTCCGTTGGCGCAGCTCTTGTCACAGGTAGTTCCCTCGCCGCCTTTCTCTTTCTAGTACACCAAGCTTCGTTTCCATCCAGCTCTAGCGTACTTCATCGGCTGCAGCCACCTCCCATCCTCTATCTGCCGCATATACGATCTGCAGAGGATCCAACCGTATGCCGAGTCATTGCTCCCCTACATGTTCAAGTCGTTTGAACCTCGTGGAAACCAACCTTTCGCGGCGTCCTCGGCGGACAGTAAGCGTGCGCGATTCTTGGAGGCTTTTGGGGACGTGCGCAAGGAGCTTTTGGACGCATTTGCGGCTCAGGGCGTGCCAGAAGACGCGCAGATCTGGTATGAGCGGGTCAGTATTTTCACTAGTCTTCCGAGAAACAAAATCAACGCGTCGTGACTGCAGAACATCGACTACAACGTCCCCGGAGGCAAGCTGAACCGCGGGATCTCCGTCATCGACTCTGTAGAAATAATAAAGGGCCGACCGCTCTCCAAGGACGAATTTCGCCAGGCTGCCGTGCTGGGTTGGGCCGTCGAGTTCGTACGTATCCGCCTGAGGGTCTGTCCAACTAAGCTGACACGCTTCTCCGTAGCTGCAGGCGTTCTTCCTCGTCCTCGACGATGTCATGGACAAGTCGATTACGCGCCGGGGGCAGCCCTGTTACTATCGCGTCCCAGGTGTCGGAACCATCTCCGTCAACGATGCGGTTCTGCTCGAATCAGCGATATATCAGCTCCTGAAGGTGCATTTCCGCACAGAAACATACTACGTCGATTTGATTGAACTCCTGCATGAGGTATATCTGCTCGAGTGCTTTCCGAGTAGGAATTAAGGACTTACGAGCTTCGCAGACAACGTTCCAGACGAGCACTGGTCAACTAATGGACCTCATAACAGCTCCAGAGGATTCCGTCGACCTGTCCAAAATCTCACTCGAAAAGTTGGGAGGCCTTCCTGACGTCTCTTGCATAGCTGACAAGATTTACTTCACCAGATTCCGCCTCATTGCCCTCTACAAAACCGCGCACTACTCATTTTACCTCCCCGTCGCGCTCGCCATGCTGATGTGCGAAATTCCCTCGGTATACCGATCTAAATCGACGGGAGAAACCGTGCACCCATACACGCTCGCGCGCTCTATCCTGCTGCCAATCGGCGAGTACTTCCAGGTGCAAGACGATTTCCTCGACTTTGCGGCGGACCCAGAACAGCTGGGGAAAATCGGCACAGACATCGTCGACAACAAGTGCTCGTGGTGCATCAGCACCGCCCTAGACGCGGCCTCCCCGGAACAGCGTGCGGTCCTAGAGGCGAATTATGGCCGGCGGGATGCAGAGATGGAGGCCAAGGTCAAAGCCGTGTTCGAGGACGTGGGGCTGAGGGAGAAGTACCGCGCGTACGAAGACAAGGTCCACGCGGAGATCCTGGCCCTGATCGAGGAAATTCCGGAGGACGACGGCCCCTACATATATTTGAAACGGCACGTTTTTACGAATTTCCTCGATAAGATATACAAGAGACAAAAGTAAACGTGGTCCATCCATCTGTCTAGTGAAAACACACACAAATTCCCTAGACAAAATATACAGGAGACAAAAATAAACCTAGATCATATGTACGTGGAGTGTCGTTCGGGAACGAAGGGCTTACACGTGGGCCCGCCTCACAAACCTGACGGGAATATCTCTCACCCCAAGCGTTAGGACCAGGCGCGCATCCAAAACGCGCGCCCCCCATGCCTCTTTGCTCTCCTCTTCGCGAAGGATCGGGAGCACCCTCCAATCCCGTAACAGTAAAGCCAAAAAGCACGTAGCCTCAACTGTCGCGAATTTTCTGCCAATGCAGGCACGGGGTCCTTTTCGGGGCGGTTCATTTCAGTAAAAATGGAGTCAAAAGCCAGATGTCGCTCACCGACGCTGAAGGCAGTAAACAGCTCGGAGTCGGCGGGCATACCGTACCAGCGCGATGGCTTGTACTTTTGGGGGTCCTCGAAGTAGCGGGGATTATATTCTGGTCAACTAGCTATGAGAATTGAATTTATGTCAAGGAGAAAAATACGCACGGGTACCGATCATATCGACCGTGACCTATGGCGGGTGCATGAGTAAAACGTTGGCGAAATTCACCTGCGCACGTACCTGCATACCTTTTGGGATGGGAATAGTAGTGGTACCTTCTTCTCCCACGGGATTGGGGATGGTTAGGACAGTATCCTTTACTGCCTCACGAATATGGGCGTGCGCAGCGGCTTAGAACATCGAATTAATTAATTTTTTGTTACGGTTGGACCTAATGAATTACGCACGAAACATGCGTTCAGCTTCGTAGAAGATAGCAAGAACTTTGTCCAGTTTGGAATAATCATCGAATTCCTACAAATGGTTGGAATGCTTCGTACGAGATAGAAGACTGGATGATATCTTACAGGATCACGCTTTGGGCCGACTACAGACATTATTTGCTCCACAACTTCGTTTTGAATCTCTTCGTGGATCGCCATGAAGCCAAGAGTCCCAGCAAGAGCTTGGGCAGTGGTATCTGCCAAAGTGAGCAACCAGCGGGTGCGATGGCAATGATTGCATACCCTGTCCCGCGAACATGAAGAGGAAAACATTTCCAATCTGAGGATGTTCGCACATCAATGAGAATACATATTTGTGTCGAACGCACCAGCTCCTGGTCATCAAGCTGGTATTTGCTCGATTCGTCTTGGTTGGCCTTAACGAGCATAGTGAACGCATCGGCACGAATATCACCACCGCCAGCTACTTCAGCCTTGCGCTCGGCAACTTGATCTTGCATGAACTTTATGAGTCTTTCTCGCGCAAGGCGGGCCGACCTAAGTCTGAAAATGGATGTTGGCCGAAGGAACCAAGGGGTGGACGGCTTCGCTACCTCTGGATTGGCAAGTGCATGAGGAATTTCGGAACGACGAGAACGATCAAGTGGGTTTCAGCGACCAGCTTGAGCGCTTCCTGGATTGGCATACTGCCGTCTGCAGTCTTTGGAGGAGTATCCCTGAATTTAATTGCATAAGCTGAAGCATGGGATCTAATGGAGAGACGCAACCAAGTAGCTGGAAATCCGAATCCGCAAGTACTGATGATGAGGAAAGTAAACTGGGTGGCGTTCAATAATGAGTTCTTTGACAAAAATAGTACTAACTTTGCCAGTGATCTGTTGAATGACTGGAATCTCGACGACATCTTTGGTTTTCCATCCCTCGACGTCTACCATCTCCCGATAAGTTTGGGCCGCCTGCTTCCAAACTAGTTTGTATCTATAAGCGAGGTAAATCCGCGCTCAGGCTCGGGTTTGAGGGAAACCCCACAGCTCTGTGCCAAACGCGGGGCCCACGACCCGGCGATGTTTCCTCCATATATGCCCATTGGCCGCAAACAAATTCATGCCCCACTCACTAATGATAAACCGTTAAAGATAGAGATTCCAGCCAAAGATGACACTCTTACACAAAAGGAACAGACGAAGAAGCAGGCTTGAAGAAGTCGGAGCGGCCCCCCCCAGCCGCCATTTGGCGTACAATATCCATGTTGGAGGTCCACAACTCGGGATTCCCGGATAGTAGCGGGATGAAGCTAACCGTCTCATTCGATGTATACGCTGGGAGGGTTATGCACGTCCTTGACGTCAGACAAACAAGCGCTTACTTTGGAAACGTCGCACCCAGTGCCAGTCCATTCCTGTATTCCAGGAGGTAGTGGGGAAAAAAATACCTGGCAACATAAATGGGTGCAATGCAGTGTATACTTTCGGGAGGTGGTTGCCAGTCTATGCACGCAGATTCACAAGAGATAGAATGTGAGACGCAGCGACAGCGAGCTCACTTGGAGTGCCTTCAAGAGTCTATAGATTCGACGGAGAGCGAGACAGCCTAGGGCCGCTAACACAACTGCTGCGAGCTTCATTTGGATCCCAAAGAAAAGATCTGAGGAGGGCGCGATCTAGGACTTGAGAAGGTTGACGACAAGTGACAGCCTGGCCGCCTTTGGGCCGCCTGCTTCTTTTGAGGAATGTGTATACTTACAGGGAGCAGTAAAGTAAGGGATGTTTATGTAAAATGAAGACTTGAAGTTCGGACTGAATGCGAAAAGGCGTAGTAAGGAGGCGCGCGAATGGCGTGCGAAAGGAAACAAGTTTCTGATCTTCGAGCCTTCCGATGGCAACCTAATATATGTCAACAAAACGATCTCGTGATGCGTTCATAGTTTGCGTCCCACCACCGTGACCACGTCTCGGCCTCTGGAACATCTGGGGCGTGACACCCGACGCATGCTCAGTTTTATATCGTCCTACCGCGCTGCCCTCAAGCATCCCAGGCGCGCGTTGGGCGCTGGCATGCCGGTCTGTCTCGATGATTGCGGTCACTCAGGTCACTACCACCCTCCCGTCGATTCGGGGCATTGACCAGACCTTATTCCTCCCTGTCGGCAAGGGTGAAATATTCAGCGGCAGATATGAGGCTCTTCGGAACCTGGGAAGCGGCATTCATTCTACAGTTTGGCTTGTCCGGGACATCAGGTTGGCACATATGCCGCGTTTAAGCAAGTCCCTGGAAATCCTCCAGGACAAAGCAAGAAGCTGCGATGAAGGTCATGGAATCATCGCTCACCGAAAATGACCGAGGACCAGACGAGCTGGGAATCTTATCCCTTCTTCGCGACGGAAATCCTCAATCTCTGGGAAAGGAACACGTTTGCCAGCTGCTCGATTACTTTATCCACGATGGCGAAGCATATTTGTCTCGTTCTCGAGCCGCTGGGTATGAGTATGCTCACCGTGTATCAGAGCTTCGGTGGCTCATTGCCTCTAATTCTAGTGCAGCGTGTTGCAAAGCACGTTCTGCAAGGTCTCCAGTTTATGAATGTGGCATCATCCACACTGATATCAAAGGTGCAAACATCCTGATGACAGGAGTCGGATTCGCAGATGGCCAGTCCACAATTAACCTCAACGTCATGGATCTTTTCAGCACGAAATGTAAGCTGATTGATTTCAGCTCTGGTAGGTTTCTCTATGTCAAACTGCGTTCTAATCTACGCGCTCAGCAAACAAAATGACCCGCCAGTGGGCGGCAGTGATCCAGCCGGTCGCGCTACGTGCGCCAGAGATCCTCATCAGTGCACAGGCCGACATATGGAATTTCGGTTGCCTCGTACTTATTTCACCCGTCCGAACCAAATCTTCTCTAAATCGCTTTCCCGATGTACGAGTTCGCACGTGGTGCGGTACTCTTTGACCCCTTCTGGCAGAACGAGCACACCGGAATGGACCGCACGCAGACCCATCTTTCGCAGATGGCCGGTCTGCTGGGAGATTTCCCCAAGAGCTTCCTGGCCCGGGGCGGGAAGACGAAAGACTACTTTGACGAGAGTGGCTGGTCATCGCGCGTTGCTTTTTTTTTTGTTCACCCACCTTGTTCGCAGGACATCTTCTTCAGGCGGGAGCATACGGGATTACGCTCAATGATTTGCTTTCTCGCGGTGGCCACCTGCCAGACGAGCTCCCGGCCGCAGTTGATTTCCTCTCACGGGCGCTAACCATCGACCCGGAGGACCGGTGGTCGGCGGCGCAGCTCTTGGAGCACCCATGGATTCAAAACATCATTTAACTGTAGATGCTGAACCTTCACTGGGCTATAGCGGCGTGACTCTTTTCGTTTGGCGACTGACTAGTTGGCGTACAATTGATATCAGGGAGGTACAACCAGATTCAAAGGTGTTACATAGGTGTCGAATTGACAATGCGGCGTACTGTACCGATCCACAGCTCATCTTAAAAAGAAAAGCTCGCTCGCTTGATTTGGGTGTTAAAAACCAAGCTTAAGGCGACCACAATTGATGGTCGGCAATGCCGCAATCCAGGTTCAAACGCTTACGTGATAGTTCAACCCAAGTTCAAAATCCATTTATTTAGTGTTACAATGCTTGTCGCATTTTACCTTGGTGAGTCTAACATGCCGTTCCGGAGGAAATATGAGCGCTATATTTTGGGCGTCCGAGTCGACACATCACTGATCAGACAGTTTGCAAAGCAATTTCCGAACAAGTTGAGTTTTATCATCTTTGCCTGAGACATATATTTTATGCGCGACCGAGGCGGGACGAACCGCTTTCTCTTCAATTCAGTTGTAGGGCATCATCCAGAATAACGACGGGAGAAATTCAAGTCAACCAATCTATCCAAAGGGTTCACGTATGTTTCCTCCTCTCAAACCTTAACGGAATGTCACCCACGCCCAGCGTCAGTACTATACGAGCATCCATGACGCGAGCTCCCCATGCCTCCTTGCTCTCCCCCTCGCCAAGGATTGGCAGCACTTTCCAATCCCGCAACAGCAGAGCCAAGAAGCACGTCGCTTCAACCGTGGCAAACCTTCTGCCAATGCACGCGCGGGTGCCTTTTCGGGGATTTATTTTAGGTGTAGTGTAGCCTACAGCTGGATCTCACTCACCGACGCTGAACGCAGTTACCATCTCAGAGTCGGGGGGTAGACCGTACCACCGCGATGGCCTGTACATTTTCGGGTCCTCGAAGTAGCGGGGGTTGTATTCTGTTGGGTTAGATATCAGAGCGTATCGAACTGTAAGGAGACGAAAATACGCACGGGCACCGACCATGTCGACCGTGATCTGCGTACCTTTCGGAATCGGAATGGTCTTGCTGCCTTCTTCACCTACGGGATTTGGAACCGTCAAAATGGTATCCTCGAATGCTTCGCGGATGAGGACGTGGCCAGCGGCTTTTGAGTTATGGTTTATGAGCTGCTAGTTACCTAGAACAATCGCCAACTCACGGAACATGCGCGCAGACTCGTAAAAAGCGGCAAGAACTTTGTCCAGTTTCGAGTAGTCCTCGAATTGCTATAAAGATTGAGTTGCGGGTAGGTTGCGAGGCATAAATAATGGTTGTCGTACGGGATCGCGATCAGTTCCCACGACCGAAATTATTTGCTCCAGAACTTCGTTTTGAATCTCGTCATGGAGGGCCATGAAACCGAGTGTGCCGGCAAGGGTGTGTGCTGTTGTTTCTGTTCCAAGCGAGTCAACCGCTACTATTACTTGGGTCGGAAATTTGGCAACGCACCATGCCCCGCGAACATAAACAGGAAGACATTTCCGATCTATGAAATGTCATTTCTCGAAGAGGAAAGCCTGAGACACACATACCAATTCCTGATCGTCAAGTTGATATTTGCTCGATTCATCTAAGTTTGCTTTGACGAGCATGGTAAAGGCATCAGGACGGATATTGCCGGCAGAGACTTCCGCCTTGCGTTCAGTGACTTGTTCTTGCATGAATTTTCTAAGTCTGTCGTGCGCCTTACGAGCCGCTGTAAACCTGATGACGAATGAGTTGACGGACATATTCGCCAGCGAACATATTTCTTACCTCCGAATTGGGAGGTACAAGAGCCATTTGGGGGCTGTAATCATGAGCAGATGACTCTCTGCGGCAAGTCGCAGCGCCTCCTGCACAGGAATTTCACCATCCCGAGATGCTTCAGGGGAAGCCCTAGATAAAATCTAATGAGCGGGGAGCGTAGAGTTTAATTATATCGAACCAAGGGGATGGGAAGCCGAATCCGCATGCGCTGATAATGAGGAAGGCCACCTGCGTTATGGTAAGACGATGAGGGATAGTTGTGTCGAGAAATAAAAACAACCTTGGATGTTAATGTTTGAATGACTGGGACATCTACAGCGCTCTTGGTTTGCCATCCCTCGACCTCCACCATATCCCGGTACGTTTGGGCTGTCTGCTTCCAAACCATTTTGTATCTGTAATCGCGGAGCAGATCTTGGGCGTAGACTCAGAACCTATGAAATACCTACAATTCAGTCCCAAATGCGGGGCCCACGACACGACGATGTTTTCTCCACATCTCCTTGTCCGCCGTGGCTAAGTTCATACCCCAAAGGCTGCGTATGAAAAATAAACTGCAGATCCCTGAATAATTCGGCGATCGAGCTCACAGGAACGCAGCGCTGCCCATCTCAGGCTTAATAAAGCTGGTTTTGTGCCCGCCGACAACGACTTGACGCGCAATATCAATGTTGGATGTCCAGAGCCCCGGGACCCCGGAAATGATTGGGACGACATTGACTGTTTCGTTACGTGTGTACGCTAGTTGAAAATTTAGAATATTAGGGTCTGGCCACTTGACTCGTCTCGAACACTGAGTAGACGCTTACATTGAAAGCGACGTATCCAGTGCCAGTCATATCCCGTGGTCCAGGACGTGGTAGGCAACAGGGCCCCCGGTAAGGCCAGTGGCTGACAGGCAGTGTACACTTTCGGGAAGAAGCTGCCAGTGGGAGCCTGCGTACTGGGGTGAGGAAAATGGCGCGCACGATGCACGTCGAACTCACTCGAAGCAGCTTGATAGCTGTGAGAAGCCGTCGTATAGCATAGAACCCGAGCACCGCCAATACTGCGGAGGCGGGTTTAAGTTCAAATGCGAGGTTTCGCCCCAGAATCGACATTGTGGGCGAGATGCAGTGTGGGGGCGGGAAAAGCGACAGCCGGGTTATATACTTTCACACAGCTTCCCATAATTCCCATGAATGGCACTTCTTTTCCTCGGTGTCACCCCGGTGACGCTCAACGCCTGACCAGGATTCAATCCATCAATCACACGACGGCGACGTCGGCCATGTCAATTCGCACCTGCGGAAATCAAGCAATCAACGGCTTTTGAGGAATGACTTGTTGACGAGGTCAAACTTTTGGTTGAAAAGCGGCCTTGGACTCAAAATGGAAGTTCAACGTTCATCAGATAATTATGTTCAATTTCCTATTGGTCGAAAATTAAACGGAAAACAAATTGAGAGTACGCTCTTACTCATCTAGTATCTAATCTACAAGTCTAGCAATATACTGCAGATCTACGCTAGAGCCTTCCCAGCGAAGAAAGCACGCGCGGTCGCTTTCTCTTCGTCCAAAACCTCAGGACTTTGAGCCTCCTAGAGAAAACGTCGTTAGTATTATGATCTTCCTCGTGCACAGGACGCCACAACTTCAAGGTGAGCAAGATGATCAGCGTTGTTCACGTCAGTGATTTTCACAGTCAGAGGCGGAATATTGTTGACATCTAGTGGGCCAGTCAAAGCTCCGTCCTAGCACAGTGTTCAAGTAAGCGAGAGCGAAGCAGTGAAAGTTGATCCGCGTACTTTGATTGATACAACGGCCCGAGTCCACGCCGTGTTCAAGAGACCGGCGTACGAGATGTCCCGTCGAGAATCCGGGTCTAGACGCAGCAACGCTGCAACGAGTTCGCTAATGCAAAGGCCGTGGCTGGCTATCGCAATATGGAGGTCCCCTCCGGCTGCCAAGTGTGGAATCACACACTCGGCTATAGCTTTCTCGGCTCGACGAGCCAGGTCGTCAAGAGATTCTCCTTCAGGAAATTTGGCGTCTCGGGCTCTCAAAACAGGAAAGATTCCCTTTTTGAACAGCTCGTCCATGGTTTGGTGCGGCGGAGTGTTTATTACCCAAGGTTGGCCTTCTGCGATCCCAAAGTGCTGTTCTCGAAGTTTCGGATCGGAGGTGAATGGCGGTTTAGGAGATGAATGAGCGTTGAGCACGGCCTGGCCAGTAGCGTGCGCACGCTTAAGATCAGACGCATAGATAAAATCGAACTTTGTGTTCGATTTGACGAATGCCTGGCCCACCGCTGCTGCTTGCTATGGGGAGATAATTTCAACCCATAGGATAGACGCATGTTGATACTACATGCCTTGACACCTATGGCTGCATGAAGCGGAGAAGACTGGTCAAGAATCGAAGTATTCACCAAGTTCCGATAGGGGAGCGTCTTTCCAGCCAGCCCAAATGCTTTTCTATGGAACGAACGACTCAGGTCCACTCTTTTTCTCCCGCAGTTGATACACCCACCACATTGTCCTCTGACTGTCCATGCCGGATCTGACGTCTTTCATTAGTACAAATCGAGTTAGCTTACTAGATGAGACGGACGAATGTCACAGTAAGCATAACGCGGATTCTAAGAGCGATTTGTTAGAGTGAGGAGCAAGCCTTAAGGAATGTGAACAGAGAGAGAGAGAGAGCAACAGAGACTGACGACCGAGTCATTTCAATTGGACTGGGACACTCCACGTGTATCGGGCCGATGTCCGATCGACGGCCAACGTGGCCCAGCCACCCCGATAATCACAGTTGCGGCAAACTCAGGCTTAGTAGTATGGCTTGCTCGCGTTTACTGGTTAACTGTCAGTTACTGCCCAGTATATTAGAAGACGGCATTGCCATTACCACTCACCTCGAGCTCTCGCGGCAGTCTTGACAAGAGTCTTGACCGACCCACGATTATATCATTGATTTCGGGAGAATCGGTTTCAAAACGGCATTCCAGGAAGTTATAATGAGCTCTTATAGGGTCTTATTTTATGTGCTTTGGACAGAGTGACGCGACGCGACACTACTAATTGATGGCCGCTGTCATCCGAGGCGCTCGGGCACGTGATCGCTAGAGCGCTCTAGCAAGTTCTGTTGCTTACTACGACGTTACTCGACCTCTCTTCACTCTACCACCAGCCTGCCTGGCTTGCACGCGAGCTATCTCACGTCCATGGCTGGTCTCCCCCTTCTTTCTGGTCTCCCGCCTGTCCTTGAATCGACAAGGCCGAATGAATCGGCTTGCCGGAAATGTGGCAAGGTAATAGTCCTCTGAATACGTTGCATCCCAGCGTTTCACGATGGCGCCCTAGGAATTCAACATCATTCTCACCCGATCGCGAAAATGCAATCACTGCGGCATGTCCTTTGACTTGAGCTAGGCGATCGGATACTGAGCGCCTTTATCAGGCTACTCGTATTGCCACAGCTGCAGCGACTACCAGGGTCTAATGCCACGAACCGGTTCAGAAACCGGTTATGATGTTATGAACGTCTGCGCCTACTGCATCGAATTCCTGACCAGTGCGTCTGGATGTCTCTGTCAAGTTAGCGCTCCCTGAACTGCTTGCTACTAGTCACAGCAGGAGGTCGAGGACATCTGAAATCCCTGCCGTTGGCAAAGCTGAAGAAGTATATCACCGCCTACAACATCAAAGCCGATCGGGCGGTTGAAAAAGATGACCTTATTGACGCCATTCTGGCCGCCAAGGTGAGCGACTCTGCGCCACTCTAGTTTTACACGTCCTGGCACTAACCGATCGCTATAGGGAGGAAATGGGTGCCTATCTCCGGAAAATGAGGTGTGTACTCTGGTATTTATGTATGACTCATTTGACGTTGCGCAGAATTACTATCGCAAATATTCTGTCCCAGACAGGTCCAATCAGCCCCGTTCTCGCGGTATATTCTCTCGCCCCCAGACTGCGCCTCCCCAACCACCTCTGCCGCCCCGGCCAAATCCAACGCCGGCTTACGATTTCCCTCGACCCGACCTTGCACCTGATGACCCTCCGGCCCCTCCACCTCGGTATGCACCTCCGCCAGGCCCACCACCACGATCACCAGACACGACGCGTCCCACCCCGCAACCGCAGAATAATACCCCACCGCCTCGTCATCCGTCAGCCCCTCGTTCTCCTCCAACCTTTACGCCACAATATCACAATCCTCACGACCAATATCATCCACAAGCGCATTTTAACTCTCATCTAGGCGGCCACCCCCCACGTCCAAGCCCCCCTCCTACCGCGCCCCGAGCGACACGGCCACAGCAGCCTAACCCCGGCCCGTACCAAAGTCCAAGACCCTCGCGATCCTCACATAATCTCAATACCAACAATGATCGGACACCGCCTCGAGCGAGGACTGCCTCCGCTGCCCCGCCGCCGACCGTTCCGCCCCCGACTCTTGACCAGCTCCTCGCCATGAGCCCGGGCTCGGTGTCCTCGCTTTCCGTCCACGCGCTCAAGGACATCTTGTTCACGAATCATGTAAATCCTGGCCAGGTCCTCGAGAAGAGTGATTTGGTGAAAAAGGTCCAAGACCTTGTCGAGGAGGAGCGGAGGCAGCGAGAGCGGCAACGGCAGGCCGAGCTGCTAGAAGAGCAGGAGAGAATTGAGCAACAGCGCGTGATGATGGAGCAGTTTGCGCGGACCCAGAAGGAAAAGGAAGATCGTGAGAAGGCCGCTGCTGAGCAGCCCGGGGACGGGTCCACCGCCGAGGGGTCCAGCTCTGCTAGCCCTCCGCCACTACCCCCCAAGGCCCAAGCTATGGCGTCTCACCTCGAACGCACGGGTCTATGTGTCGTATGTCAGGACGAGGAAGCTAATATCGCCATCGTCGACTGCGGGTGCGTTTCAAGGAACTTCTACTTCGTTTCCCAAGTTTGACGTATCATTTTTCAGCCATCTTGCTATGTGCCGGGGATGTTCCGATTTGGTGATGGACAGCTCCCGCGAGTGTCCACTCTGTCGTACGAGGATCGTCTCGGCAGCGCGGCTGCTACGGATATTCAAGACGTAGAGATTTCCATAGCCTAAATAAACAATAAATAAGTATTTCTTGTTTTCGGTGCTCGACATCGGCCATGTAACTTGTCCCTTAACTCTATTTATTTGAACCTTTTCGTACGACGGAATCAGATTCATTGAAGAAGGGTAAGGATGTTTCTGGGTGATTTGGACGAATTTGGAAGTGGTGACGCGTTAGTTTGGCTATAATTGGCGACACCGAAATCCTAACCCTAAACCACTTTCTACTGGACGGTCTGGACCTCTGCGCCATTTGTCCTGTTTCGCTCGGATGCCCGTTCAATCCGCACATCTGCCTAAATCCAGAGATCTCATGGCCGATTGCGATCTAGATGCTATCCGATGCCTCACCACCTGCAGTGGACGAGCGGCCGTCTTCGGTTCTTTCGGGTTCTGCAGCGTAACAAGATCGATACCCTGCAAGATTAACGCCAGACTCTAAGCCTGCCGCCTTCTGCCGCGCCTCGCGTTTCTCATGGTCCTTGCTTCGTTGGCAGCTGGTATTCTTCCCGGTCCGCACTGAGCGCCGGCCTCAGGCTCAGGTGGCCTGTCGAAGAAATATATGCTCAAAAGCGCACTGGCGCTCGCATAGATTGACGTTGATTTTATTTTCTGAGTAGTAACCGGGCATCGAACTTACGCTTGGGGATAAAAGCATCTGGCGATTTCTTTCGGCTTCTTGTTTCCAGGCTGATTCCAGTACTGGACCCTATGGCGTCGGTGACTACGGGCGATTATGGCCTAGATAAAATTAGCGACGCGAAGAGCTTCATTTTACCGTTAGCCCCTATGTTGAAAATGACTCGGGACGAAGAATTTCAAGAAATAGTCGGGTCTTCGGTTGTGGGGACTAGCCTAGGAATCTTGATATCCCCTATTCCCTGTTTGGAATCATCCAACATGGACAAGCATGTCGGAAAGGCCCTGCAGTGTCTTGATACCCAAGTTGGAAACAGCTGTTACTTGTTTTATCACGGCCTCAGTAACCAAACCTATCAGCTGGTCTACGTCTCTCACTGCGGGCCACCTTGTTTGAGTGCTCTGCTTTGGACGAGCTTCAAAAAAGTCGAATAATCAAGGACGCCGATCAAATTTTTGGCGACTCGAGACCCTCGTTTGTGGATCAACCTGGAGTTGATAACTCCCGAATGCCTGTTGGAAATGACACAGCAGCATGAACAAGACTGTTGGCATGGGTTGCCAGTGACTTCCACCGCATTCCGGAAGTTGAAAAGTCCTTTTATGGCAGCTTCAGCACTGAAGCCTATTGGCTTCTCTACATTTTAAGTCCGCTGCGGACCGCCTCGGCTGACCGCTGGACTTTGGATGAGCCCGAACAAAGTCGAATAATCCCAAGGGACCCCGATTAAATGTCTGGCCAGGAAGATGATGCGTACACTCAGCACTGAAACCTGTTGGCTTCTCTACATCTCCGGACCGCCTGACCGCTGGACTTTGGACGAGCCCGAACAAAGTCGAATAATCCCAAGGGACGCCGACTAACTGTTTGGCCAGGAAGATGATGCGTACACTCAGCGCTGAAGCCTATTGGCTTCTCACATCTTAAGTCCGCTGCGGACCGACTTTGGATGAGCCCGAACAAAGTCGAATAATCCCCCAAGGGACGCCGATTAAATTGGCCAGGGAGTTAATGTTTACAGACTTCGAGGATGTATCGGAAACCAAGGCTTTCGTCAAGGAAACGCGGTAACCAAGTGCAGTGCTTCCCCTGGTGCGCACCCGCAGAGGCGGGAGATTCCCGGTGTAATATATATTTTGTGGCACTGCCTCTCTTATCGCTGTTGCCGCGGGACCTGCTGACTGGGGAATCCATAACGTCGGGAGGTACTGGCTAGGTAGCTATGGAATATCTCCTTCTTCTTTCCTTACCACCCAAATCAACAACACCTTTTCTTTTCGCCAGTTGTTTTTCAATTCTCAGATCCCCGCGAAGTATCCAGGGTAAGTTATATGGAAACCTTCGAATCTTCCCCGTTGATTGACGTCGTCCTGATGGACAGAGTAATTGATGCCAACTTCTCCTAACACTAATATTCATCCAACTTGAAGGCCAGTTTAGGCAGCCTGCGACACGACCCTCTGAATCAAATCAAGGCGTTTCACTCTGGATGCACCTATGCTCCCTAGTCTCGGTATTCTGGTATCCATCTGCCAGTGTTTGGATGCGATGATTGATTTTCACGGCCGGCGCCAACAGTTTGAACGTCCGCTGCGCCATCATTGGCTGACCGTTTTCCGTAAATATATATAGCATCAATTGGTCTCTTCCAAGGCAAACACCACGCCCACTTGCCAAGGCCTTCCGAAGCCGTGACCTTCGTCTGCTTCAACTTTCTCAGGTTGGTAACTGAGGTCAACAAGTCAGCACAGCCACAATCAAACAACTGAGCACAATCGTGGCGTGGGCCAACAAACCTGATGTATGCGCGGATTAAAAAATATAGACATTCTCAAAAAGGCTACCGCTACCTTCCCGCCTTGGTTAGGGGGGCATAACTATCCTGTGCGCTTGTCAATAGTAGGATCCAGTTCTCTCGCTGGCTAGACAAGTTCAACCGCCAAATGCATGCAATCCGGAATTTTGAGAGCTCCTAATACAACAGACAAGATAAATACCGTTTTCAGGCTGTCTGAGGTCCTAGATTGACTAGTAATGGGACGAGTTCATTAATGTCCCAAAATAGGAGAACCGGGTTGATTACAACCTGGGAGATAGCCGCTATTGAGGTGGCAGAGCCACCGAGCAGCTGTTGGCCTTTTGAACCCACCGACATACCTCCAGGATGTTTAAAAAATCCACGATCCGAGTGATGCCGTATTTTCCGGAATCTTGGACGGCCTAACGGCTTACGGTTTAGAGCAGGACAAAAGGGCACGATAGTCCCAGAACTAGAGCGGGAAGCAAGACATCGGGTATCTCGCCCAGATTAAACCCTTTACGGTTTTTTTCTGTGGTCCTTGTACTTCCTGGCGAATTATGAAGGGCTCGGGTGCAGTTAATTTAGACGCGTCCCAAAACGGAATATCATTTCCGTCGGCCAAGAGGATTCGAGAAAATGAGGAGTACAAGGCAAGGCAAATGCAAGGGCAACGACCCATGTTTGAATGCCGCGAGACCTCAAATACCAAGCCATATAAAGACATGTCTGTCACGGAGATAATTATAGAGAAGAGCCATTGTAATTGTGATGGCGCCAGTAGATCGGGGTTTAAGAGGAGCAAGAAAGCAGATAGCCATTCTGGGAGCTATTTCCGCAAGTTATCAGCGACTGTGGCTTGCGGCTGCGGGTTTTGTCCAATTTCGGCGTAGCGATTTGTCCGGAAATGGATGCCGTCATGCCGGCCTCGAGTTCTGTCGCAGGACCATTCAGTACTTTCATAACCGGAGGCCAGAACTTCCTATACGTGGTGTTAGGCGGGGTATCGGACGGAGATGCAGGGTCTACACCGCCACCTCGGACGTGCGATCAGACGAGGTCTGGTGGTTGGGATGCAGGCGGTCCTGTGCGTCCCGAGTCCACAGGGCGCCAAAGGATTCCAAGGGCATGGTCAGCGGTAGCGATATATTGACGCCACGGCGCCACACGAGAGACGCCCGAGCTGTGGCAAAGACGCCCGCGAGGGTTGTTGAATTTCAGTGTCATTAGAGTGTCATTGGAGAGTGTAGATCCGGCCGGGATGGCGCCGGAGACACAATATGCAGTCACAGCATCATCGAGTTAAATTTCGTGCAACAGGGGCAGAGGCAATCAAGTCAAAATGACGGAGAAGCCTATGGAGGACGTCATTAGGCGGAGTCAACATCGCAGCAGGTAGCACCAGGAAAGAGTCCGAAAGCAGGCGCGAGTGTGCAGATGGGTCCTTCGGATATTATGAACCTTATGCTTTAACCGCACCTTTGCGTTGAGGTCGCCAAAGAAGGTGTTGTTTAATTTAAGGAACACGTGCATTGGGGCCAACTTGAATCGAGGCGATCGAAAATCAGGTCGTTAGAGTGAGTTGAAGCATAGATTGCCAGAGACTTGTTTCGACCGTGAGATGAGCCCTAGACGGACCTCGGTATGGATCTCTTGTCATACAACTCCAAGATCCCACGCACGGCCTGTGCCGAAAATACCAGGGCGGGAATCATCTGGATCCTCGATGGCATCAGGCGCACGGCGACGGACGACAGCGACAACAATGGCGGCTTGTATTTTGCGCGCCAGGCAAGGTGTTGCCTCCCACAGCAGCTGGCGCTTGATTAGATCGTTGAGAATCGAGTCAATAGCACTGATTGTTATCGGCTGGAAAGTGGCGCCAAGTATATTAATAGGGCGATTCCAAGAGGAATTCTGGTGCTGCCCTGACTGATTGTTATTCCCCCCGTCCGCAACTTCGGGTACTCGGGGAAAAGAGGATGGATTTAGGCAGGCTGTGAAGCTGTGATTGGCTGATCAAAATGGATGGGTGGGAAAGCTGTTGCAAAATGGCGTAAGGCGCTGGAGACCCCGAAACGGGCTAGGGCTCGAATTGACTCTGGCTCTGGCTAGCTAGGGGCCCCCAGGCTGTGGGGTCGGATCCCGCGAGAAGGTGATGCCCGACGGGGTCGTGAGAGGAGTTGCAGAGTGGGAAGAAGGACATGGACAATAGCTGGCAGGGAATACAAAGAGGAATGGACGTTGGTGTGACAGGATAAGAAGCACAGAAGGAGATAGAAGGGCCTGGGCGGCTAAGGTTTGAGTGGAAGCAACGGGATCCACGTGCCTTTATTGATTTGTTGAGTACAACAAGTCGAACAAACAGCGGACGACTCCACCGCGGCCTCCTTCGCTCTCTCATCCTGCCCTCATGGCCGTCACCTGGCCCCACCACCACCTCTCCAGTAAACCCCACAAGCAGGCCCGCCGCACGGCCACCACCGTCCTTGCTGGTAACTTCGACCTCCGCCCGCAGCGCGACGTGTTAACCAGCCTCTTGAACGGCGTGGGCCCGTACACGCCTCTGCTGCGCACGGACGACGACGAGGCAAGGCGGCAGCGGAAGCGAGAGAAGAAGGCGCGCGAGCGCGAGCGGAAGCGGGCCAGGCTGGCTGCACAGGTAGACGAAAAGGCGGGGGACGACGGAGCAGCAGAAACGGTCTCGGCACCGGGCGCATTCCCCATAGCGATGCCGCGCCCTTCAGCCTCCACGTCAACCTTCTGGCGGGGGCACGCGCGGCCGTCCATCCACATTGCCACCATGCAGCGATCGGTATCGGTGACGCCACCACCCTTCACCTCCCCGTTGCTCCTGCCATCCACCCCCGCGTCGACCCCGGGGCCCTCCAACTCGTCCAGCACGTCGCGCACATCGTCCAAGCGGCCGCGCACCCCCGACGATTACGAGGAATTGGTCGCGCACCACGAGCGTGCGGTGTCGCATGCACCGAGGAAACCGCGTGCCGCAGCGAAGAAAGGGTGGAAGGGCTGGGTGGAGGGCTCGCCGCCGCCGTCCGAGAAGTTGATCAATCTAGATGCGGTCCCCGTCCTACAAGAGAGGCGGACGCGCAGCGGTAAAAACTTTGACGCCATTGGGGTCGGCAAAGAGGGATGGGTCTAAACGAGGTGCGTGGTCTTTCGGATAGCCACTTTCTATTATCTTATTCAAGCAGCAGATATATGCTGTCCGGGTCAAGACGCGATCTTGGGGGTGTCCATAGATCCTGCCTTCTCAATCGTCGGGAGCGACAAGTCCTTCTTCGGCTACAGACTATGTCACCCCCTTCTTCTTCTTTTGTTTTTGTTGTCGATGCTTTCCACACCCTCTTGTATTTTTTTCTTCTTCCTTATCGGCCATGGATACGCCAAGCTCGTTCCGTGGATTACATAGGAGGATCTTCCTGTATATGTCATCGGAATCTATAAAATACACATATATTTTCTGCGGCGTCTGGGAATTCAAGTCTCCGCGTTACGCGATGGAACTTGGAAGGCGACGGAAGCATTCACGGGGACACGCTTGGCACACGTAGTCTATTAGCCGAGGTAACGAGAAGTCAATAGTGGTAAACTCGAACAATCACTTCTTGCTCTCAGCAACCACTCCGCTCTTCGCCGCTCAACTTACCCTTGTCGGTCTCCCGCGGGCTGCTGCATCGCCCGTTCCACGCCATGGCACTCACTCACATACCGTTCCCCGCGTTACCCATGCCGCCATCATGGTTTCCGGGGCACATGATGAAGTTCACCCGGATGCTACCAGCCTTGCTCACCCGCACTGATGTCGTCCTCGAGCTGCGAGACTCGAGGCTTCCTCTGACGAGTATAAATCGCACACTAGAAGGTGAGCTTGATAGCTATCGGTCTTCTTCCGCCCCTATCATGTGGTATTCCATGTGCAGGCTTGTGCTCCTATTTCGTGATTGGATCTGGCTCTGTTCGATATTGAACCTGTTACTCACATAATGCCTTGTCACTTGTCTTTATTTTATTGCCTGCTAATCACATTCCATTTTATTTTTAGGCGCGCTGCAAAAATGGAGACTCGAGCGCGGGTGGGATCCTAACGACGCTGGCCGACGCGTAGTAAATAGCAGTGCCTGCGAACGCATCATCGTTTTGAATAAACGCGATCTTGTACCCGAGTGGGGGCTCGAGGTAATTTTTGGAGCCCGCCAGAGAACGTTCCAGCTGTTAATACTTGGGGCCGCCCAGCCTTTCCGCAAAGCCATGTCGAGTCGGTTTCCGGATCAGCAAGTTCTGTTCGCGTCTTGGCAACGACCACGGGATATCCGGAACTTGAGTGAAATCCTAGTGAGTATGTTGAGTACTCTCGCCCGGCTCCGAAAACAACGTCACTCATCCGTATTGCCTTGCCAGATATAGCGAAGAAGTATCCATACGCCATGGAGCTAAACGTGCTCGTTATCGGCATGCCAAACGTCGGCAAGTCCACTCTGTTGAACGCTCTTCGCAACATGGGGATCAAAGGCCGTCGGTCGTCGCATCATCCGCATTAATCGCACCTTTTCATCGAATTTTTGATAGGAACGCCCAAGGCCCTCCGTACGTCGGCCAACCCGGGGCTCACGCAAGCTTTGTCGACGCGTTTGAAACTATCCGAGTCACCCTTGGTCTATGCCTTTGACAGCCCCGGCGTCATGCTCCCCTTCCTCGGGCTCGGCGAGGAAGGTGCCGAGCGAGGTGTTAAACTTGCGCTCATCGGTACGTAATTCCGCGTCCGTATTGCGCCGGACACTGACCCAGGGTAACTACATTCTGTCCGATAGCGGGAATTAAAGAAGGCATGTACGACGTCGAGGCCCTCGCCTCGTACCTGCTGTACAGGCTCAACGTCCTAAACCCTATCTGTATATATTCACAGCTATCTACTGACCGATCCGCGCCCGCTGACTCGAAATCGCAGCGCCCGCTTATCTGCAGCTCCTGCCCTCTGGGTCCCTCCCGACCATCGACATCGACGAATTTCTCGAGTCCCTCGCGCGGCGCATGGGGATGGTCAAAAAAGGCGCGCGCCCCGACGTGCGGCGGGCCGCGGTGTATTTCGTGCGCTGGTGGCGCGAAGAAGGGGGCCTCATCTCCGCTTCCTCGGCGCTCCAAATTGCGGACCCATCGTTTTTGGGAGCCACCGGCGCTATTACGCACGGATGGGGCTTTGATCTCGAGTGGCAGATCCGCGCCGACGACATCTCAGCTCGGGATCACGGGCTGCTCATCCAGGAGAAGATGGAGGCGTGCATCGACCGGCATCTCGAGAGCATGGAGCGTGAAGACCTGGATGAGACCAACGTCAGCGCCACGCAGCGGAAAAAACAACAAGTGCTCCAGGAGAAGGCGGAGCGGAAGGCCAAGTACGCGAAGCGGAGCGCTGGCCTGGCTTAGACTCCATCCCCGGCGGGGACCGGGGTATCTGCAGGCATGCAATATGTTTCGACTTGGCTTCGGACTCGCTTCTGCGGGGCCGACGCGAGGACCGACGCGAGCGGGTCAGTGGCCTGTGCGCCGTTGATTAATTCGGCAGCTTCGATACGAACATGTGTGTGTGCTTCGTTATCCTTGGAGGGCCCGAATACGGAGTTTCCCCAGTCAGTTTGGAGGAGGGGAGTACTAGCATCTCGGGAATCCTTCCGTCGGTCTGGGGATCTAGTTCTATGGGCACAAGGCACATAGCCGAGCGTTTGGCCCCTCAGTTATTTGGTTGACTTGATCCACCGCTCGGTCCGCTCCTTCGACCACTGGCAGACGCAAGAGGGACAAGCCGTCAGTGTTAGCCCGCTGTCAGCATCCGTCTTTTACTCCATTGCCCAGTCGACGGCAATTCGGCCAAAGAGTGCAAATGCCACTAGCATTGCATTACTTCATTCGCCAGACGCTCAGGGGAAAAAACTGCGAGCCGGTAGGTGTCCCATAGGTAGGCGACTAGACTCCCCAGCTTCTTGATGAACAGGGGATCCGCCCCGAACTCGTAAAAAAAAATTATGCTCATGGCAATGAGCAGTTTTCCGAGGGGCATCGTTGATCCCTTTTTTTTGCCCTCCTGCAAATTTCAGAGCTCCGAGATTCATGTCGCCGTTATCCGGATTTCTCTGCCGAACCTGGGATTCTAGGTTGAATGTTGAAAACCCCTCGACTATGTTATGCACTCGTGGAAAAGGTGCTGGTTTTTCTGGAGAGGTTTGCGTGCCTTTGAGTCAGTTCTCAAGCCGGCCTGAACCCCATAAATGTGTGGACGTTATGCCACAATCACCTCACGCAATGCCACCTCAGAACCCAAGCGTTGAAAGGCGCATTGGGCTCGGTTCCACGACCCGAAGCCTGGAAGTCATACCAGGCGACCCTAGTCGAAGTGTGGAAGCCTATTCTTCTCGGACGTCCAGGGCAAAGGGCAGCAGCTCTCACGACCCACCTCCCTGGCCTTCTTCCGGATAGGGAAGTGCCGGCGACGGTATTACCTATGGTCAGCGATACGGCGCAATTCCACAAATGGATCGCCACGAAGCGTCTCGCTACCTCGTGCGCGTTGGCTACAAAAGTGGCGGGGCCCTTGCTGGCTGTGGTTGCCGCCAGTAGGGCCACGAGGTCGATGTACTATTTGAGACTAGTTAGTTGGCCACTTAAGCATTTATGCCGCAGCCCTGGTGTTATACCGGTGCCGATGCGAGCCAAACTATATCAGAATGAGGGCATTCATCCTACGAAGAGTTCGAGTCCGCCAGCACCGAAATACTCGAAGATTTGAGTGCGTAAGGAATTTATTTTGACTGGCAGTCCAACATAGCCAAACAACAGGTTAGTTGGCCACCCCACCAACTAACGTATTGAGCTCTCAAATGGCAGTGGCCTGCACCCAGAATCATATATACAGGTTATATTCACTATTTAAAACAGTTATGGTGTAGATATGAGGTATAGAAATGGGCAGAATACATGCTTGCGATCAACGGGAAACCTCGAAATTAGGGTCGCGGGATGAATGAGTGTTCTGCCACTCAGAAACAGGCCGCGATGGGCCAAATTATGATCCAGGCTACTTAATGGGAAGTATTTGGACGTACCTGGATGCCCAACTCCATTCGAAGTTGCTGACATCTCCTCCAAAAAATCCGACTATCAGCATGACTGAAATTTGGTGATTTTTGACAATGGCCTCCAGAGCAATCAGAGGTCATTGGATAAAATCTCGAAAAGGGTCTCGGAATGAAGGATTGTATATTAAGAAGTCCTGTGTAAGGTTCCAGACCGATGGCATGACGATGTCGTGGACCGCGACGGTGCCAGCATGACTGGCCTACAAATGAAGTCGTGCTTTTCCCGGGTGTATTAAGAGTGATAGTTCAGTCAGTTGCCGTCCAGTATCTCTTCAGATGGAAGGCCAGCATTGGGGGATCCAAACGAGCCCCCAAAGTCGTGGATCGAGGAAGAAATGGTGGAGAAATGGTGATGGCAAATGAGGCGAGAGGTCTGATTGATAAGAAATTGATGTCCCCGCGCTTCGGATCCCGATCCGCGATGCCGTAGCTCCCGATCAACCCATCACTTTCGGCTGAAATTTGGTCTGAACATTCGTTGGAGGTCGTATTCTGTTTATCCATTATGCCCAGTCATAATTATGAAGCCCTGGTCTTATAGGAGTCAAGTGGCCAACTAAGTAGGGTGGCCAACTAAGGGGTCTCTAATAGTATGCGAGGGGGTGTGAGGCCTTATAAGTGGAATTTCAAACATTGAAAATAAATTGAATTGGTGCAGATAATCTCCTTCCTGTTGGCAATTTTTCTCGAGTTCTGGTTGCCGAGAATACGTGAACAAGAGGTGTTTGACGCGCCAAACACGGTCTATGCAGGCGAGCACGACGCGACGCGTCGCGTCGCGTCTTTCCTCTTTCGGTTTCCTTTGTCTCGACATATATATATATCTCTTTCATCGTTGTAGTTCCTCGTCCTCATCTTCTACCTACACCCACACAGCTCAATAGACTAGATCTTCTTTCTCCCACCCTTGCCGCTTTCCCTACTTAGTTTTTTTTCCTGTAGCTCATGTTCTTCGCCGAGGCCGGCTCGAGCGCGGTCCCTTACGGGCCGAGCTAGAGAGCTCTGGCGACCAAATCGATTCTCGTTTTGTCCCCAAACCCTCTCTCTCTCTCCTCAATGACGAGCAAGGCATAGAGACGTGAACTTTGACGTGAATACGGTGAACTCGAGCACGTGATCCGGATTGGAAAATGCCTTGCTCGTCTTCTTGCAATGGGCTCAATTCCGTCGTTGAAATTTTCAGAAAAGTTACTGATGTCAACTATGCGTATGCAAATTTCTAGCCTAATGAACTCTCATACGTTCAGTGTGAACAGCGATGACCTCGAACATTATACGACCTGCGCATTCTACTTGACGCTTGGTACGAGGTGAATGCACTCGGCGAGTACAGCAGGATGCAGCTTTCATCCAATCGATTCCGTTCCAAACTTAAGGTGGTAAAAAGGATTTTTCAGTCATCTGTGAGGCATCATCCACTTTTGTTACATCACCTCGTCTTCCCGCGAACCTTTTGGCGAATCCTGTTTACATAATGACTCCGTCTCTGTTATGTGCAGTGTGTACTATTTAATGCATACGATACGTGTTGAATGCTTACAATCATTCAGTATGCCCCCCAACAGCGAAAGTGTCGTCAAGCCCTTCGCACAGCGGACGGTACCCATGCAGGTCCTCGGGCTGGGATTCCCACGCACAGGAACTGCCTGTGAGTGCGCCCAGCTCCGCCCTTGTGAAGTGTGCTAACGATATGGCATTATTTAGCGCTTCAGAGCGCGCTGGAGACCCTGGGATACGTGCGGACAAGCCATGCATTCTCAGTGTACGCCTCGGGTCCTGCGGTGATGGATATGTGGATCGCGGCAATCAGGGCAAAATTTTACGGGGAAGGCACGCCATACGGGCGGGAGGAGTGGGATCAGCTACTGGGGGACTGCCAGGTGGGTGCAAGCATCATTATATCGTGTTGTGATCGATGGCGATTTACTGCATGCCTATATAGGCTGTAACAGCCTCGCCGCACGTCCTGTTCGCGGCGGAACTCATCGCGGCGTATCCCGACGCTAAAGTGATCTTGACAAAACGAAGCCCCGAGAGCTGGTGGAGGTCGTACGAGTTGACCGGAGCAGCACAGGGGCAAAAGCCTACACTCCGAGCATACCTGAGCGAATGGCTGAATCCTGGATCCGGCAAAGAACTGTACCTCCGGCAGCAGAACTTCCGGGCCCTGTTCGGCACCACGGACGTCCTTACAGAGGATATCGCAAAGGCACGCTTTACGGCGCATTACGACGAGGTCCGGCGCCTCGTACCAAAGGACAGGCTGCTCGAGTTCGATTTGAAGGAGGGATGGGGACCACTGGTTGCGTTTTTGGGAAAGGAAGCGCCGGCGACAGCATTCCCCCGGGTCAACGACATGGAGCAGTACAATGAGCGCTTCGCTGCAAATAACCGCGCCTTCTGGTGGGGAGTCGCTTCGAAAATTGGGGGACCTTTTCTGGCTGTGGTCGCCGCTGCCACGATGTTGATGTATGTAAGAACCGTAGGCAGGGTGTGAATTACGCCGACGCTCATGTATGTCGGAGATGAGCGGGGTGTGAGGTGGTTATATGCTCATCTCACGCGAAATCGAAAGAAATGACGCACTTTACTTTGGCAGACCTTTTTTTTCGAACTTTCGGTGGAAGTTGAGCACGTGACATGGGTTGAAAACGACATTCATGTGTTCAATTTAGTAACTTTCACTGTGCGTTAAACGTCAAGTTCCTGAAATTTCGCAAATATTAACAACTTACAAAAGCCAGCCATGGAACGGCGAGCGTTACGCGACCTCAGGATTTTAGTTGGTGCTCGGTAGTACGAGGCGAATGCACTTTCCGAGGATGCATCTTGCATTCCCACGATTTCCACCCAAATCACAAGGAGCTAAAGGGTTGCTCGGGCGTCTGCGGGGCCTTATCAACATTCTTTTATTTAGTTACATAACCTCGTCCTGCCGCGAATCCTGTTATGTGTACTGTGCACTCTTTACTAGTAATATGATTCGAGAGTAATTGCTCCAAATCCACCCCCCCCCTTCAAATGCCTCCCCACATCGACATCCGAGTGGTAAAGCCGGCAGCGCAGCGGACGGTGCCTATGCAGGTCCTCGCGCTGGGATTCCCGTGGACGGGAACAAACTGTGAGTGCCCCGCGCCATGCGAGCGTTTAATTAAACAAGATGGAATGATCCAGCATTGAAGGTTGCGCTCGAGACGGTGGGCTACGTGCGTACCGACCACTTCATGGCGCCAACCAGCCCGGAGAAGATGAACATGTGGATTGAGGCGATCAAGGCGAAGTTCTTCGGGGAAGGGACGCCCTATGGGCGCAAGGAGTGGGATCAGCTGCTTGGGGACTGTCAGGTAGGTGTAACCACAGGCAGGCGAGCACTTCCCCGATGATAATGTGCATTCCATGCAGGCCGTGTCGGATATCCCAGGCATCTTGTTTGCAGAGGAGCTCATCGCAGCGTACCCGGACGCCAAAGTGGTGCTGACGAACTGAAGCCTGGAGAGCTGGTGAAGGTCATACGAGGCGACCATAGCGGAAGCTACGAAGCGCACACTCCAGATTCACATCAGCAGCTGGCTGGAGCCGGAATCCTTCGACAGGATGAAGTGCCTTTTGCGTCTCACGCTCGCGGTCCTCTTCGAAACTGAACATGTCACAGAAAACATTGCGAAGGCGCGCTTTGTGGCGCATTATGACGAGGTCCGGCGCCTGGTACCAAAGGACGGGCTGCTTGAATTCGAGGTGAGGGAGGGCTGGACACCGTTGGCGCTGTTTCTGGGAAAGGAGGTGCCGGCGACGGCATTCTCTAGGGTCAATGACACAGCTGAGTTCACCAAGTCCGTCTCTGCGCGGTGCCGTAACGTTTTATGGGCGCGGGCGACAAAATTGATGGGGTCCTTGCTGGCTGTAGCTATAGGTGTGCCGGCGGCGCTGGTGATCTATTATTACTATAGTGCCTAAATATCCATAAGGATATCTTCTTTCTGTCTGTGCAGCGCCCGATGGCCGCTCAGCGTCAGTATGACAATATCAGCGACAACCACACACCATAATTAAGTTTGTCGTTGGTTTGAAGTAATCTCGACGTTCAGCGCTTGTGCCTCTGGACTAGGCAGTTACTAGCGGAGCATGCCAAAGCTACGACTCATTGGTGCGAGCCTTCCATTCATACTTACTTTTCGGAGTAAGAATCCTAATTGGGACGTCTTTTGATGGTCACTCATCACTGATACAATCATTTGTATAATAGACGACCTAGAAATCCAAGTAATCTCTCTGGCTGGACCAGGCGCCCCCGCTTCCGGCACCATACGGGTCCTCGGCGCCCATGGTGCCCATCCCGGCGCTGCCGCCGTGGGTCTCGCCGTCCTTGAAGGAGAATTCGCGCTTAAACTTGCCCTCGAGGGCGGACATGGTGCCGATGAGCTTGGTGCACGCCTGCTCCAGTACGGCCTGCGGCGTGACCGTGCCGTCCGTCTGGATCTTGATAAGGAAGTACGGGTGCAGCGGATGCGGGACCTTGTACCCCGCGAAGAGGATCTCGGGCATTGCGAGCAGCTGTCTGCGGGGACGTTAGCGAGGGACAGAAGGAGACTGCGGGGCGACGAACGCGCGGAGCATGTTGCCGACGGTGTGGTCCTGCTTGACGATCTTGAAGGTCGCAGCGTTGGGGATCTTCGTGTCCTCCGTTACCTCGAGTCTGCGGTGGCGATTCAGAGGGCCAGCTACGTCACGGGAGGGCGACGACGCACGCCTTCTCGTTGTCTTCGAGGACGAAGAGTTCGTGGCGGTTTGGGGCGTTCATAGTGGAGTGTGCGTCTATTGGAGGGGTCAGTAGGGACGAAAAGGGCAAGGAGACGAGGTGGGGGATCATATAAGCCATGCAAGCAATCGTGTCTCGCCATCGCGTCTTTCGACGCTCGGGGGATTGACAGATTTGAATGTAGTTTAATCATGCGTAGGGGGGAGGAGAGACACACACCTGGTTCTCTGTGGAACTACGCGAGGCGAGTCACCTGCAGGGACACCTCGTCCGTGCGGTGAAAGGCAGGATGACCTGGGCGCAAGTCAGCAAATGGAGACGTGGCAAACAGAGAAGAGTCAGAGAAAAAGGTTGCGATCATTGAGCTTCCGAGGAAGTCACCGACAATAAATATATGGCAGTTGCCCATCCTGTGAGGCAAGAAGATGGAGAGAGGCTCACCGTTGGAAGAAGAGAAGAGGGTGAAAAGCTGACCAAGCTGTTTGTCGTTTGTTTACCCTCACCCCAAGTTTTTCGTCCGCTTTTCCTTCGCCACTCCGCCTCCTCAAGGTGAGCTCTATGCTTTATACGAGCGTCCAACGCAGTCCTGGCGTGTCCACGGCGAATCTGTGCGCTTTTGAGCCCGCGAAACGGCCAGACAGCGCTGGATTCGCCGTTGCTATCCGGATGACGCTTTTGGCCTTGCGACGATGCTGACCTCTCTCTCTCCAGACTTGACGCAGCCGGGACCCACCCAAAATGCCCACCCATCTATCGAAAACGCGCAAGCACCGCGGCCACGTCTCCGCCGGTCACGGACGTGTCGGGAAGCACCGCAAGCATCCCGGAGGTCGCGGTTTGGCTGGTGGTCAGCACCACCACCGGTGAGCACCCACCCGTGTGTGTATCCCAGTCCCCGTCTCATTTCTCCGCGTCCAGGACCAACTTCGACAAGTACCATCCTGGTTACTTTGGTAAAGTCGGTATGCGCCACTTCCACCTCACCCGCAACGCCCACTGGCGGCCGATCATCAACGTCGACAAGCTGTGGAGTCTCGTCCCCGCAGAGGAGAAGAAGTCCCTCACCGCCGACTCGGAGGTCGTCCCCGTCATCGACACCCTGCGATTCGGGTATGGAAAAGTTTTGGGCAACGGAATGTGAGCCAAGCACGCGATTGCCCTTGTCCAGTTCTCATCCGTTCCTTAGGCTGCCAAAGCTCCCTTTCATCGTAAAAGCCCGCTTTGTATCGGCCATTGCAGAGTGCGCATTATTCTTTTTCGTATGGACTCCCTACTCAGACTGCGTCTTCCAGGGCCAAAATCAAGGAGGCAGGGGGAGTTGTTTCGTTGATCGCATGAGCTTTCTCTACATACTGGTTACTCTTCACACATATGACATGAATGCATCCCCCATGCCCATGCCATTGTCAGTAAAGTCGTGTGACGCGCTTGCAGTATTCTTTCCCTACATCCACTTTCCTAAAAGAGCCATCGCACAACATCCTAAGAACACCCATCCCACCGCCATCGCCAATTTCCTCGTCGGCCCCTTCATCAGCTCGTCATTGAACAAGATCTCGCGCGCGAGCAGCTGCCCGCAGCCGTCAGCACCGTTCCAAATTCACAATAACGGCAGCCCACCTCGACTAGCGCTGTATAAATGAGTATTCCCGCGCTGAGCGAGTCGAGCACGCCGCTGACGACGAGCGCATCCGGGTCGTCCGCGCTGTACGTTGCGCGCACGGCGAGCCCCACTGCCATGCCCACCGGTGTGCTCAGCCCAAATACCACCGCGCCGCTGACGCGTGCGCGCGCTGGGAGCCCTGGGGCGCTCGCAAGACGCGACCCGATTCCAAGCCCTTCGAATACCTCTGGCGCGCGCCGAATAAATGAGCAATAAATATACAGCAGGCGACGCACGGTGGGTAACAAGCACCACGAAGAGGACCTTGAATCTTTGGGCGGCGGCGAGGGTGAGCCCAATTAGGACGCTAGACGTATACATCGGCGTGGGCTGGTACTGGTCAGCGACGAGGCACACCTGTGGAGGACGGCCCCGAACTCGAGGATGATGATTCCGACAACGCGCGCGCTGTTGCTCCCCACGTCTCCTTCGAGGCGTTCGCCGACTTCAAGCGGGATTTCAAGGGATGCGGTGGGATCTCCGCGCAAGTAAGGACTACATTCAACGGATCTAACAGCACAGACCTCGCCTACCCCCGAACTTCGCGAAATGCGCCGCCGCGCCGCGCGCCGTCGCGATCTCAACAACGAAAATCGCCAGGATGCTGACGAGGCACAGGCCGAGTGCGTACGGCTGCGAATACAGTAAGTTTCGTCAAGAGGAGTTACACAGCGCTTCACTAACGTATTTTTGCCAGTCGGGCGACAGGCAGGGCGAGCCCAGCACCTCGATGCCTGGTGCCAGCAGGTGGATGAATCCTGTCCCGAGCTGCGGAAATTAAGCGCCTGGAAAGAACTCGTGGAGAGGGGGAGCGCACGATAACCCCCGAGCCGAAGTATCGCGCGAAGCTGTTGTTCCGTTCTGTTTAATTTTTAGTGGACAAGGCAAAGAGAGATTCCTCACTCAAGCCACCCGCGCAGGAGCGCGCTGTTTGCACCAAACGTCCCGAGCACAGGAAAAAGCGCGCTAAGCGTGGAACCGAAGAGGATGACGAAGAGCGCGGCGATGCGCAGCCCGAGGTCCGATGGGTTACTGGTGCCGTTGGTCAGGTTTCCTGAATCCTGGGCGCAGGCGCGGTGCAGATTCGACGGCGGGTGGGATAATCCTGGACCGACGCTCAGCATGGATGTGGCCGTGAACATGGTGCGATTCGTGGCACACAAAGGTGGGGGGAGAAGAGCGAACGTCTAGTCCATTCGGGGTGCTGCGTGGACCATACAGGTAGTAAATACTACTTATTGGGTTTCGAAGAAGTGCCTGGGGTGCCAGAGCGTACAAGAAGCGCGGGGGTAGTGTGATTTGGCTCAGATTGGTACTCCGCATGCAGATAGCCAGCTTGACACCCACTGAGAGACCAAGCTGAAGAGAGGCGAGCAGGCAGTCCCGGATAAGTCCCGGAGCAGAGCAGAGCCTGAGGCAGCAATTCATGATACTTGCATGATACGTGCTGGATGAATTGGAAGTTCTGAGGCGGAAAATCCCAGGAAGAATACAATATCGAAACGATATCAGGCTGCCAGGAAGGTCTTGAGCAAGTCTTGAGTCAACGCAGAGTACCGGCATGCGACTGGAATGCCGGGATTGATGGGATCATCTCAACTTGACCCTGACCACTGTCGTGCTCCGAGTCTTTTCTGATATCGATGCAGCTTCAAGCGTCAAGGTCCATCGTTAAGTATCTCTTCCCTCCTTCCCTGCTCGTGTGCAACTTTTGGGCAAGGATTTACTCAACCGATGAAACTTTCCGAACGTCCTTGTAAGTACAAGTTGCGTACTACTAATAGGCCAGCTTACGATGATAGCACCGAGTAGAATGAATAAGCACCGGAGGATTACCAAGACTGGGTCCTTACTAAACGAAACAGTACGCGAAATAATATAAAGGGCTTCTGATTATTCGAAACGCCAAATGTCTTCCGCAGTCTTATTCCAACCAATCCAAGTGGGCGACGTTCAACTCAAACATCGTGTTGTTCATGCGCCAACCACACGATTCCGCGCGGATTCCAACCACGTTCCGACCCCCATCATGACTGAGTATTACGCTCAGAGGGGTAGCACTCCCGGCACCCTTCTGATTACGGAGGCCACGCTCATAGCCCGGAAAGCAGGAGGATTCCGCAACGTTCCAGGAATCTGGTCTTCAGAGCAGATCGCGGCCTGGAAACAGGTGAGGCTCTGCACTTACTTGAACGCAGTACAGTCGCCAACAAAGTCTCAGGTTACGGAGGCCGTCCACGCGAAAGGGTCATTCATATACCTTCAGCTCGCCGCCCTCGGACGCTCCGCGTACGTCGAGCACCTAGCTCCGGGAGACCCATACGTGTGCTCCTCGCCAAAGAAACTCGAATCGATTTTCCACATCGGTGGCGCCCCGCGCCCTGACGCCGTCCCGCGCGCGATGACTGTGGACGAGATCAAAGAATACAGCGAGCTATTTGCCACCGCCGCGTCCAATGCTGTCCACAAAGCCGGTTTCGACGGGGTGGAAATCCACGGCGCTAATGGATACCTTTTGGAGCAGTTCTTGATGGACAGCATTAACGAGCGCACCGATTCATACGGCGGCAGCGTCGAGAACCGAGCCCGCTTCCCGCTCGAGGTTGTTGATGCTATCGCGGGAGCTATTGGGGCAACCAAGACCGCAATCCGATTGAGCCCGTGGAACACGAGGCAAGGTATTTTTTCCCCTACTCTTTCCGTCGACCTAAATCTGACGGTTTATCGTACTGCAGAGTCTGGGATGGCGGACCCGAAGCCGACATATAGCCACCTCGTCACAGAAATTCGGAATCGACACCCTGAACTCAGTTATATCCACCTGTTTGAACCAGACGGTGTGACACCCGGAGACGTTCGATCGAACGATTTTATTCGCGAGATATGGGGCACAAGGAGGCTCATCAGCGCGGGAGGCTATAGCGATAATCGAGAAAGAGGAATTCGTGCCGCCGAGGAAAAGGGGGATATTATCGCCTATGCTCGCGCATTTATTGCAAACGCAGGTGTTTTGACTGTACTCGCTGGCGCCAGTGCTGATTTTCCTTTTCCTTTTCCAGCCTGACCTTCCACACCGTCTCCTCCACGACATCCCGCTTCTTAAGGGCGATTACACCAAATATTACGTATATGGCGCCAGCGACCCGTCCGGTTACACGGATTATGCCTTCCATTTTACCTAATCTCGACGCGGCGCTGAGCGTTGCAGCTTAATCACACGACACACATCGATAAGAGTCTCAGTTATAATACTTCAATTTTTACATTCGCGGAATCTGAATTTAGGACTTGAAGCATCGGATAGGTCGGTCATAGGAACTCAGCTTCAAATCTACTTGGAGGCTCGTGGGCAGTACTGACGCCCTGGGGCCTGCGCCTGCCAACTGACCTCCTCTATGAATTTACAGGATAGTGATCATGATGGTATATGCACCCATCCCCTCATAGAAACGCGGTCTGTGTAATTTCCGCATTGCAGAGGGCGATGGGTTCCCATCAGTTTTTATTCCGACAGATACACGCTGTTGAATTTTGGAAATGCCCTGTTTCAATTCAGCTTGTGTCATATTTCAGTTCCGAACATTCACGTGGAGCGTTCGAAAACCACCTACCGCATATATTTCTCTGATTCTTCTGACATAACCTATCCGCATCTCACGGGCGAGTATCCTATAAAGCGTCCCCGCTTTGGGGCTTTTTGTTCAACATCCAAAGATGCCCAGTATTTTCTCAATCATCTGCGCCGCCGCCCTTCTTCTTTCAGCCCAGGTGCTCGCTGTCACCTATACGGTTCGTGAAACTCTCCTCGGCCCTTGCGATCCCATCTGACCACATAATTAACTAGCCCAACAAATTTGTGGTCGTGAACGGAAATCCTAACGGCGCATTTGGTTACGCATATAGCAGCGGAAGTCTTCTCGAGCTCGCCAGTCCAGGAAATCCCGGCAATTCGTCGGTCTACAACACATGGATTGTCAACAGGAGCCCAGCGGTCATGGCCTCGTTGGGAGTAACCAACGTCGCACCATCTACTAGCCTCGCTGGTGTTGGATATCTATCCCCCTTCACCGGTGCCCTCGTCCTGCGCATCTTCTACCAAACCACAAATGGCGACATCCGCATGATCTACCACAGCGGTATCAATTTTGACCCAGCTTGGGTCCTGGATAGCACCGTCATCGCCAATGTTCCCCTGGGCACACCGTTGTCGGCTTTCCAAGCTAGTAACGGGGCACCGGGAGTGGTAAGTCAATATTCACACTGGTGTTTTCCCGCTCATCTCTGGCAGGAAACGATCTTGATCCAATACACTGACGTGAATGGAATTTTGACTCAGAGATTCTCCACTGTTGACATCGGAGGCTGGAGTGCGCCAGTTGCAATTACTACTGCTTGAGAAAGAATGGGATTCACAGGCAGGAAGGATTCTTGAGTTTGAACTTTCACATTATTATCTTGTTTCGTCTTGGCACTAAGTAGCGTGGAAATCATTTATGCTCAGTGTTTGGATGAGTCTTCGACGTAGAATTATGACGCGCCTTTTGTATCGGACTCCCGGACTCTTGAAAGTTCCAGTTGAACAACACACCTTCCTATTCTAGAACAATATGATGTCAAGGATCCGGAGACTGCCGCCATTCCTCTCACGCCTCCGTGAACTTCATTCAAAGCTTCTGATGATCTCCTGTCTCAGGTTCCTACCCAGCCGCGGTTCCGAGGATAACAATATGAGTAGCGGGATTACAGGCAATATCTGAGAAAATGCATTATTTCATGTGACTGAAGACACGTGCTGTTATATGTGACCGAAAGTTGGGGGTTATCCTCTCCACGGCACACCGGGATTACAGGAATTTCGGGGCACCCGATGTTAATTTCGATACGGCACGTGCTCGTTCCGGGTGCGCCGAAATGCTTCGGGCTTGCTATATATGGGAAGGCCGATGCATTTCGGCGCGCCCGAAATGGTCACGTGCCGTATCGAAACTAACATCGGGTGCCCCGAAATTTCCGTAATCCCGGTGTGCCGGCCCAACCCCCACAACTTTCTGTCACTAGTAACATCACACATAACGCGGTCCGAAAATTCCGGTCTGCCCATTTTCTCTGTATACGATTGTAATCCCGCTACTGAGATTGTGAGCCTCGGAACCGCGGCTGGGCAGGAACCTGCTCCTGTCTCCCATCTGCTGTTCAACAGCTTCGCGGCTGCGATCATCCATTCCGTCATCAAAGTCTTCAGGCAACTATCTGAGCTACAGTTAGTGTTGCCGCGGAGCGAGTCGAGCCGAGGCGGTGTGGCCAACTCGACTGGTGAGACGCGAGTTGTCATCGAGTTGACTCGTCGAGTTGGTGATCCCATCACTCTCACGATCCCTATTTGGAACAAGAAAGTATGAACGAAAGCTTTGGTCTATCGTGTATGGAGCTGCAAGCAGTATGGTTAAATTCATTAACCTACTTAGACAATTTCCTTAATATTTTCGGACGAAAATGGACCTGCAACTGGGCTTGGACCCTGAACATCAGGCATAAAATCCCTGCGTCAGCTACAAAAAAGGCCAAAAAATGGGACAAATCATTTTCACCTGGAGCAGTAGTTAACGTGGTCCCGCGAGGGATTCGCGTGCACCAGGAGCATCGTATGCTTGGAATACTTTGCTGATCGACTTGCCGGACTGGCACGCGCCCATGATCTAGCGGATAGGAAAGTGATGACAACAGCTCGGCTGTGTGCAACTCGACTCGACCAGTCGAGTCGATGGCCGAGTCGAGTTCGAAACCAGTGTGAGCTCACAACTAGCTCACACCGACGGCAACACTAAATATGATAAGTATCTCCTACCAGTACGTACACTCCGAGCGATCCAATCGGGCAACTCTGCCCCAGATTCTCATGTCAGAATGGCGTGGCGGGGCTAGCACTTTAGGCGCTGTGGCGAATTTTGTGAATGGACTCAGGTGAGTATTCAATACCTTCCTAGTTGTTCCGTCAGATTCTGGAGTTAATAGCTCGACCAACCGGGGCCTTCAAGTTGGCGAAGATTGTACATAGGGCCCGTCGCTCATCAGGACTGACTAGGATCCCAGCGCCTATCATCTACACAAATAAATCCATCTGTCAACCTGGAACCAAGGCCAATTCAGTTCTAAAAAGATCTCGATAGGTGACGAAAGACACTTCTTCTTCTAGCCCCCCCACCATGATACCCCATGTTGCTGTCGGAGTCGCACTCATTTTTCACACTTCCTCTCTTTTTGCCCAGGCAGATGCAGCACCCACCAACATCACCGTCGACGACACAAATAGTACATATTGGACTTGGGCAGGATCGTGGCATGCAGTGACACCTTCTTCACCTTGCGTTGGCTGTCTTGACCAGCCCGATCCTTCTCAAATCTACAACCACACCTGGCACGATGGAGGTCTCCGTTCTGGCTCTTTTACATTTCAAGGTTCGACCGCAGAACCAAGTTGTTTTCTCTGAGCTTTTACTCTCTTCTAGGCTCCGCTGTCTACATTTATGGAACAGATGTCTTAAACCCAGCCAACATATCCTTCAGCATGAATAACCCATCCATCACCGGCTTTCACTATTACGCTGGAACAGATTATGTGTATAGGTCACTCTTCTTCGCGGCCACCGGTCTGGATTCGACCGTGCAGCACACGGTGACGTGGATTCTCGAGCAAAGTTCTACTGGAGGAATAGCTGCATCCTTTGATTATGCTGTTTTCACCGTTGATGAGCCGGATACTTCCGGTCCTAGTAACACAAATGCCGTAGGGGGGATCAGCACGACCTCGTGAGTCAACGTACTTGACAGACTAATAATGCCGCTGAACAATCGCAACTCTTCCAGCAGTTCTAGGTTTGAACGATGTAGCCATTGTTTTGACGAGATGAATACTAATTGAATTTAGTGCATCAGCCAGGGGCACAAATCCTGCAGGAGGAACATCCATGGGTGCGACGCCATCCACCAGTCCTTTACTGTCGAGTGGTTCGAGGTTTGAATGCCCCGTGGTTTTAGATGAATATTTTCTAATTCGTTTTAGTACATCACCCAGTAACACACATGCTGGGGGCATATCTATTGGTGTGACGGCTTCGTAAGCCAACTTCCTTAATAAATTGACCATTCCGCTGACCTCCAGAATCCCAATAGTTCCAGGTTTGGATGTACCTCATTTGAGGCGAAGCTCTATTAATTTTAAGTCACAGTACAGCCTCCGAGTCAACTGGGAGTTCCGCTCCTGCGAAACATAAATCCAAAACGGGCCCTATCGTGGGCGCGGTGATTGCAGTTGTCGGGGGATTGGCCCTCCTCGGTGCTCTCTTCATTTGCTTGCGCCATCGACCGTCGTCTAGACCGAAGAGTTTAGCAAACTCTAACGTGCCGTCTTCACGCATGGTTGCTCCGACTGGTTATTTGGTTGAACCATATCAACTGCCCACGCCCGAGATTGCTCCCGCTCCATCAACCGTCACTACCCTACTGACAGCCCCCACCGTACCCTCCTCTCAAATCTTGACGGTCGCTTCGAACTCGAAATCCCCACCAGGTCAGTAGCTTAAGGTCGGAATGAAATTCAGGACTAACAATATTGCATAGAACCGGTGGTTTCCGCTACGGATCCACATCCGGATCCTGGGCGTCCGCGGGATCTGGAGGTAGAGGAACGGCTGAGACACTTGGAGGCTCTCGCTGCTAATTCCCAACCTCCTCCGTACCACTAGCGTAATTCAGATCCAGTCCGCTAGTCATGAGTTCATATCCAGCGAGGGAGCTAGTGTTTAATTAATTCTTTTGGCTCAAATCGTTTTGCATTCATCAAGCATTCATGAAAGTTTGACCAGTGATCGAGTGGGGGTCTGCAACCGCACATCAGTCAGCCCTAGCTGCCGAATTTAGCCACATTCACTTGACATATACGTGAACGGCCCATGAAGTTGGCCGGTTCCTGCCGGTTCCCACGGTTCACAAAATGCAACTTTGTTGATTGTGCCACTTGACTAGTCCCGACTCACCGAGAAAGCGGTGACGAACAGCATCGCTGATTTCCGATCATTCTCAACATATATGTATTCATTTTTTTTTACATAAAAAACCTCCAACTGGATTGGTGTCGGCTAAAATACCACGAGCAATAAAAGAGCACAGATAAACTAAGAAATATATGTACAGTCCGATCGCATTCATATCGAAATTATGTATTTCCCTGAGATGTGACCCGTTCGAGGAATAAGATCTAAGACACAGAGGGTGTCTTCTTCTATGCCGATGACATAAGTCCAAGCGAGGTGCATTCTGTAAGCACCCCTAAAAACAGGGACGAAGATTTGAACCTCCAGCGACCGCTTGACTCCTACAACCCCGCGGAGGAGCTGAGGCAGCCTGGATGGCGTCTTGAGAAGTAAACTTGGAGCGGCCGACGGTACGGTCGATCATATAATGATGCAGATAGGCGTCAAGTGCAACATCGCCGTTCACCACCCCATACACAAAGAAGAACGTAATTCACACCCTCCCCACGGTTCTTACATACTTCAACATTACGGCAGCGGCGACCACAGCCAGAGAGGGCCCCACAATTTTCGAAGCCAGCCCCCACCAGAAGGCACGGCTATTTGCAGCGAGACGCATGTTGTACTGCTCCGTGTCGTTGACCCTGGGGAATGCCGTCTCCGGCGCTTCCTGACGTTCAACTCAAACACCGTGTTGTTCATGCGCCAACCACACGATTCCGCGCGGATTCCAACCACGTTCTAGTCTCTCGTAGACAGACACTTCAACGCGAAGCTCGTGCCTCGCTTGTTGAAACCACGTTCCGACCCCCATCATGACCGAGTATTACGCTCAGAGGGGCAGCACTCCCGGCACCTTTCTGATTGCGGAGGGGACGCTCATAGCCCGGAAAGCAGGAGGATTCCGCAATGTTCCAGGAATCTGGTCCCCAGAGCAGATCGCGGGTTGGAAACAGGTGAGGCACTGCATTTGCTTTGAATGTAGTTAAGTCGCCAACAAAGTCTCAGGTTACGGAGGCCGTCCACGCGAAAGGGTTATTCATATACCTTCAGGTCGGGGCCCCCGGACGCTCCGCGTACGTCGAGCACCTAGCTCCGGGAGACCCATACGTGTCCTCTTCGCCCAAGAAGCTCGAATCGATTTTCCACATCGGTGGCGCCCCGCGCCCTGACGCCGTCCCGCGCGCGATGACTGGAGACGAGATCAAAGAATACAGCGAGCTATTTGCCACCGCGGCGTCCAATGCTGTCCACAAATTTAAAGCCGGTTTCGACGGGGTGGAAATCCACGGCGCTAATGGATACCTTTTGGAGCAGTTCTTGATGGACAGCATTAACGAGCGCACCGATTCATACGGCGGCAACATCGAGAACCGAGCCCGCTTCCCGCTCGAGGTTGTTGATGCTATCGCGGGAGCCATTGGCTAACCAAGACCGCAATCCGATTGAGCCCACGGAACACGAGGTGTATTTTTCCCCGTTCTCTTTTCCGTCGACCAAAATCTGATGGTTTATCCTACTGCAGAGTCCAGGATGGCGGACCCGAAGCCGACATATAGCCACCTCGTCACAGAAATTCGGAATCGACACCCTGAACTCAGTTATATTCACCTGCTTGAACCAGACGCGGAGACGTTCGATCGAACGATTTTATTCGCGAGATATGGGGCACAAGGAGACTCATCAGCGCGGGAGGCTACAGCGATAATCGAGAACGAGGAATTCGTGCTGCCGAGGAAAAGGGGGATATCATCGCCTATGCTCGCGCATTTATTGCAAACGCAGGTGTTTCGACTGTACTCGCTGGCGCCAGTGCTGATTTTCCTTTTCCTTTTTCAGCCTGACCTTCCATGCCGTCTCTTCCACGACATCCCGCTTCTCAAGGGCGATTACACCAAATATTACGTATATGGCGCCAGCGACCCGTCCGGTTACACGGATTATGCCTTCCATTTTCCTAATCTCGACGCGGCGCTGAGCGTCGCAGCTTAATCACACGACACACATCGACAAGAGTCTCAGTTATAATACTTCAATTTCTACATTCACGGAATCTGAATTCAGGACTTGAAGCATCGGATAGGTCGGTCAGGGGAACTCAGTTTCAAATCTACTTGGAGGCTCGAGGTCCCTCATGGGCAGAACTGACGCCCTGGGGCCAGGGCCTGTCAACTGACCTCCTCTATGAATTTAGAGGATAGTGATCATGATGGTATATGCACCCATTCCCTCATAGAAACGCGGTTTGTGTAATTTCCGCATTGCAGAGGGCGATGGGTTCCCATCAGTTTTTATTCCGACAGATACACGCTGTTGAATTTCGGAAATGCCCTGTTTCAATTCAGCTTGTGTCGATGGATTCTTGGGCTTGGACTTTCACAAACATTATTGTCTTATTTCTTCTTGGCACTAGCATGGAAATCATTCATGTTCGTTTGGATTATCCGGTGAACTGTGATATTTCATCGTAAAATTAGGGCGCGCCTCTTGTATCGGACTCCCGGACCCTTGAAAGTTCTAGTTGAACAACAACTTCCTATTTTGGATCAAGATCAAGGATCCGGAGACTGCCGCCATTCCTCTCACGCCTCTGTGATGTTCGTTAGTTTCTGATGATCTCCTCCCATATTATCCTTTCCATCAAAATCTTCAGGCAACTAAGTATCCGAACCTATCCGAACCCTATCCGACTAGTACGTATACCCCGAGCGATCGGGCAACGTTGCCCCAGATTCTCATGTCAGAGTGGCGCAGCGGGGCTAGCACTTTAGGCGCTGTCAGACGGCGAATTTTGTGAATGGACTCTTGTGAGTATTCAATACCTTACTAGTTGTTCCGTCAGATTCTGGAGTTAATAGCTCGACGAACGGGGCCTTTAAGTTGGCGAAGATTGTACATAGTGGGCCCGTCGCTCATCAGGACTGACTAGGATCCCAGCGTCTATCATCTACACAAATAAATCCATCTGTCAACCTGGAACCTAGGCCAATTCAGTTCTAAAAAGATCTCGATGGGCGAAGAAATACGCTTGGAGGGCGTCTCTTCCTTTATCCCCACCACCATGATACCCTATGTTGCTGTCGGAGTCGCACTCATTTTTCACGTTTCCTCTCTTTCTCCGCAGGCAGATGCAGCACCCACCAACATCACCGTTGACGACACAGATAGTACATATTGGACTTGGGCGGGATCGCCATGGCATGCAGTGACACCTTCTTCACCTTGCGTTGGCTGTCTTGACCACCCCGATCCTTCTCAAATTTACAACCACACCTGGCACGATGGAAGTCTCCTTTCTGGCTCGTTTACATTTCAAGGTTCGACCGCAGATCCAAATCTTTTTTTCTGAGCTTTTACTCTCTTCTAGGCTCCGCTGTTTACATCTATGGAACAGATGTCTTCAACTCAGCCAACATATCCTTCAGCATGAATAACCCACCCATCACCGGCTTTCACTATTACCCCGGAACAGATTATGTGTATAGGTCACTCTTCTTCGCGGCCACCGGTCTGGATTCCGCTGTGCAGCACACGGTGGCGTGGATTCTCGAGCAAAGTTCTGCTGGAGGAATGGCTGCATCCTTCGATTATGCGGTTTTTACCGTTGATGAGCCAGACACTTCCGGTCCTAGTAGCACGAATCCCGGAGGGGAGATCAGCACGACCTCGTGAGTCAAGGCATTTGACAGACTAACAATGCCGCTGAACAATCGCAATTCTTCCAGCAGTTCTAGGTCTGAACGATATAACCACTGTTTTGAGGAGATGAATACTAATTAAATTTAGTGCGTCAGCCAGTAGCATAAATCCTGTAGGGGGCACATCTGTAGGGGTGGGTGCGACATCATCCACCAGCCCCTCACTGTCGAGTGGTTCGAGGTTTGAATGCCCTGTCGTTTTAGATGAATATTTTCTAATTCGTTTTAGTACATCACCCAGTAACACACATGCTGGGGGCATATCTGTTGGTGTGACGGCTTCGTAAGCCAACTTCCTTGATAAATTGACCATAGAAAATATTCATCTAAAACGACAGTTTTAGTACATCACCCAGTAACACACATGCTGGGGGCATATCTATTGGTGTGACGGCTTCGTAAGCCAACTTCCTTAATAAATTGACTATTCCGCTGACCTCCAGAATCCCAATAGCTCCAGGTTTGGGTGCACCTCATTTGAGACGAAGCTCTATTAATTTTAAGTCACAGTACAGCCTCCGAGTCAACTGGGAGTTCCGCTCCTGCGAAACATAAATCCAAAACGGGCCCCATCGTGGGCGCGGTGATTGCAGTTGTCGGGGGATTGGCCCTCCTCGGTGCTCTCTTCATTTGCTTGCGCCATCGACCGTCGTCTAGACCGAAGAGTTTAGCAAACTCTAACGTGCCGTCTTCACGCATGGTTGCTCCGACTGGTTATTTGGTTGAACCATATCAACTGCCCACGACCGAGATTGTTTCCACTCCATCAACCGTCACTACCCCGCTGACAGCCCCCACCGTATCCTCCTCTCAAATTTTGATTATCGCATCGAACTCGAAATCCCCACCAGGTCCGTAGCATGCGGTCGGAATGAAAATTCAGGACTCACAATATTGCTCAGAACCAGTGATTCCCGCTTCGGATCCACCTGGGCCTCCGCGGGATCTGGAGGTAGAGGAACGGCTGAGACACTTGGAGGCTCTCGCTGCCAATTCCCAACCTCCTCCGTACCACTAGCGTAATTCAGATCCAGTCCGCAAGTCATGAGTTCATATCCAGCGATGGAGCTGGTTTTTAATTCTTTTGGCTCAAATCGTTTTGCATTCATCAAGCATTCATGAAAGTTTGATCAGTGATCAAGTGGGGGTCTGCAACCGCACATCATTCAGCCCTAACTGCCGAATTTAGCCACATTCACTTGACATGTACGGGAGCGGCCAATGAAGTTGGCCGGTTTCTGCCGGTTCCCACGGTTCACAAATGCAACTTTGTTGATTGTGTCACTTGACTAGTCCCAACTCACCGAGAAAGCGACGACGAACATCATCGGTGATTTAACATATAGGTATTCGTTTTTTTACATAAGAAAACCTCCAACTGGATTGGTGTCGGCTAAAATACCACGAGCAATAAAAGAGCGCAGATAAACTGAGAAATATACGGGCTGCCCGATCGCATTCGCATCGAAATTTATGTGGGCAAGAGGCGGACTAATTCAGCTATGTGAAGCTGAGGACGGGAGGCTCGAGCGGGAGTAAAGAGTAAAGAGCCTTTTCTTCAAGAGACGGACAGGTTTGATTACTCTGTCACAACTGAGTGCAGAACGACGGTGCTCCAGGTTGTGTTCCCGCTGCTTGGTCAAGCTCCTCTACTCGTACGCCTGGTTACTATTTCCCTGAGATGTGACCTTTTCGAGGAATAAGACACAGAGGGTGTCTTTTTCTATGCCGATGACATCAAGTCCAAGCAAGGTGCATTCTGTAAGCACCCCTAAAAATAGGGACAACGATTTGAACTTCCAGCGACCGCTGTCGAGCTAAGGCAGCCTGGATGTCGTCTTGAGAAGTAAACTTGGAGCGGCCGACGGTACGGTCGATCATATAATGACCAGATAGGCGTCAAGTGCAACATCACCGTTCACCATCCATACACAAAGACCAACGTAATTCACACCCTCCCCACGGTTCTTACATACTTCAACATCACCGCAGCGGCGACTCCAGCCAGAGAGGGCCCCACAATTTTCGAAACCAGCCCCCACCAGAAGGCACGGCTATTGGCCGCGAGGCGCATGTTGTACTGCTCCGTGTCGTTGACCCTGGGGAATGCCGTCTCCGGCGCTTCCTTTCCCAGAAACGCGACCAACGGCTCCCATCCCTCCTTCACATCGAACTCGAGCAGCCTGTCCTTCGGAACCAAGCGCCGGACCTCCTCGTAATGCGCCGCAAAGCGCGCCTTCGCTATGTCCTCTGTAACGTCCGTGGTGCCGAACAGGGCCCGGAACATATGCTGCATGAGGTACAGCCTTTTCCCGGAGAAGCCGGGATCCAGCCATGCGCTCAGGCGTGCGAGGAGGACATGGTTTTGCGCCTCGGCCGCGACGGTCGCCGCGTACGACTTCCACCAGCTATCGGGGCTTCGGCGTGTCAGCACCACTTTGGCGTCAGGGTACGCCGCGATGAGTTCTGCTGCGAACAGGATGTGCGGCGAGGCTGTTACAGCCTAGTATACATGTGGTGGATCGCCTTCGGTTACTGTCGGTACTGGCTTTCATAATAATTGCGCCCACCTGACAGTCCCCCAGGAGCTGATCCCACTCCTCCCGCCCGTATGGCGTGCCTTGCCCGTAAAATTTCGCACTGATTGCCGCAGTCCACATATCGATCACCGCAGGACCGGAGGTGAACACCGAGTACGCGTGGCTCGTCCGCACGTACCCCAGGGTCTCGAGCGCGATCTTCAGCGCTATATATAATAATATATGCTGAGCACACGTCGCTGGCAATGGCACGGTGGGGGCGGACTCACAGGCAGTCCCCGTGCGCGGGAATCCCAGCGCGAGGACCTGCATCGGGACCGTGCGCTTGGCAGACAGAGCGCCGCCTTTGCTTTGGGGGGGAGACATCGTTTTGTGGGCGGGCGATTGGACCTGCTGGCAGGCTGCAGCCCGACTTGCACGGCGAAAAGCCCATGCACGTATGTAATACGCGACGAGGTGCCGAGGAAGGATCCGGATAGATGGGCCCAAAGCATGAATCACAATGTCCAAGAGCCTTTTTAATCGTGCGTTTTCTGATTCTAGGACGTAACTAATTGGCAAACGAGTCGAAGTTAACGGAAGGAAACAGTGTCGTTAACACTGTGCAATCAGAACGAATAATAGCATTGGCCACATATAAAACTCACTTATCGGAACGCACAATCCACCTCAGGCCTTTCTCCTGAAATTTTGCGAACAAGGACATGAAGCGCGCCCTGAAAATTCAACCAATGTCACGTGACTGCAAATATCCGATACACCCAAGGGTGTCCAGCGCATAATTTCCCCCATGTACTCGCCAACTCGGTCTCTTTATGTCATAGGCTCGGCGATTACACAGGGCTGCTATTCCAGTAGTACCAAGTTAGTTACATTTTACAAGTCCGTCAAGTTTTGCCCACGTAATTCAACTTGAAGTTGCATCGAGAAAATCGACAAGCGCGCGCCCAGCGGCCGTGCCTAGAAGTTCGGGGGACACGCATACGGTTAGCTGTAGCACGCAGGCGGCTGAGTGCGTGCCTCCACCTCTATCAGATCCCGCGCGTTGCAGAATCCGGACGATCCCGCGCTAAATGCGCTCGTGTAATTGCGCTAGACCAGTATATAGCTCGCCAGGCATCTGGTGGGGCCGTTAAAGCCAAAGACTCCGCGGCACTTAGGGACTCAGAGGCGCTGCAAGAGTAACGGGCGGCAGAGCTGGGATATCTGAGTCGGATTGGGGCCCGTCCGTTGACACATCGTGCGACACAGCCCCGCGCGAAAGCGTATGTGCGTCCTCGCCGCGGTCGATCGACATTGCCCCAGACGTGCGCAGAAAACGAACAGCATCACCGTGAAGCGCTAATACGATGACCCTCTGGCCACCCCGGCCCACCGACTATCGGGCCTGTCTTGGGTGTGGGGGGACGGCAGGCGTATGCAGTATTCGCACAGATTACTCGTACGCGAGGGGCATCAAGACCTGGACTTAGTAGATGTCGGTCTATGTGCGCGGCTCACGCGGGCGGACTCGCACTGGATTGATTGGGACGCGTCTGCTTGATCGACGGTGACTCGGAGAACAGCGCCCATAGTCGAAGAGCGCGGCGCGTCCGCCGCTGGGACGTGCGTGAGGATCGCGGCACCGTCGGATCCAGCCCAACCAGGGGGGGGGGGGGGGGTCGCACACAAAGTCCGTGCCTGTGTAAATAGAATAGTGGAAGCTCGCGGGGGGGCCGGTTGGACAAGCTAAAGGATACGTCGGCGGGGTGTCTGACGTCTATTCCGTAGACGGAGACCGGCGACCGAGGATAGAGCCCAGGAGGTAAAGACTTGATCTAACACGCACCGGACGAACCCTGGAACGCGCATGAACCCGAGAGGAGCCCGCCGTCATGCCCGGTCGAGTTGTAGTCGCCTCGGACGCATCGGCCTCGGCAACGCAGCCCGCACAGGGCGCGGAGCGTTCCGCGATCCCGCCCAAGTCCGGCGTCGTGGTGGATGGCATTATGGTTCGCGCCTACGGCCGTCCGTCGCGCGCGGTGATGCCTATTCCGAGCTCGCGGCACGACCGTGACATCCTGCGCCGCGAGCAAGGCCGCGCACGACGAGGACTCGGCACGAATCACGATCCGCTTTCGTACCGTGCGCCGCCGCCATTCGCACGGCAGGAGTCAAGTTGAGCCCACGCCGCGTTCACTCGCGCTGGACGCCGCCCGGGACGACCTTGATGCCCCGCGCATCGCAGCCGCGGCGCATCCAATATCAGTAGTCCACCATGTCCGCGTTGTAGAACCGCGCGTCCATCCTCGGCAGTGGCGCATCCGGCACGAGCTTGCGCATCGCCGGCCAGGCGTCCGGCGTTGCGGCATCAACGAGGCTATTTTGCCCCACTCGGCGACGTGCGGCGCTGGTCTGAGGGCGTCGACGCGGCCGATGAGGGCGAGAAGCGTGGGGTCTCAGGTGGGGCGTCGAGGAGGGCTCACCAATTTTATGCGGTACTTACAGGTTCAGCTCATTCGCCAACTTTCATTTACAGAGCGCGGGAACCGTGTGCGGGCTCGATGACGGCGCGCCGATTGAAGCCTTGTGTGAATCTCGATGTCCGGGGTCGGGTTGAACCAGCGTGGTCGCTAAGCGAGTCGCGCCGTGACGTCACCAAGTCACCCCTCAACCGAAATCGGTCTTTTTTTTTCATCTCAGATCTATGATCGGGTGCACGAGAATTTTTCCCGAGAATTTTACTAGACTCTCAATCCCGCCATTATCCCGTCTCTCTCTGTACTCTAGGGCCAATTAAATCTATAATCTATGGATCCTTATCATGGAGAGAGATGTGTGAATCAAATCAGGCGAAGTTGTTGACATTCTAGGCTTTTCTAGCACAATTCTTGAAGAATCCTAGAATCTTTAGTACATCAAGTTGGCTAATATGCTCACCACTCTCATAAGCTAGATTTTATTGAAAAACAGCTTAAATATGTGGAAAGTACATGAGGGGACGAGCAAGAGGCAGAATAGGAATTCTAGAGAAATTCTAGAGAACTTCTCGAGTACCCGATCAGGCCTAACTACTTGGGGAGACTATGTTACACTAGTCTACTACACATTGCCGACCTAGTTTTAGGTCCATTCGTCATAGCGAAGGTCCCGCCGGCCCTTATTCGATCACAATCATCGGCCGTTCGCCTTCTAGAACGCGACGCTGCGGGCCCGGAACACTGGCGCAGGAAGTCGCGGAATGCGGGTTGGTCGAGCGTGGGGCCGCTCAGGGGTGACCGCCACCGTGCGTCTGCTTCGCCGATCTCCGCGCCGACAGACCACACGTCGATTTTTGAGGGGATCATAAGCGCCGCTGGGAACCCTCTTGCATCAGCAGAGAAAACAAAGGAGGGATGGGGATACTCACGGGCGCACCTCTGGCGCCGGCCAGTAGACGACGCCGGCGGGATCCATGGAAAGCGGCGTCTCGGGCGTCCCGCACACGGCGTTCGACAAGTCGGCTGGGGGAATAAGCATTGGGACGGAGAGATGGGTGGGAAGGGAAGGGGGACGTACGCGGCTTCAACACGCCCTCGCGGTTCAGCAGCGAGTTGTCTGACCGCAGTTCGTGATGGGCGATGTTGTGCTGGTCGAGCGCCAGCCGCATCTGCCAGCAATACTGTTATTAGCGAGCGTTCAAAGCAGCGCGCACGACATACATCGTTCGCCCACCGCGCCATGACCCGCGGCTCGAGCTCGTCCACCGAGCTCACGACAACATCCAAGCTCAGGACATTTGCAAGACTGCGCTCCGTGAGCTCCATGCGTATCCACAGCGAGTCCTCCACGAGGCCGACGCACAGTGCATCGATGCTGAGCACCTGCGCGCACCACAGCCCACGCAGCAGCCGGCAATTGCGCTCCACGTCCGTGGGCTGATGGCTCCCGCCGGGCAGCAGCGCGACGAGTGTGCGGCGCCCATTCTGCCCGTCGTCGATGTCGCACGCGCACACGAGCGGCGGGTGCAGCGCCGCGGTGGGTACGAGCGCCGCGGCGTACACGCGCCCAGACCCGTCCTCGGCGCTCTCCTGCAGGTCACAATAGGAGCCGCGCGGGTGCTCGGTCTCGTCGATGAAGTCCTCGAGCCCGGGGACCCAGCCGATGTCGCGATGCGCGCCCTTCTCGGTTTCCTCGCCCTCTTCCTCGTGTTCCGCCTTCACCGCGTGCATATCCCCCTCCTCCGCATCATTGGAGTAGCGCTGCTTGTGGCCGCCGCCGCCCAAGGGGTATCCGTCCCCATCCAAATACTTCTTTCTCTCGAGATAGTAGTCGGGCCCCTCTGCGTCCCCATTCGCGAGCTCCGTCGTCGGTGTATGATGGTCCTGGCTATCGCTCGAGGCGGACGAGCGAACGGGCGAGCTCTGCGGCGACGCAGATGGCATGCGTGTCGACGAACCGTTAGTCGGATGCGCGATACTGTGCGGTACGGCTCGCACCGCCGCCGGGGAATGTGGTCCGGAGCGAGGCGAACCAGCCAGACGCCCCGGCTGGATCGCGGCGATCTCGTCGTCCAGACAGCCAGCCTCATGCAGCGAGGCGATCCACGATGGCGGTAGGCCTGCGAATCCCTCGTCGGACTCGACATGCACTTGGTGCTGGAAGTTCCTCGGCCTGGAGATGTTCTCGTCTTCCTCCTCGGCCGGCACGGGGCTGCTCTCCGCGCTCTTTTGGAACACGGTAGCGAACTCGAAGCGGCCGCTGCGCTGCTTTGGGGTGGCCTGGGGAAGGTCGAAAGGCACCGGTGGCGGGCTGGCCGTATACTGGTCTGGGGGGAGCGGGGAACTGGGGATTGAGTCAGGAGACGGGGAGGCCAGCGAGCCGTTTCTAGCAGCGAGCAAAGAACGCCGGAATCTCGAACTTGACATCTCGTCCCAATCTATCCCAGATTGAGTGCTTTTCGCTCCAATCAGCGGCCCAACAAGCCTCTGGACAATGCCCGCGGCTGCGGGTCGGAGACCTGGTGCATTCCAGCACTCTTGCATGAGTTCCCAAAGATTGTGATAGGCTGCAGTCTCCGGCCACGGAACTGGCTTCGCTGGCCGAACTCCCTCGACCGCGACTTTGAAGATCACCGCGAGTTCTGGTACCTCGTAGAATGGAATTTTCCCAGACAATATCTGTCGGGCGATCAGACTTCGCAGCAAGCATTGGGTAGGCAGGACTGAGAGGTACCTCATAACACACGCATGCGAACGCATAGACATCCGAACTAACATTGCTCACGCTTTCTCCTCGGAGCAGCTCGGGCGCTTGCCACCGCATGGTACCTCTTTGCGTGCTTGCAGTCGAATGGGTGAAACAGATTGCAGGCATAGAGTCGGCAATCGAGGACAAGCCGAAGTCGGCGATACAAGCTCTGCGCGAAGGGGTGACCAAAATGTTCGACTGGTTGGGTTTGGTCAGAGGAAGAACAGATGTGAAGTCAGGATCGCTCACCCCTTTGAGATCCGCGTGGATTATATGCTCGCTGTGCAAATATTCGAGGCCCATGGCGACATCCAAAATCTCGGGTGGAAAGGTCAGGTTCCAATCTTGACTTTGACGGTTAACTGGCGCTCACCAGGGATGGGCGGTCGGTGTCCGCGGGTGCGCTCCTTAAAAACTCCACAATACCCCCGTTTTCCATCCACGGCGAAACGAGACAGAGCCTGTTATCCAAATAGTATAGCCCAAAGAACGGAAGCAAATTTGGGTGCGAAAGCTGGCGCCAGATGAGAGCTTCGCGGCCGAAGTCCTGGATACAGAAACGTGAGCGCAAAGTCGGCCTTGTAAAAAAAGATGCTAGCCTTGAGCGCAGCTTGCATGTCCGCATCTCGGAACAGACGCATCATTTTAACCGCAACACTCTGGTGTCCAACCAGGCCCTTGCAGATATCGCCGAACCCCCCTGCTGCCACTTGCTGGCCCACTTTCTCCAAACCGGATAATGCGAAGCATGTAGGATGGAGTCCGGACGTACGCGAAAGTCTAATCAACGCTTTGGAGAGTAGTGGCCTAGAGGTCGACTGGCATGTCGAATCCAAAATCTAATCACGACAATGATGGTAGATTAGCACGACTCCACGAGAGAAAAAATTGCTGGAGTATGCATACATCTTGGATGAGGTCCAAGAGTTGTTGCGCGAGATTCCCATGACAGGCCAAAAAACGTCGATAAGTCTGCTCGTCGCGCAGTAAGCATACCAACTGTCTCTGAACGGCACAAACATCCTGAGACAATTGCTCCGATATTTGCGTTCGAACCGGATGGCCAGCTTTGGAAGACGTCTGCCGAAGAATTGAACAAATAAGAGCGATTGAATGTATAGCAGCTCACCTTGTTATTTAAATACCCAAACAGTATATTCACAACGGACTGGTAATTTCCAAGACTGGACAATATGTCCCATTCCGCCCACTGTTTCGACAAGTCCCGAATTTCCGTCATTGGGCTACGAAACAAGGGTTTCAGTATAATTTATGCGCCGGCGGCGAGAATGGGGACCCACCCATCGGCGAGTCTGAGCGCATCCAAGGTGTATAAAACCAAGTTCTGATTGTCATTAGATTATAGTCGCTCGCAAGTTGAGTTCCGCACCTTGTGTATCTCAAGCCATGGACCGACATGTATGCATTGAACGACCAGAGAAAAATCTGAAACATCGGAATACTGTACGCCGGCCCAAACCACAGGAGAATACTTCATTCTACTTTCTTCAGGCAAAAAGGTCATCGTCGGCTCGTCCAGCGAGAGATCGAGTTTGGGGAGAGCGCCACGCCAGTTCCAGCTAGGGTTCGTGCTACGCCCGTCATTTGAAGTTGAAGTTGGCTCAGCCAGCTTCAGAGCCGCGGGGGCCAAATGGCCAGCGTCTGCCCGGAGGAATCGGCCTGGCTGCGCTGCAGCAGTACTGGTCGAATCCATTACGGCCGAGGTCAAGAGAGAGAGGGTTGCGAGACTGTGAATGGCTGTGCGCGATTCGGCATGTCAAGCATGGGAGTTGATTAGTCTCCCATGTAAGAAACAGCGGGAACGTTCGCAAGCTCAAGATACCTATCTGTCCAAGAATACTCTGAGGCACGAAGCCTAAGGATGAAGCGACCGATCCACTCTGCCTCTGGAAGACTAGAGTTGATGCTCCATAAACGATTCTTACTGTGCCAAATAGAGAGAAAGAAAAACTGCAAGGATCCGGGCGTGCATGCCGCACACATTTGGCTGGCGATCACCATCATGGTGATCACGGTGGAATTTAGAACAGTCCTGTAAATATAACAAGATGTCCATCTGGAATCAAGGAGAGGCACCGCCGCAAAAGGAGGGCTGCCAGGTAATTTCCTCGATGTCTGGCGGCGCGATTGCAGCGGCGAGTGGAACCTCTCATTAGCCTATACTAGTCATGCGAGATCAGTGTACACGCACGTCATAAACTGATCAGCAGGAGTCGCGCTATTTTCGTCGTACCATAACTGGCGAGATATCCAGTGGATGTGAATCCAGAGCTCTGGCAGCTCTGGCGGAAGGTTGGGTGCCGTGGCCTGGGACTCGGAGCAATATGGTGGGGAAACGTCGAGCGATAGCTAGCGAAGTTTGAATGCACCGGCTTCTCGGCACATCAACTAAGGGCGCGTGAGTTCGAAGCTGCCACAGCGCGGGATTTTCTTTATGCACCTCCAAGCCCAAAGTAAAACATTAGGGATTCAGCGGGGAGACTGAGACACATTTAATTTACACGTCCTCGCACAGAATACCTTAACAATGGTGGAAATACCCCAAGTTCAACCGACACATGTGTCTGAGGTTGGATATCAGCACTAGGCTATAAAAAATCGGTAGATTGCTCAAGAAGTTGGATGCCGAGGAAGGATAGAATGATTTAAGGCTATTAAAACTACTATCAATTACATAGCAAGAGGTAAGAGTCCGTTCAACTGCACCATCAATTCCATCATTCAGGGTTTATGAATAAATAATATAATAGTTGTCGGCAGTCGCCCGCAACTTAAATATGCGTGGACAGCGCGCGATTTTATGGCACGGCGCAGTGGGATGGTTCCGCATAATGGCTACAAGTGAGTCCTCCTTTCTTTGCATCGCGCCATGTTCAATGCTGAGCCTCACGTTCTTCTTTCGCTTCCTTCAGCTCCATCTCCGAGTCGCTGTCGCTAGGCATCCCACTCATCTTCTGCCCACTTGCCGAGGACCAGCCTATTAACGCGGTGCTCCTCTCCTCGGGGCCAAATCCCGTGGTACTCGAGCCTATGCAGGTGCATGACGCAAAGCTCAACGAAGTATATTGACGCCAAATTGACGCTGTCCTGGCCACCCCAGATTCGTGTGGAAGCGTAGCGCGCGCCCTCGCTCCACGGTAGGCCAACGACCACTGGGACTGTCGAGGACGCGTCGGCGGAGTTCAAGGCGGGGTTTGAGGCTGCGCGGGGAGCCAGGGGAACTATCCTAAACACTGCGTTCCCAGGGCCCGTCGGCAGAGGGTCTGCTGACGCGGCGTCGGCCAACGTCGGCAGACCTGGAAGTCGACATGCTCCGCCGATGTCTGCCTTTGTTCGGAAGCCTGCACTCAGCCCCAAATATCGATTGCATTTTGCCCTGGCTGTGAGCGGCATGACTGCCGTGAGTTGCTATCATCACTGTTGATGCCCTGGCGACAGAAATAGCCGCTGGCTGATGTCACCTCGCGGTGGTAAGCACCTTGCAAGCACAAATTGCAAAGGGCATCTATTTTATTTGAAAACTGGATGGATGCAGGAGCACAGAGACAGTGAAGCTGGCGGCGAGCGGCCGATGAGGAGTCGTGAGACGGTCTCGGCAAGGCCAGCTATTTATGGAGAGTCTCGGCTCGGCATCTATTCTAAATCTGTACATACGTGACTCAGAGACGTCTCCACGGCAACCGGATAGCTGCCTGTGGTGCCGACGAAGTGCCAACCTCCGTTGTTTGAGGAGTGGTGAGCGGGGGGCAGAGCTCAAGCAGAGCTCGGCAGGCTTGGTCGACCCGCGCACACAGATGTCAGCGGAGGGCTCAGCTCAAGTCAACAGAGCTGTGTTGATCTGATGTCGGCAGGGTCTGTGGAGCCCGCTCGGCAGACGTCAACAGACGTCAGCAATCGTCCACAGGCTGTGCCGACGGGCCCCCGGAACGCAGTGAAAGGAAAACACCGTGAATATGGAGCGGGCCTTGAGAGCGGCAGAGTCATGTCCAAGTTTTAGCCTTAGAACGGGGAAGTTTGGTTGAAATTTAGACTCGCGATTGACGCACGTCTTCTTTGCTTTTAATTTTTGGCCCCGTGAAATCTTCCGAGGCCAGACCCCATCAACTTTATTCAAGCCGAGGGTCCATCTACTACTGTACTATTAAGACCGAATGTTCACACTATGTCACCAGTCACCTAAGGTGTTCACTTTTTCAAGTGTTCATTTCTCGGCAATCACCATCAATTACCATATCTGGATGCCCGGCATCCGCCGGGCGAGAAATTTTAACATTTTTCAGCCTCGAAACCTCAACGTCACCGTCACCTACGCACGACCCTCCGTCACCCGTCACCTGAACATTTGGTCATAATAGTACAGTATTTGGGACCCCTTACCTGGCCACCCCACTTAGTTGGCCACTTGGGAGCTAGAAGGCTAGGGATTAATAATTTTGACGTACGAACAGAGTAGGACCTCCGACGAAGGTTCAGACCAAATTCCAGCCAAAAGTGATGGCTTGATCGAAAGCTACGGCATCGCGGATCGGAATCCGAGGCGTGGGGACATCAATTTCTTGCCATCGGACCACTCGCCTCACTTGGCGTCGCTATTTCTCCACCATTTCTTCATTGATCCACGATCTTTGTGGCTCATTGTGATCCCCCGATCCTGGGCCTCCATCTATGATGATACTGGATGCCAATGGGCCCAAGTACTCTCTTTTATGCACTCGAGAAAGCACAACTGCTTTTTTGGGTCAGCCATGCTGGCCACCTTCGCTAGACATGACAGCGCCATGCTATCAGTCTAGAATCGTACATAGGACTTGTCACTATCAAATACTTCATTCTCAGAGGTATTTCGAGATTTTATCCGTCCACCTCTGATAGCTCTGCAGGGCATTATCTCAAACCACCCAATTTCGGTCTCGCTAATAGTCGGATTTTTTGGAGGAGCTGTGAGCATCTTGGGATGGAGTTGGGCATTCAGGTACGTCTCAATACCTCCTATTGAGTAGCCTGGGTCTTAATTTGGCCCATATCGGTCTTTTTTTGACTTGCAGAACACTCGTTCATCTCACGACCCCAGTTTTGGGGTTCCCCATCGGTCGGAAGCAGATTTTTTGACCTTTCATATGCCTCGCATATGCACCAAAACTATGTGAAATAGTCAATATGATCGACCTCTATGATTTAGAGTACAGTTGGCCGCCATTTGAGAGCTCAGCCCATTATTTAGCGGCGTGGGCAACTAGCCTGTTATTTGGCCATGTTGTACTGCCGCACAAAATAAATTCACTGTGAACTCAAATGTTGGGATATTTGAGAGCTTGGGGTCTTTAATTCTTCCTAGGATGCATGCCTTTGTTCGGATATAGTTGGGCCTGGATTGACTCCCTAAAACGATGGCGGATGAGGCACCAATGCTTATGTGGCCAGGTAAGTGGTCTAAAATAGTAATGGGATCGATATCCAACTTGTGTTCTCACAACATCAGCTGGATTTCAGAATGTCCATTTTGACACTAAAAAAGAAATCTCTGAGGTGTATCAACGAAGATTTGCTGATCACCAAAAACACTCTAACTGAGCGCGATTTTGTCCTAATATCGAGTCGGTCAGTGGATGACAATGTGGATGAGACGAATTTGAACATATGGTCACGTGATTGTTCAACTTCTCTAAGACGCTCGAGTATTTGACCCGTCCGCACTGGTATCTTTACAAGGCATGTCGTCCATGCCTAGTACTACATTTACAAGTCCATCTCATGGCGTAATCGCATTGGGAAACTGAACAATCACGCTCTCAATGGCTTTCATCCATGTCTGAAATTTCGGGGGACACGCATACGGTTAGCTGTACGCAGGAGGCTGAGCGAGTGCCTCCAGGTGCCGCAGCCGTTCCTCCACTTCCATGAGATCCCGCGCGCGCCCACTTGCAGAATCCGGACGATCCCACGCTAAAACCGCTGCGGATGCATGGGCTCGTGTCGTTGCTCTAGATCGGTGTATAGCTCGCCACGCACCTGGCGGGGCCTTCGAAGTCAAGGACTCCGAGGCAGTTGGTGACGGCAGGGATTCAGACGGCACCGGCGCCGGCGCTGCTGTGGACGGAGCGGCCAGGTTAACGGGCGAGAAAGAGACTTGAGTGAGCTGGGATGACTCGGATCCGGGCCCCGTTGACACAGCCGAGTAGTCGTGCCCGCGCGAAAGCGGCGCGGTGTGTTCGTCCTCGCCGAGGTCGATCGAAATTGCCCCCGACCCGCGCCGCCGACGACGCCGGAAAACGAACAGCATCACGCCGAGAAGCGCCAATAGGATGGCCCCTCCGACCACGCCGCCGACTATCGGGCCTGTCTTAGGCTTGTGGTGCACAGCAGGCTGGCCTGCGGGCGGCGCGGTGCTGTATGCAGTATTAGTACAGACCATTAATCGAGTGCGACGGGCATTTCAGACCTGGGCCTATCAAGTAGGTGTCAGTGGGTTGACGGTCTATGTGAGCATGTGCAACGCGACTCACGCTGGCGGACTAGCACTGGATGGGGACGCATCTGGTTGATCAACGGTGAGAATGGCATAGTCGAAGAGCGCGGCAGATCCCCCGCTAGAACTTGCTTGGAGACTCCACGTTACTGTGTGCGGCACCGTCGGATCGAGACCAGCGGCGGCGAAGAAGAGCGAATTGTACACGAAGTCTGTGCCCATGTAATAGTAGAAACTCTTGGTGGGCGGATCGTTCAAGCTAAAAGATATGTTGGCGGGGTTTATGACGTCTATTCCGTAGATAGAGATCGCAGAGCCTGACGACGGAGGATAGAGCTCAGAAAGTAAGGACATATTAGAGCTAACACGCGTCGTACGAACCTTGGAACGTGCATGAACCCGAACCGAGACTGCCGTCGTGCCAGCTCGAGTCGTGCGCCTTGGAAGCATCGGGCTGCGCAAAACAGCCCGGACAAGGCGTGGAAGGCGTCACCGCGCTCCACGATCCCGCCCAAGTCCAAAACGTGCTGTTCGTGTCGTCGATCGTCAAGTTCGTGAGCGCCGCGTGTGCGGGTGTCGAGGCCAAGAGGGCAGGCAGAGCAAATACCGCCGCGGCGACGGTAAAGCGGGGGACTTGCATGGAGGCGTTGAATTTGCGAGCTCGGGCACCCGTCGCCGGGCTTATTGTTAAGTAAGGTTAAATTGGTGCCTTGAGTTGCGACCTCGCTTTGATAGACGCCGGATATTTATCACTCATCCTAGTATTACGCGTTGCCAGTGTTATAGTTGCCGAAGTCTTCAGCTGGCGTAGCCTCATTTGACATTGTACACCCGGATTACGAGTCCTAAAATTTATTTTAGGCCTCGTGCTTTTTCTCCCTTTTTTTTTCGAGTTTCAGTATATGCTAAGCTCTCGATTTCTCCTTGGCGTCACACACGATAATTGATTGCCGTGAAGTTGCTGCCAGTGTGCGTTCTTCGCAGTACGTAATACCATCCTCCTCCTCTCAACCTACCTAATGGGCATTGGTGCTTGTGTGGCTTCTGGTTTGCGACGGAACACCGTTACTTATTGGATGGTGAAAGGTGTGTTTCTGCCTTTGTGCAGACTAGAGTCGGTCAACTAACATGTCTCACAGTGTCCCAAGAACTGCATAATGATATTACCTGTACATTTCAGAGGACGGACAGAAGGATGTGCTTTCCTGACTTCAGCTTACATGATCTTCCCACCGGTTGTTCCATACTTGCCCGGGCAAATGGTTTCATTTTGTGCCCGGGCATCCTCATACATAGTCTAGAGAGTGTAAATATTCACCTGGACATCTCCTTTGCGTGGTATGAGCCGCCGATGCATTCCAGTGCCTTTGGGAAACCCTGGACTTTTTCAAGCTAATGAGTTCCAAAAACCGCGGGGCGAGGGCGCCCAGACGAGGGCTTTCCAACGGCGCCGGTCTCAAGCAATTTGGTGGAGCAGTTGCTGAGTTATGGGCCGCCGACGCTGGGCTGGCCAAATGCGCAAAAAGTTACACAAAGTAACGCGGCGCCAACTTTTCTGAAAACGGCAATAAGTTATTATTAAGTGCGTTTAAATTGGTGAGTTGCGACCTCGATTTGATAGGCGTCGAATATTTAGTACGCGTTGAGACGCCGGATAATTATAGTTCACCCAAGTATCCTTTGTAAAATCGAGAATCTGAGAAGGGACGGTCATATTTTCAGCACATGGGGCCATGACCGTTCGATATCTACACACCGGCATCCAGCAGATACGGTCAGTGTCGAATTCATATGCGCTGAGCTCGAAGCGTTTAGGCGCCAGTGCGCCACCGAGCCTCCTGGAAACCTATTATGCAATTATTATTAGACCTCAAGCGACCGCTTGCAGTTGGGACGGCTACACAGGTGTCAAGTAATATTTCGACGAAGGTAAAAAAAGTGCCTCCGTTACAAAAAATTCAGCGTATGATCACATAGCGATGAATCAAGTGGACTTCACAGGGATTGGATTGCACGCACGCGTCGTAGGGAGGCAGCCACCATTCAGACAGAGGTTTCCGCAACGCCACTTGTCGAACGCCGGAGGCGGTTCATGTTCGACGTTTCAAAAAAAGTGCATTGCCACGAGAACAGCGTGGTCTCACACCCTCCTCGGGCGTCTAACGTATAACAGCAGCGCGGCGGCGGCCACCGCTACCAAAGGGCCCCCGAATTTCCGGGCCCACGCCCACAGGACGGCGCGGCGCTGCGCAGAGTGGTACAGCGTGATCTGTGTGTTGAACTGCGCCGTGTCGTTAACGCGGGGGAACGCCGTTGGCGGCGGCTCCTTGCCCAAGAACGCGACGAGCGGCGCCCAGCCTTCCTTCACCTCGAACTCTAGGAGTCGGTCCGGCGGCACGAGGCGCCGGATCGCGTCATTGTACGCACGGAAGCGCGCCTTCGCAGCGTCCGCCGTGATCGCGGCGGCGCGTGCCGTGCCGAAGAGCCCCTCGAAGACGAGCCGCGCGAGCTCCTGCTTCTTGCCCGTGTACTCTGGGTCTAGCCAGCCGCTCAGGCGCACCGCAAGCGGCGGCGCAAGCGTCGGCGCGATCGTCGCCTCGTATGATTTCCACCAGCTCTCCGCGCTGCGCGTCGTCAGCACGACCTTAGCCTCGGGGTACGCCGCGATGAGTTCCTCCGCGAACAGGATGTGCGGTACGTCCGTTATCGCCTGGGTTTACGTGAGGGGGCGCCGCGCGCGCGCAAGAGTGTGGTGCACGCACCTGACAGTCACCCAGCAGCTGGTCCCACTCCGCGCGTCCGAACGGCGCGCCCTCCCCGTACAATTTCGCGCGGATCGCGGCGATCCACATACTAATCTTCTCCGGGCTGGAAGAGATCACCGCAAACCCGTGGTTGGTGCGCACATACCCGAGCTGCTCGAGCGCGAGCTGCAGGGCTGCCGTCAGCTGTTAGTGCATGCGTGCGCGTGCTGAGCGATGCAGGGGACTCACAGGCGGTTCCGGTGCGCGAGAAGCCGAGCCCGAGCACCCGCATGGGCACCGTGCGCGCGGTACGCGGTTCGACGCTGACGCTTTCGCTTTGGGGGGCCATTTAATTTTTTTTTTGAGGCCGTTGGTGACGGGGTCCTCTTTATATGCTGATGCCGTCATTCTTGAGGATAACCGCACCGGTTTCCGGCTGGTGATAGGCGACTTGCAAGGCGGACCAGGCCGCGCTGGTTATGCGCCGGAAGAAAATCTTGTAGAAATCAACACACTCATTGTTGACTTATTATATATCGCCTACGGTTCCTTTTCGCTCCCTGCTATGCGCCAAATTGAGGGTGGCCATGGTTGGAGTTCAAGACAAGTTCGAGTCTTCGAGATCATTTGGTGCCGGCAAGTGGAACCTGCCCAAAGGGGAATCTGCCAGCTTGCTGTCGGATTTTTAGATGCATAGAATTTTTATAGTAAGTACAGGGAAGTTGCGGAGGAATTGAGCGGAGGGAATCCAAGATTTGAATTATTCTCAGGTAGAATAATTCGCTGGTCGACAGAGGCGACGGGGAGTGTTTACTAGATCATTTGGTGCGGCACGGCAAGTTGTTGAAACTGTCCGGAAGGGGAATGGATTGAGTTGTCCCACTTGCTGTCAACTGAATACGACAGGGGAAGTCGAGGGAATTAAGACATTCCTCAACACGCATCATTCGCGGCTAGAATAGTTCCCCAGTCGGCTAAGTTCTTGTGAGGTTCTTGGGAAAATCGTTTGTTATTGAGGGGGGGAGTTCCTTACCCGTGAATAGCACAGCACGCCATCTCCATCCACCGTCCATTCAGAATGAAATTAATTCCGCTTCAAGCTGGGGCTCACCCTCTATGGTGAGGGTAGGAAGCAAAGAACTCAAAGTCGCAAAACCTTGTCCGCCATTTCTAGAGAGTGGGTGAGATCCTGCGAGCCATTTAAAAAAATCTTTGACCAGTGGACTGATGAACAGTTCGGAAGTGGCAAGAACAGACGCATATAGCCTGGTTTACACGCAGTATCAGGGGAGAAATTTGGACAGACGTCCAGCATATGATTTTTGAGACAAATCGCTTGAATATTGGATCTTCGAGGCTAAAATGAGGCGACGACCCTCGAGGATCTTCACGAAAAGAAAACGTCATTGGATACCGGAACGACATGCGTGGAAAGGAGTGTCGGCAAGAATTGACTGAATGGAAACATCGGCAGCAAGGTGATGCTGATCTGTTAGACTCTATGATCCGTCTGTGCTGTCCCAAGAGCAGTAGATCCGCTGAAAAGCAAAGCACAAGCAGTCCTGCTCGTGTTGGTCTTTCTTGAAGTCCAAGCTCATCGATTGATTCTCGGCCATTCGGCAGTCGAAGTCGGCCAAAAAAAACGGCAGAATCGGGTACAGAAAAGACCAGGAGTGGAGTGCAAGTTATTCTGGACGTGGGAGGAACCAAACCGGGTATAGCGGGGGTCCCCACACTCCGCAGCTGTGGGAAAGCTTGGGTAAGCCGCGACCTCGGCTAAGTAATATCATCTCGGTCACGGTAAAGCACTCTTGACCTTGTACCGCGATGGCCTGGTGTAAGCTCTGCTCGCTGTGCTCGACGGCGACGACACTGACTTGCTCGCAGACCACGCCCAGTTCACCACCCGCCGGTTCAACCCATACACCCCAAACCCCGTTTCCCTCACGCCCCTGCCAACCTCAGAGGGAAAGAAGCCGTCTCCGACCCCCGACTCACTCTTTGGGCCCAACATCGGTCCTGTAGAGCCTGGCCCAGCATGGACGACGCTCACGCAGCCTAAGCGGCTCGTTGAACCCGACGAGCTTACCACAGACACCGTCCGGGCCTGGATTGACAAGTCCAAGATTCCCACAACAGCGACAACGACGTTGCAGGCGCAGGTGAACCTGCGGCGGCCCACTCTGAAGCTGTCGCCACTTGCACCCGATGAGGGTGTCAACATGAAAGACGCCCCGCATCTACTCGAATTTCTCTTCGATTGTGCCGCGCCCCAGTGTGGTGTGCACGTGCATGTCCTACTCCCCCCAGGCCATCCCGATGCCCCGGCCCACGGCGGGGCTCTCCGCGTCTTCGAGGCCGTCGTCCAAGGCGGCTTTGCCCGAGCAATTGGCCCCGCAGACGCCGCCGTCATCGAGCTTGCGCGCTTCGAGCGCACCGCCGCCCCCGCGCCGAGTGCACCGGCCCCTGCGGCCTCTGCACCCGCCCCAGCAGCGGCCCCAGAGCGCAAGCGCTTCACCCCGTTCCACTTCCGACGCCGCACCGCGTCCGCAAATACCGCCGCTGCGACGCCCGTGGCGGGTGCCGCGCTCGCCGTGGTCGAGGGCGACGATAAGAAGGACGAGGAAGATGACAAAGGCGTGCGCGTCACCATCCGCCTCGTCGCCCTCGATGCGGCCGGCCACGAGCTCGACTCACCCAACGAGCAGACGGTGTATCTCGTTGTTGGACGTCTCGGTGCTGCGCCTCCGCCTGCTGCTGCTACTCCCGCGACACCCGCTGAAGGGGAGGCCAAGGAGAAGGAGGGGCAAGATGCAGAGCCGGACGCCGACGCGGACACCCGTCCGTGGCTCGTGCGCGTCGTTAAGCGCGAGGCGACCATCGGCCCGCATACTTTCCACCTCCACGAGATATACGGCCTGAGCAGCGCTGCGGGTGGGCCTTCTTTCTGCCCATTCACACTTGTGTGACTAACGACCTGCAGCTGCGCCCGCTCCGACGGCGGGCACGACGACGACCTACCCACCTCAGCGTGAGTGTTTCTGTCCTATTTTAGTCGGGTCTTATCTCGCTCTGATTCTTCATCTCATTTTATTCGTCCGCTCGTGCTTATCCTGATACTAATTGTTCTCCTTTCCTAGCGCCGGCCGATGACCCCCCCGAGCGCGAGTGTCTCCTCTGTCTCAGCGCGCCGCGTGAGGTGCGTTTGCGTTCTACTATTTTTTTTACTCCAAGTCCCCGATTTTATGAGCTTTTCACCCCGCACAGGTCGTTCTCCTCCCATGCCGGCACCTCGTCGCATGCCGCCCGTGCGCGGTCAACATGGTCGAATTTGGCGCCGGAGGCGTGATTGTGCCCGAGGCGGGCGCGGAGGCGGAGGCGGAGGCCCCTGCGCCTGCTTCTGCGCCTACGGGGGAGTCGCCTGCTCCTGCAGCAGAAGATGCGAGCTCGCCGGCTGAAGGCGCGAGCCCGAGCCCTGCGGACGGCGCGAATCCCCCCGCTGAAGGCGCGGCGCCCGCGACGCCCTTGGTAGTGGCGGCCCCACCCGCGGCACCGACGACGACGACGCGGAGGAAGCGCAAGGCGAAGGGGTGGTTCTGCCCTGTTTGTCGGCAGCGTGAGTTGCTTATTCCTTTTCCCCATACGATTATCACTCCTTCCCATTCTCCACGAAACTGACCACAATCCCTCCCCAGCATACACCTCGCTCTTGCGCATTACCACCGCGCCGCCGCCCGCAGCGCCCGCGTCCGCGCCGACCTCGCCGACCTCGCCCACCGCTGGCGGGAACAACAATAATACTGGTACTGAGGAGGAGAGCGGTGCGTTCATTATTACCGGTTTGTCATATTCGGAAGAGAGACTGATCTGCTATGCAGGCGCGAATGGCGGCGGGGGCCTCCTGGGCGGGCTGAGCGGGCTTCGGCCTGCGTTTTTGCGGGGGCTGTCGATGCGCGCCGAGCGGGGGAGGCCGGCGGATGTGGAGGCGCAGGCGTGAGTGCGGTGGGCTCGAAGAGGGTGAGAACGAAAGAAGGGGTGTGTACGATAGGATACGATACGATACTGACGAGGTAGGTATTTTTGTGTACGCTTTTACTTATACTATGTTACCCGTCTTTCTCTACTGCATATATCCTGTATGTGAGCTGGTAAATTATTGGTGGGACTTAGTATGAGAGGCTGGTGTTGCAATTGGAATATGCAGATGATGAAGCATGATGAAGGGAAAAGGTGGCGATGCACACGACCTTGTTAATTGGCGACGCTCGGTTTCTGATCTTGCTCTTGATAGTCGACCTATGCTTAACTTGCATACTACGTTTTCGTGGGGCTGTATCCAAGATTCGAGGCCGTCCTTCCTGGAGTTGTTGGAACCCACATCGGCAAAAGCATCGAGCTGCGCACGATGCAGGTGCTCGCGCTGAGATTCCCGCGCACGGGAACTGCGTCTGAGCGCAGCCTGCTGGGCGAACGAACCGTGCTCACAAAGCTCAAACATGCTTAGCACTGAAGATCATGCTGCAAACGCTAGGCTATAGTATGCGCACCAACCTCAAGATCGACGTAGCACTCACCAGTCCTACGGAGATCAAAATGTGGAATGAGGCGATCCGGGCGAAACAGGCACGTCGTACGTGGAAGTCCTACGAGGCGCCCATATCGGAGAGAATGACGCCTGTGCTCCACGCACGCCTTAACAGCTCGCTGGTGGTAAAATGTAATGCTGGCCCGGGAGTTAGGCTCGTATTCATTGTTTTCCAAATGCCATCCGTTCTCTGCCCCTTCCTTCGCAGTCGCAGATTGAGCACAAGGTTGAGCACCAGGGTCCATGCTTTACCAAGTCGTCTTAAGCGCCTCTTGACAGCTTCTATCAACGCCCGACCCAGAATCAACTCAGGGGGTGCAAAAAAAATCACACGCTGTGATGCATCACTTGCCTGCTGTCCTCTTCCTCCTCCAAGTCAATGCCAGATATCGTTGGCCTCGCCGCCAATGTCCTCCAGCTCATCGACGCACTCGCGACAATTCATGGCTACATCAAGGACTTCCACGATGCGCCAAAGGACCAGCAGCGATTGCTTCTGGAGATCGGAAGCCTCGAGCCATTGGTCAAAGAGCTCGACAGGCGAATCAAGAGCAATCAAGCTGCAGGGATGACCAGCGGCCTGCAACAGTTTGAACCGCTGATCCAGTTGAAAAGGACGATGGAGCGGTTGACGAAGAAGCTGGATTCCACCGGCATTTCAAAGGTTTCAAGTCGGGTCGTGTGGCCTCTGTGGGGGAAGAAAGACATTGAGGAGGGATTAAATACAATCGAGCGGCTCAAGAGCTTGCTCAATTCTTGGCTGGGAATGGATATCTGGTCGGTAATATAATTCTGAGTTTATATCTTCTGCTCGCTTGGCTCAGGAAATCCGGCCAAGGCAGGCTCGCTGCGTATGAGAAGATTTTTACCCTGACACAAAGCTCGTTCCAGAGATTACTTTATCCATCCAGGATTTTACGGATAAGCAGCGAACAAACCATAGCTGTGAGTAACTCAATTTAAATTGAACTCGAACGAAATTAATGCACTGCCAATTAGATATAATGAGATTATCCATTAAGGATTTGACCCAAGAGCACAGAGTGGCGCATAACCGTGAGCCCTCCAGTTGCATTCGTGTCAGTAATTCTTTCTGAAATTGCGAGGCAGAAACAATATCCAATCTCAAAGACGCCACTGAGGAGCACAGGACAGACTACACCAGTAAGTTTCTGCTCCACAAAAAAACTCTCACAGTTGATTGCCATCGGGCTAGACATCGCAAAATCTATCAGGGATGTTGCGCTGAATCAAGAGGACTCTCGCAATTGTAAGCCACTGAAACAATACATTTTGCACACTCACATGTGCTTAGCTGCAGACCGTGCCGAAATAATAGAATGGTTCTCGCCGCTCAATTCCTTCTTGCGCCCAACTTGCGCCAAGCGGATATCTTGAGCACTCGGCAGTCGGGAACCAGTGAATGGCTCTTGAAAGACCAGTTATTCAAGAACTGAAAATCAAGTACTATTTTCGACCAGGAAACCAGCCACACGAGGAAACCGGCCACTTGACTCTCATTGAGTCGGGAACTTCTGTTCTTTCTAAGTTTGGGGTTTGGGGAAGGAGTGGGACCTCTAAGGCTGGTGTACACCTAATTTCAACCAAAAGTGATGGTCGGATCAAAAGTTATGACACGTGCAGTGGCGGCCGAAGCGCTCCGATCACTGTTTTCTTGTTTTGCCACAACCGCCCTCGCTCTATCTCTACCAATTCTCCGTCTTTCGGGGACTTCTTGGGCTCATTCTACTCGCGCAACTCAGGGCATCAATCTATGACTGCATTCTGCCTCCATTCGTGCCACGTACTCTCGATATGAGCCGACCTGATCTTCACTTCATTCCAGACTGGCTCAGGCTGGTTATGGCTATAGCAGGCAGCCGATCCATGCTACGGGCCTGGATTTTTCGGAGAGCCTTTTAGAGTTGGAACCATTCACTCTGGTGTGTGTCCGCATTTCCTGTACTGTGACATCGCTTCTCATCGCTGCCCTTTTCCCCGACCCGTTAAAATTTGGTGTCCGAGATGTTTGGATTTTTCTGGGGAGCTGGTGCCATCTTGGCAGGGAGGTGAGGGGCCTAGTATGTCGGCATACTTCATATAACACTATATGACACTTGTTTTGGCCCGCCGCCGCGGGTGGTCCTGACGAGTCGCCAGTGTAGCCGGAATCTGCAATTCCGCAGGTTAGCGCTGCCGTCACACCCGCCAAATTTGCCCAGTCCCATCCTTTGCACGGACACCCCGAACATACCAGATAGTACCTAGATCACCCATGTATCATTCCTGAATGAAACATCCCCGAGTTTGCACCCATGGCACTTCATTGGTGGGGTGGCTGGTTTCCTAGTATTTGCACCTGTTGGGGGTGTCGGTCGAAGGAAATTCATTGCTCCATTCACATTGCATCTAAATTCGGGGAAACTACATGGAACTGTTTGCGGGATGCCTACCTTCGCTCTGATACACTGTGGCTTGTATAGAGCGAGTGTGGCTCTCGAGAACCAGCCATAAATGCTAAGGTGGCTGGTTGCCCGGTCGAAAATAGTATGGGAAACACCGTGTGGTGTCGCGGGATGGGTGAGTGGATCCATATAGACTGGCGACTCAACTCTAATATCAAAAATGCCAGCCGGCGCTGGAAAAACTGTCCTTACGTGCGCACGCCATTCGCCTCTGATCCTGCTGCGTTACTTAAGTGAGGAACAGTTCGATAGTTGTCCGACTCGATAATCTTCGAGCAACCCTGGAGAGTCGAAGCATGAGGGTCGCAGTGATTTATCTCGACCACAAAGAGACTGAAGCCCAATCTCCGTCAAACCTCTTGGCGGATCTCTGGCGACAGCTCATTTTCGACAGACCCATATCCCTGGCTGTGCACTGTTTATATGCGCAACACCGCGAGCAGCGCACCCGGCCGTCGCTAGAAGAGATTGACGCTATCCTTTGCTCCACAATCTCAGAACTCTCTAAAGTGTTCATCATCGTCGATGCACTCGACGAATATCCGGAGCAGCAACGCAGCGTCCTTCTCGGACATCTCTCACTGCCGGCTCGACGGTCAACCTGATGTTGACATCCCGACCTCACATCAATATCAACCACGTCGCTGAAAACTTAAAAATCCTAGAAATCAGGGCGACGGACGACATCCGCCGATATATAAATGCCGCCGTCCTGAAGTCCTCTCGTTTATCGAAGCACATCGAGAATCGCTCGGCCTTGCGAGAGGAAATCGAAGAAATAATTGTTCGGTGCAGCGACGGAATGTGGGAATCACTGTAATTTCTAACGGCGATTGCTCTAGGTTTCTATTAGCGAAACTTCATATCGATTCGCTGACGACAAAACACGCCGTCAAATCAGTTCGAAATGCATTGCGGAATATGCCAGACAATTTTAACAGCAGCTACGACGAAGTCGTAGACCGAATTAATCGGCAGAGCGAGGACGATAAAGCCCTTGCCTGGCGTACTTCCTCCTGGATCACCAATGCCAAAAGACCATTGCGGCCTTCTGAACTCAGAGAGGCTCTTGCTGTTGAAGTAGGAACTAAAAAACACGACTGCGATAATCTACTGGACATGGTCACTATTCTGTCTGTTTGCGCCAGTCTGGTTGTCATCAACGAGGCGGATAAGCGACTCCACCTTATCCATTCCACTACGCAGAGCTACCTGGAGCAGGTACAATCCAGGATATTCCCTCACGCGGCAACAGAAATTACGACCTGCATCACATATCTCTCCTTCGACATATTTTCGCGGAATGTACATGACCCCATGCCCCTCTTCCATCGAAATCCATTCTTAAATTATGCAGTGGAATACTGTTTAATCCACGCCCGTGGCCTACCGGAAGTCCGTATTAAACAATTGATTCTAGCTTTCCTCGCGGATTTCGATCTTCTGGAGGTGAACCGTTGCTGTAAGCTCAACTTGCCCGAAAATCCGTCCCAACGTTACTCAAAACCTTATACACTGTATCTCACCTAATAATATTTCAAGTCTAACTACATTTTTTTTAAATTGTAATGAGTAAGTCCAACGGCAGCCGCCAATTATGGCGCTTAGACAACTTGGTCTTCAGTCCACCCGACGTGGAGAGCCAGGGACAAACGCCCAAAGAATAAGCATGAACGACATCATCGATATTAATCTGCGCAAAATGAGCCAAAGACATTTTCTTTATTTCAGAGGGCATGAATTGCTTACAATGGCTGCAAGGCCTTGATCCCTGTCTTGGTGGCAATGGCACCTGTTATGAACGGGAAGACAGCGCTTCCCGCCTGGCCAAAGCCTGCGATCCAGCCTATTGACCCTGTAAGGAGCCAGCGGGGCAGAACTCTCGCCGCATGGTTCATGGTAATGGGGTAGATCGGGCCCAACAGGACACCAACGAGCGACACGGCGACGGCGTCCCCGATTAGAGAGGGAACGAGCCACACAATGAGCTCCAGTCTACGAGAAAGGTAGCAAGACAAATTGTCAGTAATTGGGCGGAGTTTCCTTACCCGATAGCGAGGACAGAGTACAGATAGAGCACGCGGCGTTCACCGATCTAGGGAGATGGTTAAAAACAGTGGTTATGTCAGACAGAATGAGTTGCCTTCTGGTTCAGCCACAATAGCCCAACGCGACCAGTCATGAGGCCTGTGTTTCTTGTCAGATCCCCGCGAAATTCGCAAAACGAAATCTGTACCTCCAAAAAAACCTGCTGAAACATACCCAGACGAGGGGCCTCCGCCCCGTACTTGGATAATATAGGTGACAATCCAGCCTGACGGTCCGTTAGTAGATTATTGTGGACTTTCCCGCTTGGCCTGCAACGTACCTCCTATCGTGACCTCGACACCTACCTACACGACGACGATTCAAGACGAGTTATTGTATGTGGACGCTGGACTTACGTATACCAGACTAAAAAAGGCCAAGAGATGCACAATTTTGAGAGACAAGATCTGGCGGAAAGTGCTATGCTCGCTGGTGCCCGTTTCGCCGGCAGCCTCGCCAATCGTCGCCAAACATTCTTGTGCCTCGTGAGCCGAAACTGAGGTAAGCTGCGCACACAGAACCTCACCATCCTGGGTTTTCAACCGGAATACGATAAGCAAAACGAGCGCATTGGACAAGGCAACGCCAAGAGAGGTCAAGTAGTGGAAGGACCAATGGCGCATTTGGGAGAACTGTGTAGCAACAAGCGGGGAGGCAAGTGCGCCAGCACCTGAAAAAATAAGTTATTTCCTGCCAATTGAAGCAGCAAGTCTTCTTACCGTATGCCCCGTGCAATAGTCCCATCTTTATCTCCGGATTGTGCTTTAAACTCGCAATGTATCCATTCGCTTGCGCATCCTTTGACAAGAAGTGTGAGTTGGAAATAAGCTTACTAGCACTGGCAAACGGATGAATATACTTGGATGCCCATCCCGACTCCGTTAATAGCAAACGAGAGGACGAAGACTGGGAAAGGAGGTGCCGGCGCTTGTAGTGTGTACGCGATTACTTGGCAAAGGGAGCCTGGTGTAGAAATTCAGCAAGCACTGTAGAAAAGAAGGGTCAATCCCACCCAAGGTGATCATCTTTGTTGAGAGAAGTCTTAGAAGGATGCGGTTCGTCAAGGAGAAAGTCTACCTTGCCAAATCCTAGAGGAGGAGATCGTGCTAAGTTACTGGTATTAGGAGGACGTAGATACGATACCTAATCTGTCCGTCAACGGCACATTTATCAATGCGCCTCCGACGAATCCCTATGAGAAATTATGGCGGCGACAGGCGGGTGATTTCCACAGCACTTGCCACACATGCAAAGACGAATGTGAGTGAAACTACAACAAAACCGACCTAATCCAAGGGTTGTTTATTAGGCGGACGTCGGAGGCACCTGAATGGGAACTGAACATGCATGATAGACCTTCTGGATCCTTGGAATCAGAGGCCCGGCAGTGCCATCGTTCCAACCAGCGAGGAATATGCTACGCGCGAACAGAAATTATCAAGCGATAACGCATCGGAATATACACGCACCACCAATATAGGGCAAAAAGTTGGATTCTTTCCCGGAGTACATGTTGCTTAAGACGCGGCAACACATTCTCTGTCAAAGTCGCGGGGAGGACAGTTTTCGATGCCGTCGAGTTGTTGAAACTTTGTTCGGCAGATAACTGGTTTGGCAAAGGGCGGAGTTCGATAGCGGATGACATGGTCAAGGAAACGAGGAGACGGAGCTCAAGGACCCCTTCATATACTCTCCCGCCCAAAACTTGGAAGACCGAAGAAGACACCCAATTTCAGAACTCGGGCAACGAAGGCCGATGGCGGATAAACGTCGGCGAAATGTGGAAGCTCACAGGTTGTTAGCCTTTAGGCACTTATAACGTTTCAAAAGTAGTTGTGGGCATTGGGGAGGACGTCGAATCGGTTGGGATCAATTCTCACTCGGGGTAGAATTGATGGCCCCGCAAGAGATATTTTTCCATGTGTAGATTAGATTGCATCTATCTAATCTACCACCGCCACCTGTCATCATCTTTCTGCGCGTCCACATCGCTACACCTAAAGCCTCTGCTTCACCTCACTCGCCCTCCACAGCCTTTTGGAACTTCCAGCATCATGTGCATGTCGAGTCTGACGAGGGATTCACTGGCCTACCGCCATCTTCGTCCCCGCAGAGCTCCCCTATTCGCTCGTCCGGCTCGAGTGACAGCCCGGACCACCATACGCCGACGATGGAGCTCGCGGATGAGGACGCGGAGGGGCCCGACTAATACCTCGAGGGGAGGAAGTATTTGGATGGGACCAGATACCCCTTGGGCGGCGGCCGCAAGCAGCGCTACTACGAGGAGGATATGCACGCTGAGAAGGCGGAACCGGAGGATGAGGGCGAGGAAACCGAGAAGGGCGTGCATCGCGACATCGGCCGGATCCCCGCGGCCGTCGCGTCGTTCGAGGACTTCATCGACGAGGCCGAGCACCCACGCGACTTCTATTGTGACCTGCAGGAGATCGCCAAGGGCGAGTCTGGGAGCGTGTACTCCGCGGCGCTCATACCCACCGCACCGCTGCACCGACTAAAGCTCCCGTCGCTCGTGCACGCACGCGACATCGACGACGGACAGAATGGGCGCCGCGCGCTCGTTGCGCTACTGCCCGGCGGGAGCCAGCAGCTCCGTGGCGCGCGACTGCCGGCTACTGCGTGGGCTGTGGTGCAGATGCTCGGCATCGACGCGCTGTACGTCGGCCTCGCGGAGGACTCACTATGGATACGCATGGAGCTCACGGAGCGCAGTCTTGCAAATGTCGTGAGCTTGGATGTCGTGAGCTTGGTGAACGAGGACCTGCAGCTGGCCATGGCGCGGTTGGCGAATGATCTATGTCGTGCGCCAATCGTGCGCGCTGATTTGAACCGTCACGGTCGCTAATAACAGTATGGCTGGCAGATGCTGCTGGCGCTCGACTTCCTGCAGCAGCACAACATCGCCCATCGTGAACTGCGGTCAGACAACTCGCTGCTGAACAGCGAGGGCGTATTGAAGCCGAGTACGTCCCCCTTCCCACCCATTTCTCGGTCCCAGTGCTTATTCCCCTAGCCGACTTCTCGAACAAAAATCGACGTGTGGTCCGGACCGCAACAGACCTCGCCGCCGCCACTCCGCCGTTCGCCGACGCGCGGTGGCAGCGCGCCGAGCGGGGGCCATCCCTGACAGACCCCGCGCTCTACCCCTCAAAAATCGATGTGTGGTCCGTCGGCGCAACAGACCTCGCGTGGCAGCGCGCCGAGCGCTGGCCACCTTTGACCGAACCCCCGCCCTCCTCACCCGCGTTCCGCGACTTCCTGCGCCAGTGGTCCCAGCGCGCAGCGTCGCGTACGATGCCCCAGGTGCCTTGCGTCTCCTTGGTTAACATCGATCTAAGGCTGATGGATATATCTACATAGACGCCATTCCCCAAGAAGGCGAGCGGCCGACGATTATCATCGAGTAGGCGTTGTACATACGCAGACGGTGCGCTCGACCTTCGCTATGGCAAATGGAACCTCGAACGGACCTAGAACTCAGGTCGGCAGCGGTGTGTAATAGTAAGGAACGTGCCTCCCGAGCATACTGCTCAGTCATCCATCCATCCATCTATAAAAATGCGACTATTCTAGTGACATGACTAGTCTGCCTTCGCTCGATATTCGGTGGGTTTCAGAAGACGTTACTGTTGCGGTGGGCCGACGGCACATTACCTCATGCACTCCCTATTTGCGTCCATGTTCTCTCCTTCGGCAGCCCGTTAAGCTCTGAATTTAGCCGACATACATGTATAAATCCCATCCCGACTTCCATCGACCCCCCGGTGCGTCCCACACCACTGTGCTTTCTCAATCTCCTCAAGAGCGTACCGACCGATGAAGCTGTTCGTATTCGTACTCCTCTCAGTCCTGGCTGCTACCCAAGCCGTCCTCGTGCCCCAGTTCGACTCCGCCGGGAACTTTCACTCTTCGGTAGTTCCGCAGGCCAACCAAAACAATATCACTGATGCAGTAAGGTTTTGACCTATCGGTTCTTGGATAAGGAGACATAACATACCTATGCCTCCTTGCCCAGCAACCGAAAATTCGATCCCGCTACTGCTGTGGTGATGCCGAGTCCAAATCTCTTACTTGCGTCACGGTAAGTGCATTCGGTTTATATATTGTTCCCGGATAATCTTGTGCGTCATTCAATTCCTAAGAAAATTCTCTGACCCGTTTCTAGACATTCGATTTCCAGTTGTTGGTGCGCCAGAGTCCTCATGATTTAAATAAATCCAACACTCACTCTGTGCCTTGGACGGAGCAATGAATGGGCCGCGGCAAGATTTGCGGCAAGTCTGAGTTTTACAGTAGACATCTTTTCATTAATTAGCTGACTTGATAATTAGACATAAGTATGCCCCCGAATATCTGAACGGCGACGCTCCTTCCGACGGGAGGCACTGTCACGGCATGGGCGGTCAGCCACGGGGAGGCGCAGACGACCCCCCCCCGGGAGCTCCTCGCCGTCATCAGCGCCCTCGTATCGCGCGGTGTCAGAAAACTTCTCGCGGCGACCGAGTCGGCGGTGAGCCCCCAATACCTCCCCTCCATCCATCGCGTATATTCATATTCAACTCACACTCTAAAAACGCAGGCCTCTACGCGGAGGCGTCCAACTTCAAAATAAATGACACCATTCATAGTCGGGACGAGTCGTCGCTCAACGAACGTCTCGACGTGACTTTGAGCTCGTGTTCGAAGGCGCCAGTCAGTCGCACGCTACGATCGAGCTCAACCAACGCAGAGCTCGAGCTGGACACGGGGTTCACTCACGCCTGCGCTCGCGCTCGCGCTCGAGACGGATTCCGATGCGGTCCTCGGCGACGGCCAGTATCGCCCAGGGCACTCCAGGCGCCGGTTCGACGGACGGGGTTGGACACAGGTCTGCGGTCAGTTGCGCAAAATAAATAATCTTATTCAAGATAGTACTACGTAGGCTTAGTCTCCCTAGTTAGACCCTGTATTTTTTTTAATAAAAAATAGGGAGATGAAAAAAAACACGGATTTCAAGCTGGTCATTTCTTCATTCAGGAGTCGGACCCTAACCTGAACGCAAATTCATACGACCTACATACTCGTAATTCGGAAATCCTGCCAAGCTCGTAGACTCTGAGGCATCGCGGCCTGGCGTGCGTGTATCCGGATTCTGTATGCCAATGTGGTGAGGGGTGATGTCGGTTACGCGGGTGTGTCGGGGGAGTTAAGTGGAGGTGGGTCGACGACCGGCGCGGCGCTGCCACACGTCCGGCGCGCTGCGCGTCCGCGGCGGTGAGCCCCACTGCAGCGCGCCGAGCAGCGTGTCGAGGAACGCGCGCCGGGCGGGGGTACGTGTGTGCACCCACCAAAGGCTTACGAGCGGTGGGATCGAGCAGGTGCGGGGCGTCTGAATCCTGGTGCTTACTGTAGTGAGCTCGTCGGGTTCAAGGCTGCGTGAGCGTCGTCCATGTGGGTCAGAGGCTGACAAATGATCGATGATCATAAAGACGCACACGTAAGCGCGTCTGCGTACGACGCTGCTGCTGGACGACGACGACAAGGGCTGGCGACGACGATTTGCAGCCTGTGGGCAAGAACAATCTGCAACTCAAGGCTAGTCTCCCTCAGGTTGAGACAGGCGTAAGAGACGGCGCAAACTTTCGCGAGCTCAAGATACCGGCGTATCTGACAAGGTATCTGACCAGGAATATCCTGAGGCATGAAGGTTCAAGGCAAAGATTTACTCTGACTGTGGGAGATTACTTTTGGTTTCAGTTCACGTCGGCCTGCAGTGCGAACCAGGCTTTCGCGCGGCTCTAGCAATCACTATTTGAGGTCGTGCTTCCTGGAGCTAGATGAACTGGACCTGGAAAAAGAAGATCTCACATATGGCAAAGTTCAAGTTGGGAGCGTCCTGTGCCCTTCTTTTGGCATCTACATGAATCAAAAACGATAGACGCTGTCGATTTTCGAGCGGAGTTCGGGCCGAACTGTACTGGCCGAACTGTTCTGGCCTCGGAACCACTGCCAAAACTGAGAGTCAATGGTGACAAGGACCTAAAGTGGAGCTCATTTCAGTAGAGCAGTTCTCGGCCCGAACTCAGGTCGAAACTTCAAAGTGTCTATCGTTTCTGATTTAGCTGGAAACTTGGCAGTTGGGCGACAGGCTGCGGCCAACGCGGTTAACACCGCTTGAGGGCTCTTCCTCTCGGTTGACCCCAGTGCTGGTGGGGATACAGGTGCCTACATAAATAATTTACAGACATCGCACGCAATCGTCTCGCACAATGCACCCCCAAACAGACAAAAGCGTCGAGCCGCGCACGGTCCCTATGCAGGTGCTTGCGCTGGGATTTCCGCGCACGGGAACCGCGTGTGAGTGCAGCCTGCTTTAAATTTGCGAGCGGACCATGCTCACAAACTTCTACTCAGCACTGAAGATCGCGCTCGAGACGCTCGGCTATGTGCGCACCAACCACGGCGTCGACCTGGCGCTCGCGAGTCCTGCGGAGATCGATATGTGGATTGAGGCGATCCGGGCGAAATTCTATGGGGAAGGCACGCCGTACGGGCGGGCGGAGTGGGATCGGCTGCTGGGGGACTGCCAGGTGGGTGCCAATATGGCGATATACCGACGCGCAGTCATAATAATGTGCACAGGCCGTAGCGGACTCGCCGTATATCTGTTCACGGAGGAGCTGCTCGCGGCGTACCCCGACGCCAAGGTACTGCTGACGACGCGCAGCCTAGAGAGCTGGTGGAAGTCCTACCAGGCGACCATATCGGAGCGACTGAAGCCTGCGCTCCATGCACGCCTGAACAGCTGGCTGGATCCGGAGTTCGGCCAGAAAGAGTACCTGATACGGCTCTGCTTCGCGGCGCTCTTCGACACAGAGCACGTCACGGAGGATATCGCCAAGGCACATTTTATGGCGCATTATGACAAGGTCCGGCGCTTGGTTCCGGCGGACAGACTGCTCGAGTTCGAGGCGAAGCAGGGCTGGGCGCCGTTGACTGAGTTCCTAGGCAAGGAGACGCCCGCGGAGGCGTTCCCGAGGGTCAACGATACGGAACAATTTCACCAGCGCATCGCCGCCAAGCGCCGTGCCGTCTTGCGGGCGTGGTTCACAAAATCAGCAGGTGTCTTGTTGGCAGTGGCTGTCGCCGCAGTGGTCGGATACATTGGAAGCTTCGGGAAGCCGTGAGCGCTCCTTGTATTGCATTTGAATGACATTTCAAACCGTGCGAAATGTAATGCCTTGTCAATGTCAGGGGCAGACTCTCCGGACCTCGTCTCTGATGGTACTGCGCGCGGTCCCAGATAAGTTATTCCTACAATCGCCCTACAAAGCCTTGCAGGCACTGGACGTCACACGTAGCCTGTCGGTTGCTTTCAGTCTTCAGACTCCACACCATCTCCACGGTCCTCAGCCCACCGCGTCGTCTGATCTACATCACCATTCCAATGCTTCCTCCTAGCCACAAAAACGAGTCGCCTCCTACACACCGTAAAGTCCCAATGCATGTGCTTGCGCTGGGATTCTCGCGTACAGGAACAGCATGTGAGTGACTTCAGAAGCGTGCGTGCATCCGAATATTCGAGGCTCACAAGACGATATCCAGCATTAAAACTTGCGCTCGAGACACTGGGATACGTGCGGACCAATCACGGGTTTTCGGTGGCACTCGCCAGTCATGCGGAGCTAGATATGTGGATAGAGGCGATCCGGGCGAAATTCTACGGGGAGGGAAAGCCGTACACGCGGGCGGAGTGGGATCGGCTCTTGGGGGACTGCCAGGTGGGTTAGAAATATGCGGCGGGCAATAATCGATTACAAGCAGCACACCAGGCCGTAACAGATACACCGCACATCCTGTTTGCGGAGGAACTCGTCGCGGCATACCCAGACGCGAAAGTAGTATTAACGACCAGAAGCCCCGATATCTGGTGGAAGTCGTACGAGGCTACCATAGCGGAGGAGCTCAAGCCTTCGCTCCGGGTACGACTGAACAGCTGGCTCTATCCCCAATACGGCAAGAATCAGTATCTTTTGCGCCTCGTCTACTCGACCCTCTTCAACGCATGATTCCGTCACGGAGGAAGTTGCGAAGGCGCGCTTTACGGCTCATTACGAGCAAGTGCGGTGTTTGGTTCCGAAGGAAAAGTTGCTCGAGTTTGAGGTGAAGGAGGGATGGGCGCCGCTGGTCGCGTTCCTGGGCAAGGAGGCGCCAAATATCGTGTTTCCCAAGGTTAATGACCGGAAGCAGTTTCATAAAGTTGTCTACTCTCGTCGCTATGCTGTCAGGCTGTGGCCATTGGTAGGGAAAATAGGAAGTCCTGTTCTTGCTTTAGTTGCAGCCGCACTTTTTTGGTATATTTTATGTAAATCGTGAAAGTAAATAGAAAGGTATACCTAACGCATTGTCATCTGGTCGGTATGAGTCTCTTAAATATATATTACGCGCTATGGCGTCTTAGGTGAAGTCCAAGAGAGTTCAAGTTGAACAGTTCAACATAAATCACGTGAGCAATGTTCAAAATCCCATCCTATAATGAATGCGCCCGGAAACTTAAAAATCCATCCTGCAAGTCCCTGATCTGAAGTCGTTGAAATGTGGAGAGAGTAAGCTTGTAAAAGAGTTCGTCGCAGTCGGAGTCGTTGGTGGGTTGGATCAATCATTTCGGAAGTTACCGAAACGGAGCCTGCCGACATCAAAGGCAGTCAGTATAAAGGCCGGTGCCTGGGTTCGAGATCAGAACTTAACCCGTAAATGGATTTCAAGCGGAGGTTGGCATGGGAAAAGAAAAGGCTGGTTCCACCTCACTCACCAGTCGTTAATTCTCTTCATACGCCCTTCTGCAGCTTTCTGCTCGGCCAATCTTGCCGTCTAGGTGCGCCTCAGGCCAAACGGAATCAAAGTCCGTTCTCCGCTGTTCTCCGAGTCTCCCGCCATACCCCGCCCGGCTCCAATGATCAGCATCATACTCGATGACCATCATGATACCGATAAGATTCGGTAATTGGATCAGGCTGAACCAGCTCGAGAAAAAAAACATGCTATAAACTACCATCCACTCGAATAATCCCCCAAATGACCCCCAGCGAGATCACGACGCTGCGGGCCATTGGCCTCGACCTGGTGCGAGGATTTGTAGCGATCACAAACGAGACGGTGCTGCTCAGTAAGCCCGCTTCCTCCGATTATAATTCAAGTTGCCCATGTTCTTTAAAATTTTCAGCTATATATGGAGGCTTGGTCGTAAAAGCCGGTTTTGTCTTGCTGTGAGTTTTCTTCACGTTATTCCCCAGGATATCATACGTACTAAATTGGTAGGAACAAGCGGTGGCGGAAAAAATCCTCCATACTCACCATGCTCGCCATCCTCATCATGTTCACCATCTCCATCGTCCTCTGGGCTCTTGACTTGACAGATTTCATCATGGAGGTGAAGCTCTCGCTCATCGACGACTCCGACCTCCCCCTTGACGCCAGACACGCTAACGCGCTCGCATTCATCTTTCCATTGGCGGCGGCAATAGACGCGCTTTACTCCTACATGGTTAGTTTATTCCTGTGCACAGTATATCACCATGTCTTACTGTTTTATAGTCCCTTCTAGGAGATGGCATTATATTGTGGAGGCTTTGGAATCTTAAATCATATTACCGCTCATGGGCGGTGTACATCCCCATGGCGCTACTTCTTGGCTCCCTAAGTACACCATTTATCTCAGCGTCGTGTTGCCAGCTCACACTTGGTTAAATTTTCAGTCGCGACTCTCATGCTCACATACTGCGTCGCCGAGGTCGGGTCCGAGATCGTTCTGGGCACGTTCCAGAAGCCCGCCTTCTGCCGGAATGTGCAGACTGCGACGTACGCTATGGCGTGCGCTACCACCACCACCGCCACAATCTTGATAGGTATCACGACCTGGAACTATCGCCGGTCCATTAAAACGATGCTCAACAATAATCTTGTGGCCGGGGGACCCCAACGTCGGCGTCGCTCGCAAGTGGAGACCATACTCTTGCTCTTGCTAGAATCGGGCATTATGTACTTCCTTTTCTTCGTGCGCACCGTTTTTTCCCCTCTTTGAATATGCCTGGATTCCGTTTAGGCGGTGCAAGTGGTCGCCGACATACCTCGGGTGCACAATTGGATTCACTCCCACGCGGGTGTTTCTTTTGCCTTCGTCCTGTACTCGTATTCTTCCAGCGTCATCGTGGTGAGCCCCCACAATGTTACTATGTATTTTATCCAGGTTGACCGCACCGCCGCTAGGGAATGTACCCAACGCTCGTTGTCGTCATTGCACATTCCCACCGCGGCGTGCTTGGCAACGCCGTTGCTTCCACATTCGTCTCCGCTTCGACGCTCCGTGTGGGGCCTGCCAACGCTCCCTGGCAGTCGCTCCAGTTCGCCTCGAAGCGGGGAGAGGACGAGTTCGAGCTCGGACAATCCTTATCAGCAAGACCTTGACCGACGTCATGAACATGTAAAACCATCCGATGCCTTGCAGCCGTGAAGAAAAGTTGTCTATTGTTTCGGCTTATAGAATTGTGTACTCGACCCAAATATGTACTAACTATCTGATTGTAACAAGTTCCCCCGCCTGGATGGAAGTCCTCTAGGATCATGGATTCGTGTGCATTACTTCGTAACTTCGTCAAGTCGTAACAGGCCGCCTTCTACCCTCTCGCGGGTTTTCCTCCGAACAAGCTCCCCGGGCCAAAGTCTGGTTGCCCACCCAATGTCCCAAATACATCACCGATGTAGTTCGTCGGCTTAATGCCCTTCGCAAACGTCGAGTTCCACTCGTCCACGATCCCCTGCACGACTTTGACACCCGCGAGATACAGGTTCAGCAAGGACGGTTCGAAGCCCGGCGCGGGGCCCAGCAAGTTCACCACCCCGCTCTGCCCGGAAAACGGCCTGTCAAAGTCAGACGCGGAGCGCATGACGATGACGCGCGAGAAGTCCACAAGGTGGAAAAGCGTGGCGCGCATAAGCGCGTTGAGCGTGGCATTGTCCTCCTGCTGCGTGGTGCAGTAATACGCAGAGCCGTTGGTGAACGCACTTGTCGTGTTTTCCACCATCTGTCCCAAGAAATCGCCGCTCCAATATGTGTCCGAAGTCGCAGTGTCGCAGAGGACCACATCCGGGGTGGCAGCCCCGGCAGCGAAGCTCGTAGAATTCGCGTACAACGTCCGTGCGAGCTGCGCGTCCACCGTGTCGTTAAGCTTCGCCGTCCTCGCAAGACTGTAGGCCTTCTGGCGAAGCGCGTCGTTGACCTCAAACACCTCCGTCCCGTCCCACCATCCGGGAAGTTGGCCTGGGGCAGTGGACCCTTGCGGGAAATACCCAGTCGCGAATTGCGCAGGTATTTCGCGCGCATCGAATTCGTACTGCAGCGCGATTTGAACGGCGTATTTCGCGAACGTGACCGCGCCGATCGTCGCCATTTTGGGATTGACAGCCGGCGATTCCGGCCACGAGGAAGTATGTGGACGTGAGGTTGAATGATCTTGAATACATAAGCGAGGAAATCGTGGAGGCGGCATTTATCTCCGCCTGGCCAGTCGTGAGTAGGCACACGGAACCGTCGCCCGTGCAGTGGACGTCAGGGTAGAGCGGCGAAAACCCTGGAACAGTGATGTTTTGTGCGAGTATGTCGAATTCCGGGATGTTAAACCATACGCCAGCCTCAGAATCAAACTGGTGAATCGTCAGTCGCACGTAAAGATGGATGATAATGATTCTCCTTGCCATAGTGATAATTAACACGCGGGGCTCAATAGTCGCAATGCCATTGCAGCTCGCTCCTAAGGAGAAGGGAGGAGAGAAGCGATAGGAGGAGCCAAGTCGTCATTGAAAGTGTTGGTGCGTGCGTGCACAGTGGGATCAAGAGAGGTGGCCACAAATCTGTCAAGATGGTTCCGCGTAAATATACAGCTGGGCAATGCGGCACACATCATGATACCGGACGTACCATAATATAACACCCGTTTTCCTGGGCCTGGAGGTACGCGTCTCAGCCATCAACCCCGCCTGTTACACGTGTATCAGCTGTATTACTGATGTAACTTCATGTAATTGCTAACTCGAGCGACATTAAACCACAGCTGTGCATTCGACATTTGATGAGGCAGCTGTATTCCACTGTGAGGTAAGTAAATAGCTGTATTCCGCTGCAAGGATTGCAACTTGCAATGCGATTGAGATGAGATTGATACCATAGCTTTGAAGGGTGCCAATGGGCGTTACCGTGCGGCTTGTTGCCAGCGAAAGCGGCGTCTTGTCGCCTCCCTGGAACTCCGAGGCCCGTAGGCAGGCGTTTCGAGCGGACATGAGAGAAGGGCGGGCTGCGGGTTGGGGAGAAGTTGAACGGTGTAAGAAAACAGAAAGATGGCAACGATGATGATCACGGTTTGAAAGAAACCAACAGTCAGCAAATCAACAACTTCGCATCAACATTCAGAGAGGTTCAGAGGCTGTCAGAGCTCGCGAGGTGTGAGCCTCAGTAAAGGCTATTTTCCTCGAATATGATGCCCGCCGAAACTGGCAGGTTCCGCGACACCAGGATTTTGTCTCCGTTGAGGCTGTGCGAGAAATTTGAGTCTGCCGACTTACTTAGTCGACAACATTCTCCATGGTACGGCCCGGGAATAGAGCCAGTCAGCGATGAATTATACATTTCATACTCGTTATCCTTGGAAGGTTTTCTCTAATACTTACGCCGCTTTCGCTGATGCACCAAAATAGTCGGGTAAGATATAAGCCAGTTGCTTGGCCGCCTCGGGATCGTCTTGTTCCGCACGCGCACGGCGCATGATGGAGAATTCCATTGATCCTTCTTCTTCGGTGAGAATCGACATCAAGTCCGGATCATCTGCTCAGAGGTGAAAATCAGTAAAGGGTCGCACGAAACGAGAGAGTTATAACGAACCCGCGACACCGCGGGCAAGTTCGTCCAGCACATGCGCAGCGACGAATCTGCTGGTGGAAGCGTTGGCCTGGAGTGTCTTGAAAACATCCGCTGCAGTTACGCCAGCTTCCGAAGGCCTCCAGGAGTCGTAGTCTGTTGCGGTTGCAATAAGAGCGTAACTGAGGAATATTTTTTGAGTGCACAATGTCACGGAGACGAATAATAATCCACCTGAGCTCAGCTTCCCTAGCTAGTTTTGACTCGGGTAAAACACTCATGTTTATCAGGTCCCCGCCCCATTGTCTGAAGGTTGGAGGAAAAGATCAGGAAGTGCAGCGAAAGAGACGGAGATTGGAGAGACCTATACATCACGCTCTCCGCTCTGGTAGAGAACTGCAGATGCCGGATGTGAGCATTGACTGGATACAATTCTAGTTGAGAGCCGTGCCTGCGGACCTTCCATACAGACGATGGCTTTGTCTGTATGCAGGCTGATGCCACGCCCCTCTTTCTTCAGCGCCTCGGCAACCTTGAGCTCGAGCCAAGCACTCAGCTTCTTCGAGAAAGGATCAGCAAACGAGGTGTGGGCCACGATGTTGCCGGTGAAGAAGCTTGCGACGCGGATTCCCTTCGTGCGATCGATGATCTGCGAAGGGAGACAGAAGTCGCCAGGTGGGATTTCCTCGCGAAGAGATCCAACAGCAGAGAATGCGAGGATTGCGCGGGCACCCAGGGACTTGAGGGCCGCGATGTTGGCACGAGCAGGGACCGCCGAGGGCGAAATTGTGTGTCCTACTCCATGACGGGCAAGGAACGCGATAAGAGTGCCAGACGGAAGTCGAGAGATGGTTATAGGGGAAGATGGATAGCCCCAAGGCTGTCGTGCTCATCTGAGATTCTCCAAATGTATGCAATCAAGGAATACCGACCGTCTCTGGATTGACAGTTTCACTGGAGAGCGAGAAATTTTTGGAACGGACTTGGAAGGTGTCAAGAAATTCCACGAACACAAAGGTGAGATTATCGAGGTGATATAGGCCGCTGCCTCCGATAACCCCAACGAGAACTGGAAGACATCGTGAATGGAGGTCATTTACGACTTGCAGGCGAGCACCCACCCTTGGACGCACTCATCCTGAAATAAGCGCCGGGTAGGCGTTGCCGATGACGTAATTGTGCCGATCCCAGCGTCTCATTCTGGACGACGAAAGAGCAGCGAGCAGGATTGTGGTGGTACACTAAATACAGGGAGATACTATAATACAATACGATCTGTAGTCCACACGTACTCAACCAGAGCACATGAGGCAGTCTTCCTTGTTCTCCAGTGCGCAATACATTTTCGCTTCCTCGAGTTCGCGGTCCTTCAGCTTCTGAAGGGCAACAGCGAATTCGGGATCTTCCGCTGCCATTTGGGCCAGCATTGCATTTGCCTCCTCGTCGACAGGCGCCTCTGCGGTCGTCGCAGGCGAGGACCGCAGTGATGCAGGGGTGGGTGTCGATGACTGGCCCTGCGTGGACGACGCTGAAAGGACCGGGATCGGTAGAGTCGAACTGCCCACCACAGAAGGAGAGGCATTGGTCGAGGCAGGAGTGCCGTTGGCTTTCGCAGCAGCTTTCGTGGCCTTCGCGTTCGCATTCTGCGCCTTGGCATCGTCCAGGATACTCTGGTCGACGGTGAACTGGATCGCCTGTGCCGCGGGCTTCGTCCGGAGGTAGTACATGCCCGTCTTCAGGCCCCTCTTCCACCCATAGAAGTGCATGCTCGTTAGCTGGCCGAGGGTCGGCGCTGGGAGATGCACATTGAGACTCTGGCTCTGACAGATGAATGCGCCGCGGTCGGCGGACAGCTCGAGGATCTTCTTCTGGCTGATCTCCCAGACGGTCTTGTAGATCGCCTTGACGTCGTCAGGGATGGTGGGGATGTTTTGGACGGAACCGTGGTGCGCGATGATCATGTTCTTCATATGCTCGTCCCACAGGCCCAGCTCGACTAGCTCCCGAAGCAGCCACGGGCAAACGACCTGGAACTCGCCGGACAGGACGCGGCGAGTGTAGATGTTGCTGGTATACGGCTCGAAGCACTCATTGTTTCCCAAGATCTGACTCGTCGACGCGGTAGGCATCGGCGCAGTCACCAACGAGTTTCGCAGCCCGGTCTTCGCGATCTTGGCCTTGAGCGCGTCCCAGTCCCACAGCGAGCTCGGTGTGACTCCCCACATGTCGAACTGGAGCTGCCCAAGAGACGCAGGGCTGCCCTGGAACGTCTCGTACGGCCCATCTGTCTCCGCCATCTCTGCACTGGCCTCGAGCGCTCCGTGGTAAATGGTCTCAAAGATTTGTTGGTTAAGATCTTTGGCGGCGAGGGACTCGAATGGGAGACGCAAACACTGGAAAGTGTCCGCGAGTCCTTGAACACCGACTCCGATAGGGCGGTGTCGCATGTTTGAACGACGGGCTTCAGGGATGGGATAGTAGTTGACGTCGATGATGCGGTTGAGGTTGAATGCGACAACTTTCGTGATGTCGTGCAGCTTCTGGAAGTCGTATTTTCCGTTCGAGATACAACTAGGAAGAGAGATCGAAGCGAGATTGCAAACAGCAGTCTCTTCAGGCGAGGAGTATTCGATGATCTCCGTGCAAAGGTTGGAAGATTTGATAGTTCCAAGGTTCTTCTGATTGGATTTTGCTATACGTGTGTTAATGGACGCAGTAATGTGGTGGATATTCGACATACAATTAGCGGCATCTTTGTAGAGCATGAAGGGAGTGCCTGTCTCGATTTGTGCTTCGAGGATCGCGTACCAAAGCTTCTGAGCGGGGATGGTTTTGCGAGCACGGCCCTCTTTTTCGTATTTCTCGTACAGCGCCTCGAACTCTTCGCTATGAACCTCGTGCAAACCGGGTGCCTCATTCGGGCAGAATAGAGACCAATCGCCGTTGGCCTCGACGCGCTTCATGCTGGTGCGAATTCAACGTTGTATGCAATGAGACAGGCAGCCGCTCACAAGAGATCGGGGATCCAAAGTGCCAAGAATAGGTCCCTAGCACGCATTTGCTCCTTCCCGTGATTTTTGCGCAGGTCGATAAACTCGAATATGTCGGCATGCCAAGGTTCTAGGTAGATGGCGAATGCGCCGGGTCGCTTGTTCCCGCCCTGGTCGACGTAACGCGCAGTAGCGTCGTAAACGCGTAGCATGGGCACGATCCCGTTGGAGTATCCGTTTGTTCCCGCAATATAAGATCTGAATGGCGTGAATTGAGTAAGCATAGAGATTATGAAAAGACGGCCTACCCTGTAGCACGGATATTGTGGATGGAGAGGCCTATGCCGCCTGCGCTCTTACTGATCATGGCGCAGTTCTTCAGGGTGTCGTAGATCCCCTCAATGGAGTCGTCGTTCATGCAGACCAAGAAGCATGAGCTAAGCTGAGGATGAGGCGTGCCGGCATTGAAGAGGGTGGGGGTGGCGTGCGTAAAATAGCGCTCTGACATGAGATTGTAGGTCTCAATAACGCGGTCGAGGTCGGAGCCGTGGATACCAACGGCGACCCGCATTATTAGATGTTGAGGCCGCTCGACCACGCGGCCATCTAGCCGGAGAAGATAAGACCTCTCCAAGGTTTTGAAGCCGAAACTAGAAGATGTATGAGAAAAGCATATACTTGGCAGGGGAAACGCACTAGTTATAATTGAAGTCCCGACTGTATATAATGGCTGCGTCGAGAGTTGCGGCGTTCGCAGAGACTACGTCGTACGTCTCTTGTGAAATGAGGGCAGCTCGTTTGCCCGTTTTGGGGTTGGCTGGAGGACTCCGCCCGTGAGCAATGTCACAAAGGGACATAAGAACGCCTCACTAAAGTTGTACAGATCGGAGATGACCTGCGAAAAGCTTTTCTTCGTCTCTTTATGCAGGTTTGAAATAGCAATGCGAGCCGCCAGTATAGCGTAGTCAGGATGTCTTGTTGTTAGATAGGCGGCAGTCTCTGCAGCTAGATTCTACCGGCGGTTCAATGGATGTCAATGGAAGGACTATTGAGGAACACACATCTAGTTCCATCGTTGTAATCCCATTGTAAACACCTGCGACCACTTTCTGAGTCACACTAGCGCGAAACGGTTAGCCGGTCGAGAGCGCTCAAAAGTCGGACGCTCACTCCTGAGGAATGACGTGGTTTTTATCCAGCCCGTATATGAGCTTGTCCAGTCTAGCCGTGATCTGGAAAAAAAAAAAGGTCAGATAACGTGGACGCGCCGACGCGCCGTGAAAGCTCACCTTATCAAACAAAATAGTCTCCTTCCGTCTATCGAAGAAGAGGATATAAGCACGGCGCTAAATACGCGTTCTGACGCGTCGAACACGCTACGCACCCATCTAGAAGTCGGATTATCAGTAACAAGTTCACTCAATGGGAAAACTTCGTCAGCGAGGGGAGCGAGAAGGAAACTGACTTCGTTTATATACGAATGACATTGCGTTGGGATGCGGGTGAACCGGCTTGCGGGCAGGAGAAGAAGAGTGAGAGCCCGGCTTGCAACCAGTTTGTGACCGAAAAAAATCGAGGGTGACGTGCTTACCAAGCAGTGATCATGATGCGATCAAAGCCACCCTACTAAAAACTTCACGGCTTTCTGTGCTCACAAAAGCTCTCAAGGGCTACGACAACCACTCCACTACTCTCTCAGCTTGAGGCGAAGGCAGTGAAGCACCGTAAAATATGCTCGACGGTGTACCCCGCGCAAGAACTCAAAATGGAGCGAACACAGAGCTCGACGCAATTCCCCAAAGCCCGAAGGAATATTAAAGCGATTATATTAAATCCGACGTCGGCCCACGATGGTTCTCCATACAAGTCTCGTCCATGAACATTGGAAACATCTCGTCCGCGGCTTTGACACATAAAAGCTCAGACATTATCTCTGGCTCAGAGATCAGCCCTGATGCTTCCGTGCCGAAGTCTATGCCGCACTCGAGGATATTGGGAGGGGGGCCGGAAGCACCAGCAACAATGCACCCGGCTTCGCTACAACGCGGTCGCCCTCCCTCGGTTGCAGATGTGGGTCGTGTCCAAAGCGGCGGGAAACAGTCAGGAGCGGTATCAGCTCGAATTGCTTTGTCTCGCTATTGCTCGATCCGAGGACTCGTCACATGCGGGTAGTAGATGGCATTCATTGAAAGGTTCCTGTTTGACGCCGCAGGCACAAGGTACGACCAACATCCGAGATGGTCTCGTCGCAACCCGCACGACGTCGCCTTGGGGACTTTTCAAAGTCTCGTTCTTCAAGAGCGCCCCACACTCTAAGCTTGGGACGATCCGACTCTTGCGAAATTCCTTAAGACATCGTTTCGGTGCCAGACAGGGTCTCGGTCGCTCTGCCTGCAGAGAACGACTCCGAGTAGCACCCTTTGGTAGGAAGGGAATGGTAACGGCAATTTTGCCATCAGGGCTACTCGGGCATCGGACGGCTCTCGGTTCCGACACTCGTCGTGAGGGTAAAGCATTGTTGTGAAGGCGGAAACTTGAACCAGAAATCCGATGGTGTTAAAAAAGGGGGGCGGAGGAGCGAGCGAGGGGAGGTATCGTTGACAGTGCCTCAAGGGAATATCAGTGGTAATGGTTTACTCACAGTCCCTTTCTATAATGATTTCAAGACGCCTTTGTATTCCTTACGCTTTGAGGTTAGAATTCAGCTCCGTGAGTAATGCAAAGAAAAAGTAGCTTTGTGATTAGACGAGTTGAATGGACCTTTATCCGAGATTCCGAAAAGAACAGTGCCAAAGAGGCGTCTTCGAGAGGTCGGCAGCCTGAGCCTTGATTCTCAGGTCGCTCAGCCTTGTTGTCTGGGTACGGTGCTGGTTCCACGCTGGACTAGGACATCCCCGCATCCCGACCATAGCCTAGAAGGTGACTGCGGAGCCGAGGAGCGTGCAGTGCGTCCGGGAGGTGCGACGGATTACGCTAAGAGTCTCACCAAGCCTAGTAAAGTTCCTAAAATAGACATTGTTGAGATCTCCGGGATTCAACTTTTTTTTGTTCGTTTTGACTGTAACCGCATCGCAACATCGCCGTGCGCAACAAACGGACATATACGTCCGGCACGCGAAGGAATGTAGAGTTAGTTCAATATTCCGGACCCATGATCTGGATCCGGGGACTCACCATCGGCATCGCGTTTTACGGTCTTCGGCGTTCCCCTTGAGTGTTCTGAAACTTGAACCTCAATCGGATTCTTTTCAACGTTTTTTGAAAACTCTAAACTGCCCCCCTCGGATTCAGCTCATAAAGGCTCAGTTCAGGTTCGAACGAACCTGAAATGTTCTTGGGGGAAGCCCAGGAAATGTGCATGGGTGCAGTTGGCTGCAAATGTATAATTAAGACGGGGTCAGAGAGGTTGCCGAACGCACATTACCAAGCTAAAGGGTAAATAACACCGCTTAAAATCCGGGAAAATGATCTTTGGACCTGCCCAAAAAGGTTCATGCCCATCCCCAAAAACAACCTTGGACCGAACACGGAGTTCGGTATTTTGAACCATCCGAAGCTGAATTAAATCCAGGTTGGCCCCGGGTTCCTCGGTATCGATTCACTCACCACAGCAATCCTAAATGCGCTAGTCGCAAATACGTTGGTGCCTGCTGAGAGGATCAAGCGACGGAAACGGACGAGAGTCAATATAAATACGAGCATCGATCTTCTCACTGAAATAAGATCCGACTCGTAGCACCCATGTCTCAATCGTCCGCATCCGACCAACCTTCTTCTTCTCTCTCTTCACCTTCGCTCCAGCCGTTTCAGGTCCTTTGTGGGGATTCTGCTTCTCCGGCAGTCAATCTCTCTGAGTCGGGCCAAAACGAGCATGGCCCTGGCTGGGCCGGTGAGCTATGTCAAGTCGCCCTCAGCTTCACCCCTAAGATTAACCCTAATCCAGCGAAGTCCGCAGTGTCCAGGCGGAATTCTCCGCCCGAGGAGCAGGCTCTGCGTGAACAGAGAATGGTGATGGCTGTCCGCACAATCCTGGAATGCATAGGCGAGGACCCGAACCGCGAGGGTTTGCTGCGCACCCCAGAGCGCTACGCTCGGGCACTAATGTGGATGACCAAGGGATACGAGGAGAGGCTAGCTGGTCCGCCAACCTGTGTTGCGCTGCTCGCTTTTTGACCTCTCCTGTAGACGTCATTAACGACGCTGTTTTCGCGGAGAACCACGACTGAGATGGTCTTGGTTCGCGACATCGATATTTCCAGTTTATGCGAGCACCATCTTGTTCCGTTCACCGGCAAAGTAAAGAATCTGAGTGTTTGTATAACCGGATTTCCTGATTGACTCGACAGATCGCAATCGCTTACATCCCCGGGAAGAACCAACTGGTGTTGGGGCTCTCGAAGCTCGCGCGTATTGCGGAGGTGTTCAGTCGGCGACTGCAGGTCCAGGAACGTTTGACCAAACAGATTGCGATTGCTGTTCAAGAGGCTATTCAGCCGCGCGGCGTCGCTGTGGTTATCGAGGCTACGTGCGCTCCCCTCTGTAAATTTTGTCATATTCTCAACAGCTTCAGTCATATGTGCATGACGATGCGTGGTGTTCAGAAACCTGGGTCTTCCACGGTCACATCATCTATGCTTGGCTGCTTTAGGACAGAACGCCAGACACGTGAAGAGTTTCTCACTTTCAGTAAAAGGAAGATGAAAGCGTTTTCAATAATTCCACCAGTCAACTCGAGCTCGTGCCACAGGGATGGGTTTGATTGCTAAGGATATCATGCTCTAGGAACAGTTTATTCAATTAATGGGGTGTCTTACTTACGAAATAAGTTGATTGTTTCCCGATTGAAGCCGTTTCGGAGCTCCTAGATTATTAGCGTTAACTGCGTTGGCTTACGCGAACGGTAATTAACGCCAAGCCCGCCCCAAAAATTAGACATCGAGATTCAACTTATCCTCAAGCGGGACGCTTGTGAAGTTCTCGAGGATCTTTAGATGACAGCTGTAGGTATGTGTCCACTCACAAGCGCAACTTGTTTTGTCGAGAAGCGTGCGCGGCGCGTTGATGGTGTCCATGTGAAAGCACGATTGGCAAGTATCTAGACCAGCTTTGTTTTGAAGACGAGAAGGCATAACTTCGTCTGGTCCCAGGGAATAGTTCAAGAGAAGAATGCAATGTGGTTGCCCCGTTGAGAGATTACCAGTCGGTGGCTGTGCCAGACTCGGAGATCAGGAGCGATTGGCCGCGGCGGCCGTGAGTGATTGGCCGCGGCAAGTCCGGCTTGTTTTCCAACGAGTCCAAGCCAGTCCAAGTTTCCTCTTCCTTCACGCCCTTCATTTACAGCCAAGTCCCGTTCATCGCAACTCATACCAGCAATCCTTCCCTAAAGCCTTTCGTACGACGCTGCAAGCATACAAAATATATCCGAAATATATCACCAGAATGTGTCCTTATCACGACTCGCGGATAGTTATCTATGCGGAGCCCGACAAATCTCCCAGGACTCATCTCCAACCCTGCACTGACTTCCTTTGAAATGCGTGGTTTGCCCATCGACTCCGAGCCCCGGCCATCGAGGGCCCTTCGCCGTGTCGTGTTTCCGGTGCTTCTGCTCCTTGCAACCGGCCTTGTCTTGGCGCATCGAACGGGTTTCTTTGAAGAACGAGCTTACGCCCGCCAGTTTTCCAAGCTCCCAGTAACATGTCCTGCACAATCGCCTGCAATTGCACCTTTGTATCCCTTCCAGCCCGTGGATACAGATTACCCTTCCGTGGCGGCGTCCCGTTTGAGCGGCGCCATCCGCGTCCGAACTGAGACCTTCGATGCGTCATCTTCTAACGGCGATGGTGCGTCTTATTTTACCAAAAAAGATGGTGTTTTTGATTCCTTTCGCCAGATCCGTCCTATGACAAATTTGCCGATTTTGAAGCCTACCTTCGCAAGACCTACCCACTCGTGTTGGTGCCCTCCTAAATATCTACACCCCTAGCTTTTACACTACTCGATAGCTTCAAGTCCCTCAAACTTGATCACATTGCTACACATGGCCTCCTCTTCACCTGGCAGGGCACTGATTCATCCCTTTCCCCGATCAGTGAGCACACGTTAGACTAGTTTTGCGTTTTCTAAGTTTACATCTCCGCGATAGTTCTCATGGCTCATCAAGTTCATGCGTTCCTACCTGCCCGTGACACCCCAAATCTCACGTTGTTCCCATACAGGATACCGTTCCTGTCCCTGATAACACAGTTGACCGATGGACTCACCCGCCATTCGACGGTCACATTGATGCTGATGGGTGGATTTGGGGACGCGGTGAGTTTGTTAATAAACAGGTCTATGTGAAATCTGACTGATCTACCAGGCGGGGGCGACTGCAAAAATCTCTTGTATGTGCACCATCTCCTTGCCGATATGGTATCTCAACCCGAGCAACCACTAGAATCGGTGAATTGTCCGCCGTCACTGAGTTGCTTCGAATTGGCTTCAAACCTCAGCGGACCGTGCTACTGTCTTTCGGGTTCGACGAGGAAGGGGGCAAAGTTGTAAGTACGTTCTACTGACTCTTTTCACTGTCGTTAACTTTTATTAGCGTAGCGCAGATGACCTATCCGCGCATGTTGAGAGCATCTATGGACAAGATAGCATGTTATTCATGTAAACAGGACTACCCCTCGATTGCGCATTTTCTAATCGTGCATATAGCATCGACGAAGGTGAAGGTATCAAGGAGGACTACTTCGGGACGACTTTCATAACGCCAGCCTTGGTACGTCATAACACGTTACACTTCTCAAACTTTCTCTGAGTTCATTCACCAGGGGGAGAAAGGCAGCACCAACATTGAGCTGACTGTCGCGGTGCCTGGTGGCCACTCTTCTATTCCGTACGTCAATTCATTCCTTTGCAAATCTCTAGTAAACTTGCATACTCTAGTCCCGCCCACACTGGCATCGGCATTTTATCAGAGTTGGTCACGACGCTCGAAAATCACCCGTTCTATCCCAAGCTGTCAGCAAAAAATCCCTTTTCAGCATACGCACAATGTCTTGCGGAACACAGCAACGTTGATGGTGCTCTCAAGAAGGCGCTCTCCCGTGAGCGCACTTGGGACGAGGCTGCTGCAATAATGGCGGCCAACGATGCTGGTGATGGAGCGTACGTGGTCTGATCTGTATTCCTTCGCCTTGTATTGACTGAAGAGTCTAGGCGTTTGATGACCACCCAGGCCGTTGATATCATCTACGGGTAGATGCCCCAAACTCTCCTTCATTCTGAGCTCTCCGCTGATCCACTCACCAGCGGTGTGAAAGTCAATGCTCTTCCGGAACAGGCCACCGCGGTTGTTAATCACCGCATATCGGTCGATTCCTCCGTAAAGGAGGTTCAAGATCGTTATGTTCGGATTCTGACCCCAGTGGCACAGCGATTCAACCTCACGGTAGTTGGTATGTCACAAGCGTGCCGAACCCGCCTTGGCCGCTTATGCTCCTGCCCAGATTTCGACGCGACGGTTCCTGAAACGGCGACGCGGTACCTCAAGTTGTCGACGCCCCATGGCTCAGATTCATCCCCGGTGTCTCCTTATTCAGGCAGTGCATGGGAGTGAGTTTCTTACCTTCTACCTACATATCGCAGAAAATCTAATGCGGTCCAGCATTTTCTCCGGGACTGCAAGGTTTATATTTTCATCTCCCGCCTCGTGGTAGAAGAGCTGATTGCGTTCTCTTAGGCATCTTTGGGGCGAGGATGCCATTGTGGCTCCCTTGCTGATGAACGGTGGTACAGACACCCGTTCATTCCAGAACCTTAGCCGTGCTATTTACCGCTTTGAGCCACTGAGGTTCACGGACAAGTACGATATTCACACCGTCGACGAACGGATACACATTGTGCGTTGCGGGGACCCGCTTTGGACTTTCTTCCCCTTCTGATCATATCGCACAGGATGGCCATCTCAACACAATCCGCTGGATCTATGCGCTGATCCAGAACGCAGACGCATTCCGCGACTAAAAGGCGTCCTAACGGTCTTCGAGCGCCCATAAAGCAAGCCATAACCAGCCTCAGCCTCGACCTTTTCAGAATTTTATACATATTTACGTGTCTCAGCCTATCTGAAATTATCACCGAAATACTCATCATCATCTATTCGCCACGGCCACACCAGCCGGCGACGACCGGTCACAAATTCTGGTTCCGGTTAGCATAAGTGAAAGGATAACAAAACATGACATACCCCGCACCAAGCACCTTCTCCGCCTCATCCCCCTGGGCTGAGTAACGACACCAACGTTTGGCCAGCGGCGTAGTTTACCAAGAGCCACAATCCCCGCTTCGGCGCGCCAGTTCCTCAGGAGGAAGTAGCACCTCCACCGGAGGCGCGTTCAAAGCTCCACAGTATCGCAATTTTGGGCGCTCTCGCGATGCGAAGGTCCTGAAGCCCGGACAATGGTTTTGCCGCGACGAGTTCTGTGAGTGGATGTGGCGTGAAGTCGAGGTATAACTGGGTTCGCTGCACGGGCATGGTGGAACTAACACTAGGCGCATTGAGCGAGCAAAGCGCTGGGAGGCCGGTATCGCATACTTAGGCACGGGATTGACCATTGGTAGGTATGGATGTGGTGGGCGGTGAAGCGAAGTCGAGGCGCGCGGTCATGCGTTGGCAGGGAGCCCGGAGCCGGAAGGTCGCGAGTGGATGTTCGGGGAAAGAAGCATAGGCAACACGGAGGATGTGTGTTTTGCAGTCCGGATAGATAAACATTGGAGAACGCAAAAAGAAAGATGGCTTCATTATTGACGTCGATAAAGAGCACAGCGTTTGCGATGCGTACGACGTCTCAATTATCCCGCCCCAATTAACTGCCCTCAGTGGTTGTCTCAGACAGCACCACAATCTCGGGACGTGCTCTCTGGGGTAACGGCTTGGTGAGGCGCGAAAGAAGCGCTCGTTTGGGAAGGGGTGCAAATTGACGTCCTTGGGTTTCAAGACTACGACTGGCAGATTCGTCTTCGGAGGACGAAGAATCGTCTGATGTATCAGTGTCTTCGGAGTCCTTACATGAGGGATCAGGGTTAGCGTGTATGGATGGTAATGAAAAGAAAACGCACCAGTAGAAGTCGAATGTTCGTCCGAATGCTCGTCTTCCCCCTCTGCCTCTGCTTCTGAGTCAGAGCTTTCCTCGTCTGACGCAGATCCTTCCCTCCCCGTCCGGTCCTCAAACACTCCTAATCCTAAATTCTGCAGTAAATGAGTAACGAGCACAAAAATTGACGGAAATTCTGACAGACCATCTGTATGACCTTTTCGTCTCCCTCCACGTTTTCTATGTCCACACTCCGGGGGTCATGGGCGGCCATCTCTGCGAGCAGAGCGTTCGATGCCTGGAGTTCCGGTAGGAATGCCTGGACGCGGGCAAGAACTGCGATGATCAGACAAAAAAAAAAGTGGCCGTTGTATGCGCGCACGATCATTCAGAGATTCCCCGGTTCCTGGGCTAGATTGAGACGCGTCTGGAGCATTAAGAAGACTCTCAAGGCCAGCAGAATGAGAAACGGTGTTGAGTTTCTCGAGTGCGCGTTCTGTAGGTGTGATCAGATGAAAAAGCTTTTCTCGCACTACAGAGGCTGACGGATTCTCTGGAGGCGCGCATCGTCGTCTTCAACATCAATGGTTTCTCGTTGCGGTTCCTTTCCTTTGGCTTTGCTGGAGGACATGGCGGTTCCAAGTTGGTTCCAAGAAAGGAAATGAGGTCAACTCTTATAACGCGGCTCACAATCTCTTCAGCTATTCTTCGAACGAGACGTGTCCGTGTCCGGACTCAGGGTGCACCTCCAATATGGATATTAAATGTTACTGACAGCTAGACATTGGGAAAACAGCTCCAACTCTATCAAGTGGTTCTACAAGTGGCGCTTCCTATACTAAGCGGCATTTTAAAGGTTTTCCTGTAAGAACGGCCTCTTTCACTGGAATTATGCGTTTACCTGTTCATTAGGGGACATGAGCTTGGATGTCGAGTAATAGACGCACTACCCTCCGGTCCTTCTCTTTGAATTATGGGGTTGCCAAATTTTGCGCCGCCCGCATGCTAGTAATATCACTAATAGACCTTCGTCTCGACTTCGTTTAGAGCCAGTTGAACCTTCTGGACGCTGCTATAAACCTCTGCTTTTCTAATTGTCCCTAGTGCTTAATGTCCGTCGCAAGTCGAAGTAAGGGTTGACACAGATAAAGAGGGACATCGAACCAAACCCACACTCCCGCCAAAACCGCTATGGTCTTTCAAATGTTTCACCTGCTAGACCGTGCGAAGTTCAGAATTCTGTTTCTCGAGGTCGAGATCAGCCCCCTAGTCCTTGTGCTGGCGACCATAGTGTTTCTCGTGCTCCGCCGAACCTACATATTCCTGGCACTATCCCGAGTGAGGTCGGTGGGCTACACTGTTAGATATCCGCTGACTCCAAGTGACAGACTGTCGATTGCTTCCCGAAAGTATACACCACCTTCCAACCATTCTTCTTGCCGGGTCTTTTGTTTCCGACTACATTCTTGAGTACAGGACTGGACTGGCACTGGGTGCGACGCTTCCAAAGTGAGTTCTTTTCCTGCTTTAACTTACATCAAGGATGCCGACGACCTTGACAGCGTATGCTTCGAATGAAACGGTCAACCTTGTCCCGGTACTGTCTGGGATTCCCGAGTTATGGACCTCCAACATGGATATCGGACGCCAGATAACGGCCGGGGGGGACCGCTCCAGCTTCATCAAGCCTGTTTCTATAAATGCCGTTTTCCTGTAAGAGTGACCTCTTTCGCTGGGATTCTACATCGAGTGTTTCGCATTAGCGCGTGGGGTACGAATTTGACTGGAGCAAACGGGAAGATGTGGCGGAAACATCGTCGAGTCGTGGGGCCTGCATTTGGCCCAGAACTGTAGGTTTTCTTTGAGATCTATGCCTAACCGTGGATTTATCTCGATCACAGATACAAACTAGTTTGGAAGCAGACCGCCCTTACCTACCGGGATATGGTAGAGGCCGAGGGATGGACAAGGAAAGATGTCGTCGATATTCCCGTCATTCAACGAATCACTCTTAAGGTTAGGTCCATTTCAGTAGGAATATCATTATTTAGCATTTTGTCCAGTTTGCCTTCCTCCTCATCAGTACTTGTGGATTCGGATTTCCAGCGACTTGGTTTGTATCTGTCCACTTGGTCCCATGTTACCACTTGCTAATGAAATCTAGGAATACTCCTCTAGAGGCTGCGGATGGCGGTATGCCGGTGCAGGCAGCGCTCAAGCTGGTTACTGAAACCTATTGGATCACCCTTATCGTCCCGAAATGGCTCATGTACCTTCCGATCCCGAGGTAGGATTATCCGCGCCCCTAGTCTACTGCGTGCTCTGGTACTCATCACCTTTCTAGACTTAAATCGGCTCGCCTCGCGCGAGAGAGACTCGCCAAGTTCATGCAAGATCAAGTCATCGAGCGCAAAGCTGAAGTTGCCGGTGGTGGTGACACTCGCGCCGATGCGTTCACTAGGCTCGTTAAGTCCAACCAAGACGAATCGAGCAAATACCAACTTGATGACCAAGAGTTGGTGCGACCACCTCGGGAGTTCTCATTCTCGACCATTTGTGACCATCCATAGATCGGAAATGTTTTCCTCTTCATGTTTGCGGGCCATGGTATGTAGTCATCCCGTTCAAGGCGGACTGAATGCGCACTCCTTTGGCAGAAACCACGGCACAAACTCTTGCCGCGACCCTCGGTTTCATGGCGATCCACGAAGAGATTCAAAACGAAGTTGTAGAGCAGATAATGACCGTGGTCGGCCCCGATCGTAATCCTGTAAGATAAATCGTCCGAGTTCTCGCATGAAACGAGCCTTTGACAGGAATTCGACGACTATACCAAGCTGGACAAAGTCCTTGCTACCTTCTACGAAGCTGGTCGCATGTTTCGTGCGTCATTTATTAGGTCCCAGCGCAACAAAACCTGATTCCGTGTTCTAAAGCCACTGGCCACGCCCTTGTTCGCGAAGCGACAGAAGCCACTGTCCTGACCATCCCCAATCCCGTGGGAGAAGAGGGTAGCACCACTATCCCCATTCCGAAGGGTACACAGGTACGCACCTACGTAAGCTTCACCGCTCGCCCGATCTATGTACCTGCAACAGATCACTGTCGATATGGTCGGCGTTCGTGAGTATTTTTTACTCCTTGCCAAAAATTTACTCCCATCTGTACGTCACCAGAGTATAATCCCCGCTACTTCGACAACCCGGAAATGTACCAGCCGTCGCGGTGGTACGGTATGCCCGCCGACTCTGAGCTATTTACTGCATTCAGCGTCGGTGAGTGAGATCTGATCGTGGACTGACTTTAACTTACATAAACAGGGAGCCGCGCGTGTATTGGCCGGCGATTCGCGACGGTCGAGGCAACTTGTTTCCTAGCCTGTTTGCTCCGCGACTGGAAAGTGCTGCCGATCCTGCGCGACGGGGAGAGTAAGGAAGCATGGGGGGACCGTGTCTTGGATGCACACATAGTCATCACCCTCGGGTTGCGAGACATCCCCGTCAAGTTCGTGAGGAGGACGCAGAATGCGTGAGGGTGAATGGGTCGACCTGAATTTTGATTTGAATATTGTCTGTGCGGCACTGCCGGTAACACTGATTTGGGAGCTTGAGAGTTTTCGGTGATAGCCGTCATTTTGGGAGTATTTAATTCTAGAATGCAGCTTCTCACATTTACCGTTGAAGGGATCCGTTATAGGATATGCCAGCTCATGAATGAAAATTGAAATTCCATATATACTCGGAGAACAAGACCAGGAATGAACAAATCCAAATCGTCGAATTACAAGGGAACACCTTGGTCCGGAACGGGGGGATTTGCGCCTGAGCCAACCATAACGTGCGCTCCAACGCTGGTGGTCTCGCCGACAGTCAGGAATATGTAGGCTGGAACCGTCGGTTAGTTTGCCGAGTAAGAAGCGTCACAGTGGCTTACCCGGGCCAGGAGGAAACACTCGGTTGTTCGGGGGACTGGTGATTGTGAGCGACCGTTTGTCCTTGGAGAGGACAGCGTCCATGAACACCAAGCGGGCACTTGAGTGGAACGCGTGAGACGAGAATCCTAGGTCCATCAGGGCAACTGAAGGCAAGTGATGAATGAGTGAATGTCTGGAACTAAGCGCACAAGCTGTCTTACCCTTGATAGACGATGTAGACACTCCGGACGGAATGGACACTCCGACCGTGAATTTCTTATTGAAGGCAATCTTGGTAGGAACGTTGGACAGTGTCGGCCGTGCCATTTGCATGAAAGGCGGATCCAAGGTCTCCACACGGAATTCACTGAAAAGGCAAATGGCATTAAGAAAATGCGGCAGACCGAAGAACAGAGACGTACGACGAGAACCCTGGTTGGCCCGCCGGGACGATGGTGACGTTTGAATTAGGGTTGGAGCCAGCAAATAGGATATTGCTATCAAAAATTCTGAGACAAAAAAGACACGATATTTATCGGTGAAGCTTACCCTTGAGGTGTCAACGTCACTGTGGAGTGATACAGACGCGCAATGTTGCTTGTCGGAAGCCCCTTCTGGGTCATGCGACTTCCCAAAGGCGCAGACGGCGTATAAAGGATGGGAGTGAAACTGGAGACAGTCAGAACTCGGTTAATACTCATAACAACGCACGCACATTGGGTGGTCGGCGTTCGAGTTTCCGGTGGTGACACCAATGGATGCCACAGCAGCATATCCCGTAAGCGCGCCATTTGTTATGAGAATCTGGCCATTCGGAAGGAGAACCATTTCTGGCATCATGCGGCCTTGCGGCATGTGCTCGACTACCCATCCTTTCGCAATTCCGGCGGGGGTCAGAGTGATCCGAGCGCACTGAGAGGTAGCCGGGTCCTGTGAGGAGAGCTGCGCAACCGGAGTCGTGTCGGCCACGGTTGAGCCGCCGCACGCCAGAACCTCAGGGATGTAGTTCGGGGGAGAAAGAGGGAGGAGAGTAGCCGTGCCGTCGAACGGATTCGTTACCCTCTGGCCATTGGGTAGATCAGGGAGTATCGTCTCGGTGTTCGCTTCAACGTCGTAAATGATCGACTGGTTGTTTGCCACCATGAAGACTTTGCCGTCGGGTAAGGCGAAAACACTACAGAAAGTTAGACAAGGACATAGCATGGTGTAGTCAGGAACACCGACCGAGGGAAGAGATTCACGGGCACACTGCGCTCAAGGAACGCTGAAGGCCGAGGAACGCCGCCGTCTTTTTTGGGGAAGAACTCGAAATTGTTGACGGGATCTGCGGATTATATATTCAGACCGACTTGGAGGCGTTCCGGAGTCCGCAAATATTACCAGTGTTGTAGAACGGCGTCGACTCGTGGATTCCACCAACGATCATCTGTAACTCATGAGCTGGGTAGGAACGTGATGCGATGCAAAGGATCTCACCAAAGACCCATCGAATATTCTCAACGACGACGTATACCTATTTATTTGATTTCTCAGCCAAAGTTGGTGCTACCCACAAAGAAAAATAAATTTACCAACGGGTCTCCGCCATCTGCAAGGTATCGAGGTCTTCAAAGATTGTGCAGTCAGGTCCTTCTCCGAGAGGGTCGAGACATGGGCCAAAAAGACGCAAGCCCATCCTTCCGTCGACAGCCCCGGTCTGATTCAAGTCTGCTGGGGCCGGGATGTTGCCTCCCACGCTGACCTAATTCATAACTCAAAAATACCCAAACGGATCTCGCGCGAATTATCTTACCATGGTACCGTTGCTGAGCAAAGCGCCGGATGCGCAGAAAGAGTCGGTAATGAGTTTCAGGGGGGTGGCCTTGTTGGTCTCCAGATTCCACAGTGCACCCCATGCCACCTTCCCGTCGGCAGTGTGCAGAGGGTCGTTGGTCGCGCGGTCAAAGAATATTGTTAGCGTAGGGGACACAACAATAGCCTCCAGTCCGACGATGCCAGACGTCCCCTTCTCCACGAACTGCCATGCTGGCGCCGATGGGGCCGCAGCAGCAGGGAAGAACAGAGGAGCGAGCGACAGGAGAGAGCCTAGATGTAGCATCTCGGGCGGGGCGAAATGTTAACCACCTGCAGGCTTATGAAGGAATGGCTGAGAATTTTAAGTGGGAAAGCTAGGTACCATCTGAGGCCGTAGAGAGCCACGGGAGTGAGAAACATAGCACACGGCTGCTGGCCTTGGTCTTCTCTAGTACCGCACTCCAGTACGCGCCTTCTCGAAACCAGTTTCTTGACAGGCCGCAAGACAGGGAAGGCAATGATCATTGGCCACCAATAAGACGCTTGACACAAAGTGTCGAGGCCGCTCGGTACCAGGCGAGAGACGTAGGGGACGACGTTCATCATGCCCTTGTCGGGCTGATAGACTGCCGGTGATCATTTTTGCTCGCTGCGAGGCTGATTGGCGGTCGTTCTACCCACGAATGTGTAAATGCCGCATTATAAATGTGGCTATTGTCGAGGTTTGTACCAATGAGCGCGACCATAAAGTCGGATGAGTAAAGGTGACTTGGTGAGAAGGGAGGATGTGAGAGTCGTGGCGCTGGCGGGAACCGCGACGGGACTCCGACTGACTGAGTCCTCTTGACGGCAGAACACCTCACTATTCAAAAGAAAACCCGGCTTTCCGGTGTTGAGCCTCTCCCCGGGTGGGAATGTGAATTGCGGGCTAAAAGTGCAAGTGCAGCCTGTTATGTCTTGCGCGGGAGTAATAATGAACGATAAATATGAGGGAGGCTTGATTCGAGTCCAGCGCGAAAGTGTCTCAGGGTTAGAAAGCGATGGTCGCAATTGGAGGAGAAGATGAAGAAAACTGAGGGGGTGGGAAGGCAAAGTACTAGTTCGGCAATTGTTCGGCAATTGCCGCCGAGTCGAAATATATCTCACCAGTTCTCACCTCTCCCAAAGACTAGGCATTGAATTCTATCTGATAAACGAGGCTATGTATGAGTTGGAAAAAAGGCCAGCGCCAAGTTCTCGTGTAGACTTTTTTTTTCCGAAATAATAAAATAGCAAACCGAGTTCAAGGTCGGAGCTGGGGTGTCAGTGGAAGAATGGCCCTCACAACAGCGAATCGCGGAGCCAATGCCGAGAGATAGCTCACATAGTGGAAAAAAAAAAAAAAAAGGTTAGCATACGACTTGGGTGTCCCATAAAATTTATCAGTCCACAGGATACAAGAAACTACTAGGATAGATCGTGGTCGCCTCTTTGCGCTCAGTACATAGCGGCTGGAAGGCGAAACAAGCACCAAGCCTTGAAACGTCGAAGCGAGTCTCGGAGGCTCTCGTCCGGTCCAGCATGTCCAGAAAGAACGGAAGCCAAGAACTGCGAAGAGAAGTCCACGCTATGAAGCAAGAAGAGGGATCCCATTACGAGGTGCAGAGAGCAAAATACCAATAATATACGCCCGCGGCCAGGCTCTGCATTATTTTTACAACCCCTCCTGCCCTCGTCCTCATCCACCCAACGCAACGAAGCCCGAGGGAGCGGTCACTGCGGGGCCCCGCCGCGGACGAGTTGCGCGTAGTGCACGGTGCCCTGCCACCAGACGACCATGCTGAGCCCGACGATGCCGTGCATCGTCCCCCACACATTCTCGGGCGTCACTTTATAGCTGCGCCGTCGTCAGCACGCGGACACGGACCCGATGGAGACGGCGACTCACTGCTCGAAGATCTCGCCGAACGACACGGGGATGAAACGCGGGGCCTGGTAGAGGATGGTCGAGCAGATGGTGTGGTAGATACAGAGCCCGATCGCCAACGCGCGCTTCCCCGGGAGAAACTCTAGAGGACCCCACAATGCATGAGATTCCGTTTCGAGGGCGTCGTAGTCGGTGCATGCACGCACCAGGGAGACTGAAGCAGAGGAATGCGACACCGCATATCGCAAAGACCAACGCCGAGTATAGCTGTGTCCGACAGTCAGCGGCCAGCGCGCGAGAGCCGCGGGCGGAACCCACTTTTAAAAGGACGATGGTCGTGTTGTTGAGCTGCACAAACGGCAGGCTCGTCGGAGACCAGACGCCCTGGACCGCAAGCGGAATTTCGAGCGCGATGTGAAGCAGAAAAACAATAGAACTTGGAGATTGTCAGAACCCCCAGAGCAGAAGGACAGGCGACGCTTACAGCGGACTGCGAGCAGCGGCAGCAGACATTATTGAGAAAAGAGGTTGGGAGCAGAGAGGAAAGATGTGCTACGCGCGGTTTTCCTTATCTGCCATGTGATGGTGCCTGTCGACTGCCGCCTCGACAAAAAAGCACGCGCGGCGTCGCCGTGGTGGGTATAGCATTCTAAGCACTAGCTAAAAACATACATTATACTGGCCAGTTTAACGTTGCAGCAGCCTCAGTCCTCGCCCTCTTCCTCCCCGTCGTCGTCGATGATCGACCCCTCGCGCCCAAGAGCGTTCCCATACGCCTCCACAGCGTCGAGATCCCGCTCCAGGTCCACCTCCTCCTCCCCCGCACCCTGGCCCATGGGAACCTCTCCCCGCACGACGCCGCGCAGGTGCGCGACCTCCCGCCGCAGTCTCCCGATCTCCTCGTCGCGCCGCTCTACCCGCCCGTTCAGCTGCCGGATAAAGTCGTTCCCACACATAAGGAGCTGCAGCTTGCTCACGCCCTTGTTGGGTCCCTCCCCCCCGGCCTTGGGGGGGCCGCGCGGTGGGAGCGCCCCCGGCAAGACGGGCTCGTCGTTCCCGTCAGACGGGAGCGGAATGGGCGGCAGCAGCCCGCGGAGGTCGTCGAACGTCGTCTTGAGCGAGTCGCGCCGCTTCTGCTCGGCGGCCTTGTGCGACGTTTTGCGCACCTGCGGCGGGGGGTGAGCTTGTCGGGACGTCGATGCAGTTGCGCCAGGGAGGATCGCTTTGAGGCCGGGGGACGCAGTCGCGGGAGATTTCTTGAGGGGCCGTCCACCGCCGAGATTGTTTGTGATACCCAGCCGCCCGAGGTTCATGATACTCGCGGGGGTAACGGGCGTTAACTGCGGTCCGAGGCCCGGGGACGAGTGAACAAATGTGTGATCCGCCGGTGGCGCAGGTGGCGGCATGGAAAGATCGACGGGGGAGGGCGTGTCGGCTGGGGCACTGATACTCCCTTTCCGGGAGCGGGTCGAGCGAAGTAAGGGAGTCGAATTGGCAGACTTGGAGCGACTGCCTTTTTTCGGGATGGGGACGGTCGCACGGATGGCAGGCGACTGCTTCTTACGTGAGGGCCGTTCGCCTCCCTCGTCCTCACTCGATGAAGCAGTGCGCTTGCTCGGTCGTGCAGACGCGGACGGTTGCTGGGGGCGCACTGGCTGCTGATGCGCACCCAGCCACGGGCTTGTCAGTGGGGAAATGTCGAAATCGATGTCGGGCTGCGTCGTTGTGCGGAATGCAATGTGGGCAGGGGCAGAGGTGGAGCCACGAGGTGCGCTGTATTGCTGCTGCTGCGGCTGATTGTACGCGTCGTTGTAGTCGAGGATCATGGGCGATACATACTCGACCGAAGGTTGGGCACGCAATTCGGTGGAAGACCCTGCGTTACGTTAGAACTGCGTATTATTAGGCACCAAAAGCGGCGGACCTGGTGTCGGCAGGCCATGGAATGTAACGACTCGTTCCCGCGACTCGGGCTGCTGCTCGACAGGAAGGGGGCTCGTTTGTGCGCCGGAGATGAGAGCAATCTACGAGAGTCAGGAATATCCGTAAGCGACAAGAACAGGCGCACCTGCTGCTGGAAAATCTGGTTCTGGAGCTGCTGAAGCTGCTGGAGCTGGGTGAGCTTGTACTGCTGCTCGAGCAATAGGCCAGGGTTGTAGGACGAGGTCTGCTCGTTTATGAGGTTCCCGATGTTGCCAATAAGCTCCATGTTGACGTTTGGAGCCGGGGGATTTGGGTGGAACTGGAACTGATCTGCGGAGTTTTGGCCCAGCTGGTCGATGGCGAGGTCCTGGGGGAAGAAGGAGGACATGAAGTCCTTTGTCTGCTGGTCGTGCGCCTGCTGCGTGTCCATCGTATTCAGGAGAGCAGAAAAACGGAAAAACCCTGTGGCAATTGGGAGAATGGTGGCTGCCAGTGCTGAAATCAGGTGTATTCCAGCATGCCGGCGGCCTTTGCCGAGTAGACGTCGCTCAGACGGTCCGGTGCAGCCTATAGACACGTGATGATCGACCCCTGCCATTTCCATCCACTCGTCCGCCGCGGCCCGGCCAGCATCCTGGCGAGCTATTGCCAAGGCTGAATCGACACTGACTACGGCTGTGGCACTGAAAATACTTTTGAACCAACCTTGAAAGACCTTGAACGCCATATTCACCTGGAAAAACATAAACGCACTGTCAGGCACCACAGATCCGCCGCGGCGGACCCGAAATGAGCCGATTTGCAATAATAATACCTGCGCTCACGAACGCCTCCTCCAAACCGACAACTTCAGTGGTAGCTCTTTCGTTATGTATATCTCTTCAAAGTCCCATCACCTGCGCCAGAATCTTTGTCTCTTTGTTCACCACAAGACTCTGTTTGAAGTAAAGGGCACCGCGGGCCGAAGCCTCAAAAAGCTGCCGCAATTCCCTCGTCACTCGCACTCCTAACCACCCGTCTCCCACTGACACCGTTCTCGAAATTTCCTGGACCTAGCGGAACTAGCGCCCGATATCGAGTCATTCAAGGTCGACTCTGGTGACAATTAAACTGAACACCCATTGTCAACAACGCATACATGGAGAAGATCCGGCGTCATCTCAAACTTATACCACCTCGGGAACACTGACGGAACAGCTGCGCGTGGCTGCGGCAGTTTTGCGGGCTGCCCAGCTTGACGGCGGGACACCATCACAACTCGGACCCGTTGCCAGCCACTTTCAGCGAACGGATTGCCAAAGTCCGGGAACTGGACTCTGCCTCGGAATTCTTGGCAGAGCTTGAGTTTATCGCGATCGCGCGTGTAGTACCCAGGACGATCCGCAATAAGAAGCTATCAAGTTGCTTGGAATTCTGTGTAATTTATGCATTAATACCCGTGCATAAGACTTCCATCCCCACGGATATAACTTTCCCGCATCATTTCGTATTACTACTGCAGCATACAGAGCCACGATCGAGCGCACTAGAGCCACAACAAAGGGAGCTTCTTCGACTTCCATAGCACGAGGGTTAACAGCATAAGGCATTTCGGTTTTGCGCGCGGGCTAATAGGAGCTCTTAACGCTTGCAAGAGAATAGCGGCCCGGTTTGGCAATCACAGAGAAGTCGCTTTGACCGCACGTGATTCTTTCTCTCATTGATCTCTACTTATGCAGATTGAGGACGAATGTGCGTATATAGTCCATACTATGAAAACTCGGATACTAGCAAATGTTCGCTCCTCACAACCCTCCTCGAGATTCCTATGGGGAAGGTTTCATTTTTTTCGCCGAGGGCCTTGACGGGTTTGTGTCTTCGTCGGTATCTGAACCTGATGTCTCATTTTCGAGCTGGCGCTTGAGCTGACGTTCCGATCCGCCTAGCAATGCGTAAGCAGCAATAAAAATAATATGGTTTTGTTTTGAAGTGTCACCTCTGTTGCTTGCATTGGTTTCCGACGACTCCGTGCTCTTATCTTCGTCAGCATCTGAATCCAATGTCTCATCGTCTGACGGTTCTTGACTGTTGGAGCAATATTCGCACGCTGCATTCCAGCTCAGTAATTTTTTTCTCTGCTTGACCAATCTTCCTTTACCGTTCGCCACTTTTATGTAAAGCAAGTCAGAGTCCTGCTGAAGTATATCAAGAACTTGAAATTTGAACGAACCATCGCCAAAAATCGTGTGTTCTATTTGAGTAACCGAAGGTAGGAGAGGCTGGCCCTGTACAGAACGACGAAATTTCGAACTGAATGTCTCATCCCAGTCTTTCATGGAATGCGTGGTTGTCGCTCCAATGGAAGGGCCCAGTAGTCGGTCAACAATTTGAGTGGCCGTGGGGCGGAAAATTGGCTTGGCTTTCCAACAGCTTTCGAGAAGGTCCCAAAGACTATCAAATGCAGTTGTACCCGAGCACGAAATTAGCCGTGTCGGCCGTTTCCCTTCGACAACTTTGAACATGACAGTCATTTCGTTGAGCACTTCGTAGAACGGAACCTTCCCGGTCAAAATCTTCCCCGCAAAATATTACCAAGTGTGCAACACCAATCATGAGCTAGACTCACCTCGTAGCAAACACATGCGAAGGCATAAACATCTGAACCAAAATAGCTTTGGCTCTCCCCCCGGAATAATTCGGGCGATTGATAACGGGCTGTACCTCCGCGTACGTTTGTACTCGAATGGGTAAATCGCAAAGTCATCGTATTGACGATCGAAGAGAGGCCGAAGTCAGCAATACACGCTCTGCGCGAAGGGGTCACTAGAATGTTGAGCTGATAATTGATGAGGCGCATGATTTTTTTGAAAAAAAGTGTGGGTTCACATACTGCTTTCAAATCCCCGTGCACTACATGATTTTCGTGTAGATATTCGAGGCCGAGGGCTACATCCAAAATCTACGGAGCAAAAGCATTGATTAGTATCGGCGGGTGAAGCTTCCAAACGAGCGCTCACAAGCGAGAAACGGTTGACGTCATGAGGTTCTTTGCTTAGGAACTGCATAATGTTCCCCTTTACCATCCACGGCGACACTAGACACAGCCTGCTGTCGAGATAATACAGGCCAAAGAAAGGAAGTAAGTTTGGGTGACAAAGTTGGCGCCAAATAAGGGCCTCTCGACCAAATTCCTGGGAATGCCTCAATAATTATGTGAAAGAATAGGTGAAATGTATACCTTCAGCGCAGCTTCAATGTCTTCATCTTGGAACAGCCTCATGATTTTGACCGAAACACTTTGCCCCCGAACCAACCCTTTCCAGATATCGCCAAAACCTCCGGCTGTCACTTGTTGCCCGACTTTCTGCAATCCCGAAATAGGAAAGCAGTGAGGATGGAGTCCTGAGTCGCGCGAAAGCCTCAATAGAACCTTGAAGAGCAGTGGCCTGACTACGGAGAAACCGTCATGATCCAACAGCTAATTGAATGGCTTGGTTGAAATCTACATCATGTACTGGAGACTGGTGCTTACATCCTGTAAGAGATCCAGAAGGTTCTGAGCTCGGGCCCCGCGGGAAGTCAAAAATCGTTTGTACGATCCCGAATCACGGAGGAAAGTGACCAGTCGAGCAACAAGGACGGAGATATCCCGGTTCATACAGTCATATACAGTTTTCGAAATAATGTGGCTGGCCTTGGAATCTTTCTGAAAAGAGGTTGAGGATAATACAAACAGCAAATTTTGTACATACTGCGTTGCAGGACTGCTTAAGGAAGCCGAACAAGGAATCCACCACTGAGTAGTAACTTATGAGAGATTCGAGGATGTCCTGACTCTGTTCCGAGATTTCTTGTAATTTGTCCATCACCCTCAATGAATGAAACAGTTAATATGAATTATCACAGTTTTGAATACCAGACTTACCTCCTGGACTGTTTCAATATAAAAGAATGTGTGTACATGGCCAGGTTCTAGTTGAGTTGAGTTTGGCTTCAAGATGAGCTGCTGGGCACTGACCTGGGGAAGTATTCCCAAAACACAGTGCATACATTCAATTCGCTCCAAAAAACTTGTACGAGCAATCCACACAGAACGGCAGAGCTCTTCATTCTGTTCTGTTAACCAATGTTCTGGCGTTGGATCCACCCAGAAATCTGACGGGTCGAAGTTTGCTGAATTTCTAGGCTGGCTCTGGTTTCCAGTGATGCAGCGGAACATGGGAGGAAGGATGCCAGACGTGATACCGAGCGGCACAAGAATTCTGTCCAAGGAAATCGAAAGACATGGGTATCCGGAAGCAAATTTGAAAAGCAGAACAAGTGATCTAATCCTTCTGGCAGTGTTATCTATTCCACGACGCGGACGAGAGATGGTCCAGGTCATGTTTTGAATGAGCAACCAGTGTTTTGGGGCAATTTCCCTTATGTATTTGCGCCAAGAGCCGGGATAAATCGATGGTCCATGGAAAAAAGGTGGAGAATGCTGAAGCAATGCTTGGGTGAGGTAGGAATCATCCTCGTCATCCCACGCAAAGAGATCCGGAGGGGAATTGTAAAGGAAGCTGAGAAATGTTTCCAAGGGATCAGGTTGAACATCCAGCACAGTGCGGAATGTTAACCAGAGAATGAGTGGCCAAGGGGGGACCACTAGCTCGTAGAGTATACGAAGGGCCACTGGTCTATTCTGTATACGGATCTGGGGTATCACTCGTTTGGCAGAGAGCGAAAATTGTCTATCGTGAATCAGGAACTCTGCGGAAATGTGAGGGAACCAGTCTTACTTCTCGAAGCAAGCACAACCGGCAGACCAAGGGATCAGCTTGAGATCATCAAGGAAGCACACCTCCAACATGGTTTCGACCCAGAGGGGCACAAAGTGTGACGCTCGACAATTGCGACAATTGCCATAAGCTATGGCGGACACATTGCCGATGTATAGCTCGGTGCCGATATATAATAAATTCCCCCATCGTTCGATCAACGTGTCGAGGCTTTGCGGATCTCCGCGTCGCAATCGTTCTCGACGCCACGGCCCCGCGAATATGAACCATGATATGATGCGTATTCGAGTCTGCGAAGAAAGGTGAGTCAACAGTTTTTGTGTCGGCGTCCGAAGGTTGCGCGCAGCTAGTGCATTACAAGCTAAAACCCAGTCCAACTCAGGGAATTTCACTTCGCAGTCTCCCGGGAAAGGACGGAGTGCTGCTTTGATAAATTCTTCATCCACATCCTCCCAGAGCCACATGTCTTCATCTGATTCTTTCCCTTCTATCGTGGCCAACCACGCTGAGGTCGATTCCGGATCGTTCATTATGTGACGGGTGAGCCAGAATCGGTACTTGAAATCGGTGTCTTTGAAATCGGGGAAGGGGACGGTTAACTTGGGCACCTGGAGCCAGTCCTCGATCGCGACAGAAGAGAAGGACGATTGGGGTGAAATACAGGCCATCGAGTCGTAGGGCGAGAGAAGAGCGTAGAAACACAGCCGCAGGTAGCGATTTTACAGCATGTTGATGGGCGCCTAGTTAATAAATTAAATAATGCACAGCTACCCGCCTCGTGTTAATAATTTCAACTAATGAGTGGCGACCAATATCTTCCAGCTGCTAAACATAATTCATCAGCGAAAACAGTATACTAACACAATACTATGCATGTCGACAAAAACAACGCGCTTATTTGGTGCAGCTTGCAAATAGTGCCCTTGCGCGCGCGAGCCGTGCCTTCGTCTCAAGGCTGCCATGTACGCGGTGGGCGGCTCGCACGGTGGCGAAGGTCTGCGGTTTGCGGCAGCGCGAAGTCTTCGGCGAGGATCGGGCCGCCTTGCGTTACGCGCGCTCGACGTCGTATGTACATCTTGTCCTCGCGTTCGTGCGCCCCGCTCCCCTCCTGGTACCGTGCGCAAAGATTCGCGAGCAGAGGGTGGTGTCACTGATCTTCTCCTGCTCGCGCTCTCCGCTGTGTTCGTTCGTCCGCGTTCAGTGAAAAGTTGGCGGTGCGCAGCGAGCTGCTTCTCGACAACAGCGTACCGAGGAAACTGTTCACCGAGATAGATAGATCTTTGTGGGCTTGCCGCCAGCGCCGCCAGAGGACCTGGCCAAGGAGACCATCCGCCTTACAAAGCGTAGAGTATCGCCGATGAAGCCCCGGGCACGCCAAAGTAGAGGTTGTTCTGGGCGTGAAGCGAGATAATGCGGCTGAAGATGGGTTTAGGATTCGGAGACCGTTCCTGAAAGCTGAACTCCCACACGCTTCCACGAATGCAGCGAAATTCTTCTGCTTCTCTGGCGATCTACTAAGTCGGCCGCTTTCTACAGTACTCGGGCTTCATGGTCTCGACGGTCTGAGGAGGCAGTAGTGTGCAGTGTGTTGTGTTTACCTTGAGTTCGGACTTGGCTTCATCGCCCGACTCTTGTACCAGAATCCACCATCTTGTCTCGTTTACAAGGACTTGTCCACTTGTTGCGAGACCCTCGAAAAGTTGAACGATAATCGGTTGCCTACGACTTCTAGGCCGGGGAAATCCGAATATTTGAGCAACACTTATCGCGCATGATTGAACATTCGTGGCGCCTCGTTAGGAATCCGAGTTGCTCCGCAGCCTTGCGCCTTGAATTCTTTCAACTTTCTTGGATGATGGCATGAACTAAGGGCATATTTACATTTATTTATCAGCAGCGTCGCCTCCTCTTTGTCTTACCTTCGCGTTTGTGGGGTTTACAGCAATGCAGGCACAATATAGACCGCAACCATACGCCCGACTGAACGCGTTCCACGGCCCCAAACGACAGTTGCTAGGGAATCAAGCAGGATACGCACCGCCCGCGTGGAGGACGGGCCCTTCAACTGGCGCCTATAGTGCTGCGGGTGTTTATGCGAAAGGAAAGCAGGTTGCGACGGAAGGCGGGAGCAAGATCTTCTTGAGCAGGCTGCCAATGGACGTGGGCGAGACGGAAGTCGAGGTGTGCATGCATCTTTGCCGCAAATCCTTTTTCGAGCTAAACATAATGCGCGTAGGAACTTTTCAAGAAAACGGTGGGACCTTGATTAGCAGACGCTTCACCAGCTAACTCGTCTCCGTCTGATGAAGGTGGGGCCTCTGAGGGAGTCGTTCTTGATTTACAACTCTCAAGGAAAGTCGAAAGGAATGGCGGTAGTAGCGTTCCAGCGCCCCGGCGACGCCGCGATTGCCCGGGCGAAGTACGACGGCAAGATTGTGGACGGTCGTGAGTCTTGACGCGTCGCGCAGTCCAGACCGACGAATAATCTCGTTTCCAGGGCGTCCTATAAAAATCGAGGTCATCGTAGAGTCAGGCGCCTCGTTTCCTTCCGCACCCTCCACCCCACCACCACCCCCGACTCTCTTCGATCGACTGCAAACCAAAGGACCTGTCCCCGGGCCCTCCAAGGTTTCCACAATACCCGGTGCTCCTGGTCCAATGTCTCTCCGCTTTGCAGCACCGACGTGCGTCGCGCCTTTCTATTTCCCCCTCTATTTCAGACCATGACCAGAACTCCTCTCAGGCAACCGCGGCGGCATCCCAACCAGCCCGCGCCGCCCCCTCGCCCTGCCACCCCCTACAACGCGACGTTCCCGGCCCCCATCCCGCCGCGGCGGTTCCGCACGAAGAAGGGGCCGAAGCGTCTCAAGAAGCAGTGGGAATCACGGTCGAAGGAGCAGCTGGACAGAGACATGGAGGACTATCGAGCGCAGTCCGCCCAAGAGCAAGAGGCCTCGCTCTGACCCTTCCTTACGCTTTTGTCGCTGTCGCAGCTTTCTACCATGGATCAATGTCATATCTTTCGAAGCACGCAAAGATATTTCCCTAGGTCGACAAGGCCGTGGCGTCTCTGCGATGTCGTTTGGATGTGCTGAACCCTTACAGTTGCCGTGCACAGTTGACAGTCCTTCCGCCTTGTCTTATCCCTAGGATGGCCGCCGCCCATTCAGAGTCCAACAACGAATGCGCGCCATCGTTCCTCAAATACTCGCCCGATGTGTGCACTCCACTTGGCTCCATTCCTTGTTTACCGAGTCTTGACAGTTCTAAGATAGTCCCCCGAGCTGCCTGTCACTGGCTGCCAGACGTTTGGCAGCGAGAGAACGTTAGAACGAACATATTCCGGATCTTATACACAGCACTTGGGTGAGTCCGCAGCCCGAATTCCGTCTAGTACCTCTAGTACTACCACCTTGCAGGCAGCGCCGCATAGAACGCACGTGTGGAAGAATGTTGACGAAGACAACCTGCGTTGGCGAGTAGAGCATCCTTTATCCTCGAGAGAATCAAAGAGATGTGCCGCCTAGGATCTCGACAACACCCTCTTCCGAGTGTTCGAGGTCGCCCAGTCTTCCATGGACTAACCTACTCTCCCCTGACAGGCTCCCTCGTCGTTCTTCGTTTATAATGAACCCTCCCTGCTTCAATCGAGACCCAGTCGACAACAAACTATCTCATCTCTGCCCGAAAATAGACTGTATAAAAGCGACAAGAGGTCGGTATCCTTGGCGCTTTTTGCGGGAAGATCAGCTCCAGGCAACGACACCGATCTCAGTGGCAGCACTACAGTATGTCCGCTAGCGTATGGATGGGACGCCAATCTCCGTATTCGACCACGCACTATGGCCTCGGACAAACCTGGGATATCGTTACGTCAATGGCCGTCATCAGAAAAAATCTCACGGCCGCCAAGTCGGGAGAAGAAGACAAGTGCGAGCGGGACAATTCACGGCTGCAGCTGGTCATATAAGAGACTGGTCGTTTCGCCAAGCGGGTTCACCGAATTTGAGTACAAGGGCTCGACTCGATGGAGCATTGCCTAGCTCGTGATCCATCCTTATCTCCGGAACTGAATCAATGGTGCGGCCGTCCACGAAAACTCGAGGCATTCGTTGAATCACTCGTTTGAGACTAGTCACGTCATGCTCATTGCTTCGATTTTTCTCAAGCCTTCAGTTTCTTCCGAGTCCTCTTATCGCAGTGGTACACTTCTTCTCGCCTTGGTTTTCTCACAGCGCCGAAGCTATCTGTCCATTGACTGATGGGAGAACATCCCAAGGAAAAGCAGCAAAATTCTGGCATTGAGCCTCAATTTTCTTATGGGGCTTCAGCGCTACCACCTTCGGCAAACTCAGATTCAGCTGAGCGAGATAACGATGGCGCGAATCTCCCGTTGCCACCTCCGAGCCGCGCTCCGACCGCCGTCCTCGAACTCGACCAAAAGACGCCAGACGCGCACGTCCCCAGAGACCTGCGCCTCATCCGCCTTACCGGCGTGCATCCTTTCAACGCAGAGGCACCTTTGACAGCCCTCCTCCGCGAGGGCTTCCTCACGTCCCCCGAGCTCTTCTTCGTGCGCAACCACGGGCCCGTGCCGCAAGTCCCCGACGCAGCGATCCCCGATTGGGAGTTCACGGTCGACGGGTAACGGCGCAGTTCCCTTACTGATCGTACATTCATGTGAGGGCCCACAGGCTGGTGGACACTCCCCTGCGACTCACACTGCGCGAGCTCATAGCGGAATATGAGCAGCAAACGTATCCGATCACGCTGGTCTGCGCGGGGAACCGCAGGAAGGAGCAGAACGAGGTCCGGAAGACGAATGGCTTCTCGTGGGGTCCCGCCGGCGTGTCCACTGCCCTGTTCACGGGGGTTGTTATGGCGGACGTCATTCGCCGAGCACGACCGCAGAAAAGGGCTCGATACGTCTGCATGGAGGGCGCAGACACGCTGGTGAGCCGCAAACATCTCCGTCCGTGCGATGCTAACGCTTGGACGCTAGCCCAACGGACACTACGGCACTTGCGTGAAGCTGAACTGGGTGATGGACCCGAACAGAGGAATTATGCTTGCACATAGAATGAACGGCGAAATGCTGCGGCCCGACCACGGCAGGCCTCTACGGGCAGTTATACCAGGACAGATCGGCGGCCGGAGCGTCAAGTGGCTCAAGCGACTCGTCCTAACGGAGGGCCCGAGCGACAACTGGTACCACATCTATGACAACAGAGTACTGCCGACAATGATAAGCCCCGACGTTGCCGCGAATAATCCCAAGTGGTGGACGGACGAACGCTACGCCATTTACGATCTGAGCCCGAATTCGGCGGTCGCGTGCCCAGCGCATGGAGAGACGCTCAGTCTTGTTGGGGCCCCCGAAACGTATCGTGCGAAAGGGTACGCGTATAGTGGCGGTGGTAGGAGAATCACACGCGTCGAAGTGAGCTTAGATCAGGGTGGGACGTGGCGGCTGGCGAATATAGACTATGCCGAGGACAAATATCGCAAGGCGGACACGACTCTGTATGGAGGGACACTAGACTTCCAGTGGAGAGAGGCATCGTTCTGTTGGTGCTTCTGGGCACTCGACGTTCCCGTGCAAGACATGGTGGGCGCGAAGGACCTGTTGGTTCGGTGCATGGACGAGGGCATGTGCGTGCAGCCCCGAGATATGTATTGGAATGTGCTGGGGATGATGAACAACCCTTGGTTCCGGGTGACGATCCGCAAGGAAGGAGAATTGATGACATTTGAACACCCTACCCAACCAGCTTTGATGCCGGGAGGTTGGATGGAGCGTGTTAACAAGGCGGGCGGGAACCTCACAAATGGATTTTGGGGTGAACAAATGGCGGGCGAAGAGGCGACAAGACAAGTAAATCGAGTGGTACAAGAGATTCGGATGACGCAGGAAAGGTTGGACAGAAATATCACGATCGAGGAATTACGGAAGCACGATGGTGGGGAGAGCCCGTGGTTCGTGGTGAGCGGTGAGGTGTACGACGGAAAGAAATTTCTCCAAGAGCATCCTGGGGGAGCCCAGAGCATCGTTAGTGCTGCTGCGACGGATGCTACAGACGAATTCATGGCAATTCGTAAGTGTGCTCGATGCTGCCGCTGCGTTCTGGGCTGATGAAGGCAGATTCGGAGACAGCGAAAGCAATGATGCCTAGTTACCACGTTGGAACATTGGATGCTGCGGCAAAGAAGACGCTGAGTGCCAGCGGGATACCACAAGAGGAGCGCGAACGAGAAGTGTTTCTACAGCCACGGACGTGGTCGGTTGCCAGATTACACGCAAAGACAAAAGTCTCGTGGGATACGCAGATCTTCACCTACAAACTCGATCGCGAAGACCAGAGCCTAGGTCTACACACGGCGGGACAGCATCTACTGATGCGCTTGCGGGATCCAGTAACCCGAGAAGCCATTGTCCGTGCTTATACGCCCATTTCGGAGATCGATAAAAAGGGATACGTGGACGTGCTGATCAAGGTGTATTCCGGCAGCGGAACACGCAAAGGAGGTACCATGTCCGTGGCCATGGACTCACTCCCAATGGGGCACGAAGTAGAATTGAAGGGCCCGATTGGAAAGTTCGAGTACCTCGGCCGTGGTGAATATTCGCTGAATGGGACGAAGAAATCTGTGAAGCGATTTCTCATGATCTGCGGCGGCAGCGGCGTCACTCCGATCTACCAGGTATTCAGGACAGTAATGTGCGACCGCCAAGATCCGACGATGTGCATTGTACTGGACTGCAATCGGCTGGAAGAGGATACTCTCTGTCGGGAGAGTTTAGACGCGTTGGCTTTAGAAGGCCAGGGAAGGGGGAAGGTGGTTTACACGCTAACGATGGGCGGTGAGAAGTGGAAGGGACTGAAGGGGCGGATTAACAGAGAGCTGATCGACGAGCAATGCCCGTACAGTGCGGAAACGGTGGTGCTAGTGTGTGGGCCAGAGGGAATGGTGGAGAGTATTCGGGGGTCACTGAAGGAGACCGGATGGCGGAATGAGCAAGTTGTACTTTTCTAGGACACAACTCCTGCGAGAACGTCCATGAGGTGTCCTGGCTGTTTACTTGCAGGTGGTAATCCTATACCATCCTTTTACGAGATGGTGGTTTAGATTCAAGCCAACAATTGATGGCATGACGAAATTTCCGCAATCGACTAATCGACTAGGCTTGGATTTACGAGTAGGGCGCAGTACGAACTGCCTCGGAGTTTGAAAATAAAGATCCGAACAAACCCCGTGAGCGCCAAGGCCATCACCGCATCACACGCGCGCCCAAGGGACCTGCAAAGAGATACTCGGGACACACTCATATCTCGTCGGAAATACCTCAAGTAAAATGTATCAAGGTTGAATTTCTGACACCATGAACGTTGCACGAAGAAACCTTTTTTGAACCACCGTCCAAGATTGAGCCATCAGAGCCCATCACTAATTTCAAACTCCGAGGCAGTTCGTACTCGGCTGTACTCGTAAAATCCAGCCTCTATAGTATACGTGATTCTGAACGACTATCTTCAGAAATCGCGCCAGGCATACTATAGAGGCTGAATCGAGCCTACTAATCGACTTCATTCTCTTTCATGGTCGCTCCCTTGTACACAACCGATTCTGGGCTGCTCTTCCATGCAGGAAAGATCCTCATCTTAACCGTCGGACTACCCGCTCGCGGCAAGACGCACATCTCGCGTGCCCTCGAACGTTATCTCAGATGGATGGGTGTAAAAACCCAAGTCGTCTCGCTTGGTGACTACCGCCGGAAGAAGCTGGGAGGCGCGACGAAGCTGCCACCGGATTATTTCACTCTAGGCTCGTGGACTGCGCACCCCAACTTTGCATGTTAGGCTGACCGTACGGGCCCGAACAGGAGAGAAAACTCCAGAGACACAGGCTCTTCGGATTAAAGTGTCTACGGGGTGCGAGCAGACCATCTGGGACTTCTTTGGGGATGGCGGGCAGGTCGTCATCTACGATGCCAATAATGGCACGCGAGCTGCGAGGCAGGCTTTAGCCGAGAAGTTCGACAAGGCTGGGATCCATGTTGTAGTGCTCGGTGCGTGCTTTGCCTTGCGTATCGATGCGAGTGTTGATTTTATTTTGTAGAGTCGTTATGTGATAACCAGGAAATCATTGACCGGAATATTAGAAGCGTCAAGATATCCTCCCCGGATGTATGTCCATCCCCTCTCTTATCGTCCTGGGCCCTGACAGACGCGTAGTACCGTGGCTGGGATCCAGACAAGGCCGTCGAAGACTATTACGGTCGGATTAGAGATCACGAGAAATATTATGAGCCTGTGGAAGAGACAACCTGGCCATTCATCCGCATAATCAATGTACCAGCTGTTACCAGCATCCACCTATATGACCATTAACACCCTCTTCAGGTCGGTGAAAAGATCATGGTCAATGTGAGTAGAACGGCATCAAGCAAATAAATGACATTTCGCTGAACGATCGATAGAATATCCAAGGCTATCTGCAGGTGGGGCCATTGCCTTCAGAATGAAGCCTTTACCTGATCTTTTCATCAGTCGAGAATCGTGTTTTTCCTCATGAACATCCACAACAGATATCGGACGATATATTTTGCCCGAGTGCGCATCTTTACCACGACCAGGTCCATACTTTGGCTTATGCATCGTAGTCTGGCCAATCTCTCATCGAACACTCTTACAAAGCCGATTCCGATCTTTCTCCTGCCGGCTGGGAGTACGCGGAGCGCCTGAAAGAATTTGTCTTGGAACGGCGCGCGAAACAAGGTTCAAATGAGCGACGGCTTGTGGTAATTCTTCCTCGCCCAGTAGCCTGTCTCCATTCCTGATGCGACCTAGATCTGGACGTCCACCCGCCGGCGAGCGCATCATACCGCGTGGCCCTTCCTCGCCACGGCCCAGGCGTCCGCGTCCGCGTCCGGCACACCGGCCGCGCCAGAACCGCTATCGCCGGACGGCCTGACAACAGCGCATCGGGTTTCCAGCCCCGCGCTCAACGTAAAGGTTGTCGAGAAGCCCCAGATGTCCGAGATTAACCCCGGCATCTGGGACGGGCTCTCCCCGGACCAGGCGCGCAAGTACTACCCCGCCGACTGGGAGCGCTTCGCCAAGGACCCGTACGCGTTCCGCGCACCGCGCGCAGAAAGTTACCACGACCTGAGCGGTACATTCCTGCCACGTCCCCTCCTTTCATGCTCTGACGCAGATCTAACGGCCAGTCCGCCTCGAGCCCGTGCTCATCGAGCTCGAGCGCGAGCGCGAAGACCTCCTCATCATCGGACACGCGTCCGTCATCCGTTGCTTGCTAGCGTACCTCATCGGCCTCCCCGCGTCCGAGATCCCCGCCATCGAAATTGCGCGCGGGGACCTCCTCGAGGTCGTGCCGGCGTCGTACGGCGTGCATAGCCAGGCGTTCCACTTCTGGGACGGGCCCGGCAGGCGCGGGGATGGTCCCTCCGACGGGTCGGGCAAGGACGAGAATAACTTCTACGAGAACTACGCGGAGGACACGAAGGGGAAGCGTAAGGTTGTTCCTATTGAGGTGGCGGAGGAGGAGCCGGTGTTGGGCCCTTTTGAGGCGTCGTGAGGCGTCGTGAAGTGTAAATGTACTTATAGAAATTGTACCACCCTTTGAAACAACACATTCAAGTACGCGAGTTCAGGCACTGGCATGATGTGGGAGCGGGGCGGATGGTTGGGCAGGTTTTGGCTTGGGACATCTTAGGAACTCTTCGTAGTTGGCACTTACAGGGATGAAAGCAAGCATGATGTGGTCGATGATAAACGTCGAGTTGAACTTCGTCAGGTTGGACTTGTAGATACGAAGATACGATTGATACGACCGAAGGGAATAAATACCTCGTCGGCTCGATAAGTCTAGGTAAGGTACTTGTAGAATCTCCGACAGTTCTCCGGCAGTTCTCCCGGCTCCGGCGATCAATTTTAGAAATGTTCAGTAGCAGATGCCGACAGCTGCCGACGACTTACCTCTGAGGGAAATGGACAAACTTCTCTGAGCCCAGAGCCTGCGATAAAACATCTGGCAGTCTTATAAATATAAATGAAATAAAAAAACAATTCCAACAATAACGAGGAACGGCGGCACGCTGCGTCGTTCTCTGCTTTCAAACCACACTTTCGCGCCGTAGACTCACGTGTAACTTGCCCTTTCGTGCTGAATTTTTGGGAGGAGACACATAAATTCAGTAAAAGCTAGTGTTACAGTGTAGCAAGTCTCCAGGGAATTCTTCCAGTAAAGCTGACTGAAATTCCAGCAGATATCAACTGCTTGATGGGCTGACGTGCAGAGTGATGGCTGCCTCGCGCCGCTGTTCCTTGTCGTTCTTTAGAGCCATCTTTAAAAAAAAACAGTGACCAACTTTTGACTGCAAGTTAAGCACTATCTAGACCCCAGAAGAGGTTTCCAAGTTTTCGTCTCAGAGGTAAGTGCTCCCAAAAGAGTCGGCAGCTGCCGGCATCCGTTATTTGATTTTGATCCGAGTACCAATCAGCACTGCAGCCTCTGTTGTCTGTTGTGGATTATTACTGCATGGCAGTGCGGGCCTCGATCGCAGGGTTGCGGGGTTTTCAAATTTCATAGGACCACGCCGTTCAAGGGTGCGCGAGACAATTCCGAGGATGCTGCTGTCCGAAAGCTGGTCCGATATCTCCATTCCCGCGGCGCAAGGAGCTTGCAGGGTTTGTCTGGGTGGTGGCGAGCAGGGTTCTAGGTAGAAGCTGTCAGATCACACCCCACGGTAATCTCTTTATAAACAGACGTTACAAACGAATGGAAGTTCGTGCCTCGCTTGTTTGTCTGAATCACCACACACGTCCAGAGCAAACCATCACCCCTCAATTAGTGTACACCCTGCGTCTTGTGCTAGATTATGCCATCATTCGATGGGTAGACTGGGCTGAAGCAACTCAGTGCCCTCCGTACTCCCGAAGGTGTCACGTTTTGTTGGATGAAACACACTTTCCAGATTCGTGTATGTTCTACGGCGATGGGATTGATTCCGAGTCCGTGCTTATGCTTTTTCCCTCAGATTTTCGGGGAAAATGAACCGCCCTCTATGTAACGCGCACCAGATAAGAACACACATGGCTCGTTCAGGAATAGGGATCATACAGCAAAATAATCCTGTAGTTCCACTCTGCGAGCATCGGCACCTGGAATATATTACATAAATCCCTAGCTGCTTTAAAGCTTGAACACACAATATATCTTCTTGGAAAGACTGTCCGGCTCATCTGCATAATTAGGGAACTCAGTTGAACCTTGATTGAACTCAAGTTAAACCGTGGGAACATCACGGAAAGGGCCGAGGTGCCGACTTGACCTGAAATATTTGTAGCCCCGGACCTGACTGTAAGCGAAAACAGGCATTCACACATCAATTATCCCCGTTGGCATTTGTAATGGCCATCATAGTTCCTGGGTTCCGACTTTAGGAACCAGGTCTGAAAACTGACTTTGAGGCCACTTCTGGTGACCAAAATGATCAAAAGTATACGCATTCGACTCCCGATGGTAGCAATTCTTTATAGCTTTAAGACAGGCTACTCGTAGCGATGGAATACAGCCCAGTAACTTGAGTAAATAAAGTCAAGTAACAGGTTCCGCAGGCCACGAGGAGCGACCGAAGGTCGGCGACGAGTGGCGCATGATCTCAAGACTCGTCCATTTATTTTAACATTTTGGAGTTTACTGCCACCAGTGTCCAACCGCCGCGAGTAGTAACTGAAGGTCGGCGACGAGCGGCGCCCATTCCCAACATAATCGCAATATTCAGCGACCCTGCTCCAGAGGAACCGCTGCCCGGAGGGCTAATTCGATTAATTTCAGTCGCGTCTAAGGATACGCTGGGTCTGTGCTCGTCTTCAGCGCAGCTCTACTTATAGATTATTGTGATTGTCTCTCAGAATGGGAGTCCTGGAACGACTATCACAGAAGGGCTAGTTTGGATAAAATGACACAAAGGCGGGCGAGCAATGCAATGGCAAAACAGAGAAAAGATGTATGTTACATTCTCCCTTCCTAGAGGCCTATTGGACCATCCGTATATTGAACATTGAATCTAGACACCGTAAGTATAGCTCCAAGAACGCAAACAGAAGTGCGCTCACCTCTCGGGGTCATATTTGTGATAGGTCTTCTTCAGGAACTCGTACCCGCCGTACGTCGCTAGCACATTCTGGCTCTTGTCGCTTTCGCCGACGTACATCGGTAAACCCGGTGTTCTCGGAGCTCTAAATTCCAGTTCGCGATCGAAAGAAAGGAACGGGCGGGTTGAAACTTACTCGTCAAAGAATTTCTGCCGTGCTGCAGCCAAGCCGGCGCTGATGTTGGTAGGCCCAGGTGGAAGCGCCATGGCAAATTGAATCAAGTGGAACCCTCCATGAGGCGCATCAATGGCGTTTCCTCCTTTGGCTCGGCCGGCATTGATTTGGCTATTCATGACAGCGCTAAATGCAATTGTTGCACCGGCCACCTCATTTCTGGCCGTTTGATCTTGAGAGAACTGGTTGAAGACCGCGAAGAGTTCCCGATACGGCGTAACATCATCCGAACCTGCGAGGACAGAAGCGCCATACAACTCGACCACGGACACTGGAGTTCCCGGGTCAGTGAGAATGTTCGAGATATCGTAATAGCTGAGAGCAGAAAGATTCGATTGAGTTGCAGGAATCGCCAGAAATTCGCCGAAAGCGGAGTTGGGGAGACTTGGACCGTTGTAAAACGTGTTGAGCACAATAAATGGCGTGACGACGCCATCCGTAAAGGCACTGACAAAGTATAGCAAAAGTGCTATGTACAAAAGTCATATATGATATATCAGTGTGGGATCAGCCTCGAGGGGAAAAAAAACAGGTTCTTACCTGCTTTGGGGTCATCCACATTTTTTGCGAAGTGAGCCAGAGCTTCAAGAACGGCGTCGGCGGAAGAGTTGTCGTACTATCCATCAAGTTGAACATATAAACGTTTCAGAAAGAATAAACAACTTGCCGAAATCTGGCCACCAAACCAGCGCTTGTCATTTTTGGTGCCAGTCGGAATCGCGTCAACGACGTAGCGTGTGACGATTCCGAACCGGTTAGCGCCCCCCTTCAAAGCGCGGAATAGGTCCGAGTACATGTTGGTCGCGGTGGCAGTAATGACCTGACCGGTGACAAGCACCACGTCCACTTCTCTTATAGTATCGGCGGAATATCCGACCGAGTTCGCCAGATAACTGATTCCTCCGCCGAGGAGAAGTCCCGTCCCGACAGTACTGCAGTTGCCTTTTAGAATAAATCTCGTGCTAAACTATTGCAACTCACTGCACTCGTCCGCCTGCAACAGCGACACCATGCGGTTCGAGGAAGTCCAGGGCTTGCCCCCATCTGATGCCAGGTTCGAAGGTAACAGAACTGCTAGCCGCGTTGTACGAGATGTTGTGCATATTTATAAAATGAATCAATACACCGCCCTGGACACTGTAATGTGAGTCAGACCGATAAATGCTTGTACAAGGAGAATAAGTGTAACTTGTCCCAGCCCTGCATGGCACTATGGCCGCCCGCCTGAACGGCATATCTTGCTTTGAAACTGTGAATCGCCGTCATCGCAATGGAAACATGCTCCGTGGTCTCTGGAAAGACGACGCAGGTTGGTACAAGTTCGGCGTTCAACAGATTCCATGTAGCGGCAAGACCGGCCTGGAACTCTGGGCCAGAAGATTTCACAAACGATGAGATGGGCCCGCTGCTCAAGGCCCTGCAAGCCAGTCGGCCTCCAGGCGCAGTGGTGTTAGCATTGGCTGAAACAATTAGAGGAATTGAAAGAAGCTGCAGAAAAAGCGGGAAGAGTGGGAGCATCGCTAGGAACCAGGTTGACTCTGAGGATGTCTGAAGCGACATTTTAAAGTGCTCCAGATAGCTCCCGTGGTCAGTCAGGATGCCGTTGTACGCCGGCGAGTATTTATACCGTCCCAAGAATTTAAACCGTCGAGAAGTGGTTAGGATTGGTTGAACACGGAACTGCTGAGGTATAAGTTGATGTGTTCGATGAAAGTTCGTGCGGCGTGTATCATGCGTCGTTCCGCGCAGCCTCTGCGAAGTTGCACCTCACTTTGTGTCAGCTTTGTGTCAGTTCCAAATTTAATTACGACACCTGCACCGAGAAGCCCGGCATCCAGAATGTCAGACTTTAAGCGCCAGTCCTTTCTCAGTGGAGTTTGGTTATACGCAAGTTATACGCCCCGGGTCACTGTGGTCATCTGAATGAGGCAGAGAGCTTTGCCGAACATTGCCGACCGAAGCCGATCGCCGCGGCAAAGGCGTGGCTGTGCCTCCATTCATGCAATTTCTTACGTCCTCCAGGGAGCATACACATCTCGTTTCATGTTCCCCGTGTCCTTCTCCTTCTTCGCATCATGATTTTCCTCGCTGTACGCGTCGTCGCGTTCCTCCCCGAGCGACACGTCGACCTCCTCAAACACATCCGCCGCCCCGAGCACGGGAACGCGTGGTTCCGAAGCCCGTGAAGAACGACATCTAGTAGATGGGCGTTGCGGCGCACGGCACCGTGCGCCCCGTCGCGCGCGCGAAGCCCACGATATTGATCAGAATGCCCGCGATGTTCGCGATGTACGGGCTGCGCGACGTCAGTCAGCGGCGCGAAGACGGGGCATGTATGATAAGTGGGTAAACGGACCGGAAGTTGATGCCGTAGGTGTACGGTACCAGTACCACTCGTCCCGTCGGGCGTGTTTTAAGCCCGCCACGCGGTAGTGGCCCTTGCGCACGACGTAGTATTCGGTAATCTATTTTAAACGAGCACACTGATGGGCAAAGCAAGGAGGGAAGAAGGGACCCACCATTGAAACCGCGATGCTGCTGAGGAAGACCAAGTACGCTGAGAGGTACGACGTGAAGCTGTTGCTGCTCTTCAAGAGATTCCAGGGCAGCATGCACAAAGGCGGGTGTATATACACATGTTTTTGGTCTGCGAAATCATCTTCCTTTTATTGCACGCATGGTGGGAGAACGTGCCTACCTATGTTGTGAATTATTACCGTGGATGCGTGCCTCGATCGCGGGGTTGTCAAATTGCATCTGAAGCTACTAGTAGGACCCGCACCTTTCAAGGGTCCGCGAAGCAATTCCGAAGATGCTGCTGTCTGAAAGCTGGTGGGATATGTGGATTCCCGTGGCGCGGTAAACTTGTGGTGCGATTCGTCCGGGTGGTGACGAGTAGGGTTCAAGGGAGCAGCTGTCAGACTAAAGACACCAGTGAGCTGAGCAAGCCATCACCATGCTAGACGACTCGGACGCCATCAGCCATTATCAACCATCATTCGATAGATACTGGTAGACTGGGGTGAAGCGACTCGGTGCCCTCCATACGCGCGAGGCTGTCACATTTCGCCGGGTGAACAAGATTTGTATATGTTCAAATTCAATAGGATCGCATCGATTCCGTGCCTTGTCCGTGCCTATGCTTTTTCTCGGAAGCCGGCCTCTATGTAACTCATTCAAGATAAGGGCGCACACGGCTTGTTCAGTAAAAGGTATCGCACAGCAAAATTATGTTGTAGTTCAACCAGTAGTTGTATTCTGCATGCACCAGCACTTGGAATGTTTAACAACTTGAAAATACTTTTACATAAATTCCTAGCTGCTTTAAAACTTGGACATACGAAGAGTCACTGGCTTGGAAAGACTATTCGGCTCTTAACATGATTGAGGAGCTCATCTGCTTCAAAAACTGCCAGTGATGGCATCAGTTGAACCCGAGTTAAACCGTGGGATCATCACGGGCACGGCCGAGGTGCCCTCAACTTTCAACTCAAACTTAACTTCCTCCTCCAGCAATACGTTTTGAGCAATACGCTTCCAGAGTTGCAACTGAGAAGAACTTCTGCAAGTTCGCTCCTTACTGTGATCGGAAGCACGCACTAAATACATAAATTATCCCCTGGTAGGTGTAACGGCTATCATAGTTGGAATTTGAAGAATGTTCACATCTAATAAACGCCAGTGGGCCCGCGCACGTCTTCAGTGTAGTTTCGCTTATAGATCATATTATTTTGGGATTGCCGAACATACCAAGGCGGCGACTCTCTCTCAGAATGGAAGCGACAGAACGACTATCACAGAAGAAGGGCGAGTTTGGATAAAGGAAACAAAGGAGGGGCGGGCGAGAAATGCAATGGCAAAACAGAGAAAAGATGTATGTTACATTCCCTTTTCCTACAGACCTATTGGGCCATCCGTATATTGAACATTGAATCTAGACATCGTAAGTATAGCTCCAAGAACGCAAACAGAGATGTGCTCACCTCTCGGGGTCATATTTGTGATAGGTCTTCTTCAAAAACTCGTACCCGCCGTATGTCGCTAGCACATTTTGGCTTTTGTCGCTTTCGCCAACATACAGGGGCAAACCCGGTGTCCTCGGGGCTCTATGTTCCAGTCCGTGATCGAAAGAAAGGAACGGGCGGGTTGGAACTTACTCATCAAAGAAGGTCTGCCGTGCTGCAGCAAAGCCGGCGCTGATATTCGTGGGCCCAGGTGGAAGCGACAAGCTGAACTGAATCAAGTGGAACCCTCCATGAGGCGCATCAATGGTGTTTCCTCCTTTAGCTCGGCCGGCATTGATTTGGCTGTTCATAACAGCGCTAAATGCGAGTGTAGTCTCGTCCACTTCGTTTCTGACTCTCTGATCTTGACAGAACTGGTTGTAGACCGCCAAGAGTTCGCGATACGGCGTAACATCGTCAGAGCCTGCCAGGACAGAAGCGCCAAACAGCTCGACCACGGACACTGGAGTTCCCGGGTCAGGGAAAATGTTCGAGATATCGTAATAGCTGAGAGCAGAAAGATTCGATTGAATTGCAGGAATCGCCAGAAATTCGCCGAAAGCGGAGTTAGGGAGACTTGGACCGTTGTAAAACGCGTTGAGTACAATAAATGGCGTGAGGACGCCATCCGAGAAGGTATTGAAAAAAATTAGCAAAAGTGCTATGTACAAAAGTCATATATCAGTGTGGGATCAGCCTCGAAGGAAAAAAAAAAAACAGGTTCTTACCCGCCTTGGGGTCATCCACATTTTTTGCGAAGTGAGCCAGAGCTTCAAGAACGGCGTCGGCGGAAGAGTTGTCGTACTGTCCATCAAGTTGAACATATAAACGTTTCAGGAAGAATAAACAACTTGCCGAAATCTGGCCACCAAACCAGCGCTTGTCATTTTTGGTGCCAGTCGGAATCGCGTCAACGACGTAGCGTGTGACGATTCCGAACCGGTTAGCGCCCCCCTTCAAAGCGCGGAACAGGTCCGAGTACTTGTTGGTTGCCGTGGCAGTAACGACCTGGCCGGTGACAAGCACCACGTCCACTTCTCTTATAGTATCGGCGGAATATCCGACCGAGTTCGCCAGATAACTGATTCCTCCGCCGAGGAGAAGTCCCGTCCCGACAGTACTGCAGCTGCCTTTCAGAATAAATCTAATGCAAAACTATTGAACTCACTGCACTCGCCCGCCTGCAACGGCCACGCCATGCGGTTCGAGAAAGTCCAGGGCTTGCCCCCATCTAATGCCAGGTTCGAAGGTGACAGAACTGCTAGCCGCGTTGTACGAGATGTTGTGCATATTTATAAAATGAATCAATACACCGCCTTGGACACTGTGATTTGGGTCAGACCGATAATTGCGTGTAAGGAGGATAAGTATAACTTGTCCCAGCCCTGCATGGCACTATGGCCGCCCGCCTGGACGGCATATCTTGCTTTGAAACTGTGAATTGCCGTCATCGCAATGGAAACATGCTCCGTGGTCTCTGGAAAGACGATGCAGGTTGGTACAAGTTCGGCGTTCAACAGATTCCATGTAGCGGCAAGGCCGGCCTGAAACTCTGGGCCGGAAGATTTCACAAACGGTGAGATGGGCCCGCTGCTCAAGGCCCTGCAAGCCAGTCGGCCTCCAGCCGCAGTGGTGTTAGCATTGGCTGACGCAATCACAGGAATTGAAAGGAGCCCCAGAAAAAGCGGGAAGAGTGGCAGCATCGTTAGGAACCAGGTTGACTCTCCGGATGTCTGAAGCGGCATTTTAAAGTACTCCAGATACGCCAGTGGGATGTATTGGTCAGTCGGGCCGTTGCACGCCGGTGAGTATTTATATAAGCCCCAAGAAATCAAGAACCGTCGGGAACTGGCTGGGATTGGTGAACACGGACCGCTGAGGTTTGGAGTTGATGTGTTCGATGCAACGTGCGAATATTCCTCACTTCGATTTATGTTAAGTAAAAGTGTTGGTTCCAAATATGAAGCCGACACGGACCCAATTTCAGCCTTTGACGTCTAGGCCAGTATTTTCCCACTGGAGTTTGGTTATGCGGCCGACGCGGTCCCGGGTCACTGTGATCATTGGTGGTCACTGAACATCACTAAGAGGTCAGGAGCTTTGCCGATCGAAGCCGATCGCCGCGGCAAATGCGTGGCTGTGCCTGTTCCTCAAAAAATGCATCCAGGCCCAAACCATAGCTTAATATTTATATAGTCTGTCTGGCTCTGCCAGCACAGCTGCAACTCTTTTTTTTTGCTAATTATGGTTGTAACTCTTTTAAAAATGGAGTAGCGCTGTTGCACTTGAACACATTAAAGATGTTCAATGACGACCTCAGTTTTTAGTGCTTTAGTGCTTTAGTACTTTAACCATCCGCGGATGCAAATTTGCCGCCGCCCGCAATCATGCTCCATTCAATCTTTGGAAAATTTTACGTCTTGACCTCCTCGGCATACACATCTCGCTTCATGTTCCCCTCCTTCCCCTCATTCGCGTCATGATTTTCCTCGCTGTATGACGCGTCGTCGCGTTCCTCCCCGAGCGACACGTCGACCTCCTCAAACATCTCCGCCGCCCCGGGCACGGGGAACGCGCGGTTGAGCAGCCAGTACACGAGCGCCGAGACGCCGAAGCCCGTGAAGAACGACATCTGGTAGATGCGCGTCGCGGCGAGCGGCACCGTGCGCCCTGTTGCGCCCGCGAAGCCCACGACGTTGATCAAAATGCCCGCGATGTACGCGATGTATGCGCTGCGCGACGTCAGTCAGTGGGGCGAAGACGTGGAATGTATGCTAAGCGGACCGGAAGTTGATGCCGTAAGTGTATTATCAGCGACTGCCTATCCGGCCAGACTAGGTAGCCGGCCACTTGCATAATAGAAGGGTTTGCAATGCATAATCTCAGGATTTGGTGCTTATAGGATGGAATACAACCTATAAGGATACTTTATGTCAAATTTTGAGGCAAAGTGCGCTGGCCATCAAAAGTTGCCGGAGGTTTTTTATCAAAACACCGGCGTGTGAACACCATTTCTTATCTCCGAACAGCCTGGCCGGTCGTCTTTTGCTTCTTTCTCCAGCAATTCGGAACCAATTCGCAAGCTTCGGGGCTCATTTTTATCCCATGGTTCTTGCAATGGTGCTATCCCATTGCATAGGTGAAAATGTCCCTCCTTTGTATCCTGGACCCTCCAAGAGATTCTCGGCCCGATCACGAGCGGCACACTTCGGCCACCTCCATGACGAATCACCCCTGCCTGCGATGGATCTGGAACTTGACAAGGCTATTCAGGATAGCTACCCTGTTATCCTCCTAGGCTAATCAGGCTTTTAATTGTCTGGCTTCCCAGCCATGGCAGGGTATGACCCAAAACCAGCAAATGTCATTCGCGTGTAAAGATGGATTTTGTTGGAGGGGTATTGGTGTGTGGGGGACATCCTTTGCTGAGATTTATGTTCGTACTGATCTTATAGAGTCATATGTACCTTAACTTGGGGTGTCGATGCCCTCCGGGCTTCGCAGGCTACAGTATTCAGCCCACACCGCAATTTCACCCTTCGTGCCTGCCTGAAAAATAAATAGTTGTGGTCCCCATATATCTCAGATGTACGTTTTGGTGTAGCATCATGTAATTATGTATCCTCAATGATTTGGGATACACTGGGATGAATAGTACGAGTCTGAACAAACGATTTACGGGGGTGGCCGGCTTCCCCGTTTCTTGCCATTTTGGGACACCGCCAGAAAAGAAATTCGGTACGCCATGAAATCATCGTGTAAATTTGCGAAAAATGTTTGAGATTGCTCGTAGGATGCATACCTTTGTTCCCGAGCCCATAAACTCGGATTTACATGACTCTATGTGTGTGCTCGAGGTAAAAGAAGCTAAGGTGGCCGACTACCCGGTCTCAGATAATACCAATACCACCCGTCCCGTCGGGCGTGGTATAAGTCCGCCACGCGGTAGTGACCCTTGCGCACGACATATGTAGTATTCGGTCATCTATTTAAATGAGCACGTTGATGGGTAAAGCAAGGAGGGAAGAAGGGACGTATCATTACGACCGCGATGCTGCTGAGGAAGACCGAGTACGCTGAGAGGTACGACGTGAAGCCGTTGTTGCTCTTGAAGATATTCCAGAGCAGCATGCACAAAGGCGGGTGTATATATACATGGTTTTGGCCCCCGAAATCGTCTTCCTTTTAAGTATTGCACGCACGGTGGGGGAGCGTGACTGCCTCTGTGGTGAATTATTACTATGGATGCGGTTCTCGATCGCGGGGTTGTCAAATTGCATCTGAAGTTACTAGTAGGACCCGCACCTTTCAAGGGTCCGCGAGCAATTCCGAAGATACTGCTGTCTGAAAGCTGGTGGGATATGGATTCCCGTGGCGATTCGTCCGGGTGGTGACGAGCAAGGGAGCAGTTGTCAGACCTACGGACACCAGTGAGCTAAGCAAGCCTAGAGGACTCGGACGCCATCAATCATTATCTGCCATCATTTGATGGGTACTAGTAGACTGGGGTGAAGCGGCTCGGTGCCCTCCATACGCGCGAGGCTGTCACATTTCGGCAGGTGAACAAGATTTTTATATGTTCAACTTCAATAGGATTGCATCGATTCGGAATCCGTGCTTTGTCCGTGCCTATGATATTGGGTTTTTTCAGCTTTTTCGCGGAAGCCGGTCGTTATGTATTGAACTCATACAAGATAAGGCTTTTTCAGAAAGAGGTATCGCACAGCAAATTAATCTTGTTGAGCTAGCTCAACCAGTAGTTGTACTCTGCGCACCAGCACTCGGAATGTTCAAGAACTTGAAGATACTTTTACATAAATCCCTAGCTGCTTTAAAGCTTGGACAAACAAAAAGTCACTGGGGTGGAAAGATTGAGGAGTTCAAGAGGAGTTCATCTATTTCAAAAACTGCCAGTGATGGCATGCGAGTTAAACCGTGGGAACATCACGGGCACGGCCGAGGTGCCCGCAACTTTCAACTTGAACTCAACTTCCACTTTCAGTGTTGCAACTAAGAAGAGCTTCTGCAAGCCCGCTCCTTACTGTAATCAGAAACAAGCAGTAAACACATAAACTATCTTCGCTAGTAGGTGTACAGTAACGGCCATCATAGTTGTTGGAATTTGAGGAATGTTCACCAGTAGGCCCGCGCACGTGTAGTTTCGCTTATAGATCATATTATTCTGGGATTGCCGAACATACCAAGGCGGCGACTCTCTCTCAGAATGGAAGCGACAGAACGACTATCACAGAAGAAGGGCGAGTTTGGATAAAGGAAACAAAGGAGGGGCGGGCGAGAAATGCAATGGCAAAACAGAGAAGGTTTAAGTTGAATGTACTGTACGCTACATTCTCTTTTCCTACAGACCTATTGGGCCATCCGTATATTGAACATTGAATCTAGACATCGTAAGTATAGCAAGAACGCAAACAGAGATGTGCTCACCTCTCGGGGTCATATTTGTGATAGGTCTTCTTCAAAAACTCGTATCCGCCGTATGTCGCTAGCACATTTTGGCTTTTGTCGCTTTCGCCAACATACATGGGCAAACCCGGTGTCCTCGGGGCTCTAGATTCCAGTTCGTGATCGAACGAAAGGAACGTGCGGGTTGAAACTTACTCATCAAAGAATGTCTGCCGTGCTGCAGCCAAGCCGGCGCTGATATTCGTGGGCCCAGGTGGAAGCGACAAGCTGAACTGAATCAAGTGGAACCCTCCATGAGGCGCATCAATGGCGTTTCCTCCTTTAGCTCGGCCGGCATTGATTTGGCTGTTCATAACAGCGCTAAATGCGAGTGTAGTCTCGTCCACTTCGTTTCTGACTCTCTGATCTTGACAGAACTGGTTGTAGACCGCCAAGAGTTCGCGATACGGCGTAACATCATCAGAGCCTGCCAGGACAGAAGCGCCAAACAGCTCAATGACGGACAGCGGAGTTCCCGGGTCAGGGAGAATGTTCGAGATATCGTAATAGCTGAGAGCAGAAAGATTCGATTGAATTGCAGGAATCGCCAGAAATTCACCGAAAGCGGAGTTGGGGAGACTTGGACCGTTGTAAAACGCGTTGAGCACAATAAATGGCGTGACGACGCCATCCGAGAAGGTATTGACAAAATATACCAAAAGTGCTGCATACGATAATTATATTTCAGTGGGGGATCGACCTTGAGCAAAGGACTTACCGGCTTTGGGGTCGTCCACAATTTTTGCGAAGTGAGCCAGAGCTTCAAGAACGGCGTCGGCGGAAGAGTTGTCATACTGTCCATCAAGTTGAACATATAAACGTTTCAGGAAGAATAAACAACTTGCCGAAATCTGGCCACCAAACCAGCGCTTGTCATTTTTGGTGCCAGTCGGAATCGCGTCAACGACGTAGCGTGTGACGATTCCGAACCGGTTAGCGCCCCCCTTCAAAGCGCGGAACAGGTCCGAGTACTTGTTGGTTGCCGTGGCAGTAACGACCTGGCCGGTGACAAGCACCACGTCCACTTCTCTTATAGTATCGGCGGAATATCCGACCGAGTTCGCCAGATAACTGATTCCTCCGCCGAGGAGAAGTCCCGTCCCGACAGTACTGCAGTTGCCTTTCAGAATAAATCTAATGCAAAACTATTGAACTCACTGCACTCGCCCGCCTGCAACGGCCACGCCATGCGGTTCGAGAAAGTCCAGGGCTTGCCCCCATCTAATGCCAGGTTCGAAGGTGACAGAACTGCTAGCCGCGTTGTCCGAGATGTTGTGCATATTTATAAAATGAATCAATACACCGCCTTGGACACTGTGACTTGGGTCAGACCGATGAATGCGCGTAAGGAGGGCAAGGTAGGTGTGGCTTCGCTGCGGATGCGCGAGGCGAGGGAGAGGAGAGAAGGAGGAGAATGGTGCTGTGCGCCGAGCCGCGCTGTGCGCGGGGATGAGAGAGGGAGAGGACGAGTGTGTGGGTGTGTGCAGGGGGCTCGGCCGTCCCGGCCGACGGGGCCCTCGCGACGCAGCGGCAAAAGCCGGCGGGAGGTCCGGTCGAAGGAGGCGGGGGCGGGGACGGCCGAAACCCGTACGCAAAGGGCCACCGGGGGTCAGAGAGGAAGGAGACCCGCAGCAGCCCAACGGAGCGAAGCTCCAAGAGCCACAGGCTCGTGCGAGGGCGAGAGGAACGGGCCCGAGGGCCCCACACAAGAGAAGAGCGACGGCATGTATTGAAGGAAGGTCGGGACAAATGGTAGGTAGGAGGCATACGTCGTCGTCTTGGTCCAGACGAGCTGGGACATGCGCAGCGGGGAGAACTTGGCCGCACTGCGGAGGAGGAGCTCGCCGGGGCAACGACAGCCCCAGGAGGCTGTCGACGCCGTGGACCAGGGGCGGTCGAGTGGGCATAAAAATGAGGCGAGGCACGGAGGGCTCGCGGGTGCGCGCGCGCGGTAGGAACCGCCGGGTGGGTGCTCGAACGAGACCCCGCTTCGTGGGCGAGCTTCTTGAGCACGGAGGGCCAGCCGTTGTCGTGCGAAGGCGCGTCGTTGTTGAAGAGGCGCCCAGAGACGCAGCCCGTTAAGCTAGGGTAGGAGCGCAGGGGCGCGGTAGGGTAGGGGCGCAAGGGCGCGGTAGGAACGCTGCGGCACAAAGGCAGCACGATACGGTAGGAACGCCGCAGCGCAATAGGGTAGGAGCGCCGGAGCGCGGTAGGATAGGAGCGCACGGGCGCGGTAGGATAGGAACGCCGGAGCGTGATAGGATAGGAGCGCACGGGCGCGGTAGGATAGGAGCGCACGGGCGCGGTAGGATAGGAACGCCGGAGCGCGATAGGATAGGAGCGCGGGGGCGCGGTAGGACCGCCGCCGAAGCTTTGGCATAAGTGGGCATGGCCCCCGGAGAAAATGGAAAGGGGAAAAAGACACGGGAAGGCTCACCCTCTCTGCCTCCGCGCGGTCCTTTTCGCGCTTCGTCTACTCGGCGGTCGCAATCTCAATGCGACGATCCGAAATCCACTCGATCCAATACACGGGGAGGGGTGCGTGGCCTCGACGGCCTCTACCGAGCCCACCAGGCACAATACTTCGCGGTCGGTGTAAAGTAACAGGGCCGAAGGGGTAGGCCAACGTCTCAGTCGCTGACCCCGGCTTCAGATACGCGAGCGGCGGCGTACGCGAAAGGATGCAAAAAGGATGCTGTAGGGGCGAGTGAAGCGAGCAGAGCTTTTCGACTGCAGCGGTGTCGACGCGCAGAGAAAAGCGGGTGACAGGTGGCAGTGTAGATGTGATTGGCACAATCTAATCTACACACGAAAGGGAGGAGGCGATCCTAGCTGCGCTGCCACTACCTTGCCTTCCACTCAGGCAGGCTCGCAAGCTCGCCTTGCCTGAGCTCGCAATAAGTGTAACTTGTCCCAGCCCTGCATGGCACTATGGCCGCCCGCCTGAACGGCATATCTTGCTTTGAAACTGTGAATCGCCGTCATCGCAATAGAAACGTGCTCCGTGGTCTCTGGAAAGACGACGCAGGCTGGCACAAGTTCGGCGTTCAACAAATTCCACGTAGCGGCAAGGCCGGCCTGAAACTCTGAATCAGGGCCAGAAGATTTCACAAACGGTGAGATGGGCCCGCTGCTCAAGGCCCTGCAAGCCAGTCGGCCTCCAGGCGCAGTGGTGTTAGCATTGGCTGAAACAATTAGAGGAATTGAAAGAAGCTGCAGAAAAAGCGGGAAGAGTGGGAGCATCGCTAGGAACCTCAGGGTGTCTCTCAAGATGTCTGAAGCGGCATTTTAAAGGACTCCACTGGCAGATAGCGCCAGTGGGATAGTCGGGATGCCGTTGCGCGCCGGCGAATATTTATATTGTGTTCGATGAAAGTACCTCGGCGAATATTCTTCTTCATTGGCAGTCCGAGGCCCTCCTCACTCTGATTTATGTTAGTTCCAATATCAAGATGACACGGACCCAACACAGACCAGCAACGGACCAGCCTGCCCCGATCATTTGAGGTCTAGGGGCCAGCATATTCCCAGTGGAGATTGTTATGCGGCCGACGCGGTCCCGGGTCACCGTGATTATTGGTGGTCACTGAACTGTCAGTGAACAGCATTATAATAAACGAGGTCAAGAGCTTTGCCGAACAATGCCGATCGAAGCCGGCGGCAAAGACGTGGCTGTACCTGTGCCTACCTGTTCCTGAAACAATCCTGAAATGTATTTGTTTCCGTCCGCGGATGCAAATTTGCCGCCGCCGCCGCTCTTGGTAATAATACTATTCCCTTATCCATTCAATCTTTGGAAAATTTTACGCCTTGACCTCCTCGGCATACACATCTCCCTTCATGTTCCTCGCCTCCTTCCCCTCATTCGCGTCATGATTTTCCTCGCTGTACGACGCGTCGTCGCGTTCCTCCCCGAGCGACACGTCGACCTCCTCAAACACATCCGCCGCCCCGGGCACGGGGAACGCGCGGTTGAGCAGCCAGTACACGAGCGCCGAGACGCCGAAGCCCGTGAAGAACGACATCTGGTAGATGCGCGTCGCGGCGAGCGGAACCGTGCGCCCCGTTGCGCCCGCGAAACCCACGACGTTGATCATAATTCCCGCGATGTACGCGATGTATGCGCTGCGCGACGTCAGTCAGTGGGGCGAAGACGTGGAATGCATGCTAAGCGGACCGGAAGTTGATGCCGTAAGTGTACCAATACCACCCGTCCCGTCGGGCGTGGTATAAGTCCGCCACGCGGTAGTGGCCCTTGTGCACGACATAGTACTCGGTAATCTAGTTAAATGAGGACATTGATGGGCAAAGCAAGGAGGGAAGAAGGGACGTACCATTACACCCGCGATGCTGCTGAGGAAGACCGAGTACGCTGAGAGGTACGACGTGAAGCTGTTGCTACTCTTCAAGAGATTCCATGGGAGCATGCACAGGCCGACGATGGCGGCGACGTAGCCTCCGCGCCGGATGTTGATGAACCGCGGGAAGAGTGCAGTGAGGTCACACCCTGCGCTGACAGAGTTGGCGGAGATGTTGGTCCTGCGGCGGGTTTAACTGAGGCATAACAATATACGAGGCTGTAATTACCCCAACTACAAAAAAAAAAGAGATCAGGCTCCAGTCAAGAGGAATATAGGGAGTGCGTTACCTGCGCGATGATGAAGGACGCAGAGATGAACCAGACCTGGAAGAGATGTTAACCATGGCATGAGTGACAAGGGGCCACCTACGCCAAATCTCGTCGCGCTCGACGGAGAATCGTCGAGGAACTTGCCTAGCAGGTCAATAGGCGACCACACTGCCTCGCCATAAATCGTGACCGACGAGGAAGACACGATAATTCCAATGAAGCTGACGAGCGAGAAAGTCAACGGTACAGAAATCAGCTGCGGGAGGAGTGCGGCGGAGGGCGTCTTTGCCCTGCTGGCGAAATCTGGTGCGTTCCTTTACAAGAGCTCAAGATTCTACAGCAGGTGAAAAAACGGCGATCTTACGTGACGAGCGTGGCCATATTGCTGATGCAGGACATGAGACTGGAGACCATCGCCCACGAAAGGTCGCTTCCATGGAGCGTAGACGGCTGCCGGATGATGGGCCCGACACCCTTCGCCTTAACAATGCACCAGATGAAGAACGTAATCCCCGCAGTAGGTGCGACGATGGATTTCATGGTGAAGAGATGGCGGCTGGGCGCGGAGAAGTCAGCATAGGGAGTCGCACGAAATCCACTGAAGCGACTGACATTTGATGAATTGGGAACCAGATGGCGGGAAGCGAGATCAGCCAGAATAAGAAGAAGCACATGAAGTCCCTCGTCGTCGTCCCTGACGAGGCGGGCAGATGGTTCGCTGGAGCGCATCCTCTGTTAGCGGCGCCGTTCAGAGCACGCACAAAGTAGAGGGAGACGCACGGATATTGTTGACGCTCGGCCACATCGCGCGCAGCATCACCAGCATGCAGCTCCCGCCGATACTCGCTTGCACCCCGTACCAGATGCTACCCACAATCAGATCCGTCTCGAGGGGGAGAAGAGATGACGTACCACGCCATCGCTGCACGATTGAAGGTCGTCCACAAGCTCCCGTACAGCCCGAAACTGGTCCGCGCGACGACGGGGAAGGTGACATGGAATATGGCGCCCGGGCGCGCGTTCAGCACGATGAAGGGCGACACGATGCCGTATCCGATCCAGACGCAGATCCACGCCTGCCACCACGAGAGCCCGAGCTGGACCATTGAGCTGACGATCATCCAGCTAGAAAATCGAGTTATGGCTCTCGCAAGGCAGACAGCCGGTTGAAGACGGACGTGTTAACATTGAACGAGTCTGCAATCCAGAACGCGAAGAAGTTGAATGCGGCCCATGTCCGCCTTTCCTCTGGGACAGGCAGGAGATCTTCATTCTTTTTCGTAGATTAGACCATCGGTGGGCGTAGGGAAGAGAAGAGTGCGTACCGTCAGAAATAGCTGAGAGTGCGTCAACCCCGGCTCGTGCGTAACTTCGAGACGTTCAAGAAGACCCATAGGCAATCAGTCTGGGGCCAGTGACTGGCCGCATCGATTCTTATACTTTGCTTTATATAGGAGCAGATGGAGCAAGGAAGCACAGAGATAAGGCAGAAGAAGCTAGAGTGGACGCGGGTGTTTTTTTGACAGTTTAAGAGATATGAAAATGGTGAGGCGGGAACCCGAAGAAGTGTCTAACTGGGAGACGCAACTGCATGGAACGGCCCAGCCAGAGCATTAAATCGAGCTTGGCTGAGTCTGGTGAAGGCTGGAGAACGAGAAAGTTGCGGTTAGGGCTATTTCGGGGTGGGATCACGAGGCTCAAGTGTCGCGTGCCTCGACGCGTCCACGGGGATAAACGCGTCGCGTGGAGTCACATTCCGCCTGTCACAGAAGGTTGGAAAGTCACAGAGATGAGGAAAGGCAACGAGAAAACATACATAGCTTGTCTAAGTACAACCATATGCTAGGGTAGTAGTTTTGCACAGAGCGATAAAGAAAGGAATAAATAAAATAAATGTTGGCAAAGTTCGGGTGTAGGTGGATGGATGCGGGATCGATATCGATCTAACGTTATGTATATGCAAGAATGGGATTGAAATAAATGATGAAGAAATGCAGGAGGCGAGATAGCATGTGCGAGTGATGTTTAATACTACATTGGATGGAGCATAGCGTAGATGAGGAAAGAAACTGGATGATGAGGAGCTGGGGCTCAACAAATCATGCAGAAGTGGTGGTAGCCGAAGGCGAGAGGTCGAGACGGGGGATGTTGGGGGAGCGGCTCGCTTTTCTGAAGCGCTCGCTCGAGGGCGAGGGGGTAGTGAAGGTGAAGGCGGAGTAGATGTGCCGGCGCTCGGGGGTGGAGAAGACCTTGGTCTCGGGCGCGGCGCCAGAGGCGGGAGGCGTCACGCGGACAGAGGAGCCCGAGGAGTGGGACGGCGAGAAGTAGTCACGGATCTCCGGTTCAGTGGAGGTGGCCTAAGGATGAGGTCAGTTGAAGCGACGATGGACTACGTCAAGCCGCACAACGACGAACCTTGCGGAACCTAGCGCTCTCCTCGGAGGTGAACGATGCGAGAAGAGAGTTGACATCAAACCGCGCATCATAGGCCTGCGTGACGTCTGCCAAGGGCGAGACAGTCAACTCGTAGCAGCGCGAGTCGATGTCGGCCTGGGCGACGCGGTCCCGCACGGCGGCATCCTCCTCATCGAGCTTGGGCAGCGGCGAGACACGGCGCGAAGGCTTTTTCGCAGTCTTCCGCGCCGACTTGCCGTCTTTCCTTCCCTTGGCCGCCGATGAGGACGCAGACCTCGCCTTCTTCCCCTCGGGCCTGTCCTCCTTGGACTCCTTCTGCTTCTTTGCTACAATAGTCTTGGTGGCAAGCACGCTTGTCTTGCGCTTCTTGGTGGTGGTGGGGTCGGTCGCGGCGGCACAGCGCTCGCCGGTGACGGGGTGGAGGTTCTCCTTCTCTGTGGTGGAGGCGAGGAGTGTGGAGGAGGAGGTAGGAACATTGGGGGAGGACGACGCGAGGACGACGGGCTTGGAGACGACCGACGCTTTGGTGCCGGCGTCGGCGTCGACGAGGGAGTCGCAGTAGACGGTGAAGGAGGGGATGGCCATGAGGAGGTCGGGAAGGGAGGATGGATAGATGGCGCGTCGGGAGGGGAGGCGACGGCAGCGCAGAGCAGCTGGGAGATGGTGGACAAGAGCAAGAGAGACTTGAACGTCGAAACCTAAATAACACTCCACAAACACAAAACCTGTCACAACAACGCGCAAGCCGCCGACGCGTCGAGGAGCACGTGCTGCATCTTCTCTCGTCCACCCATTGTCCACAAGTGGCAACTTGTCTCAGAATGCGGACTCGGAAGCCCTCCATTCTTCCTCAATGTACCCGAGCTGTGGTTCCGATATAGAACACGCGGTGGCCTTCTTGCCGGGGCCACCCACTGCTCGATGGAACCGCAATGCTAATTCAATGAAGCGATGCTCACTTGAATACACTTACTGCCATGCTTGACCGCGGCCAACGCTCTGTCTTTTCTCGAAAAAGCCTCCTCTCACTGCGCTTAGTTTCGCGTTTGGGATCCACGCAACTCTCTGATATCTTCAAGTTGACGGCAACCACCGGGAGATATCACTATTTCTCTGTTCGCCCTTCCTTTTGCCTGGGTCAATGTTCCCCCCTTCCGTGGGACGGAAAGTGCTTCCGCGGACGCACTCATGTCTCATATATAGGGGTGTTTCAAGCGGCCCACAGCCCAATGCCTCACCGATCAAATATCTCTTCCGCGCAGGATTTGCTGCTTAGTAGATTCAATCCTCTGTGATCGTCCCCCGATAGAAGGTTCCGCGGACAAATCTCATGGCTCCCGCTCCGGTCCCTGTCTCGCTCGAGAGACCAGTATAAAGCGAACACTGGGTCCCCGCCGCCGTGCTTGTGGACGCTTTCCCTCCCATCTCCCTCCTTGCGGTTTTCGCACACAGACCGGAACTTACGATCGACAAGTGGTGCAACATCCACCCACGATTCGCCAATCCTTCGGAGCATTGCGTGGTTTGTTTCACAACCTCATGTTTTGCACGCACAACGGGGCCTCATTCATTCTGCAATAAAGGTTGCCCCGTCATTCGCAGCCGTACGCTCAACCCGAGGCCTGTTCCGTCGCTGCCCTCTCGCTCACTCGCTGGTGGAATCAAGCAAAGGCAACCGTCCAGTTCTCGCCATGTTCATCCCGCCGACCGACCGCTGCCCATCAACTGAGCCCTCGCACCCCGTCCCCGGGACCCGCATCGACAACGGCGCCCTCGAGCTCGTCGAAGTCCTCGGGGTTGGCGGCTACGGCGTCGTCTACCGCGCCATCGAGACGCACTCCCCCAACCCCCGCCAGTACGCTGTGAAATGCCTCATGCACTCTACTACGTCCGTCACGACCCGCCAACGCCAGCTCCACATACGCGAAATCGCACTGCACCAGCTCTCCAGCGCGCACCCGAACGTCGTGACTCTCCACCGCGTCGTCGAGGAGGACAACCTTACCTATATCATTATGGACTTTGCTTCCGATGGGGACTTGTTCTCCCAGATCCTCTACGGCTGTCGGTACCTCGGCAACACTAGACTGATCAAGCACATATTCAACCAACTGCTCGACGCAGTCGACTACTGCCACTCCCTTGGTATTTATCACCGCGACTTGAAGCCGGAAAACGTCTTGTGTTTCGATGGTATGTCTTGTCGTCATGCTTTGGGGTGCAAAGGCTCATTCGAGCAGGCGGATACAGAGTCGCGATCACAGACTTCGGCCTGGCCACGACGGAAAAGCTCAGCGAGGAGTTTCGGACAGGAAGCGTGTACCACATGAGCCCTGGTTCGTCGTCCTAGCCATGTTTGCTCATTTATCGGGGCTTACTCTTTCCCGCAGAATGCCAAGGTGGCGAGTTCGCGCCAACAGGAACGTATTCCCCCATGTTTAACGATATCTGGTCTCTCGGAATCGTGCTGCTCAACCTCACCACCGGACGCAACCCCTGGAAAGCGGCGACGCCGTCCGACTCCACGTTCCGCGCGTACCTCCACAGCCCCGCCGAGTTCCTCACCACCGTCCTGCCGATCTCTGCCGAGCTCAACGCCGTCCTCGTCCGCATGCTCGAGATCGACTGGAGGCACCGGATGACTATCCCCCAGCTGCGCGTCGCGCTCGAGGGGGTCAAGGACTTTTACTCTGCTGGCGCCGTCTTCGACGGCAGCATGGCGCGGTGCCCGTGGGAGGTGGGCGTCGACCTCGAGACTAGCTCGCCTGCGAAGGACAGCTTCCCGCGGCAGCAGTGCATGCCCGAGTGGAGCAAGGAGTCCAGCCTCGTGTTCGCGCATCCTGACGCGACGGGGAGCGACTCGTCCTCGTGCACACGGTACTCTTCGTGCGGCGCGACGTGGGCGTTTGACTCGCCCACGTCGTCGGACTCGGACCACATCCTCAGCGAAAAGTTCATGTTCGAGCGGCCGCGGACGCCTCCCCACATCGATGTGCCCATCTCGCCTATCTCGCCCTGTTCTTCCGGATCTCAACGAGCGGCGTTCATCGTGACGCCGAGTATCGTCGACTTTCCCCCAAGGAGGCAACTGAACGGGAACGGTGCTCGGAAGCCGTTGACTATCAATACCACTCTTCTCAGCCCTCAGTATTATGCCGCCCAGAACATCAGCCTCGATTCGACGTCGACGGGATCTTCGGTTATGCAGACGGCTGTGGACGATGAGGACCCTTACGCAGACTCCTTCTTCCTCGCGAGCTCCAAAGTCTCTATGGCCGATTCCGACGATCTTGGGGTTGCATCGGAAGACAAGGAGATGACATCACCGGGTTGGGGTTACTCGGCAGAGGAAATGTCCAGGTATTGCTCGACACGTAGCTCGATCCTTGTGCGGCCGAAACTCTTCGACGACAGATCCGCCACCCCGTCGCCCGACACGGAGGCGGCGGTGTGGCACGATCAATGTCAGTACGCACTGTCCATCTACAACGTTGTTACCGACGCGCCCCCGTCAAGGTCCGACCCCCCCAAAAAATCGCGCGCCGACGCTGCCGCCGCCCAGCCCGCCCTTCGACGCCCGGTCCAGTTCTTCCCTCGCCCCGCGTCCGCGTCGGGCCACCCGACGGAGGAGGGGCGCCCTGTGGAGCCATTTCAGTCGTTCATATTTCGTCAGACGCCTTCTTCCCCGTCTCTCGAGACTTGGGCTGCATTTTCGCCGACTCCGACGTCGGCACCGCCTGCGGCGGCGGGACCCGGCAACCTCGCCCGGCGCGCGCCGGGCGCGCAACTACGGTCGATCCGCCCTTGGTTTCTTCGCGCCAAGCTGTTTGGGTCCGCTGGCGACGCGTTCCATTGATCATGGCATGGACGACTCGGACGACACAGTACGAGGATCCCTGTGGTCGTACTAGCTGGGGTAGATCGGGTAGCGAAGACGGAGGTTTGTTCGGAAGTCTCACTTGAGATGTATGTATTAGTACCGGGTGTACCATCAGTTCGTATTCACTATGTATTTTTTTTCTGCGAACAAGGACCCACGCAAGAACTGCAAGAAGGACATTGCCTTCGCATCACGCGAAACAATTAGGTTACGTAAAGCCAAGTACAGCGACCAGATTGGACACGGCCACCGCCAAGGTGCGCAGATCAGCGCCGACTAGTACGGGCCGCAACAGGCCGCAACACATACCAGTGTATGAGTATGCGTACCTGGAAAGGCGTTTTCGGCAGTGTTTCCATGCGTGTCTATGCCATCCCCGTCGGACCTAACGTTTCGGAGGACCCTTCATATACAGCCAGGATGTCCGACGCCGCTCACTTAACTCCTGCACCCCGATGGTCTCCTCGAAGCACTGGCAGTCCCCTCTCTCGATGTCTATCCTCTCGTCTCTCATCAAGCACCATGGCGATTTTTCTAATAGCCAGCAGCGCAACTGGGTGGCGCGAGTGCCGCTCGACATTATTATCGAAATCGCAGAACGGCTAAATAGCATAGAGGATCTTCTGTCCCTCAGCCTAACTGTGCGTCGCTCGCGTTTTGACGTGTCATTCTGTGCCGTGTGTTGACGGCGTTTTCACCGCAGTCGTCGCGTATCCATGCCACGCTCCTGCCTGTCCTCTACGCGTCTGTGGATCTGCGGTCGAGCCGGATGTGCAGAAATACCATAGAGATGCTTCTGAACGGCCGATCTGATGTAACGCGCTACATCCGCCGACTGGTTGTGCGCCCCAACCATGTGGACCGCCGTTCGCGGCAGCCGGTCAAGCCTATTGACGAGCGATGGGTGGCCCAATCCGTAATGAAGCTGGCGACCACCGGGCGTCTTCCCCGGCTCACTTCATTTTTCTGGGACGGCTCTGAGATGCCCCAAGATGATTTGTGGTCTACTTTGCGTGCATGGTGAGACGGTTGTTTCATTTACAATGTCCAACAGTTAATAATGCGTGGATTAATAGCTGCCCGGAACTGCGGAGCGTTGGCAGCAATGTTGGGCCCAAAACCATCGATCCTGAGAGCGAGGTGAGATTCAGTTCTCATTCCCAGTTTGTTTTGGGTTCTGAGAACCCCACAGCTTTTCCGATTCGATGACTTAGCCGGATTTAGCTTGACCGCGAAGACATTGCCAGACGAGTGGGGTAAGTTGTTCTCAATTCCGATGTCTGTCATTCAAGTAATGTCAATTCTACAGACACTTTCCTGCCCCCAGAACCGGACCTGCCCGATCAGCTCTGGGATATGCTGATAGAACGCAGCCCACGACTCGAACAACTGCGAATAGACGTTTCTCAGCGTTCTCGGCGTGTTTGGGATACACGCCGCGTCGTCCAGGGCCGGTGGCCGCAGCTGCGCGACCTGGAGCTGGGGGATTGCTCGATGGCCGGCAACGGTTCGTCCCGGATACTCATGGAGACGCCCTTCATGCGGTTCCTGGCCGCCCACCCCGCCTTGGAGAGGCTCCGCCTTCCCTCGCTGTCTTCATTCCCCAAGGCCATCGTTCTGCCGCCGGGGTCCTTGCCCAACCTACGCGAGTTCTGTGGGAACGTAGCGCACATCAAGGGTCTCCCGAACCTCCCGCGCATCACGACCCTTTCCCTGGTGCACCAGCCGTTATCCGAGAAAATGGTGTCCCTCGTCTGCGGGACCTTGAAGCACATGAAGTCCCTGCGGTCCTTGTCCATTTGGCTCCATCTCGATTCGCAGGCCGATCACTATGCGGTGTTCCGCAACCTCCTCGACTCGTGCCGGGGCCTGACCCATCTCGATCTCGCCTGTTCAGAGGCACCATGGGACATCGTAAGTCGGGCCGGCTATACATTCTACGTCCTGTCCTAATATCCACCTTCCTAGATCGAGTTTATCTCCGCCCTGCGCGGCTCGCGCGTCGAACTGACTACGCTTAACCTGACGCGGGTCGAGCGCGCCGCAAACGAACCCGATTTGCTCAAGATCGCTACGCGACTCGCGACGACCAATCCCTCCCTGCGAAAATGCACCCTCCGGTACTCGTTTACTACCTGGGTCTTCCTGGATAGCATCCCGTATCAGCGCGTGGGCAATTTCGTGGTGAAGGACAGGAGCGAACAGGGAAACGCCGTCGTGCTCGAGAAGCGTACGAAACCTTGTCGACGTTACTTTTATCGCCGCCCCCTCTCGTTTCAACTGCCTAGGTGGATTTGATAAAAATATTCGTCGTAATACTTGCCAGTTTTCGGCATAGACATATGTTACATGTACTCGGATATACATATTTTTGGTATGCTGTTATGTATGTACTTGCCGAGGCTGGAGCGTAAGATAGCATCCATGATACAACGTGTGACGAGTATCTTCACAAAAGTGGGCTTTGCGAGACTAGATCTAACGGCTGTTCAAAGAATTATAATTGAGTCGACTATACTCGTAAATCGATCAACCTCCGCCCTCGCGCACGCTCAATCTGGTTCTTGTTCCGGAGGCCGGTGCCCTTGTGACTTTTCCGCCCAGGACCCCCCACCCCATCGCCCATACTCAGCGGCGCGTGCCCAGCATGAAGCAGACGCAGCGTCGCCTTGAGCACGCCAATTTTATTGCGGCTGCCCCACACCTTGGCGCTGATGTCCTTTATGCCCGCCGCCGTGAGCAGCCGGTGGATGTACGGGTTGCATCGTAGTCCGAACCCGACGGGGCGCGGGCGCAGGATGACCGTCGTCGCGCCGAACTTGGTCCGCACCTCCGTCCAGATGGTGCGGTCCTCGAAGCGCTCGATCCAGTCCATGTTGCGCACGGCATCGTTAACCGACTTAATATTGGCGATGTTCGCGTTCGAGTGCTTCCCCCAGCCAAGGCCCACCATCCCCTTGCCGTCGCCCACGATCGTGACGTAGACGTGGCGATCTTTGTTGCCTTTGGACGTCTGCAATCTCGCTATGCGCGAGACGACGGGGATCTGGATGAGCCCCTCTAATTGAGTCTTGGAGATGGGGATGTTGGCTTCCGCGGTTTCGCTGACTTGCTCCGGGTCGTCCGATTTGGTGTACTCGATGTCGGGGTTCTTGAAATCGAACCCATCGGCCTCGAGCGCCTCGTTGAAGATCGAATGGTGATTGCGGACGACGACCCTGTTGTGGAAAGGGCTGTCTTTGGTTGGCGGGAGTTCGAGGACTTCGCGCGAGTCCAAGAGCGGGTCGCGAGTCATGAGGTTTGGCCAGGGCTCGCGTCTGGCGGCTTGCTCAGCCTGCACTGCGTTGAGGTATCAGCAAGTCGCTAAGAAGCGTGAAAAATTATATGGCTTACCCCGTGCCTGCTCCTCTTCTTTCTCTTTCACGATCGATGCTATTGAAAGCGTCCAGACATGTATATATCAACGGACAAGGAAGATGCGTACCGATTTCTTCCTCTTCCTCTTTTAGCTGAGAGGGGCTTTCATCGTCAGGGTTGGGGAGGAGTTGTTTAAAGATATCGAGCCGTCGGATTCGTGGGAGCCGCGGCTCCGTCCGGTACACCAAGTGCACATCTTCATACTTGGCAAAGATGGCGGCGATGGCGTTGAAGATGGTCATGTCCTCATTGAGTACCGGGGTTACAATGCTGTCCAGGAGACTGAACAGCTCCTCCCGATCTGCTAGACTCATACGGCTCTTGATGGCATACTGCACATCACGGTTGCGCAGATGCCGCGCCAATTCATCTACCGGGGTGTCTTGGTAATAATAGCTATTATTACCTTGAGAAAAAAAGTGTTAGTGGAAGAGAATGGCGGAAGAGAAACACGGGCGTACTATGGGACGGTGGCGCGAACATTTCGTCAAAAAGCTGAACCTGCTCTTCGCCCTTCGGTCCGTCCTGGGCTGAACATGACTGTGCTAAGTGAAGTACAAACACATAACAGGAAAAAACATACCCATCGTAGCTAAATACTCAGCTTTCTCCTTAGCCCTCTTCTCCTCAGCATTTATCCTCTTTGGATGGTTCAGAAACCATTGGACGTGGACGTTTAGTACAGAGAGTGGGCCGTCATATGTGGCCAGGTTGTTTTCTATCCGCTCGAGCTTCGCCTTGTCTTCTTTGACGGACAGCACGAGCTGCGCGAGCCGCCACGCGACCTCCCTGGCGGGGCGGCTTTCCACGCCGAGGTTCTCGAGCCTCTCCTCGAAAACGGGGTCGTCGACTCGAGGGTAAGCGACGTCCAGCACATCATCCGCCATCCTCTCCATCGTGTCGGGGTGCATCTTCATGTCCAGCAACGCCTGGACAAATTTCGGGTCGGTAGGCTCTATTTCTTCGAGGGCCGCTAACATCTTGCCGTACTTCTCGCCTACAATGTCGTACGGGCTGCCAGTGTCCTCCACGGTGTCGGGCGCGTCCGGGTCTGCTACGTCTATAGAAGACTGCGCGACAAGCTCCTTGAACATCTCGAACGGCACAGGTTCGGGTGGGGGGTTGAGCTCATCGGCTTCGGCGAGGTCTGGGGGGTCTTGACGGCTGTTCAGGTATTCGGCGTAGAGTGATTCGGGGGTGGGTTTCTGGGAGACATAGCGGCGGAGGTTGGGAGGGGGGATGCGCCGAGTCGCCAGAAGCGTCGGCCGTCGTCCAACGAACCGGACGAGTCTGTTCATAGATTCATGCCAATGGTGGACTTCAAAATTTCGAGGAATGCGCACACGTGACTGGGCGCGACCAAAGCGAATCGACCAAACAGATGCCACATAAAGTGGAGCAACAAGGTTCACTCCATTGTGATACAAATCTACATGATCTACGTCTACCGCAGAAAAGCAGCACTAGTACTTCGAAATCATAGTATACAAGGGTATCCAATATCGTACACAGATGCTCAGGCGTACGCATCTCAGAAATCCTCTCCATCATCCTCTACGTCCCAATCAACATCATCCATAGCCTTCTGCCCCTCAGCGTACAGCTGGTCCAGCCCCGTGAGCGTCTGCAGGTACTTGTCGTCGTTCAGCGCCTGCAGCACCATGTCGAAACCCTGCGTTTCGTACGCTTTCACAACCTGTTAAAAAAGAGGTCAGCGGGGCGAAAGGCCAAACAAGGGCGGGAGACACACCGCCTCGCTGCAGCCCGTGCAGCGGTCGTAAGCTGCGCCGACGATGTGCAGGTTGCGGAACTGCGCCAGGAACCCGCGGAGCTGATGCGGGACGAGGCCCAGAATACCTGCGCCTACCAACGCAGTCGGGTCCGAGTTCGGCGGCGGCGCCGCGGCGTGGAGGCTGTGAGAAATAATAAGCGACACGCTGGAGATGAACGAAGGATGGTGACATACCCGTCGGGGTGCTGCAGTACCGAGGCAAGCAGTTCCACCGCGGTGGAGGCTGCGATGGAGGCGAGCCCCGGGCGCGTGACGGTGCACATCTCGTCGAGCGTCCTGTCTGTCAGGGACTGTGGAAGGTCGGAAGACGTATATACATAATACGAGGACGACAGCGTACATCTGCGGGGGCGACAATGTCGTTGCAGTAGTAGCACCCGAGCTGCGTCGCGCCGGGGCGCACCGCAGACGCGCGCACGCCGTGGCGCATGACCAGGAACGTGTCGAACCCGAGCGCGGCGTTGAGCACGATCTATGTGCATTTGCTGACCTCAGGGTAAACGAAAATAAATCAGAGACACCCACCTTGCCCTTGGCGGCACAGATGACGGTCGGGAGCCACCGGCTCTCCCGCGAATCCATCAGCAAAAACACCGCGTCATGCCCATCGATCAGTTCCTCCAGCTTGCGCACGTCCTCCTTCGCCTGTTCTACAGACGCCGGAGGCACCGGGTGCCCCGGCATCGGGATCGAAAGGGTGTGGCCAGTGGCGTTCTGGGGAAAATCATCTTCGCCACCGGAAAGAAAGGCAGAAGGGACAGAGAGGCACGCACAATCCCGGGGAATATCTTCTTCATCCGCGCAGCGGCGCACTCCGCCTTCGGCTTCCCCCCGTTGACGCAGTCCTCAAACTCGAACAGCGGCTGCCGCACCGGGTTCGAAAACGACACCTTCCCCGAGTCGACCAGCGTGATGTCCCGCACGCCCCAGCCCTGCACCCGCGTTAGTGATATTTCAAACAAAGAAAGAATAACGAGACGGCACCATAAGCGTCCGCGCAACATAGCATCCGAGGGTGCCGGCGCCGAGCAGGAGGCACCGCGTTGTCGATATCTTCTCAAGGTCGAGCGCGGGCAGGATGCGCCACCGCATGAGCTTGAGGTTCAGGTCGACCGCCTGGTTCGCGAGGCGCACGGGGTCCATCATGGGCGCGAGGTCCGCCACGCGTGGCGCGAGCTTGCCCTGCGGCGTCTTCTCCCACCCGACCGCGCTCGGGCGCGCGGCGGCAGCCGCAGCAGCAGCCGCGGGGGACTCGGAGCGCACGGTCCCGACGCGACTCTTCCAGCCCGTGGGCGCCGCAGGCACCTCCGCGTCGCGCCAACAGAGAATGCGCAGCTCCGCCGTGGTCTCCGGGTACAGCGCGCGGAGGTACGCGAGCAGATTGCGGAGGGGCCAACCGGGGTTCGTCGGGCTCGCCGACGGGTCGACGAAGCCAATCGTCTGCTCCGCGGGCGGGACGTTCGCGAAGAACGAGCTGTAGGACTCGACCGGCGCGATCTCAACGCCGGCGCGCACAAGGAAAAATGGGAGCGGGGTGGCGCGGAGTTGCGCGTGGATCGATGAGAGCTGAACATGGAGGGAGGATCAGTGAGACGGAAGGGAAACGCGCGCGCTACGTGCCGAATCGTGCGTCAAGTCCTCGCTGGCTGGCTTCCAGCCCAGCTCATCGATCTCCCATGCCGGTTTCGCGACGAAGGAGGGGAACGCGAACCAGTAATAGTACTTGTACTTTTTCAGATCCGCGTAGGTGATGAGGATGAAGTTGTTCAGGTTGGAGGTGTCGCGCGTCGTGATAATACTCTCCCACATCTAGGGGTGGCCATTGATTAAGACGTATCCGACCGAGAGGACGAGCAGACGACGCGCACTTTCTCCGCCTCCGCGTTGAACAAAGCCGTCTTGTCGGCGGCTTTGAAATCTTCTATAGTGTTGTAGTTCTTGAAGTGCCCTTTGGCAGGATATGCACCCGCCGCCGGCCTGCATACGCGTGAATGGCTGATCGATTATGAGCAGCACCATGCTCACTGGCCACTCTTGTCGAACGACTCGGGCCCGACGCTGAGATTGCATCCCAAAGTGATCTCGGTGCCCGTTTCGCGATCCGTCACCGACCGTCCGACGGAGTAGGAGCCCGTGATAGGCAGCGCTTCATCCGAAAGGCGCAGGACATCGATCTTGAGACTGGTCAGCTCGTGCCAAAATGCTGGCTGCACCAGAGAGGCAAAGGGCGCGAATTGGACGATTGGCATCGAGCTGGATCCTATATGAGTTCCGCAGAATAGGAGGGTGGGGCTGAGAGATTGGAGCAAGTTGAGTGCAAGCCTTTTAAGAATCCGAACACGCGTAAACCGACCGAAGACACGTGTATAGAACCTCGTCAGAATTCAATGAACAAGGTTGCAGAGTAGAACAGAGGTAGTGTGTGGGCGATGAGAGTCGGGATGGCTGGGCTTAGTGAGAGATAGACGAATTAGATCAAAGCGCGCTCTCGTGACTCAGAAAGTCACTGATTTCTCCGAGTCTTCGCGTCTCTGAGCCAGAGTCTGCGAATTTGGGGTCATCTCTCTCGTTGAGCTCTTTCCAAGTTCCCATCGACTCCGTTCGATTATCCCGCGCCAGAGCTTCCAGCTGCAATCTTCGCGCGTCGACTTGGAGACGACCCTATCTCTCAACTGCGCGCTGCACAAACCTAACGATTACATTTACAAATGATCCACAAAAGCATTGTTAGCAATCCGTTGCTTATGCTTCCCCACCGTCAAGGCTTGGCTCGAGGACGTCGGGTCGGCGGTAGTTCCTCGTCCTCTGCCTTGCGCTTCCGCCGCGAGCTCGTCGTCTTGGAGATGACCTCCTGCTCCGACTCGTCCTCCTCGTAATCTCGTCCTCGGTATCGCTCCCCTTCGCCTTCCTCATCCTCGCCTTGGTCTTCGTCTTTGGCCCCGCGCGCGGGACACGCTGCCGCCCCTGCGGCCGCCTTCTTGGGCGTCGCCTTTTTCTTGGGGGCGACCGAGCTGTTGCACAGCGGCCCACGACTCTGGGTTCCGAAGTGCAGTCAAAGAGCGCATGCACCTCGTCCTCGACCGCTCTGCGGCAGAATCTGCAGACGCAAAGCGCGCAGGACAGCTTCCCTATACCTTGCAGGATAGTGAACGTGTTCGACGCTCGGGTCGTGATCCCCTATTAGTAAGAGGCCCTTGCGATGCGCGGGCACGGCAAAGCACGGCAACCATCTTCGTGTCGTAGTCGGCGAGTAGTGACTTGTCCCCGAGCTCCAGTCGGTTGCGAGGTGAGGTTTTGACCAAGTTGTCGATGTCTCGTTGCAAATCATCGTCAACTACACTAATGTCGGAAAAATCCCATTTGACTTATCAGCGCCTGACGAAACCTGACCGGCTGTAATCGACATATCAGCACGTATCAGCTTGTTCGGGGAGGCATATCAGGCATTATCAGGTACTGGTCAGGCTCTTTCAGATACCCCACATCCGTAGAATTGAAAAGTACACATCAGAGTTCTAAATGACCTCCAGATACATCCATGGTACTCAGAGCCATCGAAATACAAAAATCTGGAAGTCAAACGGGTTGAATTGAACTAAATCCTGGCGCGAACCCGTGGGCCCACACAAGGTACATAATTCAGGTGGGCTCCTTCCAACGTGAACACCTGAACCATCTAAGTAATTTAAATTGGACAGTACAGAAAAGTAGTTAGTAATTCGCTAGACAGCTCGTAAAGATAATCTATGAGATTACAGCGCTAAGTTACTGATGATCCTCTGTAGAGGGTCCAAGACTTTTGGAAAAGCCCCGAAATATCCTTATAGGGCTTGATAACCTTCATCAGGCTGATCAGGTCGGTCAGGCTTGTCAGCCCTTATAAGTGATTTTCTGAGCGCTATCAACCCCCTGGGAACCTGATTGACTGACCTGACCTGATACGCCCAGATCAGTGCATGTAAGGCATTTTAGATTTTTCCGACAAATGGCTTTCTTCGCGATGCCCTCCATGCGTTTTGGGAGAGAGGAGAATCTCAGGAGATCACCGACGGTAGGCGTCGGCACAACGTCGGCAGACGTTTAAGCATCAAGATCAGATCGGACGCCCAACCTCCGGCACGCAAGAATCAAGGAAGGCCGCCTTCACGACACGTTCTGAGGTTGCTGCAATTAGGTCTTGTAATCGGCCGAGCGCATGCAAGATCCTATGTGGATGTGTCTCTGAACAAGACAGCGAGCATGGAGTGCGGGTTCAAACCGAGCGGCCGACAGAGACATCCAGATGCTCCTTCATCCGAGTCAGTGATATGTCGGTGTCGAGAGAGCTCGCATCCAGAAATGAGGTAACACAAACCCTTCACGCACTGGGAGTGAGCCGATGCGATGTTGCAGGCCAAAGATTGTGTTGCTCGTAGCTCGGGCTTTGGACGCGTTGAAAGCTTAGTGCCGGGCGAAAATGTGAACGGAGGTGAACCAAAAGCTACCAAAAGCAAACCAAAAGCCAACATATTTGAACTCGTGGACGATCAGGACGTGCTGACACAGTGACAGCTGCTGAAGCGCTGATAGCCTATTTTAGCAAATATTCACAGGAACCCATAACCCTGGTGTTACCGTTATCACCACATCTTGACTTTGGATCTACTGAAAACGGAATCTGCATCTCTGCTCCCACCATGTCTGCAAACAGTCTGCCCCGAACAACAGGAGCCATGCCCTTCCCAAAGCGAGGAGGGGCCTTTCGAGCATTCAGATCATCTTCACAATCAGACTGGCTTGCAACCTCACTCCTAGCTGCAAAGACAATCACTGCTGGAGCAGAATGTCTTCCATTTCCCTATGTGAAAGGTGCTTTTGGGATGGTCTCAATACTTCTGGAAACAGTCGAGGTTCGGTGTTGATAAATATCTGGTTCCTCAAACACCATTGATCTAACCTTGAACATTGCAGAAAGTTCAGAAGAATCGGGAGGACCTAAGAGAGTTGTGTGAAGATGTCATGGAGATCATCAAAATTATCCAAGACCAGATATCATCTCATGGGGATGTGGCTGCTCTCAAGTTCAAGGTTCAATGTCAGGAGCTTGAAGGGTAAATGAATTATCCCTCATTGCTGAGACCTTGACATGTAATTCTCTCTAGCCTCTTGCAGGGTGTGGTCAAGGCAGTCAATGAATTGAAGAGGAAGCCCCAAGGCCTTAGTGGCCGGGTCAAGGAAATTGTCAGAGCAAGCAACACAACAGATGAAATAACCGGATATCAGCGCAGAATCAGTGAACTGCGATCAAATTTCATGGTGGATACATTCTATTCTTCTTACACATATTCCTTTCCTCACAAATACATAAATCCAGTTTATGGCAACTATGGACATGAATTTTCAGATGCAAAAGGCATTAACTCTGATCTCCCCCAGTATGGCTCTGACTTGAATGTATGACGATCTAATCTTATCTAATATTTCCAGACCCATCTGCCACTCAAGTTCCTCAAAGTATAAACAATTGTCCGCCATCATCTCGAATATTTCATGGCAGGTGGATTATCCTTGAAAAAATGCATCAATATTTCATACAGGGTTCAAGTGACCAACACATATTTCTGCTGCATGGACTGGGTGGTGCAGGCAAGACACAGATTGCCCTCAAATTCATTGAGGAGTCATCATAGTGAGTCTCAAAGACCTGTGTCTGCTCAAATGAATATAAATATTCCTCTAGCTTCTCTGATATTTTCTTCATTGATACCAGTACTACTGGGACAATTGAGACAGGTCTAAAAGCCATAGCTGCAACAAAAAATGTTGGAAACACTGCTTGGAATGCTCTGGAATGGCTCAAAAACAAACAACATGAATGGCTGTTATTCTTTGACAATGCTGATGATCCAAAAATCAATCTTAACGATTTTGTCCCACAATGCAAGCATGGAAATATCATCATCACATCTAGGAATCCTGGACTTTGTGTCTATGCTGGGTCAAATTCTCTTGTGTCAGATATGGAAGACACAGATGCTGTAGAGCTATTGCTTAAAAGTGCTGCCCTCAATAACACAGATGGTAACCAGAAGACTGCTGCTGATATTGTGAAGGTTGGTCAGTGTATAATCAACCTGTACTTGATCTCAAAGTTGTACTAGGTACTATGCTATCTGCCACTTGCTATAATTCATGCTGGTGCATTCATCTCAAAGTCTCGGAATATTGAGAATTATCTGGCCCTTTATGCCTTTAATCGAGCTCAATTGCTGAGTGAAAAGCCTGCCCAGTCTCATGATAATTATCTCTGGACAGTATATACTACATGGGAAATGAGCTTTAAACAGCTCAGTCAGCCAGCTGCAAAATTCTTAAATCTCTGCTCCTTTCTCCATCGAGAAGGAATTTCTGAGCAAATATTCAGCAATGCTTCACAGTACATATGTGAGTCTGGTGGTCCATCAAAACAAGAGTTGCAAGGGCCATTGGAGTTCCTATCACAATTCTTGGGGCCAAACAGTGTCTGGGACTCACTGCGCTTCACACATATGACAAATGAAATTATATCCTATTCCTTAATCAACTTTGATCCAGACAAAAAGATGTTTTCAATTCACCCCCTTGTGCATGACTGGAGTCGAGATACATTGTCTGATCCGCAATCATATCATTACTCTATGGCTGCAATTGTAGGAATGTCAATTGCAGCATTAACAGAGGAAAAAATCAGACTGGACAGTCTATCCCTGCTGCCTCACATTGATTTCCTCCTAGAAGGAACACTGGCAGCAGATATAACCTTGGATTTTAGACATGAGTATGCAAAGGTATACCAGTGGTCAGCAAAACCACGAAGAGCCGAGGAGCTTCAAACTGAGGTACTTGAAAAATGGAGAACTCTGTTGGGTGAGGATCATCCAGATACCCTCCAAGCTATGTATTGGTTGTCATGGGCATATCAACACCAGAGTCAATGGAGTAGAGCTGAGGAGCTCAAAACAGCAGTGCTCAATAAGCGGCAGCAGCTCCTAGGTGATGAGCATCCAGATACCCTGCAGTCTATGGAGAATCTTGCCAAGACATATAACAGGACTGGAAAGCTCAAAGAGGCAGAGGAGCTTAGGCTTATAGTGCTCGAAAAAACAAAACAAAAATTAGGTGGCAGTCATCTGGAAACCCTGACTGCCATGAGTAATCTCGGATCAACATACTCCTATCTGGGGAAGCACAAGGAAGCAGTTGAGCTTGAACTGATAGTGCTTGAGAAAAGACGCAAAGTCCTTGGTGATACCCATCCAGATACCTTGGATACCATGTCACGGCTGGCATTGTTATATGGCAAACTCGGAAAATTAAGAGAATCAGAGAAGCTTGGAGTTGCAGTGCTCAAGACACAAAGTAATGTTCTGGGTGAAAATCATTCTGATACCTTGCGTACCATGGGGAATTTATCTGTGACAAAACGAGAGCTGGGAAAATTGAAAGAAGCAGAGGAGCTTCAGACCAAGGTCCTTGAGAAGCGGAGAGAATTCCTAGATAAAAACAGTCCAGCTATATTGACTACCATGGGGCAGCTGGTAGCCACATATATCAAGCTGGGGAGATTTAAGGAGGCAGAGGAGCTTGTATTAGTCCTGGTCGAGAGGCGGAAAAATCACCTAGGTGACAACATTCCAGATACTCTGAATGCCATGGGGTATCTGGCGGCAACATACCGGGGGCTTGGAAAGTTGAATGAGGCACAGGAGCTTGAAGTTGTGGCGCTTGAAAAGCGGAGGAATATGTTAGGTGATAACCATCCACATACCATTCTTTCCATGAGAAACCTAGCATCTACATACAACAAGCTGGGAAAATTGAAGGAAGCAGAGGCACTTGAGGTAGTGGTATGGGAGAAGCAGAGACATCTCCTTGGTGACAACCATCCAGAGACCTTGTGTACCATGGGGAATCTTTCAGTGACCTATCAACAACTAGGGAAGTTGGAGAAGGCAATGGAGCTTCAAACTATTGTTCTCAAGGAACAGAGACAACTTCTAGGTGACAACCATCCAGACACCCTCTGGACCATGGGAAATCTGGCATCAACGTACTCCTCTCTAGATAAATTGAAGGAGGCAGAGGAACTTGAAAATCTGGTGCTCAAGAAACAGACAGATCTTCTTGGCAAAGATCATCCAGATACTGTTCGCACTAGGAAGAATCTGGCATCCACATACAACAAGCTGGGAAGGTTGGGAGATGCAGAGGGACTGAATATGTAAAGTAACCTGTATTATGCAACGTGAACTCCGATTGACTAGATCACAAACTGAATACTTGAGTAGTATTATGTCGTGTGGCAGCTGCAGGCATGTCGACGACATGTCTGCAGAAACAAGTGGGGTTTTTTTTCTTCTTTTTTTTCTTTTTTCTTTTGCGGGGAGGAGCAATGCGGAGCGAAATCCAGCTTACTCCGCTGCCGGGAGTAGAATACGACAAACCGGCCCTGCGAGGCGGTTCGTCGCCCGGCGGCCTACTTTTAGTTGACGCTGTTAGTGTTTCATATTGCACAATGATAGACGGCGCAGTTCTGAGCAGATGGTCCTGGTATAAGGATTGTTGATTTATGGCGAAACAGTGAGGTGGGAAGCAGCACAGCGAGGTTGCTCAAACAACGGAGGCAGATTTTTTTCAGCCGACGAAGGGGGAAAGGGACGACGTCCCGAGACAAAGACGTCCTACGACCAGAGATTCCAGAAACCGCCCATCGTCGCCCCAGAGCTAAAGCTTGAATAATACATACATTTACATCCAAATGATCCATAAAGCCCTGTTAGCAATCCGTTGCTTATCGTTCCTCACCGTCAAGGCTTGGCTCGAGGGCGACGGGTCGGCGGTAGCTCCTCGTACTCCTCCGCCTTGCGCTTCCGCCGCGAGCTCGTCGTCTTGGAGATGACCTCCTGCTCCGACTCGTCCTCGTCGTAATCATCGTCTCCCTCGTCCTCGCTATCGCTCCCCTTTGCCTTCCTCTTCCTTGCCTTGGTCTTCGTCTTGGCCGCGCGCGCGGGACGCGCTGCCGCCCCTGCGGCCGCCTTCTTGGGCGTCGCCTTTTTCTTGGGGGCGAGATCGAGCGTGTCCCATCCCCCAGTGTTCGCCAGCTGCTGCACAGCGGCCCATGCGGCGGGGGAGACGCGCTGGACGCTAAGGCGCCCGCGCGTAACGAGGTCCATACCTGGGAAAATTAGACGGTGCACTGAATAGAGCGCCCGACGCACCTTTAATAGCCGCGATGCCTTCAGCGCCGAGGTACTCGAGGCCTGCAGGCGGCTCGGCGGCGTCCGCGATAAAGCGCAGCAGCGCGAGCGAGACAAAGTGCTTTGCGCGCTCAGCAAAGGCGAGGTCGACCATGAACCACTTTGGGTCGTCCTGCTTCGTTTTCTGCAAGGCGTCAGCGCGCGCAGCGAGGAAGACGGCGGAATACGTACTGGATCGTAATACGGGTGCGCACTACGCGAAGAGGCGCTAGATTAATATTCCGTTACGAAGAAGGAGTGCAGAAGGCATACGAGTCCCATGCGGAGTCTGCAGCGGGGCCGTCAGCGTCAGCGAGAGTTATCTATGGAGAGAAATGCAGCGACTGACGGTCCGGATACGCTTCCTTAGCGACCTGCGCACAGTAGTAAGCCAACGTACACGCAGCCTGTGGCGCAGACACACCTCTGCGAACGCAGCGATCCCTATCACAGTGTTACAGACGACGTGTTTCGTGGTACGCTTTACTAACCTGGAATTTGCAATTGGAGTGATAGAAGAGCGCCTGGAGGTTCGGTTGGAACGGACCGCGGCTAGCGCGGGATACGTGGAGCCTACCTTCTCGCCCCGTTTCATCTCCTTCATCAGGTTACGCGCCTCGTAGTTCCGGACGCCCTCCCACGGGGAGGTCTTGGCCGCCTCGAAGTCATCAACGCTGAACTGCTGGGGCCTCAGACGTGTGTCTCCCGGGCTATAGACAGCTGACCTTGACGTCCTTCCCCTTGACGATGCGGGAGTCTGGCTCGGCCTTGAGGAGCCAATAGTTTGCGGTGTCCGTAGCTACTGCAACTGGCTCGGCGGATTCAGAGGCCATTGTGGAGTACGGTGAGCAGCGAGACAGCGGCCGGCGAGAAAAGCGTCTTCCAAATACCAGGCCCAGGCGCAAGCAGGAAACAGCCAGCAAGTGAGCGCGTAAAGCAAAACGTCCTGGGTTAGTCAGCAGCCTAGTAGCCTCTTCGCGCTGTTCCGCATGGAGGATAATTCGGAATCCACAAACTCCCTCGCGTCCAACCTCATCGGCACTGGTAAACCTGCCCTGACCCGCACATGCTCCGCTGACGCCGAGCCAAAGACATTGCCAACCTCTATGGCTTCATCGACCGAGACAAGTGAGTTTACGCGTCACTTCCATGGGCTATGGATCACACAAGAGTGAAGCGTGCACGGCCTGAACCTCGCAGTCCCGGAAGACGCGAAAGCCATCATCAAGCCCTGGGACGAGCGCGACTCCACCTTGCGATATGCCGATTCCGGGGTTGATGACCAGGTGAATGGGACACGCGTCTCGAGGCGCGGCGCTAAAGCCTATCATCTCAGATTATTTTACATATACCGTTCACGCAGAACGTCCGGCTAAAATCTATTTTACTGAAGCTGGGTGGGTCCCGCGCCTGCGCGCCGCTGGACTGGCTCCAACTGAAGCACAGACACCCACAGGGCGCGGTGAGGTGACGCCGAGACATCTACGGATATACGCGAACCACCCGACTATCGTCGACTTCGCCGACGCAGAGACGACAACGCCGCAGCTGAACATCAGTCTCCTGGAAGGGGAGACGGGGGTGATAGAGTACCCGTTTCGTGTGGCGGCCTTCGCCAACATCACCTCGCTATCGCTATTCTTCGTGAGTCCTCGCCTGCTCGGCCCCACGCGGCTGACCCAGCCCACCGAAGAGCGAATCGTTGGGTGGCGACGTTTCGAGGATCTACTATGTCGGATTTAAAGGAGACGCCAAATCGCAACATCGGGAGGGGAGCTCAAAGTTGGAGGTCCCCGCAGCTAATGCCGCCGATGCACCCCTCGTTGACAGGGTTTCTGAGCGAGCTGGAGGCCAGCAGACGACTGCTCGGTAGAATGCTCTTCTTTTTGTAAGACGTTAGGTCTTTAGACAGGAAACAAGTTAGAATGCGAACAGTGGCCAAATTAGTGAACACACCAAGAAGCAGCAAGTAGTGGGGCCTCGCATTGTGTATTCATAGCCTCGGCCGCGCGCAGCGCCTTCAATGTTGTGTCCATCCTCCAATTAACGCCATAGACATATTGGCACTTCTGCTTCATGCGCGTTTCCAACTTGGACGCCTCTTCTACCAGCCCCGCTTGCAGATACGCATCCATCATCATCCCATATGTCGCGAGCCGCGGTTCCACCTTCTCCAGCTTACTCAAGAGCTGTGTCGCGGCCGCTACGTCGCCCGACCGCGCATACACGCCCGCCAGCTCGTCGAGCAGCCCCACATTCGTGGCGTGCGTCTTCCCGATCACGGACACGTCGCCCGCCACCGCCGCGGCCTTGTCCACTTCCCGCAATTCGCCATACGCCCAGATGATGCTGCGGAAGACCGTGGTGTAGGACGTCGGGAAGGCGCAGAACTGGGATTGCGTGAGCCCCGCGGCGTAGTGCACGGCGGAGTGGTGGACGGCTTCCAGTACGGGGAGGGGTTCAGGGAGATGCACCGCGAGACGCACGAGCGCGTTCCAGATGAGCCACGCGTCCGCGCGCGAGATCGTTAGTCGCGTGGGCACGGCGTTTAGAGCCCGTAGTGGGTCCGAGGGGATCGCCGCGAGACGAATAGCGTGCCAAGGCCCGGGGGGCAGAAATGTGGCGTCGAAGTTCGCGCTGAATAGGGCAACGATGTCGGCATACTTGTGTGATTGGCGCAGGAAGAACATTTCCTTGCACAGCCAGCTGTAGCTGCACATATCCGAAGCTGAGAGTGCCCTTTTCCGCAGCACGGAGAAGCCGTGTGGGTAGCCCTTGCACGCGTCGTAGTGCGTCATGAGCAAATGGAGGGCGTTACCGGGCGGCCGGTAATATGCAAGGGATCGCAGGGAGATCATGCGCTTGACGTCTCTCAGCTGTGATACTATCCACGTTCTGGGCAAGAGGGTCTTTGAGCCATCGCTGATGGCTCGCGTGGAATATGAATAGTTCGGAGAGGATGGAGGGGTGGCTCGAGGGTTTTCAGGAGGTTGACTGAACAGATTGCCGAAACGTTGGGTAGCAGACAATTTCTTGGGGGAGTCTAGTCCTGCTGGAGTGGCGGGTACCGGCGTGGGACGATTCCTAGCACGGGATTTTTCGACAATCGCAAGCCGCGCCATGTCATTCCGTGCTCGAAGCATGTCCATGACTCGATCACAAGCTTGCTTGATACGGTGGGTTGTGCTCTCCTGTACCACCTGCACGGCTTGTTCAAGCCACTCGGCATCGCAGCACAACATGATAAGCAAGTATCGCTGTCGGTTGGCGGCCTCCTCGACGAAATCCGGATGATATTTCGAGTAATATCGCAGAAGCGCAGCTTCAAATGACATGAAAAACGCGACGGCATTCTCAGGATACTCGAATTTCGACATGAGACGCACGAGATCGTCCCAGACAAGCTGGTAATACCCCTTTGCCGCACAAACAAGAGAGAACTCCTTGATTATGAGCAGGTTTCTAGCCGGGTTTCCCATACGGAAGAGCATGTTGCGCGTCAGTGTCAATGGCCCGTTTTCGACCCGCGAGGGATATTTATTGTCGGGGACGAGGTCAAGCCACATGAGGAACGCGTCCAGGTCTTGGGTCTTGGGCCAGCGTATTTGTGCGAGTGCAGCCCGTTCATATGCTGGGCTGGGCACGATCGGGGCTGACTCGGATAGTAGGTGGAGGCGAATGTATTCGGCGTTCGCAAACTGCTCCCGTTCAACCAAGTCGACGAGGTATTCATTGAGCCACTTGGTCTGATCTAAACAGCCCGGGATGAGAGGATGTGGTGTTCCGTTCGCGAGGCGTACATGTGCGGACAGAATTTGCTGAGCTTGATCGCACACTGGGATGTATTAGAGAAAAGACACCAAGGCATTGGGCAGACAAACCTTAGACGTAGTGCGCATGTACCCTGCGGGAAGAGCCGGTTAAGCCCTCGAATTCGTAGAAAGTGGGTCATGAAATCATAGCCTGTGCAGGAAAAAATCCAAAGGATATTGAGGACACCGAGTTACGTAGATTAATTGGACGTACATGGTCTTCCTGCCCTTCCAGGGTTCCAGGAGCCTTATGTAGGATGGTGGTGAGCGGTTGAGAAATTTGCTGTGACTTTGACGCGTCAGTAACGGCCTGTCACGCTTTACTCATTCAGACTGGACCTTTGCGGCGCCGAAATTACTTTCCTCAGAAACAGGTTATTAATCCCCCATGTCGACGGAAGCAATGGATATAACTGCGGCACAGTATGTTTCCTTCCCCCAACACTTCCTGTCTAACCGCAGATCAGAGCCCAACCAGACAGCAAGACTCGACGCTACGATCGCCAGCTGAGGTACACACGGTTTTCTGGGGCTTGCTCCATTCTCTGACCATATTTCAGGCTGTGGGCGGCTTCTGGCCAGAGCGCTCTCGAGAACTCGCGTCTGCTCGTCATTTCTGGCTCTGCAACGTCGACTTCGGTGCTGAAGAATCTGGTTCTACCTGGCATAGGTCACTTCACGATCCTAGACCCTGCCACCGTCTCGCCGAGGGATGCCGGCAACAACTTCTTCCTGGAGGGAGACTCCAGCATCGGAAAATTGCGTGCAGAAGAAGCAGTGCGGCTGCTGGCCGAGCTGAACGACGGTGTCGAGGGCAAAGCGGACACTTCCAGTCTACAGGACATCCTAGATAAAGACCCTGGTTATTTGGCCTCATACACCCTTGTGATCGCCCACAATCTGGAACCAAAACTCCTGGAGAGGCTATCAACCCTCTTGTGGGCAGACGAGACATTGCCGATGCTCGTGGTGGTCAACTCGGCCGGTTTCCTCGGCGAATTCTTCATCCAATTTCATGAACATACGAGTGAGCCAATTCCATATCGTCTGATATCTTTCCGTTCATTCCCTTTCAGTTATCGAGAGTCATTCTGAGACCGCCCCATCATTGCGTATCGACAAGGCATTCCCCGCCCTCCTCGATTATTCCACCTCCCTCGACTTTGCAAACATGGATCCCACTGATCACACTCACGTCCCATACGTTATCATTCTCGTTCGCGCCCTTGCTGACTGGAAAGCTGCACATGATGGCAAACCACCCCAAACCACCGCAGAGAAGAAACTTTTCAAAGAGGGCGTGCAAGCAATGAAGATTAAATACTGACGAGGAGAACTTTGATGAAGCGGAGGCTCAAGCTTACCGCTGCTGGACAGAAACACGCGTCCCTTCCGACATCGCCGCGCTGTTCCAGGACCCGCAACTGAGCGCCCTGAGCCCGACCTCTCCTCCATTTTTCCACCTACTCGACGCTCTCCGGCAGTTTACCCTTGAGCCCCCGCACACATTACCGCTCAGCAGCACGCTCCCTGACATGAAAGCAAATACGAGTAGCTACATCCACCTGCAGAAGTTGTACAAGACGCGTGCGGAGGAAGAGAAGGCTGCGTTCAAGGCCTTCCTTACGGTGCCCATAGATGACGGCTTGATCGACTCGTTCGTTAAAAATGCACATGGTCTAAAGGTTCTGCGGGGAAAGAAATGGGGTGCTCTCGATGCTGACCCCGCTGCTTTGGGTGATTGATCCCTTGTCCTGACTATCCGACATCGTGACTAACACCATCCAGCCTCTGCCGTGGCATCTTCCCCGAAGGCCACCGCAACACACCTCGCCCTCTCGGCTCTTGCGGTCGTCGCAACACCCCAGCCCACTGTGGAGGCGCTGACCGCTGCAGCACAGGCGCTCCTCCCACCTGGCGCTGAGCTCCCCGACGAGTTCTCTGATGCTGTTGGCGAAATGTACGTTTATTTCTTTCCGTGATTTTCATGTATATTTATCTGTCAACGTAGTGCACGCGCTCCTAGCGCGGATCTGCCTAACACCGCAGCGTTCCTGGGCGGTCTGGTGGCACAAGAGGTGATAAAGATGATCACGAAGCAGTACGTACCAATCGACGGCTACTGCGTCGTGGATCTGGTGGAGACTTGGACCGGCATGGTTTGACCGAATGAGACAATTGTACAATTTAGATCTTGAGATTTGCTTTCGTGCTTTAAAGCTTACTAACTATTCGTCGAAGACCACGAACATACGGAGCTCGCTAAGGATCGCAAGTTGCGGATTTTACGACCCATTTGAACTGGATATCGTAAGTATTGTGCGTCGAAATTACAAGTTGCTGTTATAACCGACGACATCGCACGACTGGAACAGCTTCGTGGAAGGTCGTGGCCCAATCGTAGCCCACAACTAGTTCAAAAGCTTTTTGAAAAAGAAAAAAAGGAAAAAAGAAACGTTAAATAAAGCGCCTAAGATCCACATTTCGCCGCGGCATCGGCGTTCGCTGCCCGAGTTCCGAAACAGGGCCGGTCTTCCAAGTTTTCGGCGGCGGAGTATGACAGATGTGAAGGGTCCTTGAGCTTTGTCTCCTCGTTTCCTTGACCATGTCATCCGCTATCGAACTCCACCCTCTGCCAAACCAGTTATCTGCCGAACAAAATTTTAACAACCCGACGGCATCGAAAACTAACCTCCCGGCGACTTCGACAGAGAATGTGCCACCACGTCTTAGGCAACACGTACTCCAGGAAAGAATCCAACTTGTTGCCCTCTATTGGTGGTGCGTGTATTCCGACGCGTTATTGCCGTACGTGTAATCGCTTGATAATATCTGTTCGCGCGTAGCAACTTCCTCGCCGGCTGGAACGACGGCACTGCCGGGCCTCTCATTCCAAGAATCCAGAAGGTCTATAATGTATGTTCAGCTCCCATTTAAGCGCCTCCGACGTCCGCCTAATAAATAAGCCTCGGTTAGGTCGGTTTTGTCGTAGTTTCACTCATCTTCGTCTTTGCGTGTGTGGCAAGTGCTTTGGAGATCACCCCCTTTTCGCCGCCATAATTTCTCATAGGGATTCATCGGAGGCGCAATGATAAATGTGCCGTTGACGGACAGATTAGGTATCGTATCCAGGTGCCCCTAATACCACAGTAACTTACCACGATCTCCTCTAGGATTTGGCAAGGTAGATTTTCTCCTTAACGAACCACATCCTTCTAAGACTTCTCTCAAAAAAGATGATCACTTTGGGTGGGATTGACCCTTCTTTTTCTACAGTGCTTGCTGAACTTCTACACCAGGCTCCCTTTGTCAAGTAATCGCGTACGCACTACAAGCGCCGGCACCTCCATTCCCAGTTTTCGTCCTCTCGTTCGTTATTAACGGAGTCGGGATGGCTATTCAAGTATATTCATGCGCTTGCCAGTAAGATTATCTCCAACTAACGCTTCTTCTTATCAAAGGTTGCGCAAGAAAACGGATATATTGCGAGTTTAAAGCACAATCCAGAGATAAAGATGGGACTATTGCACGGGGCATACGGTAAGAAGACTTGCTGCTTCAGGCGGCAGGAAATAACGGATTTTTCAGGTGCTGGCGCACTTGCCTCCCCGCTTGTTGCTACACAGTTCTCCCAAATGCGCCATTGGTCCTTCCACTACTTGGCCTCTCTTGGCATTGCCTTATTAAACGCGGTCATTTTGCTTTTTGTGTTCCGGTTGAAAACCAAGGATGGTGAGGTGTATTCTGTATGCGCAGTTCATCTCGGTTTCGGCTCACGATGCAAAGAATGTTTAGCGGCGGTTGGAGAGGCTGCCGGCGAAACAGGCACCAGCGAGCATAGCACTTTCCGCCAGATCTTGTCTCTCAAAACTGTGCATCTCTTGGCCATTTTTATTCTAGTATATGTAGGTGCAGCGTCCACATACAAGAGCTCATCTTTAATCGTCACCATTATGTAGGTAGGTGTCGAGGTCACGATAGGAGGTATGTTGCAGGCCAAGCGGAGAAGCCCGCAAATAATCTGCTAACGGAGCGCAGGCTGGATTGTCACCTATATCATCCAAGTACGGGGCGGAGGCCCCTCGTCTGGGTATGTTTCAGCAGGTTTCTTCGGAGGTATACATTTTGTTTTGCGAATCTCGCGGGGATCTGACACGAAACACAGGCCTCATGACCGGACGCATTGCGCTATTGTGGCTGAACCAGAAAGTAATTCATTCCGTCCCACAAAGACGCAGATTTTAATCATTTCCCCAGATCGGTGAACGACGCGTGCTCTACCTATACTCTGTTCTCGCTATCGGGTAAGAAAACTTCGCTGAGCTATGCACTACGTTCCGCCCGGCTGTCGGCCCAGCCCAACAGACCCTGCCGACCTGTGTCGAGTTCGGTCGACCTCTGCAGACGGGGGTCGACAGAGTCTGTCACCCTCAAACCAAGGACTCGATAGACTGTGCCGACCCGGGTTGGCAGAGCTCGACAGAGCTCAGCCTAGGTCTGCAGGGAGCTGCCTAGGGAACACAGTGATGGCAATCCGTCTTACTACGTTTCTCGCAGACTGGAGCTTGTTGTGTGGCTCGTTCCCTCCTTGATTGGGGACGCCGTCGCCGTGTCGCTCGTTGGGGTCCTGTTAGGCCCGATCTTTCCCATTACGATGAACCACGCGGGGCGAGTTCTGCCCCGCTGGCTCCTTACAGGGTCAATAGGCTGGATCGCCGGCTTTGGCCAAGCGGGAAGCGCTGTCTTCCCCTTCATGACAGGCGCCATTGCCACCAAGACGGGAATCAAGGCCTTGCAGCCACTGTGAGTAATTCATGCCAAGAAAATGTCTTTGGCTCATTTTGCGCAGATTAATATCCATGATGTCGTTCATGCTTATTCTTTGGGCGCTTGTCCCTAGCTCTCCACGTAGGATGAATTGAAGATCAAGTCGTCTAAGCGCCATAATTGGCGGCTGCCGTTATTATAAAATTTGAAAAAATGTATTTACACTTGAAATATTATTAGGTGAGGCCGGTATAGAAGCTTTGCTTTGAGCAACGTGTTCTGACCTTGGACGGATTTCGGCAACTTCCGGTGACGGTTCACCTCCAGAAGATCGAATTCCGAATCCGGAGGAATTCTGAGAGGCCCAGGGGCGATGGTGTAAATACATAGTGCGTGTACGCCGGGGAAAATCCTGGAAACTGGCGTTCAGTCGGACCGTGCGCGTGTAATGCTACTTACCTACCTACCTACCGAAATGTACGTTCCTTTCTTTCCGTGGCTTTTCAATGTATATTCAACGTAGTGCACGCACTCCTAGCGCGGATCTGCCTAACACCGCAGCGTTCCTAGGCGGTCTGGTGGCACAAGAGGTTATAAAGATGATCACGAAGCAGTATGTACCAATCGACGGCTACTACGTTGTGGATCTGGTGGAGACTTGGACCGGCATGGTTTGACCGAGAGACAATTTGGAGACAATTGTACAATTTAGATCTTGAGATTTGCTTTCGTGCTTTGAAGCTTACTAACTATTCGTCGAAGACCGCGCTCGCTAAGGAATCGATCGCAAGTTGCGGATTTTACGACCCATTTGAGTTGGATATCGTAAGTATCGTGCGTCGAAATCACAAGATGCTGTTATTACCGACGACATCGCACGACTGGAACAGCTTCGTGGAAGGTCGTGGCCCAATCGTAGCCCACAACTACTTTTTTTGAAACGTTATAAAGCGCCTAAAGACTGAGCTTCCACATTTCGCCGAAATTTATCCGCCGTCGGCCTTTGCTGCCCGAGTTCCGAAACAGGGTGTCTTCTTGCGGTCTTCCAAGTTTTCGGCGGCAGAGTATATGAAGAGGTCCTTGAACTTAGTCTCCTCGTTTCCTTGACCATGTCATCCGCTATCGAACTCCACCCTCTGCCAAACCAGTTATCTGCCGAACAAAGTTTCAACAACTCGACGGCATCGAAAACTGACCTCCCCGCGACTCTGACAGAGAATGTCCTGCCGCGTCTTCAGCAACATGTACTCCAGGAACGAATCCAACTTTTTGCCCTCTATTGGTGGTGCGTGTATATTCCGATGCGTTATCGGTTGATAATTTATGTTCGCGCGTAGTATGTTCCTCGCTGGTTGGAACGACGGCACTGCCGGGCCTCTGATTCCAAGGATCCAGAAGGTCTATCATGTATATTCAGTTCTCGTTCAAGTGTCTCCGACGCCCACCTAATAAATAATCCTCGGATTAGGTCGGCTTTGCTGTAGTTTCACTCACGTTCGTCTTTGCGTGTGTGGCAAGTTCTTTGGAAATCACCCGCCTGTCGTCGCCATAATTGTCTTATAGGGATTCATCGGAGGCGCCATGATAAATGTGCCGTTGACGGACAGATTAGGTATCGTATCTAGGTGCTCCTAATACCAGTAACTTAGCACGATCTCCTCTAGGATTTGGCAAGGTAGATTTTCTGCTTAACGAACTACGTCCTTCTAAGACTTCTCAAAAAAAAAAAGATGATCACTTTGGGTAGGATTGACCCTTCTTTTTCTACAGCCTGAGTGCGTGCTGAGTTTCTACACCAGGTTCCCTTTGTCAAGTAATCGCGTACACACTACAAGCGCCGGCACCTCCATTCCCAGTTTTCGTTCTCTCGTTCGTTATTAACGGAGTCGGGATGGCCATTCAAGTATATTCATCCGTTTGCTAGTAACTTTATTTCCAACTTATACTTCGTGGCAAAGGATGCGCAAGCGAATGGATACATTGCGAGTTTAAAGCACAATCCAGAGATAAAGATGGGACTATTGCACGGGGCATACGGTAAGAAGACTTGCTGCTTCAGGCGGCAGGAAATAACAGATTTCAGGTGCTGGCGCACTTGCCTCCCCGCTTGTTGCTACACAGTTCTCCCAAATGCGTCATTGGTCCTTCCACTACTTGGCCTCTCTTGGCGTTGCCTTGTCCAACGCGTTCGTTTTGCTTATCGTATTCCGGTTGAAAACCCAGGATGGTGAGGTTCTGTGTGCCCAGCTTACCTCGGTTTCGGCTTACGAGGCAAAGAATGTTTGGCGACGGTCGGTGAGGCTGCCGGCGAAACGGGCACCAGCGAGCATAGCACTTTCCGCCAGATCTTGTCTCTCAAAACCGTGCATCTCTTGGCCTTCTTTATTCTGGTATACGTGAGTCCAGCGTCAAAATACAATAACTCATCTTGAATCGTCATGTAGGTAGGTGTCGAGGTCACGATAGGAGGTACGTTGCAGGCCAAGCGGGAAAGTCCACTAACAATTCACTAACGGACCATCAGGCTGGATTGTCACCTATATTATCCAAGTACGGGGTGGAGGCCCCTCGTCTGGGTATGTTTCAGCAGGTTTCTTCGGAGGTACAGATCTCGTTTTGCGAATTTTGCGGGGATCTGACAAGAAACACAGGCCTCATGACCGGACGCGTTGCGCTATTGTGGCTGAACCAGAAGGCAACTCATTCTGTCGCACATAGCCACTGTTTTAATCATCTCCTTAGATCGGTGAACGCCGCGTGCTCTATCTATACTCTGTCCTCGCTATCGGGTAAGGAAACTCCTCCCAATTATTGTCCATCTGTCTTCCTACCTTTTTCGTAGACTGGAGCTTGTTGTGTGGCTCGTTCCCTCTCTAATCGGGGACGCCGTCGCCGTGTCGCTCGTTGGGGTCCTGTTGGGCCCGATCTACCCCATTACCATGAACCACGCGGCGAGAGTTCTGCCCCGCTGGCTCCTTACAGGTTCAATAGGCTGGATCGCCGGCTTTGGCCAGGCGGGAAGCGCTGTCTTCCCGTTCATGACAGGTGCCATTGCTTCCAAGACGGGGATCAAGGCCTTGCAGCCATTGTAAGCAATTGACGCCCTCTGAAAAAAAAAAAGTCTTCGGCTCATAATTACGCACAGGTTAATATCCATGATGTCTTTCATGCTTATTCTTTGGGCGCTTGTCCCTGGCTCTCCACGCCGGGTGGACTGAAGACCAAGTCGTTTAAGCGCCATAATTGGCGGCTGCCATTAGACTTACTCATTACAACTTTTAAAAAATGTATTTAGACCTGAAATATTATTAGGTGAGGTATAAGGTTTGTTTTGAGCGACGCGTTCTAACCTGAGACGGATTTTCGGCAACTTACGGTGAACCGTCCGACTCATTTGCAATTCCGACGGTCCGACGATCCGTGTGGAGGCAACAATGTTCTTCCGACGCGGTCCCCTCGACCCTTGTTTAACGTTACCGTGTCGAACGCGGGGAGCCGCGCCGAAACACGAGATAAATAAGCCCTCTGAGTCTGAAGCGACTCTTATCAGACCCCCCCATCTAGAATGGAGCTTCAACCAATATCGTCCGTTCGTCCAGGTCCATCACTTCCAGCAACCCCCGGAGAGGAGTCGGTGAAGAGCTTGAATCTTGGAGAAGCACAAGATGATGCTCAAAGCGTTTCTCCCGGGGATCATGCTATCCGCGCACGGATTCACCTGTGCGCGGTCTACGCGTCAATGTTCTTGACCGGTATAGTCATCACACCCCTGTAAAGATATTCCAAGTTCACCTACGAAAGGATGGAACGACGGATCTTCTGGGCCACTGATTCCCAGAATGCAAAAAGTGTATAACGTATGACTTAGGCAGTCGACTCGGTTTCCTTGGAATTTATGCGCGGCTCTGTAGGTTGGTTTCGTCCTGGTATCCCTCACATTTGTGCTGGCTTGCGTGGCAAGTAACCAGTTACGCTTGAGAAAAAGTATGCTCATTATTCGGCAGGGATTCATCTCAGGAGCCCTCGCTAACGTACACTGGACGGAAAGATTCGGGTTTGGAAAGGTGATTTCCTCCCCTCTTGGATGTTCTGTGGTTGATGGAGCTCCTCGTTAGATGATGGTGTTCGGTAGGTCGATACTTTCGAGGTCTTGCGGCGCGTCAATTAAAATTTCATGGCGCAGGCGCGGTCTGTCAGGTTATTACCTACACCATCCAGGCGCCCGCCCCGCCGTTTCCGCTATTTGTTATCTCGTTCGCTATAAATGGATTTGGAGTTTCCATCCAAGTGCGTAAAATCGCGCTGATTTCATTCCCGAAGTAACCCACGAATTAGAACGCTCAAACCAATGCATATGTGGCCAGCCTCAGACATAATTCGGAGCTTTATATGGGAATGCTACATGCCAGGTACCCTCTTTCTTGTTAGAATATAGAGATATTTACCATCCGATAGTTATGGTGATTCTCTCTCCATTATTTTGGTGGCTTTTTTGTAACTCACTCCTACAGGCGCTGGGGCTCTAACTTCCCCAATCGTTGCTACTCAATTTGCCCAGTTGCATAACTGGTCTTTTCACTATCTTGTCTCTCTCGGCTTGGCGATCCTCAATGTTATCAGCTTGACTTTAACTTTCCGATTCCGGAATCTTGATGGTTAGTGGCCTCCATGTTTGCCCAGTCATCGGACCGCTGAGATCACCCAGAGAGCCTTTCTCTTGTCGGTGAAGTCACGGGGGAAGTAAATACAAGCGATCACAGCAACTTCCGCCAGATTCTTTCCCTCAAAACCGTCAATTTGTTGGCTATCTTCACGCTGGTGTATGTTGGGCTAGAAGTTACGATAGGAGGTATGCTGGAGGCCATTTGAATATCCCGCGGACAATTTACCAACCGACCATCAGGTTGGATCACTACCTACATCATCGATGTCCGTGGCGGTGGGCCCTCTTCCGGATATATATCTTCTGGATTCTTTGGTGGTATGGTCTCTCTTCGAAGACCATCAGCAAACTCTTACTATCGGCGCAGGCATGATGGTTGGGCGTCTCGCCTTGTTATGGTTAAATAAGAAGGTATTATATACACCTACATGCAGCCCTGAATTTGGATTTCTCATGATTGGTCCTCGCCTCAGATTGGCGAACATCGCGTTCTGTATCTCTACGCTTTCATCGCGATTGGGTGAGATGGTCCCCTCTTCAATCCTCGATTATTTCTGAATTTTCCTCGAGTTTGGAATTCGTCGTATGGTTTGTTCCCTCCCTCATCGGGGGTGCTGTCGCCGTATCTCTCATCGGCGTGGTCCTCGGGCCTATCTACCCTATAATTATGAACTGCGCGGGGCGAATTGTACCCCGGCGGCTGCTTTCTGGATCTATCGGATGGATTGCTGGTTTTGGCCAGGCAGGAAGCGCTATTCTTCCTTTCATAACTGGTGCCATCGCGTCGAAGACAGGAATACGCGCTCTCCAGCCCTTGTACGTTGCTTGATCATGATACCTTTCCTATTTTTGACCCTTCGTCAGGCTCATTTCTATGATGGCCATTTTCCCCATTCTTTGGGCACTCGTCCCCATCTCTCCTCGTCGGATGGATTAAATTGTGGGCAATGCCTCCTTGTTTCAATTTGTACTGTAAAGAATTAGATGTAGATTACTCCAGTATCTTTCTCCTGTTTTTTTTTTTTTGGCTGTATACAACGAGAATCAATTTCCTGGAAATTGGAAGGTAAAAATTCCTAAAACGGAAGTCGATGGTTGTTTGTTTTGACGTGCTGTCGCCTTCTTCACCTCCAACGCGTTGCACCGCCGGCTTAAGGGTGCTCTGACGACGCGTCCAGAAGATGGACGCAAATGCAACCCCTGGGTCTGCTTTCGCGCCCATTGCGGTTCTGTCATATTTTGACCTCACTCCTGGTGGATTCCCGTGGAGAGATCCACGGCCCCAGCAGATTGAACGGCGCAGAGCTGCACTGGGCGACCTCCTGCTGTTCGACATTCTCTTGACGTCTGGGGGGATTCGTCAACCTGACACGCTGTATCCTCCCGTGGATGTGGAATCCTTCCACCGTCTACTTGACGCAATCGAAACGTCTCAATACGACGCGTTGAAAAGGGACTGCCTTGTATATTTCCTGTTGAAGTGGTACCAGGATGGCCGGGAAGACAAGTACAAGCTCGACAAATGTATACCGCCTCAGTTCGCGTCACTTGCTGACGCGTATTGGCACTTGGACGCGGGGATAAACATTCCGGTGCGTGTCCTACACATTGTCCTTCCGAGCGGGAGCTCATCGAATTTCCAGCGAGCGGTGTCCCTTTTGTCAGACGCTCGCTTGAACACAGATTATGCATCTAAGATTATGCAAGCCATTTCCCTCTCCCCCAAGTCGATGCCACTCGTCCTCAAATACGTCCGCACAGCGAAACCTCTTTTGACGGAACCGGACGACATCGACATGTATACTGTTGCGCTCGCTGAATCAAGCCTGTTTGAAGCATGGCAGTTCCAACGAACCTTCAGTGAGAAAAACGAAACACGTCCCCGACTACTCCAAAAAATCCTAGACTGGTGTTTCACTCGTGCGTCTTGTTGCACCCTTTTTTAAGCTGTGACTGAGATATATCCGCATAGCTTCCCCTCGCCGCAATGCGCTCGTCCAGCTGCTTGGACTTGCTCTATCGCCATACGAGCAGGGTCTCATCCAATCATACGCGACACCACCCTCTACTCTACCCCTGGCAGGGATTCCGATCCTCCAAAACTTGCTATGTGTCCGTTTAATCCAAACTGGCCAGTACGCCGACGCCGTCAAAATGGATCGCCAGTTCTCGTCTGCCTCCTCCGGAAACCTGGGCCCGCAAGCCGAGCGAACCAAAATGGTGCAGGAATTATATGCCGCACTTCCACTTGCGGAGCGGGCGATTCTAGATTTAGAATTAGAGAAACCGCGCATCGATGCCTCCACGAGCGGGAACTCGATGTCAGACAGTCGAGAATGGGACACAAGCATGTCATGGGAGGACATACGAGCTCCTGTGCCCTCTGCGCTTCCTGCCCCGATTCCTCCACTGCCCCAAGTACAAATACCGATATTGGCGGAGTCCTCCCATCCGCCGCCGGAACCACCACGTTCCAAATTCGGCGGCTTTGGTTCAGGATCAGCGACCAGTGCTTTCCCGCCTCTCCCTTTCAATACATCCTCCTCCACACGTCCCATTGCTCCCGTCATTCCAGTTTCAAGCGTGGCAAAAGGGAGCCTCGCCGTCAAACCACCCATTCCCTCTGCTCGCCAGCCATTAAATGCATCGGCATTTTCTGCCCTCTCCCAGTCGACCAGCCGTTTCGCTGCTCCCGCGGGCTCCATACCCAACGGCGGCACTTCCAAGACCGTCTTTGGTTCGGCGGGCAGAAAGCAGAACGCGTTCTATCAGCCTCCTCCCGCACCCCCTGCCCCCTTCCCAGCATTCGAGCAAGGAGACGCAGACGCCGGGGCCAGCGGAAAATCAACCCACGAATTTCAGGAAGACGCAGATATGGAGGTGGATCAGGACGGCGAAGTCGATTCTGCAATGGGTAGGGACGAGGAAGAGCGCGAGCGAGCGGACAGCGAGGGCCTGGCATACTCCGTCTTCGGCGGCAAACCTACTCGTTCTGCGAAGCGGACAGGAACGCGGACCACTCGACAGGCAGCACCGGAAGCCAAGCAAGTCCCTCCAGGTGCCTTCATGATCGATGAGGAGCATGAACCCGAGGTGGAGCCGCCGCCGCCTAGACAAACCCGGAGGTCTGCTGCTGTTGGCAAGACCGCCCCGGCGAAGCCTGCCAAAAGCACGATGGCGACGCGGACGCGGGCGCGAGCGAAGGAGCCGGAGCTAGGGCGGAGTTTGCCTGGCTCCCTTATGGACTCGGAGGATGGCTCCGCCGAGGAGGCAGAGGATGAAGACGGGGATCGGCTCGCACCGCTGCCGCCGAGGCAAGCGCCGCCCAGCGAGGGGGTGCAAACCCGGAGGAGATCATCGCGATTGAGCTCCTCCAGTGAGCCGGAGAGCAGACCCGAGAAAGAAAAGGCGCCTGGGAGGACAAGGACTGCCGCTGGTACCGGCCGAAAACGGCGAACTTGAAAATATGTACCTCATTTTCTCTCTTTATAATGCTTTCCGACGCTTTTATTTCAAAATTTTATTGCGAGGCGCATAGAGGCGCGCGTGGTATTGGTAGCATGCAGTAGAAAAGTGTCCCAATGTGGTAAGCTGGTCACGTTGATGACCAACACGGGCGTCTCACTGCCTCCTGCGTCTTCACTTCGTCTCGCCGCCTCACTTCACCCGTGGATCAGGTCACCGGAGCGTACACAACCCCCCTCCCCCCCCGGGCCCATCTTTGTATAGATGTCGAAACTGCCACTTTCAATATCCACACTCGCCCTTATACTGGAATTTTCACCTGGATCTCTGTCTGTGCCATCTATCCTTATGCAGTACGTGTCACCGGCTCCGAGAGACATGGATCGCGTACCCAGCACTATCACTGCTTTTTGCTAAGCAGCCATGAAAGCTACAATGAAAGCTGCTCAAGCTAGCGCTCAAGCGAAGCGCCGGGGCCCTTTGTACTCATCCTTCATTCCCGCCTTATCCAATCGAGCCCCAGATCCCAACGTTCTTCAGTGTTCACGTCCTTCATGAACAATACCTCGGATACCGATGCAGTTTCCGTGATATGCGCGTATCCGTTATCAGGCCAATACGGCCCGGGAGCGCGTTTCTCGCTATATATCCTCATCCTGGCGTGCATAGTCTGGCGGAAGACGATCCTCGTACTCAACGTCGGCCTTGGTGCAGTTTTACTTTCCGGATTGGTGGCTGCGGTCCACGGCGTAGCTCTCGGTACCGTCAGCGGGCTGGGTATGTACCGGTTTGGGTCGTACAGTATATCCTCTTACTAGCCGATTGTCTTACAGGCCACAATAAATATGTCCTAGATTTCGACGTATTTGGAGCGGCGTACATATGTACTCTGTGTCTCGGGCTGGTCCCCGGTCTTATCATACTAGGTGCAGAGTTCCTGCGTGGCGCGACTACCACGATCGTCGTCGGATGGTACGCGCTCATGCTCGCGGGCGAAATCGGGGTAACCTCCGCGCTCTTCCGCGCACAGACTCGCGTTCCCAACGTCGGCTTGATCCCCCGCAGCTCCCTCTGCGTCGACGCGGCCGGTGTCAACATCACCCGTGCCGCCTTCGTCCTCGGGGAGACAGACTGCCATCTCTCGTGCATGGATATACCTACGCTCCCGCTCCGCCAAGGCCAATCCGCGGTCTACATCCCCTCCGACCATCGGCCCATCGACATCGCTTCATTCGGGTCCATGGCAGGGATTGTCTTGTGCCTCATCACAATGCCTGTCGTGTACCGAACATTCAGGCATGAGTCAGTGACCTATTGGACGGGGCTTCTCATGGGCTTGTTGATGATCGTCGAGGGCCCGCCCGGGGCCATCACGCTCGCGGTACTGTCGGAGACTCGCGTGTTTTGGGGACCGCAGGTCAGATATCAGGTCGAGTCGATGGTCGCTGTCGGTGCGTGGTTTTGGAGAGACTGCGAGCTTTGCTAACTTTTGAGAGCCAGGTCAATGGGCCCCGTTTGTTACCGCGTTTTTTGCATTCATCGGAGGTGTCCTCATCGATACTGTTCCGCCTGCGGACGAGGATTAAGGAAATGTAATATGAAGTGGAGAGAGGTGGCCATTCTGGGTATCCGTTTTGTACTCTTAACATTCAACCTTCCGTGAAAATGAACTGAGGGACCCTTCATTTTATACGAGTACCGACGAGAAGAGTACTCGCTTTTTACACCTAATCCATCTCTGTAATCTTCTTCGTCTAAAACAAGCGAGATTTCAAGTTGAGGTCCCGGACCGAGTACCGATGTTTGGTTGACGCCAACCATCGTTGCTTTCGGACGCCCACCTGCTTTCCTTCAGGTTCTTCAGCTATTCTGGAATGGCCCTCCGAGCTGTTTCGTTCCCCACACTAGTCGACATCCTCCCAGACTCCCAGCCTGCCGCGGGGCCTTCGTCCGCTCCGTCCCCCTCTTCAGGAATAGACCAGACACTGGGCCCTAGTTGGCTTGCTCGATAATGCCTCACTGCCTCCTGCCAGTGCGCCATCCACCGCTTCGCATGCCGTATATGATGGCGCTGAGAATGCCGCCGTCGCGCGCGCCCTGCCTGCCCACCACGAAGTGCTCAATGCGCGGCTACCGAGCGACCACCTACATCGGACTGTAACGTGGCCCCGCAACTCGCGCTCGACATTTTTCCACTCACACCTCCGCCTTCCACGGACACAAAGCCCCGCCGCTGTGCTTCCTCCGCCCCCTGTTCTCGCCCACGCCCCGCGGAGATCCTCACGGGCGCTTACCAGAGTTCCATTGGTCCTGCGACCGCGCTACATGCACTCGCCATGGCAAGCAGTTCTTTGTGCTCCGGGAGCGGGATACGCCTGCGCCGCTTGCCCTCAGCAACGCCGCCGCCGCCAGTGGACTCGTCAGCACTAGCGCGCCGGCAGCGGCAATGGTATACCTTCTTTTCTGGGGTGACACCTCAATCGGACCTCGATGACGCGGCTCACCGTCCCTATGCCCAAGGTCCCCGCGGTACGACCACATGTCTCGCATTCCAGGACTGGAGGGACGCTGTGTATCGCGCCGCTTATCAGGGTCGCGTCGAGGACCCCCCAGTGCGTACCTCCCCTTTCGCCCATCGGAATACCTTGCTCACCGCCTCTGCGCAAAGTCGAGACTTTGACTCCCTCGTACCACGCTGGTGCAGCTCATGACGGGGAAGGTGCTATTCCCGGACGTGGCGAAGCTCAGGATGGTGCCGCTGGTGCAGATCTTCTTGTAGAATCGCAGCGTTGGCCCATGATGTGAATGAAAATCTTGTTCGCGATTCCGGCAACCACCTCGCTGACTGCACATGGCATGACGACTGTCCAAGACCTCAGCTAGCACGGATACTTTCCAAAGTTTCTCGAGCTTCGTTGGCCACTCCGCTTCGCTCTCCTGTATTCGATAGACAAAACAAGAGGTATCACAATACCCAGCACCCCTCAGCGACCTAGCAACATCATCTCCTTTTTACATGCGATGAGCATGCTGACAACATCTTCATGACCTGCCCTAGATGCAACCTGCAGTGCGCTGCCATACTCCCCGCCTTGTGCATTGATGTCGGCACCGTGCTCGATGAGCACGCTGACAACATCTTTATGACCTGCCATAGATGCAACCTGCAATGCACTGCCATATTCCCCGCCTTGCGCATTGATGTCGGCACCGTGCTCAATGAGCAGGCTGACAACATCTTCATGGCCTGCCCTAGATGCAACCTGCAGTGCACTGCCATACTCCCCACCTTGCACATTGATGTCGGCACCGTGCTCGATGAGCAGGCTGACAACATCTTTATGACCTGCCCTAGATGCAAGTTGCAGTGCGCTGCCACACTCTCCACCTTGCACATTGAGGTCGGCAGCGTGTTCGATGAGCACGCTGACAACATCTTTATGACCATTCATAGATGCAGCCTCCATGGCATAATGTCCACCTTGCTCGATGAGCATGCTGACAACATCTTTATGACCCTCCCTGGATGCAGCCTGCAGTGTGCTAGCATAATGTCTGCCTTGCGCATTGATGTCGGCACCGTGCTCGACGAGCACGCTGACAACATCTTTATGGCCCTCCCTGGATGCAGCCTGTAGTGCGCTGCCATCTTGTGCATTGATGTCGGCACCATGCTCGATGAGCAGCTTGACAATATCTTTATGACCATTCATAGATGCAGCCTGCAGTGCGCTGGCATAATGTCCGCCTGGCACATTGAGGTCCGCACCTTGCTCAATGAGCATGCTGACAACATCTTTATGACCCTCCCTGGATGCAGCCTGCAGTGCGCTAGCATAATGTCTGCTTTGCGCATTGATGTCAGCACCGTGCTCGATGAGCACGCTGACAACATCTTTATGACCTGCCCTAGATGCAAGCTGCAGTGCACTGGCATAATGTCCGCCTTGCGCATTGATGTCGGCACCATGCTCGATGAGCACGCTGACAACATCTTTATGGCCCCTCAAAGATGCAGCCTGCAGTGCGCTGCCATACTTCCCGCCTTGCGCATTGACGTCGACACCATGCTCGATGAGAAGTCGGACAACGTCATAATGGCCCTGACCTGATGCAAGGTACAAGGCGGTACCATTGACCCTCTTCGTATTCACGTCTACGCCGCGGTCAATGAGCAGTTTGACAATGTCGGTAAGCCCATCCCGCGCGGCCTCATATATCTGGCCATCTTCCTGAATTAAATCGCGACAGATTTCCTTCAAGTGAAAGAGTGAAGCAATCCACAATTTGGTATTTGATTTAGGTTGCTTTGTATGTCTCCAGTTCCATAATTGCCACCATGGCAGGCAATTCGCGAGGAAAGCCAGAATCGACTGTTTGATACGGACTTCCGGTAGGCCACGGGCGTGGATTAAACAGTATTCCACTGCATAGTTTAAGAATGGATTTCGGTGGAAGAGGAGCATGGGGTCGTATTCATTCCACGAAAATGTGTCGAAAGAGAGATATGTGATGCAGGTCGTCGTGATTTCTGTCGCCGCGTGAGGGAATATCCTGGATTGTACCTGCTCCAGGTAGCTCTGTGTGGTGGAATGGATAAGGCGGAGTCGCCTATCGGCCTCGTTAATGACAACCAGACTGGCGCAAACAGACAGAATAGTGTCCATGTCTAGTAGATTATCGCAATCGAGTTTTTTAGATCCTTGTTCAACAGCAAGAGCCTCCCTGAGCTCAGAAGGCCGCAATGGCCTTCTAGCATTGGTGATCCAGGAGAGGGTACGCCAGGCAAGGGCTTTATCATCCTCGCTCTGCCGGTTAATCCGGTCTACGACTTCGTCATAGCTGCTGTTCAAATTGTCTGGCATATTGCGCAATGCATTTCGAACTGCTTTGATGGTGTGTTTTGTCATGAGCGAATCGACCTGAAGTTTCGCTAATAGAAACCTAGAGCAATCGACGTTAGTCGATTTGTCAATTGTCCCAATTACATTGATGCCCACATTCCGTCGCTCCGGCGAACAATTATTTCCTCGATTTCCTCCCGTAAGGCCGAGTGATTCTCGATGTGCTTCGACAGACGAGAGGACTTCAAGACGGCGGCATCTAGATACCGGCGGATATCGTCCTCCGTTGCCCTGATTTCTAGGATTTGTAAATTTTCAGCGACGTAGTTGATATTGATGTGAGGCCGGGATGTTAACATCAGGCTGACAGTCGAGCCGGTAGTGAGAGACAAGAGATGTCCGAGAAGGATACTGCGTTGTTGCTCCGGATATTCGTCGAGTGCATCGACGATGATGAATACTTGAGAGAGTTCTGAGATTGTGGAGCAGAGGATGGTGTCAATCTCTTCTAGCGATGGCCGGGTGCGCTGCTCGCGGTGTTTCGCGTATAAACGGTGCACAGCTGGGGATATGGGTCTGTCAAAAATGAGTTGTCGCCAGAGACCCGCCAAGAGGTTTGACGGAGTTTGGGCTTCAGTCTCTTTGTAATTGAGATAAATCACCGCGACTCTGATGGTTCGACTCTCCAGGGCTGTTCGAAGATTATCGACAACTATCGAACTGTTCCTCACTTAAGTAACGAAGCAGGATCAGAGGTGGATGAAGTGCGCACGTAAGCACAGTTTTTCCCGCGCCGGCTGGTATTTTTGATATTGAGTTGAGTCGCCAGTCTATATGGATACACTCACGCATCCCGCGACACCACATTGTGCTGCCCGTCCTTGCTTTCCAATCCTTGAACAGCCGGTCTTTCAAGAGCCATTCACCGGTTCCCCGCTGCCGAGTGCTCAAGATATCCGCTTGGCGTAAGAAAAAGTTGATCGGCGAGAACCAATCTATTATTTCAGCACGTTCTGCAGCTATACAGAGGTGAGCGTACGGAATGTTTGTTCCACAATGTCTTACAATCACGAGAGTGCTCTTGATTCCGCGCAACATCCCTGATAGATTTGGCGATGTCTAACCCAGGGCATTCAGTTGAGAAACGTTTTATGCGGAACAGAAACTCACAGATGTGATCTGTCCTTTGCTCCTCAGTGGCGTCTTTGAGACTGCACATCGTTTCTTCCTCACAAGTTCAGAAAGAATAACACGGGTACGACTGGAGGACTCACGATTATGCGATACTTTGTGTTCTTGGGCCAAATCCTGGATAGATGAAGCCATATCTGAAACGAGCTTTGTGTCAGGGTAAAAATCTTCTCATGCGCAGCGAGCCTGCCTTGGCCGGATTTCCTAATAAGAGTGAGCAGAAGATAAGGGCATAGGATGAGATTATCGACCAGATATCCATTCCCAGCCAAGCATTGAGCAAGCTTTTGAACCGCTCGATGGTATTCAATCCCTCCTCGATGTCTTCCTTTCCCCACAGCGGCCATATTACCCGATTTGAAACCTTCGAAATGCCGCTGGAATCCAGCTTCCGCGTCAACCGTTCCATTGTTGTCTTCAACTGGATTAGCGGCGTTTCGAACTCCTGCAGACCGCTGATCAGCCCTGTCGCTTGGTTACTCTTTATTCGGTTATCGAGTTCCTTGACGAGCGGCTCGAGGCTTTCAATCTCTGAAAGTAGCCACTTTTGGTCTTTTGGTGCATCGCGGAAATTCATTATGTAGCCATGAGCGCCCGCCATCGTATCGACGAGCTGCAGCACACTCGCGACGAGACCAACCAGACCCATGATTTCCACCATGGAGGAAGGAAGAGAAAGAGTGCAATTGCAAGAAGTGCTGTATATCATCACAGCCTCAGTCTGACATGCCCGGGACGAGCGGGCGCTAATAAGAGACGCCGAAAGCTACCGGCAAAAGATGACGAGAACGAGATGCCAGTGTGTAGTTTTGATACAATTCATTCTTAAAACGCCTCCTAGGCTAGTTCTAGCAGCCAAGTATCACGATCTACACCGAGTATCATTCCGAACCCAAGAGAAAGAGAGCCCGGGGAGACCGAAAGCGGAAATTGAAAGCGGAAGCCCGCCATGGACAAGAAATGTGAATATTTCTCAAGAGATTGCTGCTCCAATAACTTCTTGAAGTTATTCCAAAGTTATTCAACTTGAATATTGCTTGAATAAAGAGGTGACGAAATGATCGTCCGAGTCACAGCGAGTCACACCCGCTGCTCAAGGCAGACGGTCGTTCATCCCGCTGAACCACTGTCGTCTTCGTCATGCCCGGTGCGTCTCCCTGCGCGCCCCCACTCTCGGAGGTAGCTACTGACGCGTTTTCTATTGCTGGATAGGCGGGCGCTTTCGCGAGCAGCATTAGCTCTTCTCCATCGCTTCATAGACGAGATCGAGCGCTGCGGATTCATCTCCAAGAGTAGGTGCGTCTACTCGGAGACCACAACAGCTGACGCTGACGCGCGCCGAACGCAGATCTGTACCACTCGCAACCGCCGCTGTCCAGCCAGATGCTCGCCCGGTACTTCACCGCCAGCAATGGCATCGCGATCCTCGCGTGCGCGGCGCCGCTTGCTGAGGTGCGTCTTCTCTTCCCCCTCTCCTCGTTTTGCTCTTCGCGTTACTGATGCAGGTTATACGATGTCGCGCGAGCTCCACGAACCACACCGTGGGCGTGCGCAGCCCCTTCACGAACAAGACACCCACGATCGCATAGCATAGCGTGACGAACACCGCGCCGCGGCCCGAGTCGTATTTGCGGGGTGCGTTGTAGTGTCCTCATTCTGTTAGTCTCCGTCGTTCCTTTTATTCTCCCGCCTCCCTTACTTCTCTGTCGTGCCGTCTGCATCATCACTGCGACTTAGCGCGTTCTCTTGTCCTCCCAATCCGCCCTGCCAATCCGTCACCCCGCTATCCATCTCAATTTGCGGCTTTCTTTCCCTTTACATTTGACGATGACCACCTTATATCCTCCTCGTTATTCCTTACAATTCCTTCCCTCCGTTACCCTTGGCCATCCTGGAATGGCCTTCTGAGGTGTTTCGTTCGGCTTCTTCGGCATCCCCACAGTTGACAACTAATGGTAGTACCCGGCAGACTCTCCGACGAGAGTCTGCATGAAACGAGGAAAAGCAGCGAGCGATGAGCAACCTTATCTTTTATTGTGCTAAAGGTCTGATCCGCTTTTGGCAATTTCAAGCAAAACTTGTCCCCATCCTAGAGCTAGTGGCGTTCCACATTTTTGTCTCCTCACAAGAAGAATTATCTTTTCTGCTCATCAGATAGCTTGACAACAGCCGAATACGTATAGAATAGGCGCACTGCGGCGACAATCGTAGACTCTACAGCTTTGGGCCAGCCTAAGGCGATGCCCCGGGCCACTGCCCGGAGCTCTTCTCTTACACCCAAGCTACCCTGCAAATCAAATATGTACCCAAAGGGAAGCGCTGAGCCCTAATCGCTAAAGAACTCCCTTTCCTCGTCCTGGGTACCAACTCCGCTCTGGAGGTTCGCCATGAAGTCAGCGGTGCTCCTTCTCGTTTCCATCAGTTCCTCGCGATGACTATTTGCATGCCGGCCAGTAAAGCCAGATTCTGTCGCAAACTTTGAGGCTCCGACTGTTTCAGGAGCGCCGACAAGTCCTGGGGTGAGCTCGGTCATTCCTCATAGCGTAGACTGAGGGCGGTAGAGACTCGCGAAAGAAAGGAAGAGAGCTGTTCAGAGGCTGTCCAGTGTCCATTGAGGTCAATTGATTGGCCTCATTTCCCAGATTCGGCATCATGGTGGATTGTAGAGTGTGGTAGATGAGGCAGAGCAACAAGGAGCCGGCATGGCTACAGAGACGATGCGAAGCTATGGAGGTCTACGGAGAAGTGTCGGATCTATCCAGCTCTATCAGAAAAACGTGTTTCTAGATGATCGGGCTGTAGGATTGCGTTGATGTTTGATGTTTAGTGCGGAAAGCTAAAACTGTCAGGAGCCGAACAGATCTGAGTAGCCGAAGTGCCCGAACCTGTCCGAAAATCCTGGATCTGCCTCCGGACAGGCTCCGATCATCTCAGACAGGTCGTGCTCCTAATAAGTTACTTGCGAGCTCAGGCGAGGCGAGCTTGCGAGCCTGCCTGAGTGGAAGGCAAGGTAGTGTAGGCGTAGCTAGGATCGCCGTATTTTCTCGCGTGTAGATTAGATTGCACCCATCTAATCTACACCGCCACCGTCATCGACCTCCTCTGCACGACTACATCGCTGCACCAAAGTCTCTGCCTCTCCTCACTCATCCTCCACAGCCTTTTTTTCTCTGCCCCACCCACCCTCGCCTGTTGTTTTTCTCGCTTACGCTCGGGGTCGCTGCGGGTCTCCTTCCTCTCTGACCCTCGGTGGCCCTTTGCGTACGGGTTTCGGCCGTCCCCGCCCCCGCCTTCTCCGACCGGTCTTCCCGCTGCCGTTGCGCCGCGAAGCCCCCCGTCGGCCGGGACGGCCGAGCCCCCCGCACACACCCACACACTCCTACCCTCTCCTCCTCGATCCTGTGCACAGCACAGCTTGGCACACCGCGCCATTCTCCTCCCCTCCTAGTGTTACCGCGGTCAGGTTCTGAACCGCTGGTGAACCTGAACCGGACCTGAACCGGACCAAAAGTCCGGTTCAGTGGCTGTGAGGTTCACCGAACCGGACCGAAGGTCCAGTTCAAGGTTCAAAAAAATTCAGAATTCTCTGAACCTGGCTGGACCGGTTCGAACCGGTTCGAACCTTGCCCAAAAATTGGTCCCAAGGACTACAAATCTGGGCCCCAAAGTGTCCTAATACATGTAAATACTCAATGTGCTGCTCCGATATTTTGTGCAACATCATTGGGGCAGGGTCTATGGTGATTTGTGATGTTACATTTACCCAATAGAAGTTATTTGTGGACTATGCACCCCGAGGAAGCTGAGCAGAAAATTTTAAACGAGTGAGCTGGCAACGTTTTGACTTGGTTTCGGAATCTTTGACCCATTTAGGAACCTTTGAGAGATTAATATTCCATGTTGAACATGACCCTCTTATGGGCCATGTTCCGAGTGAGGCAGGGAGCAAGTAGGAAAGACTTATGGGCTTCTGGGGATGGAACAAAGGCTACTGATAACAGGGTGTGCGGTGTTAAAATGTATCATTCATGTCCGACACCTCTAAGTTCAATTAGCCACTTTACCCAAGGCAGTCACAGATGTTACTTCTTACATAATGGCTGCGCTACTTTCTCTGTGATGTAAACAGGCAATATGTGGGCTGCTTCCGAGTCGGATGAAGAGGACATTCAGAGGGTCTAGAGTCTCTACCGGTCAGTTGTACTTACATTTGTGCCGGTTACAAGCTGTACAAATGATTTTGATCAGAATAAAATTGGTTCAAGGTTCGAACCCGGTCTGAACCTGAACTGGACCCCGTTGAACCTGAACCTGTGGTCCGGTTTGGTGGCTGTGAGGTTCAGCGAACCGAACCTGAGGTCCAGTTCAGGGTTCAGAAAATATGGGCATGAACCGGACCTGAACCGGACCGCGGCAACACTATCCCCTCCTCACCTGTCGCATCCGTAGCGTAGCTACACCTACCTTGCAATAATATCCCCAGCTTTCGGCACATCCTCTGCTCCTATTCCTGCCCAGCTCAGAGGCTTCACTTCCCGAATGTCCTGACAGGTGGGAATCTGACCGTCCGTACCTCTGTCCGGGTCCGGTCAATTTTAGCTTTCCAAGAACCGTAACACAGCCACCGCCTCTCTCCGTGATGGTGGCCTTTTACTCGTTCTTCGGTCCTCTTGGCCGTCCACTACGTCCGCGACAACCGGCCTCAACAGCTACTCCTTGCTGCTGTGCTGTGCCGTGCTCGGTTGTCTCCTGTGACCGTCTATTCCACCTCGTTGACAACGGCGTGAGCGAAGAAATCCGTGACGTTCCCACGCGAGAGCCAAAAATGTTGTGGATCTGCCTTGAGTGCGGCAAACTTTGAAGGAATTTCAATGGATTGAATGCATTTGACTTGCAAGATGTCCAAGATGCCGCAGCGCTACCTGGGTGTCACGGACTCGTTTCTGGGCTTCTCTGCGCGCGACCCATCTGTCAGGCTCTTCCTCAAACCCGCCGCCTAATGCGCCAAGAATTATTGGTGCAGCACCTCAAGCTGAACGGCGCCCTATCGTGTCCTCGTCCTCCCGTCCGCCCATTCGCACTGACCTCGGCCTGGCGCAGAGTCCCCTCGCATGCGACGCAGCTGACGATGCAGCCGTACCGGCACGAGCTCGTGAAGCCGTACCAGGACGAGGTGGTAGCATTTAATTCGCTGATCATGATTCATGGACCCAAATTCATGGGGATCTCTGAGTATATATAATATCTCACACCGCTTTGACGGTCGCTAGTGATCTTAAAATTAATACTCCCGACCTCTCGGTGCTACTCTGGCCTAGGATTGCATCTTACCGTATCTCTCATACGCCGCTTTGACGGTCGCTAGCGATCTTAAAATTAATACTCATGACTTCTCGGTGCTACTCTGGCCTGGGTTTGCATCTTACCGTATCTCTCATGCGTCCTGCGGCCGTATTCTTACTGCTCCCCCTTCTCTCCCCACATGCGCTGGCGTCCTACATTGTGCGTCCAGTGTGCGTCCATTGCCATCTACCGCTGTCGGAGACGCTGACAGTCTGACGTTGATTCCTCATACTTCTAGGACTGCCAAAGCGTCGACTTGCGAGCCGCTCCTCCTACAGTGGCAAGGCGGAAAGAGTGAGCTCCGCCGATAAATATGCATTCATTCCACACGTATCTCAACTCGGACCTGATTCAGCGCCATGGACATTGGTACGCTCCGCTATGCGCTATCATCCTTGATTCCTAAAGGATTATTTTATTAGAGGTTCAGGTTCCCTTTTGATTAATATTTAGTGGTCCAATCGTTTTCAAAGGATCATAGCAGCCGACGGAAGTAGTACTTTTGAAAATCTAGGAACATTTCAGGCAACATCATTTCATTGGCCCGTCGATCTCGAAGCCGGTAACAATAACAAACCTTATCCTGTTTCCCGGCTGCTGATTTATCTTCGCAGGGACGGTGGTTGCTGCTCAAGTGATAGACTCGACGGGAACACCTGCGACATCGAATTCGTTTACCATCCAGCCCGGATGTCGGTTTCCATATTTCTCGATATGCATTTCTAACTGATAACTTTTTTGCAGCAACTGGCTGCACTTTGCGAAATCAACCCCCTTCCACCACTACTGCAGATGCCAATGGCGCACCAGCTTCTGCAATTGATGCACAAACTTCAACATATGGTTCACAAACCTCCGGAGGATTTACCATGTACGCCGTAATGCATAGCCAGCTAACTCTGTGTCACCTTCTCATCTCAGCACCTACTCGGCTTCGCCAACGGATACCGGCGCAACCGCTCCTGCTTCCGGTACCGGAGAGTACGTCTGATTGTATCTTTCATAACCTCTGGTCCTAGTGTTTCGGTATCCCTGCCCACTGCATCCCAAGTATCGGGCTCAGGTATGGTTCCTCGTAAATTTCAATCGTCTTGTTGCTCATTCATATATCCTACAGCGACTGCAATTGGCATGCAGTATTAATTCCCCGCATTCCATGTGAGATACCGGTCTAATTTGTTAATAGACAAAGCCCATTTTCCTTTTCGTCTTCGGTAGCGTCTTCGCAAGCGACGACACGAAGAACTAACGTCGGCAGAGTTTTCGCTATTCTCATCCCGTGTCTGATCTGCTTGGTGATATTGGCGCTGTGGTTTATGCGCTGGCGCCGACGTCGGCTCGTGAGCCAGACGGAGAGGGCATCGGCGTTAGGTGCGTACGCTTGCCTACTTTCGCAAATTTATCGGTTAACCCCCGTGTTCTTGATCCTTAGAGGCGCAGGACCCCGCGCCCCGGTGGTTCGACAGGCCGGAATACCAGCAGGGCTCCATGGGCCCAAACTCCGAAATCGAACCAACGGAGGCGCAAACGCAGCGCCCCACGCTGAAAATCGCGACCTCTACGGCCGTAGCGCCCTCCGCTGGCCCGGAAAGCGCGCTCACGCCTGGCACCGAGACTGTGGCCTCTAATCCCACGCTTCCCCTGCCCTACGCCCAACCGTTCGCATCCTCGTACCGTGACTCCAAGCCACCCGCGGCTGAGGCGACGACGGCGACGACGGCGACGTCTGTCGAGGTGCAGACGCTCCAATCCCATATACATGCGCTGATGGAGGAGAATGCGGTTCTGGCCAATTTAGCGAATCGACCTGCTACGCCTCCTCCGGCTTATAACTAGCATCTGTATATAGCTGGGAGAGAATCCTGTATTCAACGCTGTGACGGTCTGTCGATTCCCTCAGACTTTCAGTGTGTTTGAATCGGTTGTCCAAGTTCAATCGTGTGGTTTAAAATTAGAGTTCGGATTGTGGTTGCATCAGTGGCGGTGCAGTCTGGGTAAATCCGGCCGTCTTGGCGCTTTTCCTCTGTCCTACCACCATCTCGACAGCAAAAACAGTTTCAAAATTCTCTTGGAGACGACAGTGCGATATATCCTTGATGCCTAGCCCCTACCTTTAGTTTTCCGGGCTACTGGCAAAGACGCAGATGAGCACTACTAATGGTGTGTGCGTCAAATGTGGATGTGGTTCCGAGATGAGCAAATTCCCCTCAGCAAATGTTACAGGCTCTCGCCTTCATGCACAGCCCAAGATGGGTCTACAAATTTAGAGTTCAGGTCAGTGTCGGCGCGCTCTCGATACACGATCCGGCCTCCGCGGCGCTTCGGTTGGATTTCCTCTTTCTTTCCTACCACCCACCCGAATATAGGATCATCTTCAAAGTTTTTTGCCGGTGGAGACGATGGTGTGGTAAATCCTTTATACCTCGCCACTACCGTTGATTTTCTCGCCAAAGACCCAGATGGGCACCAGTCTATGCGTCGAATGTGGATGTGGTTCCGAGACGAGCAACTTCGACTGGGACGCCCTCTCCTCGCTGCACCGCTGTCTGTTCGAAAGCAATGACACCCCACCCGATCACGATATCCCTCATCTTCGCAGCATCATCTCCGAAGGGACGTGCGCATGTGGCGTTGCTCGACGAGCGTATCGCCGGTCTCAAAGCAGAGCTCGAGCGAATCATCTCTGAACGCAATAAACTGGACGAAAATGTCCGCCAGTCTGCTGTCGTCTCCCCGCTTCGGGGTGGGATGCCAGAAGAGCTGCTCTCCAACATAAGTGTCCGCCATCAGCGCCGATACTCCCATGGAGCATGCAGTTATGGCCGTTCGGAGGGCGTTTTATTAACGAAATGTATCGTGGACCGTGCGTCGGCAACGTCAGCAGCTGGAAATGAGGAGGCGCTCGAGGCTCTGAAGCTGTGGGTTCTCCCTGTTGTCTTAGGACAATTATCTTATTTTCCTGCAGCGTGCTCGAAGACATCCACTCGTACCTCACCTTCCTCGGGAAACCCCGCCCGCGTCTCACGCCCTGGGTATTCGCCAACCAGGAGAAGAATCGATTCACCGAGCTGAATAGCGCACTGGACAAGGCGCTGACGATGTTCTCGGTGTGTCCTTCGTTCCCTGAACCTCATACTTTCACTCATCATTTGTAGGCAACGCACATAATCGGCACGGCTGTAGGCGCCCGTTCGACCACCGGCCAAATTGCTGTCCTCGTCTCTTCCGTGCAACGCTTGGACAACGATGTTAATCGCACGTTAGCGGTCGATTCGAGTTAGAGTGCCACTGAATACGGTTTACCAGATAATCCACGCTGATCTGCACAAACTGTCGGAGGCGGCTCTCGGGAGCTGCGAAGGACAGTCGAGTCCTGGCTGTGGTCGGGCAGAAGATGGAATAACAGCTTGTCTTCCCTTTTTGGCATCCTCACAGCTCACTTTTTTATTTGACATTTAGCCATATTCAGGATCTCAGCACAACGGGCTGTAATGATATGTTCGGTACTTCCCTATCAACCAGGAAGTGCATTACACAATCTATTCTTGCCGTTGGACTCTGATGTCCTGGCATCGCGTAGGATTAGATTAGATTAGCTAGGTACCTTGGTGAATATAATTCTAGAAGAAAAATAAAGCGGGAGGTGACTCACTTGTGCGTCGTCGATATTCACTCATGCGTCTATGGGCACTCTAGATCCGTGTAAATGGTAAATCTGCCGTCGAGAGTCTCCGGCGCAGTCCGCACCCCACTGTTTTTCTCAATCTCCAGCGATTCTAAATAACAATTGAACGGCCTGGAGTACTATACTCGTCTAGGTGTAGTACATTCAAATTGAATGTGGGCTTCCGCCGTGCGCCGAAACAAGGACAAACCAACAACGCCAGAAACCCAGTATAGTAATTATTGTCAGTGGTGAATCGAAATCACCCAGAACTCGTCGATGACGCAGAATTCGAACGCAGAGCTAAACGGCGAAGGGCCTAAGTGGATTAGCAGTTATCTGAAAAAACCGTCCTCTTCGCAATTATCGAATATATATAATCGAGGCGCAAGGGCGTACGTAGGTGGATAAGATGTGCATTACATTTTCGAGATATGCTGCAGTGCGAGAAAAAAAAATAGGCCGCCGGAACTTGCCGTTCGTACATCCGAGCACCAAGCACACCCGCCCCGCCCCGCCACCGCCCCTCTCCCCTCTAATTTTTGTTTTATTATAAAAGGGAAAATCAATACCCCTGCCCGTTGACCTGCATGCACAAGATCAGTTTGCATTTGCGTGGCGAGGAAGGAGGGAAAGAGGGAAAGAGAAAAGGGAAAGAAGGACGCGCCTTTTCTTTCAGCGTCGAGATGAACTGCTGGTAGCTCGGCAGCACGTCCGCGCGGTCCTGGATGAGCGCGCTGAGCGCCCACAGCCTTAGCGGCGGCTCGCCGTCGTCCTTCACCACATACAGATGCGGGTAGTACACCCCGCGGCGCATCTCGCGCGTCTTCTGGATCACCGCGTTGATCCGCTGCGAGAAGGGGTTGTCGAGCACCGGGAGCGTCGTCTGCAATGCCGCAGAACGTCAGAATCACTACGGGTGGAGGGGATGAGACAGACCTTCCCGCCACGCAGCACCTCGTAGTTCGGCAGGTCGAAGACGTCCATGATGAGCTGTGGCACCGCGTCGCGCCCGACCCAGAGGAATATCGTCTGCCCGTCCTCGATCAGGAACAGCCCGTGCCGCTCCAGGCGCTCCGAGGTGAGCGGGAGCGCGGGCGGCATGATCACGCCCTTCTCGCCCACCGTCCCTGCCTACACACCACATCAGTCAGCATTGGCTCGCGGTGGTTAGAGAGGGAGGGAGAGGGCGCACCTCGGGCGGCATGGTATGCAGCGAATAGAACGTGGGGTAGAGGTACGGGATCAGCAGCTGCGACGGCAGCGAGGTCAGCAGCGCCTGCGAGTACGCCCGGATGTCCGGCGGGATCTGCGCGCTCTGCCGGAGGCCAACCTAGTCCACGCATACACCCATCAGCCTCGCTATACACACACACAAGGACGCAGCTTGCTCACGTTCTTGAGCAGCCCGAGCACCAGCACGGGCAGCATCCGCAGGTTCTCCGCGAGCGCGAGCTGCGCGCTGGCGCCCGCGCCGGCGGCGGTCATGCTGCTCTTGTATGTGGTGAAGATCTCCACGAGCTTCTTGAAGATGTAGTCCCGCGCGTCCTCGAGCTTGTACGACAGCGAGCGCTCGACGGCCTTGTTTGCCAGCAGCGTCGCGATGGCGATTTGGTCTGCGGACGCGAAGACCTCGGAGAGGTTGTTCGTGGTGGGGTACGCCGTGGTGATGACGCGCAGACGCCGCTCGCCTGCACCGCAGAGATAAATAAGTACGCCAACCAACGCTCAAGAGAGGAAGAACGCACCGAAACAGGTGGTGTGCAGCATCCCCGTCTGCAGGACGATGAACGGCGCCGTCAGCGTGTCCTCGATGTCGATCTCAATCGCGTAGGACTGGTTCTGCGGGACCGTGGGCATCGCGAGCAGGTCCGTCGAACGGACAAAGAAGTTGCCGTGGAACGACGCCATGCGCAGCCCTGCATACAGTGAGTACGGTGAAATCCACGCAACGAAGACCCGGCGCACCTCTTGACGCCCGCACACGCGTAATACACTCGAGCATGATGGGCATCGCCACCACCTCCCCGAACTCGTGCGCGAACTTGATCGCGTCCTCGGACCGCGCCGCGTTGAACGCCGGGTAGTAGTACGTCTGCCCGGTGGTATAATGCGGGAGATTTGCTGTCATACGCATTTTCGTAAGCTGATGTTCGCACGCAAGAGAACGGAGACGCACCTAGACTCGCGACGTCTTGGTACGCAGAGCTGAAGAGGAACATGTCCACCGTAACCTGCGCCCTCGAGCAATCAATAGCGAAAGTCTTGTAGAACGTATTTGCTGCTTGGAGCAAAGACGATTCCTGGACACATGTCAGTTATCAACCGAAGAGAAATCGTCAAACCACCCACTTTCGCAGTCCCGAGGATTTTGGGGTCTTCCCGATTTTTGAGGGAGCCCTCGCCGATAGAAGGCAGAGAGGACGAAAGGACTAGGATTTTACCTCCAATCGGTGCCTGCGAAATAACTTAATCGAGTCAAACCAACGCTTCAGAAAGGTACATACCATCAGTTTAGACCCCGCCTGCAGCGCCGGGCCCAAGGCACTGCCGATGATGCTGTTATCCTGGAACATGTCGCCAATCCGGCCCAGCAGAGCCTCTAGCGCGGGGCGCGCTTCCGAGAGGTTGACGAGAAGGTCGGTGGGCTTGGGGAGGAAGACGTCGTCGATATCCGAGACGACAAGCATGGTGGAGTCCGTGGACCCGGGCTGCAGCGGCGTTGAATGCATATAATTTGTTGGAAGGGCAGTCGACTCACAGCCATGGAGAAAAAGTAGAGCGAGACGTCGAAGCAGATAATCCCAACCTTGGTGATGTTGTCATCATCGGGGATGCGATCGAGGTTTTCGAGGAGCGCGCGCGTCGCGGTGGCGAGCATGCCTAGTAAAATGTGAGAACGCACGTATAACAAAGACAAAAATACTCTACTCACCGGACTGGACCGCGGGATGACTGACATCGAGGAGGAAGATGTAGACCGCCGGCTGCGGCGCGCGGACCATGTACTCGGTGGGCGCGACAAACTCGACGACCGAGTGGTTGAGCTCCGCCCGGGCCCATCGGTCGCCGGGCTGGTTGCGCGCCTGGTCCCAGTCGAACATCTGCGGGACCTCGTTCGACATGTTGCACATGCAGCACCGCCAGCGGTTCCCGCCGTCGATGAACTGCACGTATGGGTTGATGTACATGCGGCAGCGGCGACAGCGCGCGATGACGTCTGTGACGAGCGGGATGGGCTCGTCGCCCTCGTCGAGGGTGCGATAGGGCGTGATGACGAGGGCGAGCGGGATCTTGACCTTGTTGAGGAGCGAGGAGCTCGTCGGCACGGCGTTGAGCGTCATGCGCTGGTAGGACGGGTCCGCGACGGCTGTTGGCGCGGGGGATATGCACGAGCCCGGGGGGAGCCGGATTTCGGGCGGGGGGAGGTGCAGGTCGCGGGGCTCCGGGGGCGAGGTGAGCATGTTGATTGTGTTGAGGTGGAACGGCTTTCCGCCGCCTGCGCCGCCCATGCCATGCTGCTGAACTGGTTCGCGAGGCCGTCGACCGCGCCGCCGCCATACGCTGGCTGTTGTTGCTGCTGCTGCTGCTGCCCGTATCCGGGACCCGCCTGGTCGGGCTGGAAGTACGAGGGCTGCCCGCCTTGTTGCGCCTGGAACTGGTTCTCCCCCGCGAGACCGGGCGTGAAAAGCTGGCCGCCGCCTGCGGGCTGGGCCTGCTGGCCCCCGAGCGCAGGGTCGGCGCTGCCTCCGCCAGCGCCGCCGTAGTAGCCCGCATCCGCGGCGAGGGTGTCCGACGAGTAGTACGCCTGGGTCTGTCCAGCGGCATACTGCCGCCGTTTTCCGCCTCCGTGTGCCGGAGCCACGACAGTCGGGGCAGCTTCAGCTGGGGGCCCAGTCGCGACGGGCTCTTCCCACTGCGTGTGGCTAGTCGCGGTTTCTGCGCACGATACATGAAAAATAAGCTCTGCCATTGCGGAATTGATACCCACCGATAAAAAGGTAGCGCTGGTTGGGCTCGTTCCTGGCAAAGCGTGAGCAGGAGAACCGCGCAGTACCTCTTTACTGACCATTCTGCGATCCAGCCTGGGGGCAGTTGGGCAGGAGAAGCCATGGCGGGACGTGGACGGTCTAGTGATGGGGAGATGGACACGCTGGCGCACGCCAAAACACGCGCAAAGAACACGCGAACACGTCGTCTGCAAAGCAAATTACATTACCCATAATCTAGTCTACTAATTTATTGTCCGTGACAAGCGCCCGCTAGAAATACAAGTCCAGCAGTTTTCTAGTGCAGCAGCGCCTCGCGGACCGCCTTGACAATCGCCTCCACATCGATCGGGACCCCCTCGCTGTCGTCTGGCCGCGAGACTGGCGGGAGGTGCTCGCCCGAAAATTGCCTGGGTATATATAAGCCAACGAAGTAAAAAAGCAAAGGCACTAATACCTGTCATTCCACCAGGCAATGTACCGCATCCCCAGCGAGCGCGCTACAATCTCCTGTTCGCGTGCAAACCTCTGGGGCGGGAAAAACTCCATCAGGGTGGTGTGCGGGGAGCGCTGCATGTACGCGCTGTCCAAGAGATCGCTGTCGTACACTCCAAGCATCACCTGCAAACCATATTCAGCGTCTGCAGCGCGCAAGGAAGAACAATCCTTACCGTTGACCGGGCGATAGCCCCGAGCCTCTCCGTCCACGTCGTCTCCTCATCGATATTCGAGACAACGTACACCGTGTACCCGTAGTCGCGCCCCAGCTTTTGCAGCGCACCCACGAGCGCCATGTGGTCCTCGCTGCTCAGGCGCAGCCCGTGCGTGTGCGACTGCCGGTCGACGTACGTCACGACGTTTTTCGGCGCCTTGTCCCCGTACACGTCAAAGTACGTCGCGAGCGAGCGCCGCACAGGCTCCCACCAGTGCTCCGAGAGCCCCTCCATCTTGAACGGCGCCACGTACGCCGGGTCGTGGCTCGGGACGCCATGCATCGCGGCCGAGCGGTCCGCGATGACGAGGCGCTCGATGACGAACGGCACCTCCATCCGGTGGTAGTCCTCCCAGTCCGCGTAGTACATCACCGTGAGGAAGGGGAACGCCGCTTTGACGAGCTCGGGGTGGAACCCGTTCACGACGCGCTGCCGGCGCGTCGTCACGTCCGCGTGCTCGGGGTTCCTGTCCGTGAAGAACTGATAGTACGGGAACATCAGGCGGTGGGGCGGCGCCAGCTTGGTCGTCCCAGAAGGACCTATTTCTGGGTCCAGCGCACTGTATGTCCGCCAGAGTGCGAGCAGCGTAGCGTTGTTGGGGGCAGAGTCCGCCGCCATCCAGGTCACTCCGCTTAGTCTGCGCCTCCTATGAGCTTGGGTTCCGAGACGAAGAGCGGAACCTACCTGCCACCAAAAGGGCCAAGGTACTTCGGGGCCTCCTGCGGCGAAATCATCGCCCACTTATTCAGATCCGTGGAGAAAACCATCTGCGCCATAGGAGGAAACGCCTCCGGCTCATCCGTTACAATAACCATAGACCCATTGAAGAGAATGACATTATCAATCACAGTGTACCCTAAGCAAACAAATAAGCACTCGATATTTTTTTTTAAAAAAAAAGAGGGAGCCGAAAGGGCGTACCGGGGACGTGCTTGACGACCTTCGCTCGCGGGACGGCGTCCTCCCAGCGCCAAAACGCCTGGTTCACCGTCATCTGCCCCAGCGCGTGGCTCGTCACCGGCCCCGCGTCGCGCTTCCCCACCCACATCGCCCCGTGCCGTCCCACGCCCTTCGCCTGACTCCTTTCCAGGCCGTCCCCCGCAATGTGCTCGGCGTCCCACGCCCAGTCGCCGTATATCATCTTCTCCAGCGCGTCGCGCGCGCCCTCCTCCCTCCTTCCGTCCGCGCCGACCGTCACTCGCGACAGCCCGAGCCGACTGAGGACGGCATTCTGCCTGTTCAGCCCGACGACGCGGACCGAGGTGTCGATGTTGTACGCAAGCGCGAAGACGGTGAGCGCGAAAATGGCGAGCGATACCTCACGGCGGGTGGGCGGCGCTGTCCACCTCATCGTTGTTGGTCGTGGAGCGTTAGGGAGGCGTTTTGGACGTCCACGCCAAAGCGCGCGCAAACAACCGCCAAGGTGTCGAGTTAGGAAATATTTGGCAGCGGACAGGGTGAATGAACGTTGACCCGACACGTAACGGCTCCACTCAAATCCCCACTCAAAGTCCATCTACATGGAAACCAAGTCAGCTGGTTTCGATTCTAGGTCGATCTTTTTTAGAACAGTGCCAACGGACACAAAGCCCACAGCGCTGTTCCGTCGAAAAAAACTGGGATATCAGTAGTGCTCCGAAGGTTGCACTGACGGTCTGGAATAAAAAGTACCGGAAATTAAGGCAAACAACGGAAATCGCTTCAACCAAGACGGCCGAGGCGAGGAAGAAATGAGAGAATACTGTACCATTTCGACCGAGTGTTTGGCTACACGTTCATTTTTTGCAAGTGTTCATTCGGACAAATCCCATCAATAATTACCATAAATGGTAGTCCGGCAGATGCCGGGCCGAAAATTTTGACGTTTTTTTTGGCCTATTTGGCCAGAAAACCCAATTAAAACCCAATGTCACCGTCACCGATACCTAAAGTGTTCAGTTCAGCGGCCCGCGTCAAGCGTCATCTGAACACTCGGTCGAAATGGTACAGTGCAAGGATGCATGAAGCTAGAATTCCACCTTAACGTTCAAGAGTCGCGTTGACCGCGTCGACGTCCATTAAAAGAACTAGATGAATCCGATCTCGTCCACAGCACGCCAGCGAAATTAACGAGTTTTAGCACGGGGCCGCAGGGCTGCCAACACAGGTGATTGCACAACGAAGTATATAGATAGATATAGAGAGGGTTGGGGGGGAAAGCAATGGTCTTCAGATCGAAAAACCCGAGATGGCACCTTTAAGGCTCGCTTTTGCCGCGCCCATGAGGGAGACGAACTCCACCAAAGGCTCCGCTGTTGTGTGTGCTCGGGATACCTGACGTCTTGTGGGCTGCGCTGAGCGAGCCGCTTTGTACATCCAGGGTGATGTTATTGAAGGCGGCATCAACACGTCGGTTGAATGTATTTCCGGCAAGGTCGACGTAGCTGAATCTAAAGACGGGTCGTATGAGTACTCATTCCAAGGCCAAGCTAAAAAGACGTGCGTATTGTTGCTTGTGCCGTTACCCGTGTTTCCGGTGGACGCGACGGTAAAGAAACCCCCTTGGTTGCACTCAGTATAGCAACTAGTAGTCTCGAGAGCCACCCATGTTTACCTGCTACTTGTCTTTCCTTGATGGTAGAGCCAAGAATGAATGGACTAGGGAGCAACACCCGATCGTAGGAGTGATCAAACACGGTGGAAACTTTAACGCGAGATGAGCAGGCATCTTGGATAATGCAGAAAACGTACAAAACGACCCGTCGGCATTCAGTGAGGTGAAGTTGATTACAATCGGGTAGTTGAACGTGTCAACAAGAGCAGGGATCCTGTTGTGAGTAGACTGAACTGCGCCGGAGGACGATTGGAAAAGATTCTGGGAACGTGAATCAGCGTGAAACCGAGAACGCTTGGTCCTTCATACCTGCACCAGCCCGTTGTCCAAATAGTTTTGTTGGTTGACATATTTCAAGTTTTGGGACCATACTACCGAGTTGACGTGCCCACTTCCACTCCGAATTTCGGCGGCGATATGGATGCTTCGGGTGGCGGAAACTGTTATGTTTATATCGCCATTATCACCGACCGCACCCGCGGTGCTCGTCTGCGCAAAGGGCTCCGCCCTGTACGACGTGATTTTCCCGGTGGTTGGCTTCGAGGACGAGTCTGTGACGACCTGCAGCAGGCCAGAAAAAAACCAATTTTGCAAGATGGTTTTATCCGCTTCCGCCGACGCCACGTCAATCGTGAACAGATGCGGCTTCCCATCGGTAAGAATCGGTACGAAAGGAGTGAGATCCAAGAAATAGGTCGGAAGATCAAGTGCCCCATAGGATGTTATCGGTCTCCACGCTGTGGGAAGGATGCCTCCAGTAAATATAACCTGGCAAGGATTGACGTTCTTCAAAGGGCGACTCCCATAACTGGCCTACCGGATAGGGGAACGCAACTCCCGCCACCTGATTGTCTACCAGTAGTCGGACCTCTCTGAAAGGCCCTTGACCGAAAGTCCCGTTCGGGAAGTCTGGTAGGAACTAAGGATTGTTTAAAACATTGTTAGATATCATGTCGCCCTTGAGCAGCACACCTGATTGGCAATGTTAAAATACTAGAAGGATTTGTCAGTTAGTGGAGCACGAAAATCAACGGGCTTACCCAGAACTCCTCGTCGCTATTTCCAGAAGGATAAAGCTTTTCGGGCTGCGTCAATTCCGCAAATCGGAAACTTTAATTACTCTACCTCCGCGTAAACTGCTCAAGTTTTAGTCGTGGCGAAATTGTAGGCACCGGCATGCGCACCTTCAACTGCGTTCTGAGGCAGAGTCACATTTATCTAGACAGATTAAGTAAGTCATGTGAATCAGGAGCGAGGAGCGAAGCAAATATATTTACCGAGAAACTCGGGGGCACTGAAGCATCATTCCCAGTGGTATTCGAGAGCGTCGATAATGGGATAATCATATCGGCCTTCTTAGCAGGAGGATTCTTATTGGATGAAGCATAGAAGGTGGCGTGGAGGGTCGCTAAATTTGACACTCTGTTTAATGGATCCATGTCCGCGTTTGAGGCACGTACTCGAGTATACACCGTTGAAGCCTGCCTGTTTCTCAATGAACATTGCTGTTCGAAAGTGCGAATGGGAGGGGACTTGCCTCGATAAGGTTGTCCAGCTGAAGGATGAATGTTCCCGGTTTGGCGAAAAGTGGAGTATAGCGAGTTACATCCTTGAAATTTCAGAACAAGTTAGAAACGATAGAGCGAGCGTCGGACAAGAGAGCCTACCTTGATATAGGTCCAAATGATTCCGGCAATGGTCGGCTCAGGTGTGGAACTCCGCCAGACTAGCAAAGACAATTGAATAACCACTGCAAGATGAACCTCCACAGTACCCACTTTCGACGTTTTGGAAGGTGAAGATCGCCAAACGGTCCAACTGGGTACCATTGCTGGTGACCGTGAAATTCAGTGTGACTCCAGCCCATGACCCCGGAGCCCCACAATCAGTCGGCGGGCTGGAAAGCTTTGAATAAAATTTCGCCCATTCAATGGCATAAGAGAACGCACGTATACTGGACAACCTCCGCCCTATAGTGCGTAACTTCAGTGAGAATGAACTTGCACAGGTGTGTTAATCACGCACATGCCAAATGAAAAGGCAAAGTCGCGTCTGGAACACCAAAATTGAGACGCTATCTGTGAGAAACGTCGGAGGCTCACTGAAGAATTTGTATGGTGCATTGCTCGGCATCCTGTGGCACCGGCGGGGGCTGAGCTACCTGGAAATCTACGAGTACCGCCACGGCCTGGGCAGCGAACGAGAGTCCGCAAAGCCATAGAGTGTGCAACATCCTTCGCAGGAGGCTGGGATCCTTGGCAGGGTGGGCAAGAGTGTGGGACCACCAAGTTACTTATATCATTCGTAATGTGCGAAGTCCGAAGGGCGATGTGGGATTCCATCTGGTGTCCGTAGCTCAGGCTATAGCATACATAACAGGCGCCATGTTTCAGAACGAGGAACGAGCGAGGGAGTCTGTCAAGAGAGACTGGTCACGGACCCCGCTATGGTCCTCGCCCGCTCTGTTCACTGGCGCGTAGACGTTGGAACGACCCACAACGCCGGGGCGACGTTTAGAAAAGCCGTACAGGCGATCAACGTTCTTGATCAACAACTGTCTTTGACGCATGCGCATACTAGTACTACTACTAGTACTAGCCTCAGCTGCGGCATAGGTACTGGCTCGACTCTAGGGCGACGAATGCTGTTCGCCATAGCATTCCCAGCACAACAAATTTGACACGTCTGCCAACGAGTATGTACGGGTATCATCTATATATCTAAATAAAGATGTGAATAAATAACACGACAGTGGCGGGTATACAGGTAGAGAGGAAAGAAAAAGAAAAGAAGGAAAGTTCGGGGCGCGGCGCACATAGTGTCCGCGCGGGTATTGCATCAGGAGTGAAAAGAGAGGCGGGACAAGAACCCTCTGCTCCCTGCCTTGCGTCCATCGTCGTCGACGCGATTGAGAAAGTCCCCACCATCTTCGTACGTTCGTTCATCCGTCGGCCTCCTCGATCCCCTCGGCCCCGTCGCGCCGCAACGCTAAGTCGCAAAGCAGGGCCCAGAGACGCCGCTGCACTCGCTGCACCTCCGCGCGCCGCTTTCGCTCCGCGTCGTCCTCCTGCGCCGCCGGTAGTGCTGCCCGCCGTGTCGCCATCCGCTGCAAGATATCCACTGCCTTCGCGCGGGCTGCCTGATCCTCCTCGGGCGCAGGCCCGGGCGCGTGCTGGAAGAGGGCGAGCCGGATTTTCTCCCGCGTTGCTATCCACTCGGGTGCGGGGTTGGGGCCGGGGGCTAGGTGGTTAAGCGGCAGCGGCTCGGGTGCTTCCTCTTGCTCGTGTAGGGACTGAAAGGGCGGCTCGAGTGCGCGTTCTTGGGGCTCAGGCTCTTGGTGATCAGGCGGCGGCAGTTCGAGCTCGGGATCTTCTCGGCGGTCAGGTGGCGGGGGTTCGGGTCCACCCTCTTGTCGAGGCTCTGGCGGCGGATCGTGTGCTTCCTGTTGCCTGTCCTGGGGCTCAAGAAGCACTGCTTGCTCGGGGTCAGCCACCACCTCCAGCTCTTGCTCTTGCTCTAGCAGCAGGCCGAGAAGGGCGACGGCGACGGCGAGACCGGGGAGTACGGTGAGTTGCGAGTACATCTTGATCCAGGACGGGAAAAGAAGATCTTGCCATGGGGAAGAGACGGGGGAGCGGGTAGCCGATGCTAATGGGAGGGGCTCGAGTACGGCGGGCTCGACCACTGCGGGCTTGACGGGGTAAGGCTTGACGCTGTTGACCTTGCTTGTACCGGTGAAGGGCCCAGAAATAATTCTGCCTAACAACAGCAGCAGCAGCCACGAGATTCCGCTGCCGGATAGACTGTCCAGCCCGTCGTCGTCGCCGTGTTCCTCAACGTCGCCCGCGGGAGGCGGGGGGTCCTCAGGCGCGGGGGCCGCCCCGACCGCGAGGCCGTCTCCGTCACGGATACCGTCGTCGTCGTCCGCAGCGCCATCTTGTTCAGGGCCGTCGTCGCCGCCGCCGTTGGCCTCGTCACCGTCAGGATCTCCGTCTTGTCCGTCACTGTTCAGTGAAGCGGGAGGTTGAGGAGGTGGAGGAGGAGGCGGGGGTGGCTGACGATCTTCTTTACGCAGGCATCCTCTTCGACGTGGGGAGCCAGGAGAGCGGATCCACTGGTGGATGGCCACAAGCGAGATGATGACGAGTATGAATATAAGGATGCCGTGGGTGAAGACGCCCGGGCTATCCTGCACAATAAAAGTTTTTGTCGGAATTCCAGATACGCGCGAGGGGGTGAAGTTCGCGGAGAGCTGGGCGTGGTGGCAGCCGAGGACCGGAATGAGGGAGGAGAGGCCGAAGCCCACGAGGGAGACGATGGGAGTAAAGCTAGCGAGTGAAGAAGGGAACAGGTGCTTCAAGACAAAGTTCATCATGGTGGTAGTGAAGAAAGCCGCAAAGGAGGTGTTCCAAGAAACTTACACCCCAGAAGGCGGCTGACAGAAATTCGAACCCAGGCTGCTGATTAAATTTGAGGAATTGCGTGATCCAAAAGAGGGCGTATTGCAGCGGAATATGCGAGGGCCATGCGAAGAGTTAGTACACGACTGGCCAACATTAGTGGCAGAGAGCAACAAGAGAGCACATAAAGTTGTTGAGGGAAAGCTTCGAGGAGTCGAGGGTCGAGGATGCCGTGATTGCATCACGTGGAGATTAGGACTCCGCGGTCACATGATCACAGACGTCCTTGCCAATGTCTAGTCCCTTCTTGGTTCCTTGACCTAATTACGGGCCCTCTAAGCAGTCATATCCTCAGCTCAGACGAAGCAACCAGTCAATCTGCACTGACGGCCTCATATCCTTCAATCCCAGCATACACGGCCCCTTCAATCCGAACATGCAGAGCAGAGCACTCCGAGTCAGCAGCAGCAGTCCTTTAGCTTCGATCATCCCTCCCAGGCCTCGATGAGCATGTCCGAATCCACCTTCCATCGCGCTAGCCGGCTGCAGGCGAAACTTAACCAAAAGCTCGGTCCTGAGTTCATATCACGGCGCCCCGGGCCCAGCGGCGGTTGGCCGGCAATCTCGCGACGGACTATATGGACTACAACGAGGAATCACAGTGGTACAACGTCGGCGTCTCGGCAATAATACGAGTGACCCTCAAAGACGGCGTGTATCATGAGGACGTGGGCTTCGGGATGATTGAGAATGCGAAGGCTAAGGGATGGCACTGGACAAGGTGCGTCGTGTGCTCTTGTAGAAACCCCCGCCTCATTTTTTTTCGGTCGCAGTGCAAAAAGAGGCCGTGGCAGACGGCCTGAAACGCACCCTTCGCACATTCGGGAATGTTATGGGAAACTGTCTATACGACAGCAATACACGGCGGAGATAGTAAAGATCAACGTGCCACCGGTGCGTGCTTTACTTTCGGATGTGGATATCGCACTGACGCCCAGTAGACGATATTGGACAAAGGTGAGCTGTATCGCCTCAGAGAATACTCCTGCAAGACTCTTGCCGCCGCTAGTCGCCGTGACCCAGCAGCCATCTCATCCGTCCCCCGCCACCTACAGTCCTTCGGCCTCCACCCATGCGCCCACAGAGCACAAAGTGCCGTTCGCGCCGCAAGTGAAAACTGAGCCCGCCCCACAGCTCCAGCCCCAGGTGCAAACGAAGCCGCCACCCATTCCGGCCGCGCAGGACTCTCAAGAAGATGTGGCGGACGACTCCTTCGCTTTTATCTCGGACGACGTGTCCCTGGTATGCGTCGACGTGGGCGAGGGCGACCTCGACCAGCCGATCGACTTTGAGGAGGGCACGGGGACCAGTGCCGTTTCTAGCGGGATGGAGGAGCCGACGGTGCCGGAGGTGGCGCCGCTGCAGACGAAGCCCCCTTAACACGAAGCTGAATCTGGGCTTGGGCTTGGGCGCAGCGGCCAAGGGCCCATTCCGGCCGCGCAGGCTTCTCAAGAGGACGCGGGCGACGACTCTTCGCGTTTGTCTCGGACGACGACACGTCCCTCCTCTGCGTCAACATGGGCGAGGGCGACCTCGGCCAGCCGATCGACTTTGAGGAGGGCACGGGGACCAGTGCCGTTTCTAGCGGGATGGAAGAACCGACGGCGCCCGAGGTGGCCCCGCACCTGGAGACGCACCCCCCGCAGCACGAGGCCCGGTCAGGGCTTGGGTGCCCCGGCCAAGGGACCCGCCAGCAGGGTGCGATCAACGCCGGTGAGAGCTTCATGGATGCTCATATGTGAGGGTATTTTCTACAATTTTTACACGCGGAAAGAAGGTCCTCCATGCGTATTATACGTATTTCACCCGGTAATTTACATGTCGATGTACGGCCAAATTTATCCAGCACTCCGTTACGGGATGATCGGCCCATCATTTCGAATGACCCTTGGGCCTTGGAATGCACTGGCATCACCGACCAATCTCTTGAAAATCTTCCAACTGCGACGAAGCCTACCGTGGCACGGCGGATTGTTTTCTTGCTCACCCGCCTCTTTCAGAAGTTTTAACTCGACAATCGTAGAACGCCCCCGATAATTCACTGTGAGTGCGCCGTTGGCTGGATTTCAGCCAATCCTCACTGCTTTTGTAGTTTGCGGTCCTCTGATAAATCTTTCTATCTCAGCGACATGTCTATCGTCAACCAAGCTCCTGCCGTCTTACTCCCTAGTGAAATATTAGCCGAAATTTTCGTCCTGTGTCTTCCTGTCCAGCCTGAAGATCGTCGGCCGTGGTGGCATTACCATCTGTTAGAAAAGACCCGGACCCGCACACTACATCCCTCTGATGCACCACTTCTCTTCCTCAACATATGCCGACGTTGGCACAATGTTGCCACCTCCACCCCCCCATATATGGCTTGGGCCGCTCAACCTCGACCACAAATTTAAAAGAACGCTTGAGGATGTGATATCCCTCTGGCTTTCCCGGTCGCTCCCCTATCCGCTGTCCTTCTCCATGGATATGCCCTCCTTCTCTTCTGTGGGAACTTCGTATGTGGAAGCGGTGCAACAATTAATCGACACTGCGAGCGGTGGAGTGTGGTGGAGATTGCTCTCCCTGACGAGGATCCTTTCGCGTACAATGAAGTTCGCGGGCGGCTCCTATGCCTCAAAAAGCTTTGTTTGACCATCTATTCCTCAGACCTCGTGGAGTCTTTCAAGGACGCGCCTCTCCTGACGGAGGCTTATCTGATGTCAGGAGCAGACGACCCCGCGGTTATTCTTCCGTGGAATCAGCTTACCAAGCTCACATGCGAGGATTTCACCGATACTCAGTGCGTTGAGTTACTCCGTGAATGCTCAGCCCTCGTCGACTGCTTCTTCGTTGGACATGATACACCACGGTCCGGAGCGTCGATTCTAGAGTCGGTCCCCCCGGTAGTCCAGCGCCACCTTACATCCCTCAAGATAGAGGGAGTAGCGGACCTCGACGCTCTTCGTCTTCTGGAGTTGCCTGCTCTCCGCCTTCTTCGATTGGAGATTCAAAATGCGATAGGACAGCGAGACGGTACCGAGATCTTACGCACATTCCTGACGCGGTCGTCCTGCTACCTGGAAACCCTTTGTTTATGGTTAATCGATGACCAGGATCTACTCTAATGCATGCCGCTTTTATCGTCACTGGTCACCCTCGAAGTTAGGACGTACAACGAGTTCTTGACTGAGCAACTCCTCCATCGGCTCACATTCGATCTTGCTGTCCTTCCGGCGCTAAAAACGCTCGATATTGACGTCGATCTCCAGTATCACTTTACTCCGTTTTACCCGGCGGATGTTTTTATGGAGGAGATGATTCACTCGAGGTGCCTTGGCTTGAACGGCAGGAGCGTCACCCTCGAAACATTTCGCCTGAGATACAAGCCAAATGACGACGGCGATGAAACGGGCCTTATGGAATTGGCTTCAGCACTCGAAACGCTCGTTGCTCCTCGGATAGCCGAGTTCAAAATCGGCGCGGACTCGGAGTTCTGGGTGTGGAGGTGTTCTTGCGATTCCGCTGCCAAGACAAGTACGCATCCTCTATCAAATGACTGACGCCTCGGCTGTCTCACCCAATGCCATGTCTCCTTCATTAGACAACATGAAGGCAGTCACTGACGTATCCAAACTACTTCCCACTTGCCGGGTCTTATGCGATCCAATGATCGAGGAGACGCAGCACCTGGTTTATTTGTACTTTTTTCAAGCTGCCGCCACCGTCGAGAAAATGGTGTCCTACCGTCTTGATTGGATGTATATATTTGCGTTGGTGGATCGCAACTCCTTCGCCTTCGCACGCAACTATTGATCTCAATTTTTTTTTTTTTTCATACGGCCCTCCACGCCGTCGGCGTACTCACAAAGGCAAAAATTGCTCCCTCTTTCCTTTCCCTTCCTAACCGAGCTATTACTATAGGCCTATGCCAGTAGTTCCCTGAAGGCGACGCTTTCTATTCTCGGTAAGGACTCCCTTGCTGTTAAGAAGCACACGCGCGGCGCAGCTTGGAGCTGCACGAGCCACAAATGCGAACCATCGTTGCGGCTCTTGGCACTGTCGTCTGAGCTTCTGGGCTATCAATAGTTTTTCCCTGCACAGAGAAAATGTTACCCGGAATGTCTAATTGTTTAAATCGTCGCACAGGAATCGATGGAACGGCATGGAATTCGTTTCTCCGTCGGGGAACGGCGACTTCACAACGCATCCTCCTGGCCCAAGGTACCTGCTATATGGCCCATCAGGTCTTGCTTGCATGGCCATAAACGAGGTTTGCCTACCTCGAAACTTGAGCCTTGCTAATTTACGCTCATGCAGGGAATTATGGAGCTCCGGAGGAACCACCTTTACCCGAAGCCTGGACCAATCCCACGCATGTTGCACGTTAGCATGCCGTCATTAGGATTCGTGGCCATTCTCGCTCACTGTTGTGTTCAGTCAGTGGAAACTCGCTCTTTGGCCTGCTTGGACCGTCAGCCAGTTCAACGGGTGTCGTGAGACTCGCTCAATCGGCCATCATTATCGGAACACCTTGGATGCGTACGGAGGTTATTCAGTCGTTACGATCCGGAATTCACTGCTCGGGGACTATGCAGTCGCTTTGCCAGGCTGAAACATTTTCGCTGCGTCGTCGGGTTTCGCTAAAATAACGCTAGCTGGGTGAGAATAGCTGTTTGTGGAGCGCCATAGGCAGGCGCACTGTCAAAGCAACTTCGAACCATGGGAATTTTGATGCTGCCGCGGCCATGCCGGTCGGAGTTTCAATTTGCACGCAGCCGAAACGAGCGCGACTTTCATTTCAGCCTGGTGGGCCTTGTATAGGGCTGTAGGAAGACAGTGAGGCAATCCACGACTCAGACATACTATCCCGATCGCCTCACTCCACCACCGCCGGCAGTCCAGCGATGCTTGCGGGAAATTCGCCGCGGCGTAACTGCGGTGCCAAAGTCTCTGCAGGTTATAAAGGCTGGTAGAAGAATCTCCGAAGGCATTTACTTCTACCTACTCGAGCGCACAACATCGGATGTCGTCCGCGATGTCGTCCGCTCGCTCCTCTGTCACCCATGTTCAACACGACTCGGAAGAGCCCGGGTTCAAGAAAACTCATGCCGAGTCGAACATCTGTGACTCGCTCAGTTATTGCAAACCTCTTGCCAAATGCCCTGCTATTATTCCTCTTCCTCTCCCTGAACTCCCCGACGGCTGGCTCTGTGAGCTTGAAAACCCTAGAAACTGGAGTGCTTCCAGGAAGTGGTGCACTGCAGCCATAGTACGTTGGTCTCCACCCGTTTCTATTCAAAGGTCGACTGTAGTTCGTTGAGGTTTCTTTTTATATGTTTGTATCGCCGCTCTCCAGTAGCATCATGGCCCCTGGACTGGGAGAAATTGCAGCAAGATATAACATCGAAAATCAAACAGTCTTGGCCTTGACTCTTAGTATTTTCTTGCTTTCCTTCGCCATTGGCCCTTTGATTCTGGCACCGCTATCGGTACATATATTCGGCTGATCTCATCTATCCTTCAACACTAACTCTGCCTCAGGAAATGTATGGAAGGTATTTGTTTCAACAATTCTTTCTCAACTGAAATTGAACTCGTACTCTCTGCACAGAAAATGGGTGAGCCTTGGCTGCTAACGTTGCTTTCCCCACCTTGATACTTATACTACGGCACAGGTTCTTAACGTCGGAAATCTCTTCAGCATTATCTTTAATCTTGGATGTGCTTTCGCTCCCAATACTGCGGCACTGCTCGCTTTTCGCTTTCTGAGTACAACCTCTCACTCTGATAAAAATTTCATGTCTGACGTGCACAGCCGGTTTATCTGGGAGCGCCCCTGTAGCCTGTGGTGCAGCAGTCATCAGTGATCTGTTTTGTGAGCGGGAAAGGGCTTCTGCGATGGCCATCTACAGTCGGTTGACTTTCTATCCTCCCATTCTATCGGCTTACACGAGGCCAGGTTTAGGACCGTTAATCGGCCCAGGTACGCACTACGATTCAGATTTTCAAAAGTATCAATCTCATCGGATTGCTTATAGTCGTTGGACCCATTGCCGGCGGTGAGAGTCTACGTCTGTTGATAAATTTTGAAAAATTTATCCATTGTGTTAGGATTCATTGCGCAGACCGTTGGAGTTAAATATGTCTATTTTGTCCTTGCAGGCGACTACTTTCCTATTCCGGAGCAGACCATATTTATATCTTTATTAGGTGTAGCTGCATTTGCGAGCCTCGTGGGCATACCCTTTCTCAGGTGCGTGGTTATATGAATTCAGTCGAGGAGTACGTCTCAAGAAATTACCAAGGGAAACATACGGCCCGCTGGTGAAACTCAGATGGACACCACGACCCGCTGATCCTGAGAAGGCGATCCAGCTTCCTGAAGGAATGACACAACATCCTCCGGGAAAATTGCATCACATGTGGATCAACTTCAGCCGTCCATTATTCTTGCTCTCCCACAGTTTCATCTGTTTTATATTGAGTCTCTACATGGCTTTGTGAGTGCTTCCTTCATGAAGAAACACCATCAGCATGACTAACTCTGGACGCAGCATGTACGGGTAGGTAGTGTATGCAGCCCAGTTGTTTCATTGAGATTTATGAGTTGGCAGCATCTACTACTTATTTTTTACAACCCTCGATGGTGAGCCTTTCACGCCAAGAGCGTAGGCTCCAAACTCATCTGCGTTTAGGGTTCTTCACCGCAACATACGGGTTTTCTACCGGAATCAGTGGCCTGATGTACGGAGGTCTGGGCGTTGGATTTTTACTGGCCACGGCGCTCGGCGCGAGATTCTCCAATACGTTGTATAAACATGTAAGGGGCCATTTAAACGCCCCCGAAAGTTACTGATATCTTTGTTTAGTTGGCAGATAAGAACGGTGGAGTCGGCGAACCAGAAATGAGGATCCCCGCTATTTTCGTTGGATCTGTGTTTGTGCCCATCGGATTGTTGTGAGTTCTCCTTAATTTACTTCGTTCGTACCATTCATACCCGCTTGCAGTTGGTACGGGTGGTCTGCACAGGCGAAGATCCATTGGATTATGCCCGTCATCGGCTCCGGTAAATATCTCACTCCAAATACAGCTTCGATAACTACCTTTCTTATTCCCTCATCTTCTGCGCCAAGGTATATTCGCATTCGGTGAGTCTTGCTGAGAAGAATACGGGCCATCTGCGCTGATAAAATCAACAGGCATGATGTCGACGTTGTATGCCCATAGTTGTTCACTGCCTTCAACCAAGCTCACTATTGATTTCCGCTTAGCCTGCCTATCCAGCTTTACCTGGTTGACTCGTTCAAATACGCTGCTAGTGCATTGTCCGCTGCGTTCGTGAGTTGCATATGCCAAATTTTCATAAAGATCCTCATTCCGAACCCCCACCTCAGCTTTTTCGATCATTATTCGGTTTCGCTTTTCCTTTGTTCGGGCATCAGATGTTCGCTGCCCTCGGATTCGGCGGCGGAAATTCACTGCTAGGCGGTCGGTGATTCTCTTTATATACTTGACTACTTACGACTCTCATTACTGATAGGTCTCGCAATCGTACTTGGGATCCCGTTGTAAGTACCATTTTTGCTTAAGCGACACAAAGGACGAAGCTCACGTTGGGTCTCAAATTCAGCCCGATTTACATTTACTATCGTGGAGCAGCTCTACGCGCTAAGAGCGATCTTAATCATTAATTCTTAAGGCTCTATTCTTATGATTGGGTTCGGTTATTGTATTTATTATATTTATCTAAAATAACTCATGGATCGCTGCACGTAAATTGGTCAATGATGCTCAAGCCCAAAGTTCTCAATGCAAAGATATTGAATGCATTTTATTGGACGGCGAGGATATGTGTTTGGTGTTGCATTTGTCTGGTAGTTCGATTTAAATGTCACATTGGTTGAAGTTGAACATGCACGTGACTCAATGTTGAAAATTTAAGGTTTGAACAAAAACGATATATTTGAACACCGAGGATTCTGTCGCATCCGCGACTGTGAACTAAAACTACTGAAATTGCCAATGTTTCTACGGAGATCTCAGCGAGAACACTAACGCTTCTTTCTCCCAGTCTGTGGTCAAAATGTTCCTGAGTCTTTGCTCGACGACGTGCATTTTCATGCGGTCCAATACGTAACTGACTCTAATGTCAGTTATGTAGACTGGAAAGATCCGAATAATTCACCTTTGTATGGGATGCGAGACAGCGTCCTTGATCGCATTCACGAAACCATCACGATCTCCCTTGAATACATGATACACGTAGGGGGGATCGAGGTGCTTGATCATGCCGTGTTGGACGGACCATTTGTTGCGATTTTCGGGGTCAGTGGTGTCCCACTGTCAATGGAGGCACGTATGAGTGGAAGTAAGACGCGGAGCAACAGATCTCGCCTCGAGGACTGGGTTTATAAAAGGCACACCGTAACAAAGCGCATCATACGGCGTGGGGGATCTGTTCCTGGTTCGTGAGGTGCTTCCTGGAATCACAATGTAACATACGTCAAAGGGAAGCCCACGCCGACGAGTACCAGAGAGCGTGAGAGCTGGTCGTAGAAGTCGTTTGGTGACATGTACCCAATATTTTTCAGACGCGATGGGAAATCCGCGGTGGGTTCTCCACGAACGCCAGCGACGAACTCGATATCGGCGGCCTCCTGCGCGCTGTCGTAGAGCTCGGGATTCCACGCCCGAATCTCCGGGCTGAAATAATGCATCTCCTTAGCCAATACGTACGCCTGGCGTGTGCGCTCAGCGTGCGGGATGAACGGGCGCATGGCGCACCCTGGCTCGACGCTATAGCCGAGATAATTGTTCGGTGCGTAGCCTTTACCTTCCAGCTGATACTGCACGTTGGTGAGCATCACTGGCCTCCGCTCAAACTGGAAATAATGATACGCACGTCCTCAGGGTTCAGAGTCCAGTTACTTGCCAGCGGCCCCACAGCGCCGGTCCACCAGTTGAAGGAGAACATCTTCCACACCGGAATTCCGCTCGGATTCTGTGGTGACAGTATACATTTGGGATCGTTAAAGCACGCGTTCGTCTCCTGCTCCTCGATAAACAGCGCCTTGATGAGTCCGCGGAATATGTGATAAAGCTGGAGGCTCCGCTCGTTGTTGGGGGTGTATATGTATGTGTAACCCAGGTGTTCCAGCGCTCGTACCTGCCATGCCATCAGAAAACTCTCCGATAGATAAGCAACTCGGAACATCACCCACGGTTGACCGCGCCCATATTACTTCCCCACCCTCATGCGATTCCTCGACTTCGTTGAGAAATGCACCATAGCCGAGGAGAACGACTTAAATAGCACAGTTATTAAATGCGAGCAAAAGTGTGAAGCTATTACTCACTCTTGGTCTGGTTCTCACCGCACATCGAAGTCTCTAAACACCGAAAGAGCGCCTGCATCGAAACTTCGTTCCTGCTAATCCAGTCCTTTGGCAATGTGTCGACCGGCGTGCGCAGCGCTGTGATATTAGCAGCACTGCGAGTAATAGCATGCTGTGGAGCAGCAACAGACGGCCTGGGGCATGGCGGCTGTTGGTGTTGCAGCTGCATGGGGGGCTGGAACACCGGGGAAGTATAAGGCGTCGGGATGGTAAGAATGAAAGCGGCCGCAAAGACCACGAGCATGTAAAGGAGGTATGGGAGGCGACTCCTTGTATCAATGTTTAACGTCGAGATCGAGGTCTCCTCAGAAAACTCACATGTGTTGAATATAATCGATCTGGGTTTGAGGTGGCGAAGAATAATAACGACCTTTGCGAGACGGGTGAGCAGTTAGGCCAGACCGTTCTTCACCATCCCCGAGGCGATGATGTACCACAAGGAACGAATAAGAGGAATCCGGCGCGCGGCCGAGCAAGGGGCTAAATTGGCATCCCAAGTTGAACCAAACCTTTTCCAACCTCGCAAGACAGGTCTGGGAAGAAGAAGAAAAAGAGAAAAAACCAGCTTTTCAGGATGCAGCGATTTCCGAAAGTACAGCCTCGGTTTCGTCGCTGCTTCAAATCGGCGCCCAGACTGTTCAAAGCAAGGTTCAATTGGCCTCCGAACAGGCAGGCCCATGGCGTTGGGTTTGGACCAGGGCAAGGCAAGGGCAGCGGCGACGGATCCTGTGACGGCTCTGTAGTCTAGTGCAAGAACCGACCAGGAACCCGAACTGTGTCAGTTGTTAACGACTGAGCGCAATGTGCGGCATAAATCGCGATCTTGGCGTCGCCAGTGGACAACGGGATTCAATTTCAGTCACACTATAGCCTGTAAGGGCTACGGAATACCTCGGGAAAGAGACCAACTGCTGACCAAATCATCAGACAACATATCCACAGACGTGCGACAGGACGCACCCTTTACCGCAACTCCGACGATGTGAACAACCTGAAGTTCGAGAGCAGACCATCTATACAATTACTTCGACATACGGTAATTATTTTGAGACCAAGTTGTGAGTGAGCGTAGGACAATAATGATATAGACAGAAGATAGAAAAGAAAGGAAGAGAGAAAACGGGAACGGCTCAGGTGGTGACCGTTCAAGGCAAGACGGAACGGGCGCTCAGATGAACACGCGCACGACGGTCTCGTACCGTACATCCTCGAGAACGCTGCGCAGCGAGCCACCGCGGCGCTCGAGCGCGTCGACGCAGAGCGGCACGCCCCAGCCCGAGACGATGACGACCACTGCGAGCTTCACGGAGCCACCGCAGCGCGCGATGACGCCGTCGAGCTCATCGTCTGCGGAGAAGCCGCGTCAGTGCATGCGGGCAGAGCGCAGCGACTCGGATGTGCGCACCTGAATATGCATCGGCGCGCGTACCCGCGATGGTGCGGATGATCGCCCGCGCGCGCGTGGCGAATTTGATGTTCCCGGGGTGCAGGTCGACCATCTGTCAATGTGTGCGCGTGAGCATGGCGAGCAAAAATGCGGGGGGACGATTAATGTGCGTACGAGGTTTCCGTACGTGTTCCCGAGTTTGACCTGCACGGCCGTCGAGATCATGTTGAGGATCTGGTGAAGTCTTAGGCAGGTGCACGGGAGGCGCCTCGAGGACGCACCATCTTCGTCGCCGTGCCCGCTTTCAGGCGCGAGCTCCCGGATATCACCTCCGGCCCGACCAGCGCCTCGAGAACGAAGTCGCACTGGGCCTCGAGTAGAATGGCACTGGGGCGCGTGCAGACGATCCCCACCGTGAGCAGGCCGTGCGCGCGCGCGCTGTGCAGCGCCCCGAGCACGTACGGCGTGCGCCCCGAAGCACTGATGCCGATGAGTGTGTCCTGCGGCGTGGGGAGGAGTGAGCCGAAGTCGGCCGCGCCTGCGGCGCGCGAATCCTCGACCGCCGGCCGCGCAGTGCGCAGCGTGACGTCGCCGCCCGCGCTGAGCGCGATGTACCTCATTGGGTCGGCGTTGAATGACGGCGGAATGTCGGACAGGTCGAGCACGCCGAGTCTGCCCACCAGGTTCACCGACACGGAGCAGAAGTGCATTGGACTAGACTCACCGGCCGCTTGTCCCTGCGCCCATGTATAAGAGCCTGCCGCCCTCGCTCATGCGGGCAGCAATTTCGTCGATCGCCTCTGAGATGGTTGGGGTGATTTCCGCTACTGCTGCGGCTACGCGCTGGTCCTCCGCGTTGATGAGCTGGCACATCTCGAGCGTGCTGAGCGTGTCGATGTCCTTGGTCGCTGGATTGGTCTGTTCGGTCTGTAACTCATCTAGCTTGAGAGGTTGTGGGCGCAGAAGATCGGCTGGAGACGGCGGGGACGCAGAGCCCGAAGCCACTGGCCCCGAGGTAACAACGATCTTGGAGAGCTCGCGGTGAAGCCACTGGTACGCAGGCTGAGGAGACATGTGGGGAGCTAGCTGCACAGTGCACATGGAAAACCTCCAGACGAGTTGAAAAGGATCATCGGCGGTCCAGGGTAATTGTGCATCCGCGCACAGGGCGCGTAGCAAGGGCCAGGAACAGATACCCATTGGGATTGGGGTTATGACTCGGGCGAGAATGATTTCCAATTTTCAGATGCAATGTTGAGTTGTTGGCATTGGAGCTCCTAGTACGAACTGCTTGCATGCTCTACCAGCAGGATCTGCGAGCAGCTGCACTTGGGGTGAATTGGAGTGCGCCGCCTGTGTTGCCAATGGGCTCTGCCACTCCAGCGAGTCGGAAGAAATACAGGAAACTGAGGACGGTGAACGGCGATCAGTGGATGGCCATGATCGCCACGGCCGAGAGTTGATGTTTGATTAGATAAGATTTTGGCGCGGGTACAACCGAAAGAGCTCAAATGCTGCGTCTTTGACTAATTCCTGGTGTGGCTGAAACTGAAGCAAGGCAAGAAAATGAAAAATAACAAGGCGGTGAATTTCAACGCAAGATAGACCTGGAAAACTGAAATCGGCAGCTATCGGACTTTCCCAGCTCCGATTCTCCTACGGCCGTGGACCGGACAATTCCAGTAGAATTTCCACCCGCTGCGCTTCTACAAGCAAATATTCGAGAGAGAAATACATGGGCTGTATAAATACGCGCGCTATCCATAGGACGAGTCCATCTATAATGTATGCTTATATACGGGGCATGAGAACTAATGCTGCCAGCAAGCGAGATGTGTATACTACTCTAATCCGGATCCGTTCGTAATCCCAGAATAACAACGCGCTCGCTATTTCCCTCCCGTGGTCTTGAAGAGCACAAGGCCCGCAAGGGCGATCGAGTAGCCTGTGTGTGGTGAGCATCTGCGGCATGGGGATGGGGTAGGGAGGGAAGAGACGCACCGAAGACCTGCAGGGGGGAGATCTCCGAGCCGAAGAGAACGACGGAGCCCGTGATTAGGAGTATGTCCTGCAGGGGGTATGAGGAGGGAAAAAAGGGGATGCAGCAGGCACGACGCACCTTGAACACGCCGGCGAGCGTCAGCACGAGCCCGCTGCCCACGCCGACGAGGAACACGGCCGCGACGTTGAGGAAGAACGCGACGCACGCGTTGCTGAAGAGGATGAGCGGCCCAATGCGCGCGAGCTCGTAGAAAGGTGCTAGGCCCTCGGTAAAGGGCAAGAAGAAGAGGTTGATGAGCGCGCAGATGGGGGCGTAGTAGTGCAGTGACACCAGGGGGTCCATCTTCATCCCGTGCAGGAGAATCTCGATCATCACCAAGCGCGACGCCTCGAAGCCGACGGCGGCGGCCTGGATGACGAAGCCGAGGAGATTGAAGTGCAGCTCGCCGGTCGACGTGAGCGCGACGCCGAAGGAGATCATACAAACGATCATCGCGAGCTTGCGGTTCGGCTCCGCAGTGCGGAAAGTCCACGAGATGAGCAGGACGGCGACTGCGGTGAACGCCTAGCGTACGGATATGAAGATAGCTAGCTGCTTGAAAAGGGGCATGTCGCACCTTGAGCATTTGGATGAAGGAGATGCTGAGGTAGAGGTAGGCCGAGTTGCTCATTATCAAGCTGCCGCTGAACAGCAGGCCGATGGGGAGGATAGAGCGGAGAAACATGTCTTTATTCATGTTAATGTCCTTGGTGCCGTCGAGGAGGTTGGTCGTCCGCTGTAATACACGCGTGCCGATAGCCTGGGGAGTGCGCAGAGTGAGCCAGGAGCGGAGGAGGCCCGGGGCGCACTTACAGCAAACGTAAGGTGCATCGTTACGAGGAATACAGGGAACTTGAACTGGAGGGTGTTGTACAGATAGTTGTTGTAGAGAATGACGGACACGGATAGGGCCATCCAGATAGGAATAATGACCACTATCGAGACTTTGGGCTTTGGTTTCGGTGCAGAGACCGGGACAGGCAGAGAGGACGTCGAGATAGCGGACTCCTCATCTTTTATCGAGGTGAACGATGCCTCCTCGATTTTATCTTCTTGATTGAGGGCCATGGTGGTAAAGCTAGCGGGTGAAGGTCAGGATGTGGTGGGAGGAAGCAAGGAGGGCTAAAATACTGACAGCGACGAGGTAACAAGTTGGAATGTGGCAAAACGGAGGCTGGAAGCCGTCAGTAACGATCACCGGGCCGACGTGGCAGTGCAATATTGCCTATCCCCTCAGGCACTTCATCTCCCTTTCGTTTCGGTTTAATGCCCTTATCTGTTGTCAACTACAAGCTCCTCGCTTCTGGTCGCATTTCAATTCGATACGAATCCGCGCTCATGGACGCCACAGGACCGATGCCAGAATGTCAACGTGGCCCATTCAGAAATATCGTCTAAGACAGCGGCGCTGCGGATCCAATAGGCCCTTGACTAGTTATCAGCCTAATTCGCCGAACTCAAGGATAGCTCAAGTTTGCTGCTCGCCTTCGTCGCCACCGACTCTTCGGAAACTGCCCGCGCTTACGGCCCTCTTTTTGACAAACCTACCGTTGCCGACCTCACTATCGCACGTGTGTAATCAGATCGGGTCGTGTTTGCTCCATCGCCACTCCATCCGACGAATAAATGCTGTTCGGTATTTAGAGGCGAGCTTCAACGCGGCAACTACTTAGCGCGTCCCGTCAGCGTCCTATCCACACTGTTCGGTCCTTGGGGACTCCCGAGGTTGCATTCGGTCGGAGGTATACTGTAAATGCTCGCCGCGGTCTCCAGGCCGGTAGAACATATATGTGGGGGGGAGTCTCACAAACTAGCACATCTCTAGATTTATTCTGTGCTATCCGTAATTTTCTCCTTCCTCTAGCCAACGATAAGCCGGCGTCGCCCTTGGTGACCGCGATGGACCTTGCACTTGCCTTGCCCTCCAATCCGCACTAGTTAACTAAACACCAGCAAATATATTGTTCCCACACCTCCTGACCTCTTACCATCTCATCCACCATGAAAACTGTAAGAAACACGTCCGAAATGCTCGAAAATACGTGTTTGCTTACAGCCCCATGCAGCGCTCCTCGAAAAACGCGTCCGATACGCCAGCGGCGCCCCCCAAAGTGGCGACGAAAAAAGGCCTCAAAAGAGCGCGCTCACCCGAAAAGCCAATGGATGCAACCGCAAAGCCTATCAAGAAGACGAAGAAGGCTACCACTACTGAAGAGGTAGAGCCTGAGATCGGTGTCGCGTCGCGTCAATCATCTCACCTATAGGCTATGTATCATTGATAACGTTAACAGAACGTCGTCGCGCCTACACCTGCCCCACTTATCCCCGAGACGCCTAAATACGAGGGCAACTTTGACTTCTACTTCGACGGCGCGTCGGGCGTCGACTTTCAGAAGCGCTATGACGCCCTGCGCCAGAAGCAGATCGAGGGAAAGCGCCCCAACGGGCTCTGCTACTTTGGCACCGCACCAGCCTACGCAGACTCCTCCTTCGAGTCTGGCGCGTTTGTGCACCCGATGGAGGAGATGCCCCTGGGGCTCGCGCTTCACTCCATCACCACCGCCGCCAACGGTATCTCGGCGCAGGTCGGGCTCCTCGAGAACGACTGCGGCATCGCGGCGCTCGACGGCAACTTCAAGATGAAGCGCGTGTGGGCCAAGCCCGGCGACGCGTCCGTCGAGCTGTTCGAGGGGGAGGTGCGCGTCAAGATCGGGTACGGGTCGATGTACAGTAGCCGCGGCTTCGGCCGCGGAACGAGCAACGAGCTCGCGTTCACGGCGATTCGCAAGAGGAATGCAGCGGGCGAAGAGGTCGGGTTGGGGCCGCGGAAGTGTGAGGCGTCGCCGCTTGCGCGTGGTGGCGGCGGCGGCAGCAGCAGCTATGGAGGCGGTCTTTTCGACGATTTGGGGTTCAGTGACGATGGTTTGGGCTTCAGCGACGACGATTTGGGCTTCAGCGACGAAGAGTCGGACGGGGAGGATTCCGACGGGAATGTCAAGGGAAGTCTCCGGTGGCATTATAGGCGCCACAAAATGGGGATCTACAATTACTGAGGTGTCCAGTGGGATGCCGTGCCATTTAAATTTTCTTGAGAATATCTCTGTGTTTTCGATTGAGCGGCCCCGCCTTCGAGTCGACCAAATAAGTGTCTGTCTAGAGAGACTGCTGCAAACTCACTTCAGCTACGCCGAAGGGCACGCACATGGCGTGGGACACGTACATACTACGATGTCATCAGGGGGCTTGGTGGATCACCGGTACCGCAATCAAGACGATCCCTATGGGCACCAATATTGGTACGCACGACCTTATCGTAAGGATCTTGCTGACGCGTTTTTCTTCAGGTTGTTTCAGAGGTGCGCCCGGAAGAACGAATCTCGAGACGCTCTATAGAGTCGCGAAGTCTGTCCACCACATTCCCAGAGGAACTCTGGAGTGAAGACGAGGAGTCATCTCGGGACAAATCACTGGGGAGAGAGCGAGCGCTCCCTGCATCTTGCACCAACGGAAACGCTGATAGTTTAGTTTCATCCTTTGGTCCAATCTCCGTCGTATGCGGATTCGGTGTGCTGCTCTCTTGCCCACTATGCCGTCGGGGATCTTCTGCATCTGACGACCACTCAATTCCATCAATGTCGTCGTTGCCCACGAGTTCGTCCCAAACGTCCTCCCAGTTTCTATCCTGGCCCTGGGCAAGTGGTTGCTCTTTCTTGACGAGACCAGGTTCGACTGGAGGAGCGGGATCCGTCCATAGGGATGTCCAGACGATAGATGAAAAAAAAGGATGTGATTTCAAAGCACTCGGGTCGTTGGGACTTCCTCGAAGACCTGCACCGAGGCGCTGCAGTGGGTCGTAGATCTTGGAAATAACACGTTGGCCTCGCAAGAAATCCAAGTGACATTGCGCTCACCAGCAACCTTTGCACCAAGTCTTTGGCCTGCTCATCGAAGCCGCTAGGAAACTCGTATTCTACTTTCTTGACCTTCTGCCACGTAAGATAGTCTGAGCGGTCATTGAAGGCAAAACGTCCGGCGATCATTTGGTAGACAACACAGCCGAAAGCCCAGTAATCAGAGCTACACCGTGAGTCAATACCATCGAAACCCTGGTGTAGAGCTCATAGCGCTGACCTTGCTGTAGTTTCCGCGAGCTCTAACAACTCCGGCGCCTGATATTGCGCTGTACCGACGAACGTCGTAGCCCGTTTCTCTGATTTGATCAGGCTGGTAGTTCAGCGCCAAATAACGCATGCTCACCACCGTTCTCCAAAACCTTTCCGGTTCCAAAGTCCGTGATCTTAATCCGGAAAGCATCATCTAGGAGAAGATTTTCGGGCTTCAGGTCACTGCGCGCGACAGTGAGCATTTGAAGTCGTGCCGCGGGAGGCAATCGCACCGATGGATGACGTCCTTGGAATGCATATATTCCATGGCATCTGCGATTTGTGCAGCGTAATACTGCACACATCCTGTGGATAGGGAACCCAGACGAGATATCAACGACTGCATTTCTCCGTTTGCAGCGAGATCCATTACAAATCTAGAAGAGACCGTAGTAAGCCCTAGGCAACGAACAGGATTTAACACGTACAAAGATTCCATTCATTATAGAACGCGTAGTACAGCGAAACGATGCCAGGGTGACCACGCAGCCGTATTAAGGCGTTCCGTTCTGCAGTTGCTGTTTTGGCTTTGTGCTTTCGAATCAAATGACTCCTGCTTATAACCTTGATTGCATACTGCTTTCCATCGATCCGAGAGGTTCCCAGCTTCACCTTGAAGCAGCAAACGAATAAATACGGGGCGCGCAAGCAATCAGGGTAATGTATTCACAGTCGAATATGAGCCCTCGCCGAGGATCACGCCAAATTGGAAGTCTTGGAGCGAGGGTTTGCCAAGAGACTTCGAGTTCGGTTTGCCATTGGACGCAGGAGGAGGAGGCGGGGAGGGTTCTGTGTATACAAGCTCGTGAGACAGATCAGACGGAGGGGGCCCGGATGCGCCGCGCGTAGTGGGGGACTGGGGACTGCGGGGAGCAGAAAAGGTGCGCATAGGGCGTGGGCGGGGTGGAGTTAATTCCTCTTCAGAGTCGGTGCTGTTATTTGACATGACGGACACATTTTTGCTAAGATCAACTAAAGTTTTTTGGGGAGGAGCAGCAGTATGCTCAGGGTGAACTTCAGGTTGGAGCATGTCCCGGGATACTGATTCTCAAAAGCAGTCAACAGTCAAGACTCAAGAACTGGAAAAGCCATCACCATCACTGTCAGACAGCACGACCACGGATCACGTGTGGCAGCTTTCTCCAGGCCCAAGCCGTCATGTCCAGCCTTCAAGGCTACGTTGACCGTAAGCTACGATGTCCCATTCTATTCGAATCCTCTCACAATCCATCCCGCAGGCCGCGTTCTCTTGATCCTCCAAGATGGACGCGTGATCGTGGTGCGTTTCTCCCCAAACCCATCTCTCGTCCATTCCTCAAACCAACGCGATTCCTAGGGCGTGATGGTGGGCTTCGACCAGAAATCCAATGTCGTGCTGTCCGACTCGAAGGAACGGATATACAGCATCGACGAGGGCGTGGAGGAGATACCGCTCGGGCTCTATCTCGTAAAAGGCGACATGATGTGTGTGCCGGGCCACGTCCTCCGCAACGCGCGCCTAACCTTAGCCTCCTCCCAGCGTCCTCATCGGCGAAATCGACGACGCAGTCGACCAGGCCGTTGACCTGGGCACAATTCACGCGGAGCCAATACCGCCAATTCGGTACTAATTCCTCAGGAAATACCCGCGCCAGCGGCGACGCGCAGCAACAACGAACGATCTCGGGCTCAGGTGGCTCACGACGCCCGGCCGCCGCGGGCACCAAAAAAGACGAGGGAAAATAGACGGACACCTCGCTGCGCATTGTTTCTCCCGCCCTACCCGCGTTTTGTGCCCGAAGACGGGCGATTGACAATGTATGTATGGATCGAAACGACATATACTATCTGCCCGCTAATCTCCCCCGTTCCTCGTTGAGTTACCCGCCACGATCCCCGTCCTTTGAGTCGGTAATTCCCGTCTTGTATCCCACCCTTTTGAATTTTGGTCCTGTTCTCCCGTTGGACGAAGGTCGTTGATTTATGCATGATCACTCCCCAGAGCAGAGGCGTCGCGCTATTCAAGCTACCCAAAGAACGGAATATTTACGCGAGTGTGCGATGCGGAGTGCGTCGAGGACTTGGATCGCCGCTGTGAGAAAGAACGGCGACCCACGACCTGCATCCCTTGACGACACGGAGAGACACGGCGAAATCTGAATTCGTCTCAAGATAGGGCATGGCCATGGTCGAAAACGCGAGCCAAATTCTCGTGATCAATGAAAAGTGCCTTGCTTCGAACAAAGTAAGTTTGACATCGAGGGTGTTCACATGCAAGTAGTCGTGTGGACAGATCGTGGGCAGCTCGGGCGTGCATCGCGAAGACTCTTTGCTCTCGACTCGGATCCTGTAGTCATGGCTCCCAGAAAGTGCCTGAAAGCCTGTAAATTGAAGTCGAGATTCCATCGGCGTTGCGAGGTTCAAAAAGAGGACGAGCGTCGCAGAAGGGTTTCAAAATTAACCGTGCCCTCGCGGATGAATTCTGGAAGAATTCACCAATCGATTTCACAGCAGCGTTGACTTGAAAGGTCAAGAGGCCGGTCAACCAGTCAGAAGTCTGAATCAAGCCGCCAAAAGACATGCACAGTGATGAGAAATACTTTGGTCCGCCGCGTGATCCGTACATGCACTGCCACAAGCCAAACTCCATCCATCATGAACTTGACCCTCGCTTCAAGGGCATCCAGGCATTATCGACTTCCGCTTCCAAATTTCCGAACAACTGCGCTTGTAATACACCAAAGACAATGCCTCCGGCGATTTTCTACTGAAGAGCGTCCAAACGATTCCGCGCCGCCACGAAGACCTCTCTGGGTCCTGAGTGCGAGTCTGTGTCTGGGAGCAATAGGAGCAGGGGCCTTGGCATACGCTGGGTGCGTTCCATCAAAGAACTCCCCTCATTTATCCTTACGAGTGTAGCTACGATGCCTACACCACCTGGCGCAACTTGTTCCCCATTGAAGTGCGGGGCGACTTGAAGCGCGGCATCGGCGCGAAAAATAAGGGGGATCTGGAGACCAGCGCGTATTACAAGCGAAAGTGCGAGTGCCTCCAGCGAAGCTTGCGCGCGGCGTAACTGATGCCCCGCAGAGCGTGGAACACCGCGATCAGTCTGCCCATCGAGGAGTTCAAGACCGAGCCGTACCTCAGACTCACTGGAATAGCGGTCGATCTGGCTGGGGAGCTCGAAGAGGACGGGAAGACCCAGGAGGCGTTCGGGCTGTATTCCGACGCTCTCAACCTCATTCTCAATACTAAATCCCCAGAACTGCTGAGTGGGCCGGAGCGCTTACGCGCTATATCGCTCGCGGTGAAGCTGGGCCAGCTGGCCGACACCTGTGCAGTTCCTGTAGAGGAAGAAGAACGAATACGCGTATGGGCTGTCGAGGAAATTCTCAAGCTACTTACCGAAATACAAGGGAGTTCGTCAACTGGCGAAGCGCCTCAACCGCTCGATTTTGTCAAGTTGAAATTACCTCGCTGGATGACGAAGACAGATGTAAGTGTACCTCTCCAGGAGCTTGGAGACTTCTACGGACGGGTTGGCAAATTAGAGTGAGCAGAGTAGTTCCTTGTGATCGCGTGAATATTGAATTGGGTTAGATATGCATTGCCGCTATATCTGCAGGGAATCACCCTCCTCGTCTATGGCGAGCCCCCATCTTCGTCAGAAGAAACATGTCAGGGTAAAGAAATGAACTCGCTCCCTTTTTTTGGTCCTGGATTAACTGCGTTCAAAGGGGCGCAGCTGATGAATAACATCGCGGATCTGGTAATCAGGCACCCCACGGCCGAAAGGCAGAAGTACGCGGAGGCCTGGGCTCAGAAGGCTTTGTCAGTGTTGCAAGCTACGAGGAAAAATACGAAAGAACCAATTTCAACATGCGAGCAAGCCCTGTCTGTCGCGTTGTTCAATGCTGGGATGCTCCGTGAGGTGCGTTCGATGTTGTGCGATTCCTTCTCGTATTCTTTCTGATTGTACCGAAGTTGGCTGGCGACCAACAGCGTGCTCGCTCCCTGTTCAAGTCTGCGTTTGAACAGTCAAAATTATCCGGGCTAGACGAAGGTGTCACGGTGGCTAAGGAAGCTATCGCCAGATTAGATGCCAGACAGACATGATATGGCCTTTAATAATTTCTAGCAGACCTGCGGATACATTGGCGGAGGAGACTAATACAGCTGTTGTATATTACATTTATTTCTTCAGATACTCTGTCCACCATTCCTCAAAAAGCGACAGGCCAAGACCATCTTCCAACCCGAGGTCCTCGGACTCTTGTGTGTACAGCTTGCAATCTCTGGGACGGGTAGTGGCTCCTTCGCCAGTAGGAGGCTCAGCGTCCGGAATGATATGGCCGTGTGGGAGCCCGAGGATCTTGGCGAATATGAGGCACATCTCATATTTGGTGAACGGCTCGGCTGCAGAGTAGTGCAAAATGGGCGGAATGGGCTTCTTGAGCGCTGAGTTATAGTTTCAGCACTGAGCGGTGAGGAGTTTATTTCGGTGGCAAATACCTGACAGCTTGACGAGGAAATTCGCAATATCGACAACGCTGGTGGGATAGCGCGTGGCGTAATGGTCCATCTTGTACGTCTTCCCGGACTGGTCTTCCACAACGTCGATGAGGATGTTGACGGCGGTGTCGGAGTTCTTGGGTGCGGGCCCATACCTGGCGATGCATCAGAAAGCTGACCCCGCTCATTGGATGAGACTACTTACAGAACGGGGACGCGAAGAATGATCGCGGTAGCGCCTTCCACTCCCAGAATTTTGACCTCACCATCGAGCTTAGTCTGGCCATAAAGTTGTAAGGGGTTGGGTCTCGCTGAAGGAGGATAGGGAGGAGAGCTGCCATCGAACACGTAGTCTGCGTCGACTTAAGTCTCAGTTCCTTTTCATTCGAGAGGATTTGAAACGCACCCGTGGAGATATAGACGAGCGTGAACTTCAGCGACTTAGAAAGCCGCGCGAGATGGTCCGGTACGTCGGCATTTAGCTGGAGGGAAGGTTCTATTTATGCGGCATTTATTGTATTCTGCGATCCCTTACCCTTCGGGCAGCTTCTGGATTCTTGAGGCGGGTAAGCAGAAGTAAGACATAGCATTGCAGCCCAAACACCTTTTCTGCAACATCAGGTCTGCGTTCTGCCGCGCAATGAATGACCCCTGCGAACGCTCAGAACGCGACACGATCGGCATGCATAGGGCACAACATACAATTCGGCTTGAAGTCGCGGAAGGCTTTCTCTACTTCCGCTTCGTCTAGCAGGTCGAGATTTCGTAGACCATCGCCAGATCGCGAGTGTGAAAGACTGAGAACCTCCGTGCCAGGCCTAGGTGAGTCAGTAAACGCTCGACGCACAGCCGATCCGAGGATTCCGGAAGCGCCTGTTGCCCATGTAAGAACGCCTCTCGAAAAGACCAACGAAAAATTACCTGTGATGATGACTTTCAGTGTCATCGTCTCTGAGATGGTGCAAGTCTGACTCTGAGGGAGCGCGTCCAATTAAAGTAAGTGTCCGGAAAAACGGGCCGTGCGGCCACCAAACCGGCATCATGTGACAAGCGGTTGAACTTGGTGGTGAACTTGAACATCTGTCTTCGAACTTCCTTCAAGCTCAGCTCCCATGAAATTTACTTGACGAACTTCAATAATGTTCTCGGATTTCCACCAGTTTCCAACCAGCATCACAATCTAATAATGTCGTCAATTTCTGAATTGAACTTACCCGGACTTGTGCTCACTGACTTCTGCTGCTTCTTTGCAATTTCTTTGTCCTCTAAGCTGTGAGACTGCTACGGGTATGGGTTACCTTTACATTTGAAGGCACCTTCGCTCTCGAATGTTTTATAACACAATTCCTCCTTTGGTTTTTGCTGAGCGGACGAAATCGGCAAGGAAATCGGTGATACCACTGCAGTGCTCGAAAACGCAGGTGTCGTCCCCAAGTTCCGGTCACTCGATATTCGTGGTTGGTCGGCAGGTTGCAGCTTTACCGCTGAGTCCTCCTCCATCTGACCGCTTCGAATCATCTATAGCACTTCTGAGGGGTTTTCCCCGTTCGATATTAATTGCAAATTTATTAAGGCTCAGCCTTCATCAATGTCTGCCAAGGAGGAAGAGGAGGAGGATGGTATTACTGCGAAGGTCCCTATGCATAATTCTATGACGGAAATGACGGGCTTCGGTTCGAGGATTTTAGATGCGAGCCCGCAGTAGCGGACAATGTCTAGGAGACTAATTTACAGTAAATCGAGATCGTTTGGTTCGCTTGTATTGATTGTCCATAGTAGCTTCAATGAACTGAAGCTATGAGTTGGCTTCTTGCTGGTCAACGTTATTGGGGAACCATGCGCACTAGCATTAGCTTCCTCGAGGAGGATTATTATCCCTCGGCAGCCGGTGGGAAGCAAGGTGAGGCGTTCCATTTGTCGACGTTCCGGGAGGTCGTTGACTTCCAGGCTGAACGCCTCCCTTGTAATTTCCAGCATTTCCGACTTCTGCGGAGGCATAAAATGTCTGTCGCATCACATTGATCGGTTGGTACTGTTGTGATTGCCAGCACGTGGACGCCGCCTGTCACCGCCCTCGGAGCCGAGCAAAGGCCACTTGTGATTGGTTGATATTATCTAATATGTCGGCAAAAAAAATGTACGCGGTCTGTTCAGGGTTTCTCTTGATCTTCGACTTTGGCGCTGTCTCAGTCGAGAGGATGAGGATTAGACTGGATTAGAACAAAGTACGACTATCACCCACGAAGATCGCCGGGCGCCCACCCGCACATCGCCGTCAGCTAACGCCGACGCGGACACCGCGATCTTTCAATGTCCCAGAACCGTTTCCAATCCGCCAGCGTCGTCTTTCCCTTTTTGCTGCACCGGTTAACCTCTCTCTGACCCGGAGCTCCAGCTCCTTCTTAATGATTGTCGCGTGAGTTTAGTCGTCGCCCTCGCTAAACGTTTATCATCCACGGGGCCAGATTTGCCATTGGAAGGCTCCCGCGCTCAAGACTTCCTAGGGAACTTTGCGGAACCTTCCGTGAGGACTCACTGAGCAGTCTAAGCGTTCCCATATCTTCGTTGTAGGCATTCAAGCGGGCTCGGGAGACCACCGACTTTGATGTCGGTAATCTTCAATCAACCTTCTCAACACCTCCCCTGGGCTTTTCCTAGGTTCGTTAGGGTATGTTCTCAGATAACGAGTTATCAGGTGAGCGCGAATTAGGCTCAGGGATATGAGCTCTTCGGACATCAGGAAGTCGTCAGGTTAGCGACGCATTGCTTCAAACCCAAATCTCAGTCTCCCGCAGCCTTCTTCCGCTCCGACAGTCATCCCAGTGTCATCCCGCTGTTCTCATCCCGTTCTTCTTTTCATCACGTCCGCCGTATCATCAACGCCAGAAATAAGTTTGAATATTCCCCGCGTCTCGCAGGTTCCATTCTCCAGGTCACCTATTCCCTTAGGCTCTCCCCGCGTTCCCTCGATTTCTGCTTCTATCGCTGGGCTCCGTGGGGCCCGCGAAGAGAGTGCGTAACATCAAGCATCGAGAGCCAGGTAGCTCAATGTGGCCGTCGTGCATTATTTTGCTTAAATACCCCGTACCAACCTGTTCCTGTCGCTGGCAGTTCTCCCAAGCCCTTTCCTTTTTAACGCGTTGATCCTGTCAATTTGAAAGGATCAGCTCGACGCATACGGCCCCCTGATTATTGTCACCGAAATCTTTGCCTGGTTGTTAAGCGGCAACGTGCCATGTGCTCAACATACAAACCGGAGGCTTGGTACCGACTTTCAACTTCTTTACATCACCTTTCTGATGCCGCCTATTTCCCCTTTTCGCAATGTCAATAAGAAGGTTACGGTGTATAACCCTGTATAAGCGCGACCTCCTTCACCCCCACCATCCAAAATGGCACCCCCCAGTAGTCTGCGTAGCGTTCGCCCGCGGGCCAGAGCGAAAAGCGACGCGATGCCGCCTTCCAGTTTTGCCCCTGCTCTGTCCACACCCACATACTCGCATGTCTCGAGTTATCGGTGAGTTTTTAGTTCGCGGTCTACTTCGGGAGTCACTCAGTTATTTCTTCGAGGTCTTTGCAAATGGAGCTTCTTCTCTACAGCCCATATGTGAAAGTAGTCCCCAGTGCCTGGAGCGCCAACCACACACTACCTGTGTTCGGCGATCATGACGTTGTGGGTGGCAAGGTTATCCTCGATCCAAGCTGCCAGGCTGGCCGCCTTGTGTTGACCGTAAGTTCATGCCGCCATTCAGCGTCTGCGGGACCTAAACATGTTTGACTGTTAGATTGAAGGCGCCTTTACGTACGACTCCACTGAAAAAATGGGGACCACATGGCTCCTCCGTACAGCCGCCTCCCCGAAAAGCGGAGACACGTCTTTTTTTCTTCTTCGAAGGCCATACAAGTGTCATCCTCGGACAACCCTCCTCGATCTGCCTTTCGGGATGTCTTCGTTATAAAACGACGGCCAAGCGGGTCTAACATTAAATCCATGGTGTTGGAGCCGCGGGCATATCCCTTCGCGTTCGAACTTCCGCGAAGTCAGCGTTCTGGGGAAGAAATGCCTCCTACATTCTGCTCGTCAAACCCCCAGAAGGCACCTTTCGAAGTCATCTATCAAGTCTCTGCCACGTGGGAATCCTCTGACATCACCGAAAATCCTTCCTTGTATGTTCAATCGCCACATCCGCTCGCCCCAGTTTCTTACGCCACGTTCTAGCTTGGAGGTTCCAATCGTGCTGCACCCTGACCCGGACTTTCACTCGCTGGATGGCCTTCCCGACAACTCGAGTTCGTGGCTGGAAATGCCTCTCAAGTCTGACCGTCCAATTTCCTTTCGGTGTGCAGTACGTGCTTTGGACGATCGACTAACAACACCGTACGCTAACACACACAATCTAGGTTACATTGCCGACATCCGTTACCTTCTCTCGCGCTTCCTCGATTCCATATTTCGTTGTTTTCACCACAACGCCTCGATCCTCGACATTAGCGCGGGAGATAGCTTCTGACGCGACAATCTCAATCTCAGTCTTCAGCCAAGTGACCATCACCGAGGCTGCCAGCCTTCCTATTACTCCCCCGCAAACGCCCCTCAGCGAAGAGTCGTCGTCGGAATCGATCTTGTCTCAGCAGCCTCGCACCACTAAACTCCTCAGGCGGGTAAGGTCTCGAACATCTCCCTGGTCGCCTCGAGCCCTCGACGACTCGGAGTCGCGAGACAAACCCCTGCCACGGTTGCCCACGCAGACTGCATTTACGGAAACGCAGATGGTTCACAGCGGCATCTGCATCGGATTCCCCAAACGGCCACGACACCAGCAAAGCAGCGCGAAGCTGCACCCATCATTGCATGCGCACCAGGCTCTTCCAGATGGCCTTCAGAAAGCTAAAATCCCTCTCAATCGGGACATGCTCCCCAGTATCGACTGGGCTGGCGTATCTGTAAAGGTGTGTCTCATCTGTTCATCTTGCGACTAGCGTACTGATTGAGACTCTTAGTATTATATGGATGTCTCCGTTCTCTTCGGCCAGGATGAGCTGCGAGCCAGGATTCCACTCCGAATAATTTAGTCGCACTTCAACCTCACGTTCGTTCATCCACGTCTCCGGATTTTTAGATATTATCATTATTACACCGCCCGTATCATTTGTATTAACTGCATCATACATAGTAGCCACGCATAGGCTGGAATTGAATAAAATTGAATAAAATTGTCATTATACGCATCATTTCCTGTTTGGGCTCGAGTTGGTGACTGCGCGTCTTCTTCAACTCCTTGATGTCTGCCGAACGTCCCTCGTCGCGATGGCAGATAATGCAGGACGGCAAGACATTCTACAAACGACAGCAGCTCTACTCTATCCCTGGCAAGCTGCCGAACCTGAGCGACTATATAGTCGCAGGATGTCGTTACGGTGGCCCAATAGGTCTCTCCGTTCTCCCCTTGGCACACAATGGCCCTCTGACGGAGCTCTTCAGCCCTCATGCGCGATAACACGAAGCTTGTCGCGTTAGGCCGTACGACGCCAGCCATCACGAAGGCTCAAGTTCAAATATACTCTTCCGCAGGCGATGGCCTGCTCCTGTTTAGTGTGGATATTTCTCCATCTTGTATCGGAGCTCTCGCTTACTAATTGCTCTCCAGTGGGACCAGGGAAAGATCATACAATTTGGATGGACGGCCGACGAGCGCCTGGCAATCTTAAACGAAGAGGGGACATATCGGTTATACGACTTGCAAGGCGACTATCAACAGTATTCTCTCGGCAATGAAGCTGGGGAAATGGGAGTGATAGATGCGCGAATACACGAAAACGGTTTAGTGGCCTTGACCGGGTCATTGTCGCTGCTGGAGGTCAAGGGATGGGAAGGCAGTCGTCCTCTCACATTGGCAAATCCAGGTGAGTACTGTCACCATTAGTATACCCAGATTTAACGGCGCCTCTAGGGCTATCCCAGCCTCCCAACTCTTGGGCTATCATCCCTCCAGATCTTAATATTTCCCGGCATGTGGAGGTCCTGCTGTCTGTAGACTCGACAATATTTAGCGTCGACAACCTAGAGAGCATAGACCAGCGCTTATCACAAGGGCCATTCACCCACGTCTCGCCGTCGCCCAACGGCAAATCCCTGGCCCTTTTGACTTTCTCCGGGACATTATTAGTTGTGTCGTCTGATTTTCAACGCACTCTTGCCGAATTCAAGACTGGGGAGGTCGTTGGAGCAGAAGGGGCCGTGCATCAAGTTGAGTGGTGCGGTATTGACGCCATTCTTGTTACCTGGGACAATCTTGTCGTCGTCGTTGGCCCTTTCGGAGACACTCTTGAGTAGGTCCGCCTTCCCATGGCACGCTAGACGTGACGATTGACACAAAAATCCCTCAGATACTATTATTCTGGTACAACTTTCGCAGTCACCGAACCTGATGGTGTACGGATAGTAGGACCCGACGTATGCGATTTGATCCAGAAAGTTCCATGTGCGTTCTTGCTCTTGCCATCTGTATCTCGCTCTTTAACACTTTCTCTTGGCAGCATGCTCCACTTCGATTTTCCGTCCGGGCTCGACATCTGCATCCGCCATTTTATATGATGCTTGGGAGAGCTTTTCACAGCGCTCTCCCAAGGCGGACGAGAACATCCGCAGTATACGTCCCGAGCTTGCTGCAGCTGTCGACGAGTGTATCGAGGCGGCTGGTCAGGAATGGGAGCCATATTGGCAGCGTCGCCTTTTAAATGTCGGCCTTCGTTTTTTTCCTCGGTCGGCCGTCATTAATATCTTCCAGGCGGCCAAATTCGGCCGTGGCTTCCTCGACCTCCATAATCCCACCGACTTCATTAACATGGGCCAGACTCTCAAAGTCCTGAACGCTGTCCGCTTCTACGAAATAGGCATTCCTCTAACACATCTACAGTTAGTTCTTCATAGATGCCGCCTCCTTCGATACTCATTACCCTAATAGATACATCTACGCTTCTCCCTCTCATCTCATCACACGCCTCACCGCACGCAATATGCATCTCCTTGCCCTCCGCATCTCGACCTACTTGTCACTCAAGCCCGATGCTGTCCTGAAGCACTGGGCCAGCGCCAAGATCATGCGCTCCCGCCCGTCAGCGACAGGAACAGGCGCCGACGCGGACCTCGGTGGTGATGATGATGTTTGCAAGCTGATTGTGGACAAATTTGAGCAGCTTGGGGGTGCCGATGTCTCTTACGCGGAGATCGCGAAGCGCGCTTGGGACGTCGGGCGGGGTGGGCTGGCCACTAAGGTTTGTTCGCGTCCATCTTATTCTCATCCTCGGTTGACCCGTCGGATTGAACAGCTCCTGGATCATGAGCCTAGGGCATCAGACCAGGTCCCGCTCCTGCTAAGCATGAAAGAGGATCGGCTGGCTCTGGTCAAGGCGGTCGACAGCGGCGACACAGACCTTGGTAAGGCGCCGCAACATCTTTCGTTGTCTGGTCTGATCTGTTGTTTGCAGTGTACCATGTATTGCTACATTTGCACAAGCGCCTCCCATTAGGCTCATTCTTCCGTCTTATCGAGGACGGTGGCTCGCAGCTTGCTCCCGCAAGTAAATTACTACAGGTGTACGCTAGGGAACAGAACAGAGAAATGCTTCGGGACTTCTTTTATTCCGATGACCGTCGAGTGGAAAGCGCGGTGTTATCGCTCGATGAAGCTGCGGCCATTTCGGTGCGTTGTTTTTGTTAAACCTTGTTTTATTAGTCTCATCCCACTCCCAGGACCCTGCTTCGAAAATTACAGCTGTTCGAGCGGCACAGAAATTCTTTTCCGAAGACAAGGATCGTGCATTCGAATCGAAGGTAAACATTCATTTCGCCGAAAAAGATCTTCTCAGTCGAATCTGAGACAACAGATGATGGATGAGAGTGCCCGTTTGCTTACTTTCCAGCAACAACTGGAGAAGGAAGCTGACGGAAAAATCGTGTTCTTCGGCTTGAGTGTCAATGAGACAATACGAACGTGTCTGGTGAACGGGATGTCGAAACGGGCAGATAAAGTCAAGTCTGATTTTAAAGTCCCAGATAAACGGTAACATTTCACATGTGTATAACCCTCATTATTGATCGGCTTCGCAACAGATTTTGGTATGTGAAACTACAAGCCTTGATATCGACCAGCGACTTTGAAGGTCTCGATACATTTTCGAAGTCCAAAAGAAGTCCTATTGGCTATGAGCCCTTCGTGCGTTATCTGGTCGACGCGGGACATCCCAAGGAGGCGCTTTCCTATGTTGTTCGCTGCGATTCGCCGAAACGCGCTGATCTCTATGTTGAATGCGGAGAGTGGCGTATGGCCGGGAAGGAATGCAAGGAACGGGGGGATAAGGCAAAGCTCGAGTGGGTTTCTACTTCTACCGCTTAGAATTCTGATTTACTCTCATTACAGAAAAATACGGGAAAGATGCCCGAACTCATTGATCGCACGAGAGTTTGATCAAATTCTAGCGTCCATGAAATGACTTCTTTTGCATATTCTAAGAACCAGCTACGAGCAATAATACAATGGAAGTCTTCGGCTACAAGCATTCGGCGACCCGCGTCACTTACGTAAGTGTAAGGGACGACTCGCTTAGGTCTAGATCCAATCTAACCCTAAAGCAACGTCCGCCGCACCGCCCATGACTCCCCTTCATCGAATGCCGTCCTCTTCCTCCAAATCACCTCGGACTTCGAGAGAATACGGCAGTGGAACTTCCCTCGTCACCCGATATTGATCAACATTCCCCAAATGTTCATTCTCCAACCGGTCTGCCTGCGTTTAAGCGTTGAATAGTGGAGCAAAAGCGCGTGTGTCTTACAAAAATTCCACTGCCAGCGCCTCACTATCTCCAGTAAGCCCACAATGAATGACCGCAGCATGACGTCTGGTCCATGCGATGGGATGTAGAAGATCCACAAGAAGCGGATCAGGGTGTTTGTCACCTAGAAACGCTTCAATTTTTCCTTCCCAGCAATGTAAACATAAGGCACAAACGATGGCGAAATAATACAGCTACGGAACAGATTAACGGGAAAATCCAAGGGACGGGGGTTGCTTCACTGACCAGGATATGATTCGTATAAACGAGTTCTCGTCGGAGTAAAAAGTGCCGACTATGCAACCGTAAGATGGACCAATCCATCAGAAAGTCCTGCGGCAATTTAGCGAGGGTCAGTCAAGCCCGTAATGGTAATGCGTTCATGTACTCACCCAGACTAAGGCATAAGTTGTAGAAAATGCGTTGAAGAGACACCAAAGGGCGAAGGTAGAATCATAATGACCACCTGCCGGGGGAAGTCAATATGTGCCGCGCACACAAGGACCGGACTTACCGCGGTGTCTCCAGATAAAGTAGAACAAATAACTGACAATCCCCGCTCCGTATTTTCCAGCCTCATGTTTCGGCATCTGAGCGATAAAATTGGCGCGATATAAAGGAAAACTCACGTTGATAAGATGTGTGGTCAACTTGGAATCGACGTAACGTTTTATGCTCTGGATCAACCGCACAAGAAACGGCAGCACCGCCAGTACGAATGCCAACGGCCAAAATCGTGACACGTTACCGCATTGCCTCCACTCGGCATCCAATCCTCGCGAATACACACAACCGATAAGAGTTAGATTGGAAAATGTGAAAACGAGACTGCAAAATTGATCCCTACAAAGGTTCCTTGAATAAATAGAAAAAAAATTGATCGAGCAACTTACCCCATCCAAAAGTCGGTGAACTGCAGGGAGTAATGCCGTGTCAGAGACAGAAAATAAGGCAAGAAAATGACGAACCTCTACGCGTTTGGTTCCAGATTTCAAAAGTTTCCCGACGTTCCTGATCAGCCAGTATCTGGAAGGCTTGAAGAGAATCGGCAACGGATCAAGCATCACGATTCCTGCGAATGCCAGCCAGACCAAAGGCCAAATGGCTGGGGATATGGTCGGAGCTCCAATCCGTGCGAAAGACAACCAGAACGCGTAGCAAAGGGCTGCAAGGAGAGTACTCGGGGTCTCAGGTATGCGTAAGTTCAAAGTCGCCTTAGATTTGGATAGCACCATAACTCACTTGAAAATATTCACGATGATCAAGTCGTGTCCGTAGATCCAGTTCTTGACGGTTCGACAACTAAATACCAGTGGTGGATGATCAAGCATGGACTCACCAAAAATAAACACGTAGTTGATCCTCGACCGTGCCCACACTAGAAGGTTCAAGCCAACGAGGAGCGCAAAAAGGACTGGAACTGCCAACACCCCATATATAAACAGCAGTCCGTCCCATCCGGGAATGGCATTCCGTGTACTTTGTCGGAAACCTAAAAAAAGCAAGTGAGAAAGAAATGGTCGTTTCGACACAGCCGCACGCACTATGAGCGATACCTGAACCAAATGCAGCCAATGCAGAACCAATGGCAATTCCGCTACAGAATGTGCTGTTATGGTGAGACTTGTATTGTGGCCCCGCTCGGAGACGTGTTATGGCTTTCTTCGTATCTCCCTCCGCTAAAAGGAGTGGTTGAGCGGCAATAAATCATCCTGAATCTCGTGCTATACCGAAACTGGAGGCGAAGATATTCTGCATCTCGTCCATCATGGCTCGGAGCGTTTCATCGGATGAAAATGCGCTTCTCTCGACCTAAAACTGGGTGAATAAATTATACAAAGTTATTAAACCGGCGAACCTTCTCCTCCATATAAGCTCGCTGGGCAGGAATCTGTCCAAATATTTAAATAAAAGTATTGAGTTAAGTAGAATCACAACTTGCCTTGGTCGCTTTCTCGAACTTGTTGAGGACCCTCCTGAAGCCATAGATATTTAGTACCTAATAATTTGTTAAGACTACGAACGCCCGTTTTTGGTGTGGACCCACTCGGTAATTATGGAGCATCTCCAGACCCCTGCAACGAATACGGCTAAGCTAAATGGATGGGGATATAACTCAACGCGCACCGGTAATGTTCTAATACCGCCTTCTTGAGCTTGCGTCTCGCATAGAGATACTCCTTTGGATCTAAATGATCTTGCCATGGTGCGTTCCCCGTTCGCGCCTCTTCCTTCTTCAGGCCAGAAGACACGTCATTTATGGTTACAGTGTCACCCTTGGGAGCATCGGCGGCGCTCTCCATCGCTGACTGTAGCAATTTACGTCCAAAACGGAAAAACCTAATGGGGTTCAAAACCTCAGTCCACGAGAAGGATGTTTCTGGATGAGCTGCCTATTTACAACAAAATCAACCCTCAAAATTCAAAACCGATAGTAGAATAGAGGAAAGCGCACGTCGAATAGTCTGCGATGCTCGTTGAGCTCGCGTAATTGTGCTTCTAAATCTCTGGTCCGTGCCTTCATCGCTTTCTCCCTGCCAAGGTAAAAGGTTTCAACTTTCTGCAACTCACTGTCAAGCGCAGAGAAGAATGCGAGCTCTTGTTGTGAAAGTAGAGGAAAGAGAGCATTTAACGAAAGCTCAGAATACGGGTGTCGTCGTAGGGGATCCACTTTTATAATCAGCATGAGACGGGAAAGGATGGCATTGACGTACTGAGCTGCGAAAAGCCCTTCATTATACGACTCGCTGGGCTCGAGGGAGGGACAGCCGGACTCGGAGGCACTATGTCGCCCTGTCTACCTGAGGTATTGGTCCATTGCCGTGCGACTAACATACGTGAAAAGGTAGGATGACGGAGCAAATATGGATAGAAGTAATTCAACTTACGAAGCTGAGATGCGTTGCTGTTCCTCCGATTTTTAATACGGCGACTGTTCAAGGTAGCAACGTCTCCCCCAGGACTTGGAGGTGCAAGGTACGAGCGATTTGTGGGCTGTCGCACAACTTAAACTCGATCAGCAAGGCGAAATTACAGACAAGGCATTTTAATAACTACCCAGTTGAGGAAGAGTTATTTTTGGATTACGGCCGGCGGTGTTTGTGGCTACGACGCCACCAGGGCTCGGAGGCGGACCGGTGCTATTGCTCTGCGATGTGTGAGCTCGGTGAAGAGAGGGTCGCCTTTCGGGAACAGGGCGACTCGGCCCTTCTGCGCGTCCTCGACTCGGAGAACGTGCCATACTAAAAGTAAGATCGCGCTGTTCCATAGGCAGATGGACAGAACTCGTCCCAGAAGAATTCTCCCCAGATTCAGATTGTACGATTACAGATAACATCGAGCCGGCTTGATGATTCAGCTGTGAATTCGAGTACGAGTCGACGGGGAATGCCATTCCATCCTGCGCACGACGTATGGCTCGGATACGTTCTTTGAAGATTCGATAATCACTTCGAAATGTTCATTTTAGTGCGAAAAATTTGACTGAAATGAAAATCATTAAACATGTATGCTCGCTTCCATTCGGGGGTCTTTTCAATAAAAGATGAGCAAAGCTGGACGTTTCAATACAAGACTTCGCAGCTAACCTGGGTGTCTTCGAGATATCTTGCAATTATTGGAGTGACCTGAAGAGCGGAATATGCGGGGGGTAAATCTCACCTTGTAAACTTCATGGTGTTGGAGGAACACCGGGAATATGGGGACCAAGAGACGAGTCAAGGCGGATCGACAGGGGACAATGAAGTACAGTTGGTGGGGTTTTGCTTCTGCATGGTGGGGACCCGCCGTTGTTTTGTACGCCTTACCACTTGCACGTTGCGATAACGGCCTCAAGGTATTACCCAGCAATATTAATGAAGAGGTTGAGAAGCAAAAACTAAGTTTGGACACTTCCACCGGCTAACTGCGGACAGTGTGGGAATGGAATTCGCACGGTTTAACTGGAACAAAGACCGACGAACGGTTGACAATTTGAGGGCTAAAAGGCTGAGAATGCAATCGTCGTGGAGAAGCATTTTTCGGTGTTGAGTTCGAAAATAACTTGAGACTGCGTGTGCAAAATGAAAGCCTATTATCATTTAGACTTCCACAGCGCGTTGCCGGCGCAAGTGGATGGCACGTTGCGGGAACCATTTGCGGGACGGGCTACCCTCGTCATCATCGTCCGCATCGTCTCCACGCGGGTCGTCCAATGAGTATGGGAGCGGAACCTCCCTTGTAACACGGTACTGGTCCACGTTACCAAGATGTTCGTTCTCCACACGATCTGCATGCACAGTTCGAGTCGCCATCAATCAGAAAAGTGGTCGTATGCTCACAAAAATTCCATTGCCACCGTCTGAGCATTTCAAATACTGCCGCGATAAAGGTCCTGAGCATAATGTCGGGCCCTTGGGTTGGGATGTAGAGGATCCAGATGAAGCGGATTAGGGTATTGGAGATCTGAATATGCATGTGTTGGTCGGATCATCGAGGGTTGACAGAATCACATACGATGGCAAAGTAGTACAGCTGGAAGTATATCAACGTTTGTAACTTGAAGGTGGGAAGGACTGACATATATGTGGTTGGTGTACACAAGTTCCTTTCGTAGAAGAGGATAATGTTCATGTAAGCGCAGGATGGACCAATCCATAAGGAAATCCTTAAACCGCAGCCGTTAGCCGGCCTGGACATGATACTTAATAGGCGAACTTACCCAAGTCAGAGCATAAAATGAGTAAAACGTTTGGAAAATACACCAAGTAGCGAAACTTGGTCCATGGTTGGGACCTAGATCAGGTAATGAGCGACCTTTTCAAACAACACAACCAAATGCGACCTTTATGTCTCCAGATGAAGTAGCACAGGTATGCAATGATCCCGGAAAGGTACTTTCCACCCTAATTCGTGGTCAGTATCGGGTTGAAGAAGAAATAAAGTAGAAAGAACATTAATCATATGAGTGTCGAGTCCAGAATCCACGTAACGTTTGACACTTTGAATCAACCGCACAAGGAACGGCAGTATCGCCAGCGCGAAAGACAGAGGCCAGAACCTCGACCGCGAGCCACATTCTCTCCAGTTGCTGTTGAAACCTTCGACATACAGGCAAACGACGAGGTAAAGGTTGGAAAGCGTGAACACGAGACTGCAAAATTGGTCGCTACACGTGGGACGACATTAGCGATCCGGCATTGCATTGGGATTAAGAGCCTACCCCATCCAGAAATCGGCGAACTGAGGGGCAAGGATGTCAGTCGAAATCGAACCATTAAACACTATTTACCTCAACGCGCCGAGTGCCCGAGGTCAAAAGTTTGGCTATGTTTTTGAGGAGCCAATACCTGGACGGCTTGAACATAACGGGGAACGGATCCAAAAGTAGAACGGCAGCGAAACCCAGAAACACCAAAGGCCAGATAGTTGGGGAGACAGCGGGAGCGCCAATTTGCGCAAAGGACAGCCAGAAAGTGTAACACAGCGCTGCGAGCAAGATGCTCGGTGTCTATCTTATTGAGTATAGCGGAAATGCAAGTCGATAGAACAGTCACCTCAAAATATTCTCGATGATCCAGCCGCGTGCGTGGATCGAACTCTGTGATCATGATAAGCGAAAATTGAGCACAGTTGTGAACCGAGCTCACCGAAGATGAAGACATAATTTATTCTGGACTGTGCCCAAACTAGCACATTCAAACCAACCAATAACGAAAAAACCACGGGGATGAGGAAGACACTGTACACAAGCAACAGCGCATCCCAGCCTGGAATAGCATCTCGAGTACTCTGCTGATAACCTAGAGAGCATCGCAAAACGAATCAGACAGAGTATGGCGTGTGTAAGTGATTTTCTTCACTGTGATAAAGCCCAGATGCGAACGCTGGGCCAGCAAGTCCGACAAATATCCCGGACCAGAAGGTGCTGATATGATGGCTTTTATGCTGGGAACCAGAACGAAGCCGGTTTGATGCTTTCTTCTTATCTCCATGAGCTGGGAAAGGTATCGACAAACATACAGTGACCCACTAGAACGAAAAAAAAAAAAAAACGTACCGAAGCGAGTAGCGTACAACTCTTCCATCTTGTCCATCATCGAGCGGACACTTGATTCAGAAGCAAAGGCGGTGGTGTCCACCTGAAGTGCGGGGTTAAACATTTGCCAAAACGAGAAATAAACGGTGTGCGCCTTTTCCGTGATGTAGGCATTTTGGGCGGCTATCTTTATGTAAGTTTCGGTAAATAGGTTTCACGGTCGTGTAATGAATGTGGTGAGCACCTTGGTCGTTTTTTGAAACTTTTTCAGGGCTTTTCGAATCCCGGTGAGGTTAAGAATCTAAAACAACCTTGAAAAAGGACAACTGCAGGGCGGATTGGAAATATTTACTCGATAGTTTTGAAGCACCTCCAGGCCGCTACAAAGATTAGCAATCCACAATGATAGGAACGATGAGAAGGTCACACCGGTAATGCTCTAACACAGCCTTTTTAAGCTTATGTTTTGCGTTATAATACTCGTCTGGATCCAAATGAGCGGTCCCATGCTCAGTTTCAGTCGTGCCCTGCTCCTGTGTGAGATTGCTGACAGACGACGCCGCGCTGTGCGAAATCCTTCCAGCAGCCTTGGTTATGGTGGATTTGCCCTTGTTCTTTGTGGCAGGCCGAACAGCAGATTCCATTTCCTCTTCTTCTCTGCGAAGCTTAGTCTTCAACTTGAGAATTGCAGCAGTGTTTATGGTCGAGGCCCATGCGCCGGAAGGGTGCGTGGCCTGCATTTTCGAAAAGAATCAGGAGACAATAGCCGCAAACGAGTCGAAAATTTTCACATTAAAAAGTTTTCGGTGCTCACTGAGCTCGTTAAGTTGATCTTCCAGCAATTTCGTCCGGAGTTGCATTTCCTTTTCGCGAGCGACATAAAAAGTTTCGATCTTATCAAGCTCCGCATCCAATGTCGTGAAGAAAGCTAGCTCGGGTGGAGATAGAAGAGGCATGAGCTGACGTAGTGGAAGCTCGGAGTAAGGATGGAGTTTGGGACCAACTTCGCGAGATATTAAACGAAAGACGTAAAAAAAGCTCCCGAGTCAACTCACCGGCCGTAAAGCGTCGCTTGGAATTACTAGATGAAAACATGCGGGAGAAAGCAGGAGCTCGTCCTCGGTCGGACTTTTGAGAGTCGCCAGAACCGAGCGTTGGAAGAGTTTGCGATCTGGTTAGCGGTTCTCGCCGCTCAGACTCCTCGGGAGTGTCATTGGAGGGCATGAGATTTGAAAGCGAAGCATTGGTTATTTCGTTGTCCGGAGGTTTTTTGCTCGAGCTGGACGATATCGAAAGGCGTAAGGAGTTTGGGGCGGCTATGGGTTGTATCACAGAGGGTCCTGAGACTGCTCCGGCAAGATTGGGATTTATTTGAGTGGATATAGGTGAGTCCACTATGTTCTGCTCTCCATTTGCGCGACGGATAGCTGTAATCCGTTTCTTGAGGAGTCGATAGTTGCTGAAATAATAGCTGAAAAGGAAAACAGGGAAGGGAACAAATGAACCAACATGTAAGCCCTCTGCCATTCTGGTGTCTGGGTTAATTGGCGAAAAAATCAAGGACTGGAAAGGCAGGTGGCACCAAAGGAGGACAGACCTGGTTGTCTTCTAGATATCTTACCGCGACTCGAGTCAGAACATTGTCTAGGATAAACGATTGGGGAGACGAACCTGGCAAATTTCATGGCATTAAGGTCGTATCGCTGAAGACTGGAAGGAATGTGACGCCACGGATAACCCGGTCCGACCAAACACGTGCTTCCCAAAACGTTCTTGTCAACTCCCATTTAGGATTCTCATAATCTAGGTATCCTTTGAATCCCTGCCCACCTCTGCCCGTAGTGATTCTCGCTGAACGCATCACTCGAGACGCACGCCTGGACTCTCAAGTTGGACCTAGACCCTAGGAATCAGCCTGTCAATTTCTGCGTAACTCGGGACCCCGTAGTTGCCCCGTAGTACGAACACAGGGAGCCAACCCCATGTCAGCGCCCATACCTACCAAAGTCCTAGCTTCTCCAAAAAATCCTGTCGTCCATCCACTCTCCCTGTTAATAGTCGGCGCTGCCTCGTCGTCAATAGGAGGCGGAGTCCGAGATTTCAACGGAGCTTAGGGCATCCGTCAGGTTCTCCAAGGATATGCAGAGGGTATTACGAATTTGACAACGGGCGTTTCACTTCGGCGTTGCTCGGCCAGGACTCGGGTTCGTTTATGTACAAGCACGCACTGTAGGACTGGCTTTGGAAACTTTTCAAGACTTCTATCAAACCTCTCTAGTCTCATGATACGTACCAAGTCAGTCAGCTCCAGCCGATGGCGTTTAATGTACCCTTGGACTTTGGGCGCATTACCACATTTCTCTTGGCTCAATTGGCAAGCATCTCGGATTCCACTTTTAGTCTATTATACATATTTGCGTCGGATTTATCAACACCTCTCATTCTTGTTCCTTTCTTGCCGCCAACATGCCATCGCTACGTCCGAAACGTGCAGGGCATTCGATATTGAAGCGCGGGTACCTTAGATGCTAAGTATCCACTCTGGGCCTTGCCAAGCCTTTCATGGCCCCATATTGATGCCAGACATCCCAAAATTCCACATCCTTTCCGCAGACGGCTAAGTTTTCGGTATGCAACTTGAAGCGTGTGTCACCTAATTGAATGTCTTCCCCTGGTATTTATCATCTCCATTCTCGGAGCAGCTATCCAGTTAGTCCTACCGCCGCAACCCTGGGCAGCCCGTCGAAACGTATAAAAGGACCACCGCACCTGCTCCATACCAGCAACCTCAACGCAATACAACGTTCAATGCACGCCTTCAAGTTTATTTCAGTTTCAGCCGTCTTCATGCTTGCCCTCGTGCAAGGCGCCGTCGCCCAGGACGACCTTGTCCCCCTGGGTGGACAATGTAAGTGATGCAGTCACTGCTTCCGCACGTTTGCTCAAGCCGCCTCTTGCTGTGTAGGCGGAAGCTTCATCGGCACCGTACGTATTGCCTGGATATACATTGACGTTGCTTGCTCATACCTGCATTACTCGACTTGCTATACAGAAACCTTGTAAGGCCCTTTACACTGCTCACTCTTACTCTCGTTGACCACTCATTGAAGGTGCTTACGGGACGTGCTGCTATCTCTTCCCAGACTTTGGCGTGTACGTTAACTACTACACCGAGAGGAACTTAACTGATCCTTTCGCAGTTGCCAGCTCGAATGCAAGAAAACGACTTAATACGGCGTGGACTTCTCTACCGTGGCCATCGAATATCGTCCATGTAGTAGAATGAACAATAATCTTCCATGTGGAACACTCCAGAAGAATCAGCCCACATAAATTGAATATTGTAGTAATGCAAGTGTAAGTGTAGTGTGCGTGAAACAGACGTGCAGAGGGAGAGCGAGAGCAACGATAACAAAGAATGGACATGAACAAGCAATAGAGAAGCATATTCGGGCATGTAGGGGAAAGCGTAGTTTCGGGTGTTTTTTGTTTTTGTTTTTATGGCTCGCCATACTTCATTGCATTTCCACTCGCGCCCTCGCCCGCCGCCCGCCCCACCACTGTCTGGTAAGAACACGCACATGCACACCCCACAAGCTCCCCCAAACCTTCGGCTTCATCGTTTATTTTGGGCCGGTACCACGGCCTGCGCCCCTGCCCCGTGCACCTCTGAAACCCTCACCGCGACCACGTCCCTCACCACCTCTGCCCTCGCCCATCGGGCCCCCACCACGAGGCCGACTCACGGGCCGGTCACCACGTTCCTTCCGCGTCTCGATCGAAATCCTAAATACACATACACGCATGAGAAACGTCTGCTTGCAGCATACAACGGCACACATACCTCAAAGGACCGGCGTCTCCGCAGTCGATCCACACCCCACCCTCACCGCCCTGCCCTTGGGGTAAAGACGCCACAATTGCTCTTCGCGCCGACTCCAAGTTCAGGAACTCAAAGAACGCGCACGCCTTGGAGCGCACGATCTCGAGGTCCTTCATTTGACCGAAATGTGTGTTGAGGTGGTTAGTCAGTAGAGTCGAGGAGATGGGTTCGATGACGCCCTGTACGTCGAATTGTCTTGTGAGACAGAGAGAGAGCACAGAGGAGATTGGGATACGAACCTTGACGAAACATTGGGGGGTCGTCACGTTGAGCGCCGCGACGAGGTTGGGATGCTGCCCTTGCTGGCCTCCGGGGCCCATTCGCGCTGCGCCACCAGGACCGGCGGCGGGACCCGCAGGAGCCGGGGAGGGCGCGGCGGGTGCCGCGGGAGCAACCTCGGTTGTGCCCCGAGAGTCCTGTGCGACGGCTGACCCCACTTTTTGGAGTTGGCGGCGGCGAGGTTGGCCCAGGTCTTGGGTTGGGGTGGTTGAGCCGGCGCCGGGGCAGGAGTTGGAGAAGGCGCGGCAACAGGCGCGGCAGCCACTGGTGGAGGCGTAGGAGCAGCAGCAGCCGGGGGAGGCACGGGGGTGACTGGCTTCTCAACGGGCGGGGTGGGGGCGGTTGCGGGGGTCGCAGCGCGGTGGACGCCGTTCGGCTGAGGCTGAGGAGTCGTAGGAGCAGTAGGAGGGAGCTTGAACCGGTGCAGGGGGCTCGGGGTAGCAGGCTTCTGAGGCGGCTCAGCGGGAACGTCGGGAGCCGGAACTTCTTCGACGTGGACGGGCGGCGGGGTAGGGACGGGCTCCGGAGCAGGGGGAGGAGGAGGAGTGGGCTCACGAGGAACTTCAGGGACAGTGGCCGTGTGCTCGACGACAGAAACAGGCTCGGGATCAGCTGCTTCGCTCGCGTCATCACTCTCGACGGTCTCCTCCTTGAGGAAGCGGAAAATGTCATTCAGCACAAAGTAACCATTCGGTTGCTCAGCCAAGAAAAAGGTTTGCACGAATTTACGCCAGGGATCCGAGTGATTCGACATTTCACCGATGACTTGGATGATGATTCCACCGTCTGCAGAGGATTGGGCGTCCACGGAATGGATGAAGACCTTGCAGTCCTGGAACCCGATTGCTGTTATCCTCTGGTGAATTTCCTACGCGAAGATGAACTACAGAGGTACACGCGTCGCATCTCGGCGTACCTGTTGACCGAGACATGGCTTGCCGTCGTCGCCTTCAGTGCCATGGATGAAGGTTGATTTTTTTGTGTAGAATTGGTGCAGACGGTCAGGTTGCTTGTTGACAAAGGTGTAATACTGAGGAACAAATTGCCATCCGACTTCGGAAGGATTGACTGTGCGGTGAGCGGACGTGGTCATGCTACATGGGCGGACATCAGCGAACAACAAAGCAGAGGGGATCTTCACATACATGTATTAATGAAAAGAGACAGTCTATGAGGAGGTAGTACAGCGAGAGAGCAGCTTGTGCTGGGGAGAAGAGCGCGACCGCAAAAAACAGGACTAAGCAACTCAAACACACACAAACTTTGCAAGCTTAGCGCTTAGCCTCAGACGCTCACCTCAGGTGGTCGTCCAAAAAAGTTTCTTACTTTTGCGCTGCTCTCGAGATACCCGTCGAATTTGGGGCCTTTCTTCCTCGAGGCAAGAAGTCACCTCTGCACGCAATTTCATCAAGCCTTAGTACGGTTTAGAAAATCAATGAACTGATTCGGAACAATGTGGCACTGGCTACCTATCCTACTGCCGGATCGACAGTCCTTGTTGGGGTGAGGATTACTGCCAAGGAATAGCCGCTCCGAGATTCGTACGCTGGAGACATACCAACTGCAACGACTCGTGTGGCCTCATCTCCATTGGTGTCCTTCGTGCATCTACGATGCCCAATAGGATTGGACTGGGATTACTGCCAATAACCACACAGGTGGGTCAGCCTAGAAGTCACTTGTGGGCCCTCCAAGTCGTTTTCCGGAGCGAAGTAAAGTTTAGCAACAAATCGGCGAAACCATGACGCTTATAGCCTTCGGTTATGAACAGGGGTAATCCAGTAGGCTCGTATCTGCCGCGGCGCTCTTTTCCTCGTATCCTCCCTCCCATCATGCATGACTCTGAGCGGACCGCAGTGCACAAGGCGTGAGACTCGAGGATCTCAAAATAGCCACTGAAGCAAAATCTCTTCTCGGCTTCTTACCTCGAGCAACATTCAAGCCCCGCTTTGAAGACCCTTCACTGGATAGTATGGCTTACCATCCTAAAACGTATTCTACGGCGCGCGATATTCGGGCGCGAAACGACTCCTGCAGCCTTTTCCTCCTTCGGTCGCTATCGACTCCGGATCCGGTTGTCGGCTATGCATGGGAAAATATCTGGGCAGATGACGACGGGGTATGATGGCTGCTACACTTTTGTGCCCCCATACACACCTGGGAGCTCCACACCGGTCCGTCGTGCAAGCCGCTAGGGTCACGGTGCTGTTCTGGCCACCAAAGCGCGCACAGTATAAATTGAGCCTGCGGTTTTCCTCCAGAATTCACGGTGGATACAATGGTTCGCTTTCGCACTGCTCTTTCTGGTCCCGTTTGTCTTTTCTGCCCCTACTGATGTGGCGGAGAGGGCTTGCCGCCATCGACACGACAAGCCATTGCGGTATACTTCATTCGCGCAAACACTGCCGGCACGCCTAACATTCATCCAGGTCTATTTGACTCTGTGACCGCCGGATCCTACTCACTTTGCTTAATCAATGGGGCGCATCCGGCGCGACCTCGGGCTCCGACTGTGCCAACCTCGTCTCTTTAACCGGAACGAATCTCGCATGGAAGACCGTTTGGACCTGGACAGGTCAATATAACTCAAGTTGTCCTCACTCGTACTAACACTTCCTGCGTAGGCGGGAACGGTGTCAGAGCTTCACAAACATCAATGTCAACAGTGGGCTTAACAAGCAGCTTTCAGGCAATCTCCAGTATGCCTGTGAGTGTTCCCATTATCGAAGATACAGGCTTGACTCTATATCGCTGCACAGACTACATGGACGGGTCGCAAAGCACAGCTCCGTCCGTTGCCGACGTTGCCTAATGATCTCTTCACCTCCAGTTCTGCGGGTACGCATAACGCAGTAGTCTCTTGACAGACGCTTTATTGTATTATGTTTCTAGTGGGTCGGCAGTCAACGAAATTATGGTCTGGCTCGCCAACTTCAACGCTGGCCCGATTTCCGCCCAATTTAACAGCGCTGGACAACCGGTGTCCGTCCCTCACTTGGTCCATCGTATTTGAAACTCACCCGAGTCTTTCCAGGCCCATCGTAAGCAACCTTTCTCTGGCCGGCCACACTTGGTACGCTGTCCTGCTCGTACCTTTGGAATCACCTATCAATGCTACGAACAGGAACTTGTACTTCGGCTCCAACGGCGCAAACACGTCTACTCCTTCCTCCCGACAAGCGGCACTATCACAAGCTTTAGCGCAGACCTCAACTTATTCCTCAAGGTACTCCTGCTCGTCCTTCATGATTGAAAGCCTCTGACAGGCGCATCGGCCCAGTTCCTGACCGCCAATGAAGGAGTCAGCACCTCCCAATTCCTCACCACCGCGCAGGCGGGACAGAGGCCACTTCGGGCTCGGCTACGCTTACGACGTACGTATCTTCTCTCTTTTCGCCAAATTTTCCATCAGGGTTCTGACTTCCACGGATGAAGGTCGGCGTTCAGCCTCGTGATTAACTGACGTCGTTGTTCGTTGTCGTACTTCTTTACTTCCGTTCATAAACAAAGACAAGATTCACAACGCCAGCGAGACAAATTAGGAAATTTCGGACATCTGTAATCGTCATAAGATGGCGCAGCGTCACACCGGGATGATGGAATCGGGGTACCCCAAATTGGTTTCAACGGCACGTGACCATTTCGGGTGCACCGAAATGCTTCGGGCTTGCT